>CM073592.1:119570628-120774378 GCA_037074705.1 Zhengitettix transpicula | reverse complement strand
CAGATATACTGTAATGCCAATTAATTAAGACATTAATTGAGAAAATAAAAAAATAACTTGTTTGAGAAATCTATTCTTGACGGCGGTACAGAACACAGCAACAATGTAGCCAAGCACGGTTTCCTTTGTCGGATGAGGTATGCGCGCTCAAAATTGCGAGACGGTTGTTCAGTTGGCTGGAAGGTTTGGTCATGTACAGGTCGTTTAAAAATAGACGAGATATTCTTTTAAAAAGTAAAGTTAAGTAGAAGCAGTGAGCAGTCAGACACGATGGAAGTTGGTCGAGTTGAAATAGACAAGACAATTTCAAATATTCAAAGGAAATTTGCAGAGAAACATCGAGAATTACCAATCAACAGCTTTCATTGGTCCCTGAAAATTTTGCTCAAGACGAAATATTCACTTGAGCAGAGCTACGAAACCTGCTAAAACAAACAGTTTTTGGTGCACATAGCCGAGCAGAAGTAGCAGAAGTCAATAGAGAGAGAGACGAAAGGAAGATTATCCTGGTTCCTGATTTTTTATCTAAAAATATTAAATTTAGAATCTGTGAGTTTAAAAGAAGTGCAAAAACCCGTCATAGTGCTTCGTAAATCAAAGGTATCCAGGAATGCTGGGCAGCCGTGAGTACAATTTACAATCAACCAAGTATGTAAACCTGATTAAAAGATAGACGTCAGATTTCGTTCCCTCCTTTTAATAAAATTTGTTAATTAGAATCCATCTTTTTAGTTTAATTTCGCTGACAAGTAAATTTCGTCATTGTTAATTGATGAGTAAATCTTTTTTCTTTTAAATTGGAATTTGTGTTTAAGTTGAGAAATAAAATAATTCGCCATTATCAAACCCAGTAGAGTCCCTGAGATAATATTTAAATTGTGTAATTGTTTTTAAACATTGATAATAAATTATTTGTTTGTAAAGTTAATCTTTCATTCATTTAAAAGCCACTCCTTTTTGTATATTACAGTACATACATGCATACACTCACTTTTATTTAAAAGAATATTAGAAAATAAATTACTACCAGACTTACGTAGAGAGTTTAGTAAGAAAAAATACAAAAGTACCTAATTATTTCACTAGACAGACCAATAAATTTAATCCGGAAACTGAGAGCAGCACAAAGGTTTCAAAATCAATATTCAATAAGGGTATTGCATTCTTTAACACAATACCACTATAAATAAAACAATTATGGCGAATAAAATAATTTAGGGAAAAAGTGGGGTTATGGCAAGATGCTAATAAATATGAAATACTTAAAGACTAATTAGGGTATGTCTAATGATATAATTAAAAAATGTAAAGTATTTTCCGCCTAATACTTTTTTGACCATTTATAGACAGTTGGGCTGTTAATGTAAAAAAAATATTTGTACATTTGTCGTAGGCTATTTTGTAAATAAATAAATATCAATCAATTTAAACCATATGTTCGGTATATTATGAAATATTTAGAAAAATCTCCCTTCAGGATCTCCTTTTAATTCGTGTAATTTGCGTGAGGCGTTGCAAACCTAATCCAATCTTCTGTATAGTATCTATCGAATATAAATTAATATTAATAACAAACAGGTTCTCTTAGAATGTTTCGAGGTCGAAGATATGCGAGAATATAAAAGAATATGAATAATTTCCCGATAATTTAACGCATCATCCGTTGAGGCAATTTTCCTCTTCTTTCCGGAGTACTTGCCAAAATGCTACAGCGACAGACTTCTACGAAAAAACTGCACGTTGTGCACTTAGGCATGACCTACTACTTGCGAACCCGAATCGATATTCATGGCCATTAAATGATTCAGCACAATCATGTCCATCATAAATTCACAAAGGCAGCGATTTTTTTCGCAGCTTTGTCACCAATCTGAGGTGAATTCTGCTGAATTGGGCGCGAGTCTCATTTGATGTTTCCACCAAAGTCTGGCAAGTTAGGTATGTGTTTAAATTACATTATCGACTATTAGCTTGTGTTTTAAATTATATTAATATATGCGTAGTTACATTTTCTGAAAATAACCTTAAAAATATCTGTAAGTCTACTAATTTCCAACGGTGTACATAAAGTTTTCAAACTATGTAGCAGCTTCTCTATGTGTTTACTATTTCTATTTTTAATTTATTCTGCAATCCAAGAAAAGGCTAATTTACACTATTTTTTATTTGCAAAACGAACCAAATATACCAGTCCCCAATTCTTAAATGTTGAAAGAAAAACACAAAAAGTCAACGATAACAGTAGCTTTCAGTTATTCATAGCCATAAATCAATTTCAACAATTTCGATTTCAATTAATCGTCTCCGTGTGCTGATCGTCAGAAACTATACTATTTTTAATCATTATAATGATGTTTTTATTGCTATTTATAGAGAAAATTAATAGTTGTTGCAATCATAAGTGAAATATTTATTATTTAATTATTTCCAGGATACTTTGAGTCAATATTAATTTTGTTCGATCTAAAGTTTGAACATTAAAGATTGTTTTGTGTTTTATCATCTGCCGCATTCCATTTATATTTACCATATTATCAAAGGAACATTTCACAATAATATTCAGCAATCCTAGAATGTCCGTACACACATGAAACGGAGTGAAAAATCACGTATTATTTCCTTGGATAATTCAGAACATTGGCTCTATACGGAATAATTTAATGTAATTTAAAATAAATTGATGTGGTTTCAAATGCATTCAAAATTATTTCAACCTTTACATTTATTTAATCTAGTATCATAAATGGGTAATGTGTTATACACATATCACATGCACTTAATAAGCTTACAGCTTAGGCGCCAGTTAAGTTGTTTTCCATAATGAACCCTATACTAATTTCATTTTATTAACAAAACAACATATATACAGACTGCATAAATTACGTTTAAAAAAATTATATTTCAATTCTTAATTACGAAGTTACGTAGAAAATTATAACGTAGTCTGTATTTTATACACTTCGCTGGGTAGACGTAATACATTTTTGATATTTGGAATACTATTTTTATAGTTTTGTCTTCGCAATCGATAGTTATTCTCCGTTTTCATTTTCGTATCGGTTGTATCGAATACTTGATGGTTTTCCTTATCTTTTGTCCATTTTATAGACTGCTTTACTTGTCCGTGGATAAAACATATAGATATTTCCGTTACCTTCTTTACCTGAATGGGAGATTTTAAAGTATAGATCCTTGGAAAGTACAATTATTGATAAAACCTATAAAATAAATTCATGTTTAATTTTATATACAATGACATAAATACTTGAAAGCTATCTTAGGGCAACTGGCTCCGCAGACACTCCGACATTCGACGGGTTATTGCAGCCCGCGCACTACGGAGACATGCTGGCTGCGGCAGCCATTTAAAACCGGCATGACTAAACGGCAAACAACTGGCTGCCCGCAGCCATAAAAACACAATGTGAACCTATGCGAAAACGCACACTAGGCAGCCAGGTTATATAGTAGGATAGCCTGTGATGTTCTTAGCTCTCGCAGCCAGAATCTTTCTTGAGACGGAGAGGACTACCTTTGGAGATGCATTTTCTCCCTCTGCTTTTGTATTAAGGTTCCACAAGCCGAGGCACCTTGGCGTGTTTCGAAATGTGTATGTGTATGTTGCGGGGTCACAGACCTTCGGCATACGGTAAGAGTTGTTCTATGTTCCCATTGTAACAATCAGCCAGCTGCCTCCTAAAATGGTCGAGGCACGTAGAAGGGAATGCAGCGTCCCCATATCAAACTCTTCTCTCGCCATAGGAAGGGTGTGGGACAAGTACCAAGCACCCGACGTACATGATGCAGGTTTTCTAGGGTTGTCCTGCATCACTTTCAGGCAAATGCCGTGTAGGACCCTTAAACCATAGCGTGGGAGTCCTAGTTAACCCTTGGATACCCTCCCCTACCCTTCTGCATTCCCCTTTCAAATCCCTCCCTATGCTATTAAAGGGGAGTTGCCATCACGTGTATTACTCTCAGGTAGCCTGTTACTCTAAAAAAAAATGACCGGTAGGCTACCGCAGCCATTATTTCATGGCTGTCAAGTTCGCGGACCTCCTTCTCAGCTGCGGTTGCTTATGAGTCTGCATTCAGTTTCCGCTCCATTTTGCAGCGGCCAAACGTATTCGCAAACAAAAAATTCACTATTCGAAAGGCAATCTGGGATATATCTTCAGAAGAGTATAGTGATCGTGATGTGAAGAGAAGGAAATGGAAGGAAATTACAATAATGTGTGAATAGTATTCTACAGATCTACAATTCTAAAATAATTTTAATACATCTGTGAGTGCCACTCCAGAATTGTGAAATTTTTTTTGTTTTTAATTTTTTTTTACGGTAATTGTCCGACTCTGTTAAATTACGTGAGGGGTTTCGCAGGGGAGTGTGATCGGTCCACTCATGTTCCTTGCGTACATAAATGATCTAACCATGGACATAAATTCACATATCAAACTGCTTGCCGACTATTTCATGGTTTATAGGGAAATCTTAAGCGTGGAGGATGCTCGGACTCTTCAGGCTGACCTGGACAAAATTTACGAATGGTCAACGAATAGTAAGGCAATTGTCTTTACAAAAAAGAAAAATGTTCCTTCAGTTAGGTATGAAACTGGGAATAAAGCTGGGAATGAAGCTGTAAAAATCATTCTTGGCGCCAACTTATATTTCTAAAAGTGATCACCCTTTCAAAATTAAAGAAAAAGGACAACGCACAGACATTGGCAAATATTCATTTGTTAGTAGATCAATTCGCGACTGGAATTTCAGCATGTTTGAAGATTTACACCCTAGTCCATCCCCGCTCTTAGCGTTGGTAGGTGTGTCACACCCGTATAGTGTTTGTTTCCCAGTCGCAAAGAATACGTGTACGAAATTTGGTGAAATTTGATTACGGGGTGTAGATTCTTTTATGTGGAACATACTCAGATATATGTATGCACACATACATACCCACATACACGCAATTTTATGTAATAGAAAACACTTCCTAAATTTGAGGATATATAATTTTTCCATATAAAAAGGAACTCTTTGGTGGATTTAGCAATCTGCTGTTGGTAGCATTGTGTAAAATAAATGCAAAATATTGCGAAATACGCCAGTTCTTAAGTAAAAATATCAATTTTGTGCAATGTTTTTAATTCTAAACAGTTTCATCGTTGGAATTATTCTCTTACACTTTATACATTTACAATCAAATTTGTAAAATTATATTGATATACACACAACCAAGATTTCATTATGGATTTTATTCATCACTCAACGTGGTCTTGGTGGAAATAATTATATTTTTTATTCAATCAAAATATTCCTGCTTTACTTAATTTCTCCACAATAGGACACTTATAATATAATGAAACAAATACTGTTATCCTAACCTGAAAATTTTGTTTCACGACACAGATTACACGCACTAATTTGTTTCCAGTTATATAAATTTATAGAAATACGTTGCATAAAGGACAATTAACTGCACTTTTAATGGAATATAAATGTTCCTATTTCTCTACATACTTTTAACTGACAGCGCATTAACTGAATAACGAAAGTAAAATCTTATTGGAGGTTTCGCACGTCATTTTGAATACTTATTATAGTTATTAAACACATAATTAACCAGTCGTACCTTATACAACTCTTAGTGTTTCCTCAAATATTACACAGGATACAATAGTACTAAATGGCCAGCTGTATACAGTGAAATTTTATAAATCTCCGCTGAAATTAATTTCAAACGCAGAATGTAAACGAACAGACTCCATATTGGTGTTATTAAATATGTCAACGATTATAATTTATTCCAATTAATTTTTGCGCAAGGATGGTAAAGTATTTCGTATTGTTTTTTATTATCATTCGATAGAGTATTACTGAATAAAATTATACTTTTCATCCAATCAAAACATTTCTGCTTTATTTCATTACGAAATACGGAACTATTGCGTGTGATGTGCATTAGCGGTTCGTATTAACGTCTCTTTCTCGCGCTTATGTGTGCTGTGACGTCACGATAGTTGCGCGTGCAGTAATATTTAACTCGTCCGCAAATATTTGCATTTATTCGTAAATTATATCAACTAAAATTCTTTCCACCTTTATGCTTGGGTTTTCTCACCCCACAGTACCGGTTCTCGATTTTGGCAGAATATGTATACCAATTTTTGTTGCATTCTGTCCACGCGTAAAAATTTGTATACAAATTAACGTAAATACATACATACAAATATACATCCTTTTTTATTATATAGATTAATTAATCTCTTTCTGGTCAGCGTGGTAAACAGTGAAGGGATTTATGTGAGAATAAATATCAAATAAAAAGGTGAAGTGCAGTGAAAGAAATAAGGGAGGGTGGATCTTGTTTTTTTTGCAGGTAAATAATAATAAACTTTACAAATACAGTTGGTTTATGTTACCCATATGAGTTTATATTTGTATATATATAATTTTTGTATTATTAATTTTGTAGATATAGCTACCACCGGGAAATGCCCAACAGGCTTTATAATAATAATAATTAATAAGGAAAAAAATACGTCTGATTTAAAATAATGAATAAGAATTCAGACAAAAAAGTGATAATATAAATACCACACTACGTTTCTGGAATCATTGTCCCTTTCCTCAAAAGCTTTTGAGTTTTGTCAACTGACGAGAGCGGTTGTGTCGCTCTCGGCTCTTCTTCATACCTGAGGAAATGGACAAGGATCTCAGAAACGTAGTGTTGTATTTATATTATCACTTTTTTGTCTGAATTGGCTAACTTTTTTATTCAATAATAATAATTCTTGAAGTAGAAATATAATACGTCTGTTTTAAAAGTAAACTAATTAGATAAAAATAGTTGAATAGTAGACAAAATGAAATGATAATATAAATACCACACAACGTTTCAGCAATCCTTCTTGCTTTCGTCAGGAAATTAAAAAACACTCTAACCAAGTTTATAACACAACACAGGAAAAACAAAGAGGGGTTGTTATAAGGGATCATAGCTATTGTTGAGTTTCATAGTATCATTTTTGACGTTAATTGCACTTTTGTTAGATTTAATATGTATCATTTCTGATATAATTCTAGAATAATAGCTGGTGTCAACGTTTAAGGAGGTTAGAGGATTAGTAAAGATCGTATTCATTATTTACCCAATAGACTTCTGTTTATCAAATTTCGATTTATTTTATTTGATAATTTATTTTAAAATATGGTATTATCAAATATACTCATAATTACAAGAAAAATGATACGAAACAATGTAAAATTCGCTTAATTTGACCGCAACATATCACTTATGTTAGGTAGAGAGATAACGTTTTTGTTGTATGAATTGTAAAAAATTTAAATGCAAATATCTTATATTTTACCAAACTGTTTTTCTCGTAGTATGTCTGGAAATTTCTTATCTAAATTAGCATATTTGATCCTACTTTTCACACCTAAATTTAGTTCCATTCTTAACAGTTTTTGATTGGAATTTTCTGCTTCACATTTTTAAATTTAATGAAGTCGACTATTCTCGAGTGTGATCTTTCAAATTGGCAATTAAATTTATGGTTCCGTCCTTATAAGCAATATTTTTGTTCTGTGGCGTCTACAGTCCATAATGTGTGGTACTAATTGATTATCTAACCACTGGTCTCCGAAGTAATTAAATAAATCGCTGTGTTTCTCCTACTAGTCCGTACGTAGACTTCTTCTACAGCTTCAGAATTTATAAAAGCTACTGTGAACACTTTCGGACGTTCAGTCTAATTTCTTCCTTGTCTTTTTACAATTTTGTCATTCTGACACCTTGAAATATTCTACGAACGCAGTGAATGAAACGAAAACAACATCCACGCAGCCTGACCTAAGGAAATGCAGAGATAGTGGATGTCTCAAAATCGCAATTAATACGTTCTGAACTCCCGTTTGGTACCTTCCGCAGTAGGAATTGAAACAATAGCAAGAAAGTTGCCTGCGTTCCCCGAGGAGGCATTTGGGGTTGATTTTTCCTCTCTCCGGTTTTTGAACTAAGGTTCCCACAAGCCAAGGCATCTCGCTCTGTTTCGAAAGACGTATGTTCCGGGGTTACAGACCTTGGGCATACGGTAAGATTTGTTCTCTGTTCCCTTTGGAACATTCGGCCAGCTGCCTCCTAAAAGGATCGAGGCACGGAGAAGGGAATGCTGCGTCCCCACAGCAAACTCCTCTCCCGCCATCGGAAGGGCGTGGGACAAGTACCCAATGCCCGACCTACCTAATGAAGGTTTTCCTAGGGTTTGTCCTGCATTTCTTTTAGGCGAATGCCGGGTAGGATCCTTAAACCATAGCGTGGGAGCCCTAGTTAACCCTTGGCTACCTGCCTCTACCCTTCAGAATCCCCCCTTTCAATTAGATTAACACATCTTTATGTAGGGTACATATATGATCTTCTGACGTGAGAACCTTGCTCCGAAGATCGCTAATCACGGCGTTTGCCTTTAGCAGTTTGATTAATTCAGCTTTCGTGAACGTTAATCTTTCTCCATCTGAAACAGTTTCCGGAATGGCGGGAACAAGTTAATGGCTGCCCCCGCTTTCAAGCCCGTCGGGTTCCTCTTTATAACATGTGCTTAAAAAGATGACAGCCTGATTGTTCTTCCCGGGGATATGGTGAAATATCAGCTGATATTCGTCCATTATCGTTGTCCACCTTGTTAGACGCTCACTCTTTCATTTACTATCCCTAAAATGAGCAATGGCGCTATGATCAGTCATTAATCGTTGGGCGACCTAACACATATAACCTGAATTTCTCTAGAGCAACCATAACCGCCCATAACTCCATTTCTGTTACGATATATGCTAATTGCGTCTTTTGGAACTTTCGACTGAACATGTCGATGGTAATTTCGTGGCCATCATTGTCCATATGGGAGAGCGTTTCCGCGAAGGCTGCTTTGATTGCGTCCGTCTTGGTAGGGTTTGTGTAGGACAATGCTTTCTCTAAAACTAGCTTTAATCTTTTCAAACGCTGTTTGGTGACGACTGTCCTATCTCCATTTCACTTTACAAATGCTTCGTAACTTCGGCGGAATTTCTGACAAACTTCCGATCAAAATTGCAAAGTTCGAGAAAGGATCGTAAATTTTTTCTACTTTTTGGTGTCGGTATCTTCTGTAATCCATTTATTTTTTGTGGCATCTACCGGATAGTTTACCCAGATACCAAATAGTCCAAAAGCTGTATCCCGTTTTGCTTTGTTCATATTGAGAGTCAGCCCTATTTCTGATAATTTTGAAAAGAGGATGTGGAGGTGATCAATGTGCTCTCTGAAAGTGCGGCTGGCAACTACCATGTCATCAACGTAAATAACGAAGTTATCATCCAAAACGTCACCAAGTGCAATATCAAGTTGTCTCACGAAAACCTGGCTACTAGTGGACAATCCGAATGGTATTCTCTTAAAAACAAGTTGCTTACCGAACAACACGAACCTGGTAACTTTCGGGAAGCCTCATCGAGCTCTATTTGTTAATGGCTTTCCCTGGAATTTCCGCAACAGTTTGTCAATCCTCCCGGGAGCTTCGTACATTGGGTACAATAAATTTATTTAGCTGCCGGGCATCCAAACATATTCTCAGAGATCCATCGGCCTTGGTAACAAGCACTACATTGTTTATATATGGGCTAGGCCTTCGTTCCATTACATCCATCTCTATCAACTTGTTAATGTTCTTCTCTACCTCCTCTCGCTTAGCTAACGGTGTATATATACTGTAATATACACAATTTATACTTCGTTTAATTGATTTAATTAAATGAATTTAAAGAATTCGAGCCCCACGTTGTGGAAGCCAAAATGTAATGATCAAATGGAAGTCGTTATTTAAATAAAAGGATTAATTAAATTTACAAGCAATATTTATTTATTTTGTGGCAATATAATTTAAAACATATTTCAAATTTAAAACATTAATTTCTCATTGTCTTCACTGGGTTTGATAATGGACACATCAATTATATTTAAAATCTTATTAACAAACAAATCACATTTACCTAAACAATACGTCGACTAAAAGGAAATAAATTAAATTGACAATTAAAATAGAACGATATTAAAAAGTAAAGAGATTAACTCTGATTAACAAGTAGAACGAAATCTGACTTCTATCTGTTAATTACGTTTACATAAATAATTATTTTGTAATTTGTTACTCACATCTGTCCAGTTGGTTCCAGCATACCTTTCGTTTTCGAAGTACACTATTGCGAGATTTTACTCTGATTCTAAGATTCACAGATTTTACACTGATTCTAGTCAAAATTGATAGGATGTCAGGAACTCGGATGATCCTTTTTTTTGTCAGCTATTTTTTGACTGCTTGCCTTAGGTGAATTCTGTGGTTTGTAGATTTGCTAGTCTTTTACAGTTTTGGACTTAAACTGCAATTTTACTATTTCTGGCTGGCTATGGACGTAAAAACTGCTTTTACTTAGCAAGTTTCGATGTAATGCTTTCGTGAATGTTTTACTTTGTCCTCAACTCACAACTTTGTTTATTAGAAATACAATAAACGACGACTAGGCTCTGCTCAAGAATCACTTGTTACGTCCTCCGAAATGTCCAGGTACCAACCAACTCTGTTAAATTCTGATCACCAACTGACCAATCATTAACTGAACTATCCTCGTCTCGCGTTTTAGCGCGCATACGCTATTTTGAACTTCCGACAAAGCAACAGAGCTGGGCTACATTGTCGCTATGGAAGCTCCTGCCGCAATAATAGATTTCTCAAACAATTTAAATAATTGGCATTACAATACTTTATCTCGAAATGGAACTAGAGGTGTATTTAATACTGAAAGTTTCAGAATTTCTCTGGCTTCTCTCTATGTAGTACCAATAGTTCAGTCAATTTAGCTTTTTGCATCTTATTTAACTGTTCTTGTTCGTTCACGACACGCAAGAGTTGATCTCGTCCGCTATCACCTGTCAGTTTGCAGCTGCAACAATTCACCTGTCGTTTGATCACATCGTACACCGCGATCTAGTTCGACGATGCTTCCGATCCTCTTTGTTGACATCCACCAGTGAACTCCAGAGACTGAGGAACCTGTTCAGAGACGTTAATGTAGTTCACGCTGCCTGTATCCATGCGAAAGCAACGACGATCACCCATTATATCAATCCAATATATTTCAATATAGTTCGACTTAGGATTAAGACTCACAATTACCGGTAGACACCTATCGATGCTCAAAATAATTTCTGTGAACCAGAAAATTCAATTCAATCTCATATTCTCCGACTTCCGTCTGATTAAGTGTCTGCGTCTGAATACGCACATTTTTCCTCTCGAGTGCGTTGTATTCTCAACGGGCAAGGTGCTCAAATACGCCTCGGTTTACTTGAAGCGTTCAATTAATTATTCACTTATTAAATTTCCAGAGGACCCAGTATCAATTAGAGCTAGTTGTGGCCCCATCTTCCCAAGAGTTACGGGTTCCTGTATCGGAGTCTCTCACTGTTATTCGTCCTTACAATCCTGTCGGCTAACAAGAATGGTAATACGGTGCTTGTCCACCTTTCCCCTGACATGCCTAAAACTTCTCGGTGGGATGCAGAAAGTAGGCTCACCTAGTTTCCCGAAGCATTGCTTTCAGACGCATGTACCTCAACGCTTATTATTTCATTTTCATCCTGATTTGTTTGTGATCTTGACCGTGCGTCGTTTTCTCCCTGCATTCCTCCACGCCCCTGAAATCTTCGATGAAAGGCATCGTTCCTCTGTGCTGCAGCGTTATTAAACCGTTCGTCTCGTCGCTTCATTACTACGTGTGACTCCTGCTTGACTTGGGGACTATTTCTCCTTCTTTCCCATCGTTACCTTGAAAATGCAAATTAGGAAATGTTTCAGTCTCATTATCGACATTATGTCCCAATTCTTCGTATTGCCGAATATAATCCAACAATTCCCGTGAGGTACATCATTTGCGCCAGATGTACGTAAAGGCACACAAGTTTGTCCTCGGCGATGGAATCATCCAGATATTTGTAGTTTAAAATATTTACGGCTATGTAACTTTCTCTAGTTCGATCACACCTTCCGAGATATTTGCCATTTAGAATTGCTTCGCACACTCTCCACTGCACAGAAACGCTCCAGAATCTTTCAAGAAAAATGGCCTTAGCTTCATATGATGAGACTCTGTCTAGATACACATTTAGTCATCAATTCAATAAATTGTGTAAATGATATTTTAACACAGTAATTCTCATTGCTTCCAAAACCCTTTTAAAGTTACAAAACGCATCGAAATTTAGAGTAAACTGTTTGGGATTTTATTTCCCGCCCTAAATTTTCGGTTGATGACGTTTGTTACTGCGTTAACATTCCCACAAGTTGTTGAAAAATTTCAACCATTAGGTTATTTCGCTATTTTATGATCTACAACATTCTACAAGTTTTCTTTAATACCTTTGGCATTTTCTTCTATGCCTCGTTTGTCAGAGTCCGTCCGCTTAACACCTTCGGTTAGAGTAAGTAAATTTTGTGTCACTTGCCCCGCTCTCAACTCAGAAAAATCATTGACTTCTGTTATTTCACGTCCTACCTAATCAAACTTTGTTTTTATCAAGTTGTGAACTTCTTCAAATTTGTCGGGTACTCCATTCATTACTTCTACCACACGATCGATTATTTCCTTTTCTCCTCGTAGTTCGTGTTTCACTTCCTGAGTTTATTATGTTTCTCATCGCAAGTTTTCCAAATACTTTGCATATATGCCCTAAACAGATGCGCATTTCTTTAGGCGAATGCAGGGTAGAATCCTTAAAATATAGCCCGGGGGCCCTAGTAACCCTTGGCTACCTTCCTCTACCCTTCCGCATCCCCTCTTTCAAATCCCTTCCTATGCTATTAAAGGGGTGTTGCCCAATGTGGATCACCCTCATGTAGCCTGTTGCCCTAAAAAAATAAAATAAAATAAAACATATTTCTTTCGTAAGGACCTGCAGGCAGTACCTGCGAGGGATATTCTCTCGCAGGTAGAACCTTGTAGGAGAGATACGAAGGGGCTACCTTTGGGTATGCCTTTTCCTCTCCGTTTTTGAACTAAGGTTCCCACAAGCCGAGGCACCTCGGCCTGTCCTGAGAGGTGTATGTTCCGGGGTCACAGACCTTGGGCATACGGTAAGAGTTGTCCGCTATTCCCATTGGAATAGTCGGTCAGCTGCCTCCTAAACTGGTCGAGGCACGGAGAAGGGAATTCTGCGTCCCCACAGAAAACTCCTCTCCCGCTATCGGAATGGCGTGGGACAAGAACCCAATGCCCGACCTACTTGATGCAGGTTTTTCTAGGGTTTTCCCTGCATTTCTTTAGGCGAATGCCGGGTAGATATGCTATTAAAGGGGAGTTGCCACCATGTGGATTACCCTCATGTAGCCTGTTACCCTAAAAATAAAATTCTTTTGATCCTTTCCGTTTTCTCTCGATTTTCATATAGTTTACATGTCAGATCGTCTCTTACTTGTTGAATACTATATTTTAATTCTCGAGATTTTTGTATCAAGTCACCATTGATAGTAACTAAAGAATTTTATTATTGATGATTAGATTTAATATGTATTCAATTATTTATTTTGATTGCAGGAATGTTTACACAACAATTGTTTAGGAAGGTGGATTATGAAAGCTTCTTTGACGTCTAAATAATATTCTTGTGACTTATTTTAAAAACTATCGAGCTATATATTTAAGAATACTTAATATATGAGTTGAATTTTTTACACAACTGTTCGGTTTTGTTTCAGAGAGCCGATCATGGTCCTATTTGGATGTGAATGGCTGTCCGTGCCTCTTAATTTGGTGCCCTTCAACAAGTTCTTGCACCGGTCGTTGGGCCTGTTGCCCTCCACGAAAACAGATCTCGTTTTCTCTAGATCGTTAGAGTTGTTCCTCGCGGTGTGCGTCGTATCCGAATTCGCCTATCTGTACGAGAATATATACGATTTCAGCGCCGTCGCTATGGTAATTCCGTGGTTAACAATTGAGGCTGGCACATTACTAGTCCACTGCTTGATCGTGCAAAAAAGAACAGTTTACAGCAATCTCATTAAAGAGGTCAATTATTTTTTACAGTAGTTACTATTATTGTTTCATATACTTCACAACTACGCCCCTTATAAATATAAAACATAGACAATGTTTGAAAACTGTAATTAATGGACGATATTTAGAAGGAAATTTTTTGGACACCATATTACTTTACAATGGCGGCTCGTGCGTATACGCTCATGTACTACAAAACATAAATTACTTCAGTAAGAATTAATCAATTTTATGAACCTTCAAATTAATTATGTTTTAACACTGCGAATCTATGCTTCTATATCAAAGACTTTGCGGCACATCGCTCCTTGTAAAGCAGCGAGCTGGAATGCTAGCGCTCTTCCAGCTACAACACCGGATCTGGCGATATAGTCACAACCGTGCATGCGCAATATACCTTTACACCACCAACCCTGCGCCACCTGTAAAGCTTTGTGTGCTGCGATTCTAACAGCACAAGGAAACATAGAGACAGAGAGGCGGCCGTATCAGGCAACATAACTAACGAAATAGAAATAAATTTGAACTGTTCACTAATTATAAATCTTATTTTATAATAGTCTATATTTTCAAAACAAAAATAATAATCGTACATTTTTGGTAAAATCAAAAAAGTCACAATCTAAGGTTATTTTAAAGAAAAGAAGATTATAGAAGCATCATGGTTTGAAAATATACCACACGACCCATCTCAGTGGCTTGTTCCGAAAAATAACTTTATTAAAAGTATTTACCAAGGCAAAATACTTTCGGGTTAGAAATGTTAAATTATTCTGCGGTTTAAAAATTAGTATTATTATTTTACATGGTTGAAAAAATGGTTATCGGACTATGTATCACATAACTTAAAAAACTCACAAGCCGCTGCTGTTCCTATAGAATTTATGAAAGAAATCTTGTTTTTTTGGGAGTTATATGAGAAAGATTGTAAACAATTATCGAGTTCAAACTCGAGACCTAGGAAAGCATTCTTCAATAGGTGTATAAGATATTTGCGTAGAGTAAAGTAAATAAATTCATAATAATAATATGTTTAGTTATTTATAAAATTGAGAAGCAGCTCGTGCTACGGTTTGTTTGCTCACAGAATTTAATCAACTCTTTGATACCATTCGTAATTTGAATATGAAACTTTATGACATGGTGGATTTAATATTTGGTTATTGTTGGTCAAGTGTTCTGTTCCATTGTCTGGTTTTAATAGAAAGTATATATAAATATAGGAAAAAAAAGAAAACAGAGCGAAGTAGGAAAGTGGTATAAAGTAGGAAGGACTGATTATTACTGTTAGAAACGTCGGTATCCGTAAATTCTTCTATTGAGGGATGTTATCCTTGTAAATGATTAATACTGCTGGCTTAGTATGTTTAATGGACTGTAATACACACAAACGAGATGCATATTATCAAAGATCGAATGCTTTCCCGGTGTATTTGTTGAAGAAAATGTTCTCGAGTTTCCACCCGGGTAACACAGCGATTGTAGCGCGACGTTTCGACCACCAAATGCACTGCCATCATCTTCTAGGCGAAGATAAATATTGATTGGACGGTGGCTAGACACGGAGTGATGTCCGAAACAAAAATTTTGCTTGCGACAATGAAAAGTCATCGCCGAGCGATGGAACTTGCGATATCGCATTTGTATTTTATTAAACAGGTAATTTACATAATTCTGTTATTGGTCTTTGAAATTGCCATTTACAGTTTTTGCAGTCACTGTTCTAAGCACATAGTCTCTTCCTGGACACAAAAAAAGCGAGCATATGATCTTCAAGAAGAAGCACGAGATCACCATACTTTTTTCGGATGTTCTTCCATTATTTGATAGTTGAAGAGACTGAGGGTAGTATGTCGACCATTTCTGCCAGGTTTGTTGCAGGAACTTTTTTGTCAACTTATACATTGACAGACTGGTAAAAGGTATCTCCATGAATTCTACTTCTGGTAAATTAGGAATGACCAAAAGATGGGAAGTAATATTAAATTGAATAGTCCGAAAGTATACCACTGTGAACAAAAAGTAAGGTGAATTTATTTATAAAATATAAAATCTTTATTTATTCTTCCAAATCAATTTCATCCCCTTCAAAGTAATCCCTGTCCGATAAAACGCACTTTTTCCAACGCTTTTTGGAACAGTCGGAATAGTCTTTTTCTGGTATAGCCTTCAAGACCATCTTCGATTCCGTTTTTATCTCCTGAATCGTGTCAAAACGGTGTCCCCGCATTGGCCTTTTGAGTTTGCTGAATAGCCAGAAGTCGCACGTAGCTAAATCAGGTGAATACGGTGGTTGCGGAACGATATGAGTCGCGAAGAACCAATGCAGTATGACATGGTGCATTATCGTGATGAAGGAACCAAGATTCTGGCCGTTTCAGACGAATAGCTTCACGCAAACGACACATAACGCTGAAATAATATTCTTTGTTGACAGTTTGACCCGGCGGAAGGAATTCATAGTGCACCACACCACGATAATCAAAGAAAACTGTCAACATGACATTGATTTTCGATCGACTTTGCCGTGGTATTTTCGGTCTTGCTTCACCTTTTGCACGATATTCGCTGGATTGGTCGGTGGTTTCAGGGTCGTATGCGTAAACCCAAGTCTCGTCTCCAGTAATGATGCATTTCAAGTGGTCCTGATAGTCAGACAGCAAAGTTTCACAGACGTCAACGCGACGCTTTTTTTTCTAAAAAATGGAGCGATTTTGGCACCAATCGAGACTTGAAGCGTTTGAGACACAAAACATTCTTCAAAATGGTTTGAGCTGAGCCAAATGATATTCCAACACTATCAGCGAGATCTCTAATTGCCCATCGACGATTTTCAAAGACCAAATCTTTGATTTTTTGGACGTGGCCCTCGTTGATAGTCGTTGATGGTCGTCCAGAGCGCGGTTCGTCTTCAACGCGTTCTCGACCCTCTTTGAACTCGTTATATTACTTATAAACGTTTTTTTGTGCCACAGTTTGATCACCAAAGGCCTTCCGTAACATTTTGAACGTGTCCGCACAAGAATATTCGTTCCGAAAACAAAGTTTGATGCAAGTTCTTTGCTCAACAAAATTCCCCATTGTAAAAATCGAAAAATTCACTTTTGGTTGTTTACAAAAACACGTGTAACTCGGAGATAATTAAACGTTTTAACAAACAGACGCTTGGAAAATATTATAGACAGTCCTACCAACCTAGGAAAAAAATTTACCTGCCTTCCTAATACCCGGGAGTTTTAAATGAGAATTTCGCATTACTTTTTGATCACAGTGGTACATATGGGTCTGGAAGTCATGTAAGCTTCTATCTCTGAAAGTAAACAAATTATTGTAGCAATGTTCTTACCTAAGGCGTAAGTGATATTTCATACTCATTACACCGGCTTCCCATATACCGCCGAAACGTTCAACCCACTACATGTGAATTCGATTGTAGAAGTTCTCCTTTAATTTTCTTGCAGCACTGACGAAATTGGTAGCATAGTCTAACCAGTAGCGGTTTGTGAGTTTTCGAATTTATGTACTACATCAACCATTTTTTACTAGGATAAGTGTACAAAACAATATTACTGCAATAGCGATGGTGATACAATACTCTGGACCGACATTTAATACACTACATTTATAATTCCGTCTATATAGTTTCCTATAAGGGGAATAATAAAGCACCAAATTGACCCGCATTTCTGACACGAAAGTATTTGAAATAAAGTCAATTTTTTAAACAAGCCACATATGATAGAAATATTGTTACAGCGTTTTTAATTAGAATTTCGTCCTATGTTGCTCCTTAAATATTGTTTTCTTTAAAATAGCATTTGATGCTAAACTATTTAAACACCACCCAAAATGTTCGAATACTTGTTTTAGTATGAAAATATAAACTACTTTAAAATAAGATTTTTAATTATTGAATGGTTCAAATTTAATTTGAGTTCGTTACTTATACCGCTTCTGTGTCCTACGCTCTACGTCACGGTCCTACGCTATTTGCTCCGTAGCACAAAAACAGGCTTTTTTCTGAGCTTTACAGGTGCTGAAGGGGGATAAACGCAATACTGCGCATTTGTTATTCCATATAGAAATCGTAGATATAGCCCCTTGTATCACATGACCAGCTGGCTACATTAGCGGGAGCGCCGAAAAGCGGGAAGTTTTAAGTTCACGCCGTTAAAACTCAATTATAACGAAAGTTCTTAAATTTAATAAAAATTAATTCAACCTAAATTAATTTATGTGCTGTAGCTCATGAGCACATATGAACCAGCCGCCACTGTGTCTGACCATATTTGTGATGGTTTTCCTCTCCTTGCAGTAGATCGCCTCAAGGATGCAATAATTGTTTCTGTACTGAGATCAGGTACTAATTATAGATGTACAGGCTTTGTAGTAAAGAAACTAAATGTAGCTATATAATATTTAAAAATTGTTTTGCATCATGTTGATACTTCATAACAATGAAGAGATTAATTGTTATTGTCCTGCAGGAAGACCAATAAATGCTTTTTTCGTTTTTCCCATGAGTGAATGACCTTCCTTTATTTGTATGATACCGATTTTCATGTTAGTTGTAGTCGTAATAGTCGTATCAGCAGCAGTAGTAAAAGTAGTATGAGATAGTGTGTTCGCGCACCCTTTTTTACCGCTCAGTAGTCAAACGGTCGGACAGTTCTGCCGTAGACACTTAAGCTAGTGAGGCATATCACGGGTGTGTTGCGGGCGTCTGCAAGTGTGGGTAAACATATACGCCACAGACTTGCAGGCTACTTTCCGCAAATTTATAATTGTACCACATCAAGAGAATTAACAAAAAGGCTAAAGTTATGAATTCTATAAACCTAGAAAAATAAATGATAATAAACAATCTATAATTTAACTGATGAAGCCCAATTTATAAGTTATGTTTGAGTGAAAATTAGTTTACGAATGAAATAGGATTCGCGTCAAATATGTACATACAATTAGGAGTAATATATAATGACGTGAAGCTTCGCAAAAGAATTATAAATTTGAATAGACTGCAAAAATCCAAAACAAGTGACACAAGCCAATTACTATTACGAAAAACACGTTACCGACGTTCGAGATTGCGCAAGCACAAAAATCACAAATCACACAGGTCACTGTGTAGACACAGAATCCTAGAAACGCAAATAAAAAAAATATAAATATATACAACACTTTTATTTATTCGCCAAGTTGTGAAACACAACAGTCGAGTTGAAGACTCGTACTAAAACGGGTTCGCCGGATAGGTGCACCTTTATCCGATAGCGGTCTCCTGTCCAGCCGCTGTGGTCACCAGTGTTTCCTATCAAGGAATACATTATTATGATTTAAGTAATTGCACCAAGTACCTTTTTTTTAGGGTAATAGGCTACATGAGGGTAATCCAGATGGTGGCAACTCCCCTTTAATAGCATAGGCAGGGTGATGCGGAATGATAGAGGAAGGTAGCCAAGGGTTAACACAGGCCCCCGGGCTATGGCTTAAGGATCCTAACCGGCAATACGCCTAAAAGTGATGCAGGGAAAATCCTAGAAAAACCTGCATCAGGTAGGTCGGGGTATTTGATACTTGTCCACGCCCTTCCGATAACGGGAGAAGAGTTTGCTGTGGGGACGCAGCATTTCCTTCTCCGTGCCTCGACCAGTTTATGAGGCAGCTGTCCGACTGTTCCAATGGGAACAGCGAACAACTCTTACCGTATGCCCAAGGTCTGTGACCCCGGAACATACACCTCTCAAAACAGGCCGAGGTGCCTCGGCTTGTGGGAACCTTAGTTCAAATACGGAGAGGAAAAAGCATCCCCAAAGGTAGCCCCTTCGTGTCTCTCCTACGAGGTTCTGCCTGCGAGAGAACATCCCTTGCAGACCTCCTGTTTGGGGGTTTTCCGGTTGTTTTTTTTTTGGGTGTAGACAGACTATGTATATCCACAGAGTGGCAACTCCCCTCTTATAGCATAGGAAAGGGATTTGAAAGAGGGGATGCGGAAGGATAGAGGAAGGTAGCCAAGGGTTAACTAGGGCCCCCGGGCTATGGTTCAAGGATCCTACCCGGCAATTCGCCTAAAAGTGATGCAGGGAAAACCCTAGAAAAACCTGCATCAGGTAGGTCGGGCATTTGGTACTTGTCCCACGACCTTCCGATGGCGGGAGAGGGGTTTGCCGTGCATCTCATAGTTTAAGGTTTCGGCCAGAAAGAAAATTGACTGCGAATTTAAATTTATAATTACATCCAATTATGCTCTCTCTCTCACACACATACATCAAAATAATTAATCAATTATAAACAAATATAGCTGACGTTCGTACACCTACTAGCATAATTTACCAATCTCAAAGCTATGTTTTGACTGGCTAAGCTCAAAACTTTAAATATTAATCACTTTTAATAGGAACAATTAATGTTCACATACTAGATTAAGCTGATTATCGTAAAATGCGCTTCCTCAAACCTCGAGCGGTATTTTATCAGTCTCAAATTAACACAGTTCTAACTTTCTAATTGAATATAAACATAATTAAAATTTACTTACAGATTTACATTGATTTACATCGAATACAATTTATTCAAACCACGTACCAAGTGGTTAAAGTATTACAGTTTAAAGATTTATCTTTCAGTGGTGCGGTACACACCACACAATTAAAGTTTACACACGACGTTGTATCAGTTTACGGAAAAATACATTTGTGGCAGAATTTCTTAGACATCAAAGTATATGACTTAATGCCGCTATTGGAATTTTGTATCATGAATATTATCAGCAGCCTGGGGTGTCCAGCGTCCTCTGTCCTCTGGTGAAACAGCCCGTCGGAAGAGTCGGCGTCAATGACCAATCCGACCAACTTACCCCGGTGAAGTACGTTCGACGCGTTCACAGGATCGAACTGGAGACCTTGGTCTTAAACACTGGTGACCACAGTGGCTAGACAGGGGACCTCGGTGGCGTCTCAAGGTTCGCGCGTGAGTCACTGATCCAACTCGTCACGATTTTAACTAAGTACCAAATCGTACTAGACGTTCTTTCTCGTCATCTCTTTATGCTGCCGTCTTCTGTTTTCCTTATTTACTTCGCTTTTCTTTCTTTACTTTTCTATGCTTTTTTTCACTTTTTGTTGCTCGCCTGTCTACTCCAAGACAATGGGATACCCGAATAATCTTATGTACAACATAAAACATTCCATTTATAGGGTCACAGTATATTTAAGCTATTCAAAATTAATTATTGAAGCATTATTTTATGAAATGGTACATTGAGTTGCAAAGCTTCGACCTGATTTATGGATCTCAGAGATTATTTTCTGTTCTCTTTACGAAATTTCAGTAAATATAGAAAATGCGTCATAGCAATAATACGTATGATGTAGTATCTACTACAAAACAATTCTTAGAAAGTTTTCATTATTAATTGATTCTGAATCAATTGCTTTGCTTCACCTTGAAACGACGAAAGCGAGTAATGGAGCATTTGCTCATTAGAAAATTAAAATTATTCATCGCTTGAAATAAGCGTGCTTGTAGAACTTGACTTTATTTGTGTTTCGTGTAATTTGAACCTATACTTCTCCTGAATTGTATATATTTTCATCATAAATTCTTCCTATCAGCTGCATGATCGTCCTCAGTAACACATTCTAATTTATCCTGACAATCTACGAATTGATTCCCAAAGACTTCTCTAGTATTATAAATTTCCAAATCATTTATGTTCGCATTCTACTGAAATTCGTCGATGTATGTTTCCATGTGCGTAGAATTACATTTATTTACGAGTAATGTATTTTCTACTGTATCCGTATTACGTACTTATTATAATACTATTGTAATACCGCGTACCTGCTAAACTTAGAGATCGAAATAAGAAGGATGTAACGGAACTTTAGTTCTAGCTAAGTAACGGAAATGAAAATTCTGAGTAGGATCAGGTCGGAAGATGATCCAGCGCCGTGTCTTCTTCAGTGTCGAAAGGAAGACCTCTAGGATAGGAAAACAGGAAAGTTGATAACGAGGGCTTTTTGGTATCTATGTACCTTCCAGAGACATGAACAAAAAACAGAAAGCGCTATGAAGTTAAAGATAAAGTTGAATATAAAAAGAACAAGACTGAGCATATCAAAGATCGAAGGCTGATTATAAATTACCCAGGGACATACCGCCCTCCAAGATGGTCGCAGCAGGAAAGCAGACTGAAAATGGCTTCGAAGTTTCCAAGTGAAAACCCACTTGAGAAAGGTGGAGAACGAATTAAAGCTTCAGATGAGACCACGTGATCTGTATAGGGACCCTCCAGAACCGGCTCAAACAGAGTTTCGACCGAGGCAGTAACCTAGAGCCGCCACTTGAAACCCACACATCCTCTCTGGTCCAAGTTGAAAGAAAATTTCTCAGAGATATGTGGTAACCGAATTAATAAAGAATGTTAGTGAAGCTATATGACTCATTAATAGAGACTTACATGCAGGATTAATTTGAAAGAGAATTATGGTAGGAACAAACCTTCCTTTAAATTATCCCAAGCTGTTTGGAGAACACTACAGAGGCGATGCACCAGACAGATGTCGAAGTAGAACCTCTTGCATGTCCAGGGCCCGGATTAAGACGTCAACACAGCATGTAGTCGATGACCAACACTTGTAGAGAAAATCCTTTGTCTCGCTCCCCGTTGGGTAAGAGGAAAAATCACTAGTTCATATGCTCCTTATAATGATGAGGTGCAAAATGACCACAACGTTGGAGGATCAATTTGGAACGTTCTGAATCTATCTTCTTCTAATAAATAAAATTGCCTGTATTTGTGTATGTATGGGTGTATGGTCCGCATACAAATCTACACCCGTGTAGCAAATTTTACCAAATTTCGTACACGTGTTCTTTGCGACAGGGAAACAAACACTGTCGGGGTGAGACACGTCTATCATTCCCAGGTGCGGGGGTTGGTGGAGGTAAAAATTTTCAAGCGTGCTAACACGGCCGATATTTGAGTCGGATAAGTATTTTTCGGGTTTAAAGAGATTTATAGTTTCTACCGATGTTATCTGTGAATAATTACAACCTCTTTAGGCACGGGAGGAGTGAGCGTGGAGGGGCGTACATAAAAATAACGCAAAGTCAGATGAGATTGGTGTCTTGAAATCGAATCCGGGGTTATGGATGTCGCTGAGTTTAATTATGACAATCCAGGCAACACAGGGTACCCAGATAGTAAATTTAAATATATTTAATTGACTATAATATAAGAGAGCGATGCTCTATAGCTCCGATACCCTGCTTCAATAAACGAGTTGCCCAAAATAACCATCAACCGGAGACTCCACTTCATCGAAAAATATTTCCGTCGAGCCCTTTTTCCATGTTTGGAAAGAAAAATAATCCGAGGAAAGTAAATCCGGCGAATGGGGTGCATGAAGAAGCAATCACCATAATGGATGTGTGAACTGGTGCATTATCGTATTGAAACAACACTTCCTTTTTTGCTAAATACAATCTTTTCTCTTGATTTCACAGTCAAACGCTGAAATAATACTCGGCGTTGATTGTTTTTCCTTTTTTTCAAAATTATTCCACGTGCAGCCGACAAAACGGAAGCCATGACCTTCCAAGTAAATGAAACTGTCTTCGCCTTCTTCAGTCCATTATTTTGACTGTTCCTTCGTCTCAGCAATGAAATGATGGACCTACTAGCTCGCGAATATTTATTCGACGGTTATCCAATACCGTTTTGTGAATTTTCGTCACAATTTCTGGCGTTGTCACTTCATTTGTTCGACCATTGCGACTTATGTCTCGGAGCTCGTATGACCTCGTTTTAATTGAGCTATCCAGCCCCGGCCTAACAGTAGAATATATCTCGACTTTGATAATGAGTTGTATCACGTAACGTTGACAATTTTTACTAATTCACGAAGAACGTTCAACATTGCTGGCTGTCCAACAAACGGTAAATATTGTAGCGTCTTCAAACTTAAGCTTTATAAGGTTGGTGCTTTAGACCGCTTTCGGTTTTCAAACAACCCGCCAACTCTACGGCAGGTTGGGTACTTCTGGGACTGCCCTCGTAACTAACAGAACCTTATTCTTAACTATGGGACTTAATACCTTCCTACCTTACAGCACTTTCTCATTCACTCTATTTTCTGTTCGTCCTATTTTGATACATATTTTCTCTTAAAACTACCCATTGGAACACCCAACCAACACTAACCTCCATTCACAAGGATGAGTCATAGTTATATTCTGCAATTGAACTATAAAATTAGTTTAATGTCTTAATTCTCGGAAGGAGGTACTATTTCGTTTCCTTGACCACTAATTAATCCGTAACCTTGCGAAGCACGCTTAATTATTAAATTAACCTAATTATCACTTGATATTTATTCATAACCTATAGTTTCAACTATAATTTTCCATTCCTGATGGTTTTTGAATGTCATTAAGCCCAGAATGCAATATATGTTATGATATATAAACTAAATTTAAGATATACAGCTAATAATGCCATATTAGAATATGGACTGAAATTTTTTGTGTGTGTCAAGGAATGTTTGGGGTCATTCCATGCGAAGTGACCGAATTTTCAAATATACTTTTATCACCATCTCCAATCTTTCTGAAATTTTGTGTAGGGACAGATATATGTCTGAGACAATTCTGTGTAAAATTTCATCTTCATATGTAGTATGCAGAGGGGGCGCCAGAGCCTTCTGATAAAAAGCTACCTGTGCAATTCAACCATGCACGTGAATAGATTGTGAAGTTTGAAGTACTACTGCTGTGGAACTGTAGCAGCTAGATTCCTGAAAAATGCCAACCAGAGACAACTATTTATGCTCTACACGAAGATTGCAGTTTAAAGGTATAAAAAATTTTAGTTTTATTGCTGTTATCTCACAAAGTTGCTCAAACAACCGTCACGTCCATTTTGTGGCCGATTTTTCGGGCTTATAACTTTGAAACAAGACGTTCTACAAACTTATGCTTTGGTAAGCTAACTAAATCCATTACTTATTTTAATCTGCCAAAGTATCAAAGTAACATGCTATTGGTTGACATTAAGCATCATAAACACCAATAGTTTGAATGAACCAGTACAAATGATTATTTTTCATCACATTCGTGCAGTAAATCATGAAATTTAAATGAGTGAAATTTTCAAAGTAATTTTTTTGGCCTTAAATTATGAGTCTCAAACGTGAAATAAGATGACTTTAACAGAAAAGTCTGGTTTTTCATATGGTAACAAAAAGAACTTGATTGTAGCAAAAGGTTTTTTGCTATTTGTGTGTGAAAATGCACCAAATTTGACGCGTCAAATTTGAAACTCATATTTAATAGCGTATATCTTGGCAAGTAAGTGATCTTAATAGTTGATACTTTGGCATCTTAAAATAAGTAATGGGTTTGGTTAGTTCACCAAAGCATAAGTTTCTGGAAGGTTTTTTTTTGCAAATTTGTAAGCAATGAAAAATATGCTCCAAATTGTTGTGAAAGATTATTTGAACAAATTTGTGAGATAACAGCAATAAAAGTAAAACTTTTTAAACCTTTATACTGCATAGTGTAGAGCATAAATAATTGTCTCTGGTTGCCATTTTTCAGGAAGTTAGCTGCTACAGTTCCACAACAGTAGTACTTCAAACTTTACAATCTATTCACGGTTGAATTGCACAGGTGACTATTTTTGAGGAGGCCCTGGCGCGCCCTCTATACTACTAGTGAAACTTAGATTTTGCACATCACTTGAAGCTTTATTCAACACTATCACCAAATTTCATCAAAATCCAAGGTGGTACCCAAAAGGCGATTTGGTCACTTGCCATGGAATGACCCTTTGTCTACTTAGAAACAGACACATGTCTTTCAGCCGTTAAGTGAGATGAAGTCGTACAATAAAGGCCTCGACAAACAGAAAGCGGACTGTCCGCGCCGACACCCGCGAACTCTGTACAACATAATGTCCTAGGCAAATGGAAGGAGCCTTACCACAGCGGACAGGTTGGTTTTCGCGCGCGGAATACTAGCAAAATGTGTTTAAAAGAATGATAAGTTGATTAATCTAGTGCGGGAGTGTAGTATTTTGTATGACTTGCGTCATCCTGAATGCAGTTAAGAAAGGAGAAGCAAGGAGAGCGTGAAAGCAGTTATTATATAGAATCATATAATGCCAGTCAGAACTGCATACATTTTACTCCGAAAACAAACCTCTATAACACTGAAATGTATAGTCTCTATATCTATACCTGCATTAATTGACTATGACATACCAATATTTCCTTTTTCATCTTGTTGCTAAACTCACAGCTAACAAAATAAGCATTTCTTCTTCGTCAGAGGAACTGCTGGACATAGCTATTACTTGATGAAAACAGAATTCGCACTGATTTGCCGTCACTTGTACACGTTTTGTTTGACAACCCTAGTCCGCTGCGGACTGCCCTCATTTCGCCCGCGGACAGTCCGCATTCTGTTTGTATAGGCCTTAAAGAAAGCTCACCCATTTCGCAGTCCGCCAAGGAAGCCTGTGAGAGCACTTCTCTCGCAGATGAACGTTCCCGTTGAATTGGGGGACCTTCCTTTGGAGATACCTTCTCCTCCCAAAGCAAGGAAGCCTGCGAGAGAATCCTCTCGCAGGTGAACCTTCCCAGAGAGTTCTGGCGGAGGCTACCTTTGGGGATGCCTTCACATATCTCTGGTTTTTGAACTAAGGTTCCCACATGCCGAGGCACCTCGGCCAGTTTTGAGAGGTGTATGTTCCGGGGTCGCAGACCTTGGGCATACGGTAAGAGTTGTCCGGTATTCCTATTGGAATAGTCGACCAGCTGCCTCCTTACCGGTCAAGGCACGGCGAGGCGAAAGCTGCGACCCCATATCGTACCCCTCTCCCGCCATCGGAAGGGCGTGGGGCAAGTACCAAATGCCCGACCTACCTGATGCAGGTTTTTCTAGGGTTTTCCCTGCATCACTTTTAGGCGAATTGCCGGGTAGGATCCTTAAACCATAGCTCGGGGGCGTTCCTCTACCCTTCCGCATCCCCCCTTTCAAATCCCTTCCTATGCTATTAAAGGGGAGTTGCCACCATGTGGGTTACCCTCAAGTAGCCTGTTACCCTAAAAAAAACCTTCTCCTCTCTCTGGTTTTTTGAACAAAGATGCCCATAAGCCGAGGCACTTCGGTCTGTTTTGAGAGGTGTCGCAGATCTTGAGCACACCATAAGAGTTTTCCTCATTCCTATTGGAATAGTTGCCCAGCTTCCCCTTAAACTGGTTTATGCACGGAGAAGGGAATTCTGCGTTGTCACAGCAGCAAATTCCTCTCCTGCCATCGGAAGAGATTGGGTCAAGTACCAAACGCCCGACCTGCCTAATGCAGGATTTTCTAGGGTTTTCCCTGTATCACTTTTAGGTGAATTACTGCGAAGAATCCCTAAAACTACAGTTCGGGGCCCTAGTTTACTTTGCTCTACCTTTCCGCATCCCCCCTATCTGTACCTTTCCTATGCTGTAAGAGGGGAGTGGCCACTATATGGATTACCGTATATATAGTCTGTCTACACCTTTTTCCACGTCTGTTGTTTCGTTTCGCAGGAGATGCATGTTTGTCACAGCGTTATAACCAGTCAAACAAATCTATCGCAACCATTTGAGGAATTCATGGTATTAGGTCCGGAAAATAATTTTTTGGACATTTTATCCTTATCAATTTGATAACCCACGTACTTTACTCGTGGCTTTATTAGTGGTAATCCTTCCGCCCTTAAGTAAATTATTTTAGCATCTCTAATTTTAATTGAGCATATTCTGTTCGCAGATAGAATCTGATTACGCGGAATACAAGATATCGACTTTAGAATTTGCGAGAAATCGGCTACGAAAAATGCATATTATTGTCATGGCTCTGATGACATCGATTCCTCTACCTGTGGTGTTGTGGTTGGTACAACCACTTGCGTCGGGGAAGAGGGAACTTATTTTCCCGTCACTGTACCCGTTCAGCATCAACAGCGACCTGAGATACGCAATAGTGTACATGTGCCAGGCAGTGGGAGTTCTGGCAGGAGGAACGATAACACTGGTAGGCAATTGTAATAAACAAATATTAATAAAATATTTATCTGAATTGCCCACGTTAAGGCGCCATAAATGTAATATACAACATAATTATTTGAATTAAATGGACCTAATTAACTTTCGCCACTCGTTAGCACGTCATAAATGTAATATGCAAAATTAATTAATTACTTAAATTGGACTAATAATTAAAATTATTGAATGAAAGGAGCATGAAAATAATTACATTGATTTAATTTACCTATACAATTTGTTTATTATGCACAACTATTTATTTTATAAAACAAATTACTTGTTGAACTTTACATCAATTCTTATACATAATGTCCTTTCCTCTTATCTCAGGTCTTTATTGGGCCTTTTTAAATAAATAACAATTAAAGTTTTTACCATTCACTGTTAACAAATAATTTTATAAACTCTCAAAATTTAATCAAAATAAAACGAAATAAAATCGAAATCTGACGATATGCTATCTTTATTTAACACAAATATGAATTTTTAAATGTTTCTCTTTACTTACTGTTGTACAGGTATCAGGGCAATTGTTGGGATTTTATAACACACTTTTCACCTTGAACACTTTAACAGGCCATGTGTCACTGAATTTACGTTACTTCACTTTGCAATGCTCCGGTATTGACCACCGGACATATTTGTTCTGAAACCTTCGTCTCACCAATGTCCGCCGAATTTACTTTCAACTCCACGATTTTCTCCGTCAAATGTGGATTGGCGCTCTAGTCTAGAATCACCGATCGAATCAAAACTTTGTTCTGTCCTTTACTAATATGCTCCACCAACTGCCAGACTCAATTACTCTGTATTCCACAATGTCCTGTGGCTGACCAACAAATTTCTACTCCTTCTGCATACATCAAGGTTTCGTGGCTGACTAACTGCTCCGTAGCTTACGCGCGCTCCAACAACAATGTCCTGCCACTTCAGTATTTTCAAGCATTATTTTATCTGTGTGTTCGCCAATAAAAATTTATTTCAATAATCTCTAATTATTAATACTTTTGATTGCCCTTTAATCATTACTATATTATATATATATATATATATATATATGCGTGCTTTGGTTGCAAGTACTGAATGTAATTAGCTCTATGTCCAGACAACCAGCTGATCGTGTGCATTTAAAAATATCCAGTATATATTGTATATATACTGTAATATATTGTAATGAGCAATTGGTAATTAATTTAAAAAATTAATTCATTATTAAAAAAACAGTTATTAGCCCTATAAAATTTTTATTTTATCATTTGTGGCATTCTAGGAAAAATACAAACTTTTATATTTTACAAACAATTACATCTAATTACTATTCTTCTCAGGGTCTTTACTGGGTTTGATAAGTAAGAAACAATCAAGATTTTAAATTAAAGAATTAACAATTCAAACAAATTGAAACTAACGGAATACGAAATGTAAAGAAACGTAATCTGACTATACCCTTAATTACCGTTTACATAAATTAATTACTTTGGTTTGTACTTACAACTGACTTCTGGTACCAGACTTAATGATTTAGAAGCATGGGACGCAATTCACAAAAAGACCATTATTCACAGACTCTACACTTGAACAAACACACGGTGGTCTTTCTTTGATTACTCCTCCAGGAACTCGATTATCTGCAACTCCGGTCAACTGTTGGACGTATTAAATTTCGATGGCTTTTGCGGAAACTGTTATTCAGAGCGCATATATATTTGAACGGGGCGCTAAACGTTTTGTTTCAGCTTTTAAGATTTTTGTATAACTTGTCTCTCCGTTGAAATTACTAAAAAATTTTTACCACGCTGTTCGTACTCTTCAAATTTCACTCCCACTCTCTCGTCCATAAGATTCGCAGACCGCAATCAACTGAACTCCGTATAATGCGCGCAGTTCACAACAAAGCTCGCCGACACAGAACTTGGCGTCATTGTTGTTCTTTGAGATCGGTGCCGCTAAACAATTCATTATAATTTAAACAATTAATGGCCTCCTTAATTAGTATTACAATATATATTGTAATATTAAACTAATAATTTAATTAAATGAAATATTAATCAAAAGGATAGGCGTTAATTAAATGAATGATTAAACAAGAATTTACAAATAAAATATAATTTATTATAAAATTGTGGCTTCAAGAATCAAAACAATTACAATTAAAATTTTAATATCTTAGGGTCTTTACTGGGTTTGATGATTAGGACACGATAAAAGTAGAATTTGACTAATTAACAATTCAAAATATTATTTGCTTAAAATTAAAACAAAAAGTCGATCAATTAAAGAAAACTAGAAGAAAGCGAACGAACGAACGAAATCTGACTCTATCCTTTAATTAGCGTTTACAATTGTCATAGTTTTGGTTTTTGTTACTTACATACTGTTCGTCTGGTACCAGCATTCTTTGTTTCCCCTACTCAACACGATAAATGCAAATCGTTATTTACACAGATTCTAGTTCTCACAGAATTTACACGCTCACCGGCGAATAGAACGCAGACAAATTTCCGGAGCGTTGGATGAACCTCTCCTTGGTCAGCAATCGGATGTCGTCTTCCCCTCAGAGTAAAGTTGTTCGAATTTGCCTTATTACAGGAAACTGATGATTTGAAGATTATTTGTAGACTTATACTGTTATTTTTATTGATTTAAAATAGACTGCTAGTTATCTCGGTAAAAAATTTGTTATAGTGTGCCTCCTTTCCTGGCTGGCTGTAGACGTAAACTTCATCCGCCCACATCAATCTTTCGGCACCAACTGACTATCCTAGTGCCTCTCGAGTTTGAGCGCGCATTTCGGCATTTTCTCAAAGCAACAGAGCTCAGCGCTATTGTCGCTTTTTGTCGCTCAAAATACCGCTAACAATTTAAATTCTATTAGAAACAATTAATTGGCATTACAATATATATATATTGTAATAATTAAAAGAAAACCTTTAATAATTTAATTTCAATTTAAATGAATTTTTAAAGAATTTCCCTCACGTGAAGCGTCATAATGTAATGATTAACTGGAAAGCGTTATTTAAATGAAATAATCAACAAGAATTTAAAACATAATTATTTATTTCCACTTTGTTGCTTTAACTCACAAACAATTACAATTTATAATATTAATTTCTCAGGGCCTTCACTGGGTTTGATAATGGACACGACAACTAGATTTAAAAAATTTATTAACAAATAAATCACATTTACCTATCAATACGTCGATAGAAATAAATTAAAAAGAAAATAAATTAACTTGACAATTAAAATAGAACGAAATCTGACTTCTATCTTTTAATTACGTTTACATAAATAATTATTTTGTAATTTGTTACTCACATCTGTCCAGCTGGTTCCAGCATTACTTTTTGTTTTCGGGAGTACACTATTGCAAAATTTTACACTGATTCTAATATCGGCTCACAGATTTTACACTCTTTAAGTCAACCTTGGTAGGCTCCCAGGAACTCGGATGATCCTCCTTTTTGTCAGCTATCTGGTGACCGCTTGCCTTATATTAATCCTGTGATACATAGATTTGCTAGTCTTTTGACCGCTTGGGACTTAACTGCAACTTTACTATTCCTGGCTGGCTACAGACGTAAAAACTGCACTCCTTTCTTGGCTGCTGATAGACGTAAAAACTGCTAACTTAGCGATATTTACAGGATAATACTTCCATGAATGTTTTTAGCGTGTCTTAAATTCACAACTTTGTTTAATGATATATTAAACGATGGCTAGTCTCTGCTCTAGTATTATTCGTTCCGTTCTCTGTAATGTCACGCCACTAACTGAACTATCGTCGTGCTCTCCAGTTTTAGCGCCCATACGCCATTTTGACTTTCCGACAAAGTAACAGAGCCTGGCTCCATTGTCGCTTTGGAAGCTCCTGCCCGTACTATTAAATTTTATTAAAACCATTTAATGGCCTAATTAATTGGCATTACAATATAAACAAAAATCATGCATATATAATTGTCGGCAGACTGCTAACGGAATGTTTGTCGAAATGACACAGCACTCGTGCACTCATTTGGAACACATGAGTGAAATCCTGGAATCTACTCTAGAAAATAGCCGACTGACTGAGGAAGAAGTAAAACAAAAACTTATGTGGTGTGTCAAGAGGCATATTACAATATTAAGGTTGGTGGTACATTTTGTATTAATAATCAAGGTTTTAATACGCAAGTATAAAGTTTGTATATTTGTTTTGTTTCAGCAGACGAATTCGTGTAATCGACCAAGTTTTCTCTCAAATTGCATTAATCAACTGTTTATTTTATCTTTTATGCACGAGTGTTGTAGCTTTAGAAACTGTTACTGTAAGTATCTGCTATTTACTAAATAATTACCTAAAATTAATTTACTACAATCTCCATTAGTAATAGGAGTTCTCTTTATTTAATTCTATTACCGGCGTTTTTTCTATTTATTTATATAAGCGGAAAAACTATTTAGTTCCACATTATTGTATTAGTTAACAAATAGTTTAACTTACATGTGCAGTGGTAATTATAGTTTCATCATAAACATCAATACCTTTAGAGAAGCATAAATACTTTTGATAACAAATAATAATAAACATACCACTAAAAAAGTATACTACGTACCCTAATACAGTCAAAAATACACACAGTACCTTAATGTAGTAAAGTATACCTCGGGTACCCTAAGCAAGTCAACATGTAACTCAAGACTGTAACAAATACTCCCAGTACCACTGAGAATAGTTAACATTCCCGGTAGCTTAAAATAATTAAAATTATTTGCCATAGCTTAAGAGACTAAACATTGATAGCCAATTACTATAAGTACCTAAAGAGAGTTAAAAAAACTCCTGGTATTTTGAGAAAGAAAAATACTTGAGAAAGACAAAGTACTTTAAGAATGAGAAACACTCCCCGTAGTTTATAATGTCTTAAAATGCCAGTTATTACACCCCAGAATATATAGGTTATAAAGGTGTTTTACGGATACAGTGTTTGTTTCAAATCTGTACCAAATATTATAGAATTCGCAGCACATGTTTAAGAATGTTACTTTTATGTAACCCATCTGCGCCTCCTTTCCTACAGTTGCTCCTCACCAGTGCCGAAAGGATTGAAATTATACACGAAAATATCGGGAGAAATGCTATCAATATCATTGACCACGAAACATTTTCTTGTGATAAATTATCGCCCATTTAATCATGTTTGAAAATTTCCACACTCTTTCACCACCGCGGATATTTATTCGACAATCCAAATAAGTTAATATATATATATGTATATATATATATATATATATATATATATATATATATATATTGTAATAAACGAAATCTGGGCTTGATAAGCAAAAAAACACAAAGAATACAATTAAAGAATTTACAATTTAAACAATTTGAAACGCACTGAATTTGAAATGAAAAGAAACGAAATCTGACTTTACCTTTAGTTACTGTTTACAAACATTTATTATTTTAGTTCATACTTACAACTGTCCCTTTGGAACCAGACTTAATGATTTCAAAGCTTGGGAACACACTTCACTAAAATCCATTATGTGCAAAAATTGCACATTCACTTTCACAAACACACACACTGCAATCCTTTCAGAACTCCCGACTCCATATTCCTCGTTTATGGACAACCGCTGTTTCGCCCGCAGCCTCCAGTCAATCAGTCACAATCGCCCGCAGACACCCAAGATGTGTTAACAGGGAAACCGGTCAGTGTTACAGTGTTCATAACAATGGATAGATCATGAGATATTTTTGCCTATCATCGGCCCAACGGCACGTCGACGTCTCCTATTAAACTCTGCTGACCAACTCTTTCTCCACCAGAATCTGGCTATCTTCATTAAGACATCATTCTCCCTCAAGATCCGGCATCCAACTCACTCTCCGTCCACATCCTTCTCCCTCGAGATCTGGCATCCAACTAACTATTCGCTTCTCTGGAGTAGCTCCACCTTCCGTGCTTCCTCTTACAGTTCCCACACTAGCAGTTCCCACGAATCTCGGCAACAAAGAGCCCGCCGTCACTCAAAATATTATAAACCAAACAATCCATGGTCTCCCTAACTTAATATTAATAAGAGACCACCATCACTCCGTTCTTTTAGATTGATGCCGCTAAACAAAACATTGTAAACCAAACAATTCATGGTCTCCCTAATTTAATATCAATAAAAGCCCGCCGTCACTGTAGTCCTTTGATATCGACGCCGCCAAACAAAACATTGTAATTTAAATAATTATTGGCCTTCTTAATTAGTATTACAATATACATAAATTTGTAAATAGTCATAAGTAATTAAATAATCCTGAATTACTACATACCAGCTAGACTGCTCTTGCCTTAAGATTAGTCGACTTTTGAATCCAAATGAGTTAATAATTTTTACTGTCACATTTCAAACAACTTAATTTCAAAACTAAAAAACGTACACGTTTTGAAAATTATTAATAATAAAAAATTTATCCAATTACAGACAAATTTATATCACTTATTTAGTCTGTATTTGGCTATTTTCGTATAGTTTAGAAATATAAAAAAATTCAAAAGAGAGCCATATGAATAATGAAAAATCTGAAGCCAAAAACCTACTTTATAAAAGTGAGGATCTGAGCCTACCTAACATATTTATTCAAGAAAATTATTCTTAAAAAAGAGGATATGAGCCTACCTAATATATATATATATATATATATATATATATATATTGAATGTTATTATTTACTGCCTGCCATTTAAAAAATTTAATTTCTAACATAAAAAATTTACTTCCGTTATAAAAGTTAATAATAAGGAAAATAGTCAAATATCTACAGAGAGTAACAAATGGTCACCATATTGGAGAGCTAGATTAACTTACATTTTCCGCAAGAATAGTAAAGAATTTCATGTATCACCACTTCTTTTGTGTAAAACATACTCGGGTACATTTGTGGTATACAACCAAAACCATTATGAATATAACCATGTATATTCCAGATAACTGAAAGGAATCAAATTATTCTTTGGAGGATTCTACTCTCTGACGTTGGTAGCATTTATAAAATAAATGAAAAACATTAAGAAATATGTCAACTGTTCAATAGAAAAATATAAATTTTGTACAATGTCGTTAATTATTAACAGTTCTCACTTGGAATTAGTCGCTTAGAATTAACACATTTACATTCAAATATGTGATATTGTAATGATATACTCACATAACCAAATTTTTTCATTAATTTCATTTTTTAACACGTCAGTTTATGCAATTTAAAATATATTAAATTATAATGATTAAGAAATATTAGGTATTGTTTTTACCGTCATTCTATGTCTCCTTCAGTGCGTATTGAAAGATATAATTGGGCACAATCTTGGTCCCTGATCCCATTAAATATTCCCCATTAAAAGTCACGTTATTTAAAAGAACATTAGTTCGACGGATTGTATAAACTTCATATTGTTGCTGTTTATAATTACACATTTTATTTAGAGAAATACGTTGCATAAAGTACGGTAATTGTACTTCTATTTTAATGTAAAAGTTCCTAGTTCCGTACTTACTTTCGACCGATAGTGCATTAATTTAACAGCTATAAAATACATTGAATTTTATTCCAACAATAGCAGCAAACAAATCATCGTATTTCTTTACGAATAGAATACTTCGTTAGTATTGCAGGATATAATTGTCACTCAGTATTCAGTCATTACAAAAGATTAAATTGAAGAAATTTTTAGCTCCATTCACAGTGTAAACAAATTTCGCCATATTGGAGAGTTAATATGACTCGAAATTTAATTTACATTTTCCGCAAGAATAGTAAAGAATTTCATATTGTTTTTCATTATCAATCGATCGAGTATTGCTGGGTATGATTATACTTTTTATGCAATCAAAATATTTCTGCTATATTTCATTACAAAAAAAAGGATCTATTTCTTTTCTTGTGGAAACACCCGCCCCTGGCCAATTGAATGTCATAAATAAACTAATCGAAATGCGTAACCCTGTATACGACTCTAATCTCGATTATATTTCCGTTATTTTCTTGTAATGCGCGTCTACACCCACCCTTAAGGGTGCTTCTTTCCTATGCCTTAAGGGGTTGAAATTATACTCAGATAACATCCGTTGAAACTCTATCAATCTCTTTGATCCCTAAAAATATTTATCCGCCTCAAATATCGGCTGTTTTAGCGTGTTTGAATATTTCCACACCCGTCCACCGCCACCCCTAAGCGTGCACCTCTCTTATGCCGAAAGAGGTTGAAATTTTTCAAACACAACATCTGTATAAATACTATCAATGTCATGAACTCAGACAAATACATTGTAATGATTAATTGACATTTAATTAAAAAATTATTAGTTAGCCCCACGATGGGCGCCAAAATGTAATGAATAATTGGATGTTATATTAAATTGCCCCACGTTGTGGAAGCCAAAATGTAATGATTAAATGGCAGGCTTTAATTAAAAAATTAATTAACAAAGTTATTAAGATTTAAAAATTTATTCTTGAAAAGTATGATTTGTGAGCCCTACTTTGCACGTCAAATTTAATCAAATTTACAAACAAATATTTTATTTTTTATAATTTGTGGCGTTCTAAAAAAAATACAACTTTATATTTTCAAACAATTACATCTAATTACTCTTTCTATCAGGGTCTTTACTGGGACTGATAGTAAGAATAATCAAATTCAATAAACTAATTAAATAATCAAAATTGAAATGAACGGAATATAAATTCTAACACAATAAAGAAAAACGAAAACTAAACAAAATAACGAAATCTGACTTATACCTTTAATCCTCGTTTACAGACTTTAAAGAATTGTTTTTGTACTTACGAATATCTTTATGGTATCAGATCTGATTCTTGGAGCTTGAGGGCACTACTCACCAAAAAGGCCGTTATTCAATGATTCTACACATCAAATTTTTAATACATACGGTCGTTGTTCTCGTTTTCTTTCACCTGGAACTTTAGATATGCCGCTCCCTCAGTCAGTCCTTGGACGTAGGTCTCCTTGATGCCTCTATGCGAAATGTTATATCGGCCTGGGTGGAGCAAAACCTTCTGCTTCCACTTTGCGATTTTATCTAAAGAGTCTCTCCGTCAAAAACTATTTACTCGCGTTTTATAGAAACTAATATATCTCGCAATTGAACTTCATGGACCATGCTACTCATACTTTGAGATCAGCATCCTCATTCTTCCGTAACGTTCGCCGGACTCGACTTTTCTGTTTCAGTTCTCAAGGTAGACTAGCGCGCGGTTTCCAGCAACATTAGCCGACAAAGAGCCGTGAAAAGGTAGATAAATTTTATAAATCTCATTGATGCCGAAATATATATATATATGCGATGAAAAAAACGGCCGGTGAACATGTTTTAAAATTTCTACCCCCGCCCAATCCCTCCCACACCAGCCGATCTCCGACGAACCCCTCCCATTCCAGCTTACCCCCGCGAGTTTCCCAGATTGTCATAAATAAATTCAGCTACATACATAAACAGTATTTCACTCGAATCACGGTGGTTTTCGCGTTATTTCCTTGTAACTCTCTCCACTCCAATCCCCCTCAAGCCGAAAAGGTTGAAATTTTACACACACTATAACGGTAGAAATACTATTAATCTAATTAACTCCGAAAATATTTATTCAACGCTAATATCGGCGGTGATTTCATGTTTAAAAATTTCCACCCCGTCCACCATCGCCCATAGGGGTTATGTGGCCAAATGAATGTCATAATTAAACATTTAGCGAAATCCACAACCCTGGATATGACTCCAATCTGGGTTCTATTCCCGTTATTTTCTTGTAACTCGCGTCCGCCCCCACTCCTAAGCGTGCTCCTTTACCATGCCGTAAGAGGTTGAAATAATAACTAAGATAACATCGGTACAAACACCATCAATCTCTTCGACACCTAAAAATACTTAACCGCCTAAAATATCGGCAGTTTTAGAATGTTTGAAAACTTCCACCCCCACCCCTAAGCGAGCTCCCCTCTCATGCCAAAAGGGTTAGAAATTTTACAAACAACATCGGTTCAAATACTATCAGCGTAATTGACCCCGACAATTATTTATTCCACGCAAGGACTGACCAGTTAACATGTTTGAAAAATTCCACCCACGCTCCTGGGGGTTAAATGGCCAATTTAATGTAATAATTAAACTCACCGACATCAATTACCCTGGATTTAACTCCAAAGTTGGTTGTTTTCGTGTTATTTTCTGATAACGCCCGTCTATTCCACTCCTAAGGGTGCTACTTTCCAATGCTATATGGGTTTGAAATTATACTCATATATCTTCGGTGGAAATACTATCAACCTCTTTGACGCCTAAAAATATTTATGCAACTAAAATATCGGTGGTTTTAGTATGTTTAAATATTTTTACCCCGTCCACCCCCGCTCCTTGGGGTGGTAGGTGCGTCTCACCCCGACAGTGTTTGTTTCCTGGTTGCAAAGAACACGTGTACGAAATTTGGTGAAATTTGCTCCACGGGTGTAGATTTGTAAAAGGAACACATAAATATATAAACAAACAAACATACATACATACATACCAACACTCATTTTTATTTATAAGAAGATTACAAAGTGTTTAAAACATATCATGCCACACTTTCCTTACTGCATGTCATTCGTCTGACGTTAGTTTTAATATGGAAACAGATGAATTCCTGAATATGTTGTAATAATCAAATGGAAGACTTTTTATTAAATGAAATGTTTAAACAATTAACAAATAATATATTTATTTTATTTTGTGGCAATAAAAGATAATTACAAACAAAATTTGAGATCTGTCCTCTAAGGACCTTTACTGGGTTTGATAATGAACACAAAAAAATCGATTTAAAATTTTATTAACAAAACAGTTCACAATTTACCTAAATAATATGTCGATAGAATGAAAGAAATTAATAAGTAAAGAAATTAGCTTTGATTGACAATTTAAAAGAGAACGAAATCTGACTTTATCCTTTAATTTGCGTTTACTATATTATTCTAAATTATGTTACTTACGGACCGTCGGTCTTGTACCAGAACAATCAACTTTTACCTCGTTCGGACACTTTTACACTCCTTAATTATTTAATATCAGGCCTTGGTTTTCACTGATTCTACACTTCACTTTAAAATTTGGCAAGATTGGCTGCATTCCGTTGATTGCTCCGCTCCACAATAATTTACCAATGTTCTCCTGGATTAATTTCTCCTCGAAGATTTTGGAAAGTACTATTCTGATGAAAACTGCTCTTACTTTCCAATATTTACGCTGCAATACTTCCGTGAATGTTTTCTTTGTATTAATTCACAACTTTAACTAGTTATACATTAACGATGTCTAGTCTCTGCTCAAGTTTTATTACTTGTTCTGCTCCTCGTAATGTTGCTCCGCCAACTAACAATCCTAGTGCTCACGAGTTTGAGCGCGCATATGCCATTTTTTACTTTTTGACAAAGCAAGCGAGCTCGCTTCTCCATTGTTGCTTTGTTCGATCAGACCGCTATAATGGATTTTTTGTACCGCCATCTTGTATAGGAGACGTGACTCGCAAACACAGAATCACAGTGTGAAACGGGCCACACAGTTTCCTCCCTCCTACAAAGGATAGCCTCTGTCTTAAATACCTGATGTCCCGGCAAACTGATGTAGACACTGAGGAGCAGTATCAGAACATGGTCGATCATACAGTCAATATTGTCATAAAACCTGCAGTCCAATGACCGCAGCCACCTCCGCTGCTGAGTGATACGTTTCATATAATTAGTTATGAGATTATTTTTTTTATAATTCTCTCACCTGGCGAATATCAACTTACCAGGTCATGAACAGTGGTTTTTGTAGAACGAAAACATGATAAATTAGTTATAATAACTGCTCCGTCATTACAATACACTGTGTAAATGTAAATAAGAGACCCGAGGTACACTGAGGTTAAAATTACCTCTCATAATTATAATTCATTCTGATACGTGAAACAAATTTCTTATCAAAGTAGAAATAAATTATTCCTTTTTATAGCTAAATATTGATTCATACACAAATAAATGTCTACTTTTGAAATATTTTTCATAAAAAATTTTATGGTATAGTTCTCCCAATTCTCCATTTGATAGATTATTTCAAAGTTAAAAAATACATTAAAATTAGTTTACATCTGTTTCAGTTATCCAGTAACACATCGTATTTGAACATAGCAAAACAAGGGTCACTGCTGCTTGTAACCTTGTTGGAACTGTATCCTTCATGCATCACATCGCATCATCTGCTCGACTGTGTAAGAAATTATTATTTGTCGAAACAAAACAAATTAATTTGATATTTTAAAAGTTGGAGATCTATTATATTTAACAAATAGATAATAATATAGCCATAAACAGACAAAATTAACTGATAAATTTAATACCACAAAATGTTTCATCACCTGACGAAAGCAACCATTATTAAAGCTTATTGCTACTTCACTCCATATTTGTTAATTTTCATACAATACAGACGTTTTTATATCTGATTATCTACTATAGTAACTATCGTCAACACCATAATCATAAATGAATGCCCTCGAAACCTAAATGGTAACCTTTTGGGGGGGGGGGTAGACAGGCTATGTATAGGGTAATCCACATAGTGGCAACTACCCTCGTATAGCATAGGAAAGGGATTTGAAAGGGGGGATGTGGAAGGGTAGAGGAAAGGTAGCCAAGGGTTACTAGGGCCCCCAGGCTATATTTTAAGGATCCTACCCGCATTCGCCTAAAGAAATGCAGGGAAAACCCTAGGAAAACCTGCATTAGGTAGGTCGGGCAAATGGTACTTGTCCCTCGCCCTTCCGATGGCGGGAGAGGGGTTTTCTGTGGGGTCGCAGCTTAACCCTCCGCATGCCTTGGCCAGTTTACGAGGCAGCTGGCCGACTATTCCAATAGGAATACCAGACAACTCTTACCATATGCCCAAGGTCTGCGACCCCGGAACATACACCTCTCAAAACAGACCGAGGTGCCTCGGCATGTGGGAACCTTAGTTAAAAAGACCAGAGAGTTGTGAAGGCATCCCCAAAGGTAGCCCCCGCCAGAGCTCTCTGGAAAGGTTTACCTGCGAGAGAATCCTCTCGCAGGCTTCCTTGTAAATGGTAACTTTTTTTAGGCTCCATTTTTGAACTAAGGTTCCCACAAGCCGAGGCACCTCGGCCTGTTTTGAGAGGTGTATGTTCCGGGGTCACAGACCTTGGGCATACGGTAAGAGTTGTCCGCTTTTTTCCATTGGAATAGTCGGCCAGCTGTTTCCTAAACTGGTCGAGGCACGGAGAAGGGAATGCTGCGTCCCTACAGCAAACTCCTCTCCCGCTATCGGAAGGGCGTGGGACAAGTACACAATGCCCGACCTACCCGATGCAGGTTTTCCTAGGGTTTTCCCTGCATTTCTTTAGGCGAATGCGGGTAGGATCCTTAAAATATAGCCTGGGGGCCCTAGTAACCCTTGGCTACCCTTCCTCTACCCTTCCACATCCCCCCTTTCAAATCCCTTCCTATGCGGGTTGCTTAGATTGTCATAAATAAACTCAGGGCATCCATTACCTTCGATTTAAATAGAATCTCGGTTGTATTAGCGTTATTTTCCGGTATCTCACCTCACACCCACCCCTAAGTGTGATCTCACTCATGTCGCTAGAGATTGAAATTTTGGAAACATTAAATGGGTGCAAATACTATAAATCTAATTATCCGTTAAAAATATTTATTCCACGCAAATATTGACCGTTTAACATGTTAGATAATTTCCATTGCCGGTTCACCCCTGTCCTTGGGTGTTAGATGACCAATTGAATATCATAATTAAACTCTGCAACATCCACAAACCTGGACTTGGTTGTGTTCTCAGATTTATTCGCGTTATTTATTTTTTTACCCTCACCCCTAAGAGTGCTTCTTTCACATCCTGTAAGGGATGAAACTATAGTGAGATAACATCGGTTGAAACACTATCTCTTCGATACTTAAAAATATTTATCTGCCTAAATATCAGATGGTTTAGCATGTTTGAATGTTTCCACCCCCTCCCGTAAGTGTGCTTCCCTCTCATGCCGAAAGGGGTTAAATTTTACAAAAAAACATCGGTAGATATATTATCAATGTCATTCACCTCGACAATTAATTATGTTACATTTAAATGTAATTATCCGTTAAAAATATTAATTCCACGCAAATATCGATCGTTTAACATGATAGAAAAATTCCACCCCTGTCCACCCCATGCACTCCCACCCTTGGGGTTAAATGGCCAATTGAATGTTATAATTGAACTCGGCGACATCCATAACCTTGGTTTTGACTCCAATCTCGGTTGTATTCGCGTTATTTTATTGTAGTATTCCTCGACCCCACCCCTAAAGTTGCCCGAAAAGGGGTTGAAGTTATACTCAGAGAACATGTAGAGAAATTTTATGAATCTCATTGATCCCGAAAAATATTAGTCGTTGCAAAAATCGGTAGATTAACATGTTTGACAATTTCCACCCCGACCACCCCTGTGGCTGGAAGGTAATTGCTAGTTTAATGTCATAATTAAACTCAGCGTTATCCATAACTTTCATTTTGACTCCAGTCTCTGTTGTATTCGAGTTATTTCCTTATAACATTACTCCACCCCAACCCCTAGCGTGATCCTTTCCCATGCCGTAAAATATTGAAATTTTACTGACATACATTGGTACAAACACTATTAATCACTTTTACCCGATTATCAGATTCAAATATCGGCTGTGTTAGCATGTTTGAATATTTCCACCCCAAGCACCCCCGCTTGGGAAACTTTAAAGGCAACTTGAATATCATAATTAAACTCACTGACAATCATAACCCTGGATATGAGTCCATTCTCGATTGTGTTCTCGTTATTTTTATATAAATCAACTCCATCCCTCCCTTGAGAGTTCTGCACTCTAAATCCCGAAAGAGGTTATATTAAATATATCGAATATGTAGAGAAATATACTAAATCACAGTGAACCAGAAAAATATTTATTCGACGCAAATATCGACTGCTTAACATGTTTGAAAAATTTAACCCCGTCCATCCTCGCTTGGGGAAGTTAAACTGTAAGTTAAATGTCATAATTAAACACAGTGACAAATATAACCCCGGATTCGACTCGAAACACGAATATGTTTGAATAATTTCATGTAATGCCACTCCACCCCCAACCCTTATGGTTGCACCACTCCCATGCCTAAAGAAGTTGAAATTATACACGGATTACATGTAGTGAAATTTTATGAATGCTATTGATCCCGAATTATATTGATTCGACGCAAAAATCAGCCGGTTAGCATCTTTGAAAATTTTTTCCCCGCCCACCCCCTCTCATCACCGCTAATTCCCACCCACCCCCGTGAGTTTCTCAGTTTATTAGTAGTCTCACCTACATCAATAACCCCGATTTTACTCGAATGTCTGTTGATTTGTTCCCCTCGATTGCCGAAAGGTGTTGAAATTATACACAAACAACATCAGTAAAAATACAATCCATACAATTAACCCAGAAAAATATTTATTTAACGGAAATATCTGCCGTGTTTGCATGTTCCAAAATTTCCACCCCGCTACCCCTGCATCTCAGGGGTAAATGCTAAGTTGAATGTAATAACTAAACTCAGTGGCATCCATAACCTTCGATTTGACTCCAATCTTGGTTGTATTCGCGTTATTTTCCTGTAAAGCATCTCCACCCCAAACCCTAAGGGTACCGTTTTCCCAGGGTGTACGTGATGAAAATTATATTCAGATAACATCGTTAGAAACAATATCAATATCTTTGACCCCTAAAAAATTTATCCGACTCAAATATCGGCTGTTTTAGCATGTTTAAATAATTCCAACCCCGTCCACCCCCGCTTCTGGGGAGGGTAGACGCGTCTCACCGCGACAGTGTTTGTTTACTGGTCGCAAAGAACACGTGTACGAAGTTTGGTGAAATTTGCTCCAACGGTGTAGATTTGTATAAGGAACATACATACAAACAAACAAACATACAAACATACATACATGCATACAGACACACATACACTCATTTTTATTTATAAGATGTATCGATATTAATTTACAACATTTACATTTAACATGTAATTCAATTGTCTTCGGGAACTTTAAATGGCCACAAGTTGATTGGAAAGGTATCGTAGTAGTGGCCAAGACAGCTTAGAATATAGTTAATTCATTTATATCGGATATGGAATTCTTATAAACACCGAGAAGGAGATCAGATTAAATTCCTTACAAGATATTTTCCATTTTAATATGCTTTACAAAAGACAAGTTTCACCCTGACGTAGGTAATCGTCACTCCCATCCTCGGCGCCATAATATTAGCACAACCGTTCTGGCTGTATTCAGCCATCAAAATGGGTGTTTTCGACCATTCTCATTAGAATGTTAAACCCAGATCATGAGTTGGAAAGAGAATTAAATTCTCTAAAATCTTTATTTTATGACAAATTAGTTTTCTGCCAACAAGGCAATTTTGGAGGTATCAGCACTAGAAAATGACGTAAAATATCGTAAATTTGACGAACGATTTCTACCACTTCGATCGAATGTCGTAATCAGATATACCACTCGATGCAGAATTTTATGCTCTACAATTTATTACTGATCATTCTTTTCAATAGAATGCTTCATGATTTTGTTATTAGCGAACAACTGAAAAGAGGCGGGAAATTTAGTGGTTTTTAGGCCACAGAAACTTTTCCGGAGGCCATTCTAATTGGAAAACTATGTTTTTCAGTAATGATCACTACGTATACAAGTTGTAAATAAAATACCTGACTTTTTTCGCCTGGGCTTTCTGTGGCATTTGCTGTGCGACAGCGGTCTCAAGCATTTCTTTAATTCCCCACAAGGAGTGGCAACTACGTTATGATTTGATTAGCAAATCGTAGCACTGTTTTACACTGTTATTTTATTTGAAGTTCATTTTTCAGGGGTTGAATATAGAGTGCGTTTGAAGTACGTTCTGTGAAGCGGGAGATTTGAAATCGATTCGATCTTCAAATTTATTTTTAATCCAAATGGTACATTTTCGGACATGGGTTCCTTATCAAAACTTTATCTAGTAAGTCGCGTCTACAATCCCTAGAAGTCTGTAATAGGAGTTCTAAATCACCCTGTATATTGTATATGTTACGGCGAATTGGACGGCCGTTTCGCCCTTTGTCCGAGAGGTGTGCAGTACCAATGTACTTGAAAGAACCAGTGCATGTACTAACTTGGCCGGCCCTCCCGCGAAGTCGCCGGAAATCCCGGGCCAAAATTCGATGTGCTGATGTACGGATGTCCGGTAGGTGGCATATCTGTCACCTCTGGTGTGATGGTTATGTGTCATAACTATCCACTTCCAGACCTCGCACAAAGGTCCGCAGAGGACAACTGCTCACGATGAATTGGCTATAAATGCCCATATGATGTACAAAAATTAATATTCCCTATATACCACTATGGGTCAAAAAGTAAGGTGAAATTGTCATTTAAAACTCCCAGGTATAAGGAAGGCAGGTAATTTTTTTTCCTATGTTGGTTGGACTGTCTATAATATTTGCCAAGCGTCTGTTTGTTAAAAGGTTTAATTATATCCGAGTTACACGTGTTTTTGTAAACAACCAAAAGTGAATTTTTCGATTTTTGCAATGGGTGATTTTGTTGAGCAAAGAACTTGCATCAAATTTTGTTTGCGGAACGAATATTCTTGTGCGGACACGTTCAAAATGTTGCGGAAGGCCTTTGTTGATCAAACTATGGCACAAAAAAACGTTTATAAGTAATATAACGAGTTCAAAGAGGGTCGAGAACGCGTTGAAGACGAACCGCGCTCTGGACGACCATCAACGTCTACCAACGAGGGCCACGTCCAAAAAATCAAAGATTTGGTGCTTGAAAATCGTCGATGGACAATTAGAGATCTCGCTGATAGTGTTGGAATATCATTTGGCTCACCTCAAACCATTTTGAAGCATGTTTTGTGTCTCAAACGCTTCAAGTCTCGATTGGTGCCAAAATCGCTCCATTTTTTAGAAAGAAAAGCGTCGCGTTGATGTGTGTGAAACTTTGCTGTCTGATTATCAGGACCACTTGAAATGCGTCATTACTGGAGACGAGACTTGGATTTACGCATACGACCCTGAAACCACCGGCCAATCCAGCGAATATCGTGCAAAAGGTGAAGCAAGACCGAAAAGACCACGGCAAAGTCAAGGTCATGTTGACAGTTTTCTTTGATTATCGTGGTGTGGTGCACTATGAATTCCTTCGGCCGGGCCAAACTGTCAACAAAGAATATTATTTGAGCGTTATGCTTCGTTTGCGTGAAGCTATTCGTCTGAAACGGCCGGAATCTTGGTTCCTTCATCACGATAATGCACCATGTCATACTGCATTGGTTCTTCGCGACTCATATCGTTCCGCAACCACCGTATTCGCCTGATTTGGCTCCGTGCGACTTCTGACTATTCAGCAAACTCAAAAGGCCAATTCTGGGACGCCGTTTTGACACGATTGAGGAGATAAAAATCGAATCGAAGAAGGTCTTGAAGGCTATACCGGAAAAAAGACTATTCCGAGTGTTTCGAGGGCTGGAAAAAGCGTTGGAAAAAGTGCGTTTTATCGGATGGGGATTACTTTGGAGGGGATGAAATTGATTTGGAAGAATATATAAAAAATTTATATTTTATAAATAAATTCACCTTACTTTTTGTTCACAGTGGTAGATATATTCATTTATCAAGTTCCTTCTTAAGGGAAGTTACCCACGAAAGCTTAGTGAAAAATATTCCATTTGGTTTGCCTTATAATTTTAATATCACTTTAAACACATTTTGGCACACTTGTGCACTAAAGATTTAGGAATCATAAACACATAAAAATTGTTCTATAATTATAATAAACATTTTTAAAACAATTTCCTTTTTTCTATTTTAAGATTGTTTTTTTAAAATTCAGGAATACATTGCAAATCAAACCGAAATGCCCTGATAAGAGTTTTTCTGTTACTAAATAATTTTTTTCTCTCTTTTATCTATCTACAGTTGCCCCATACTACAAGTTCATTGTTTCTTGCACACAGTCAGTGTGTTTTTATTGTTTTCTTTGCTTTTCTTTTTTCTTTTCTTTGAATTTTTTCACTTTTCAGTCTTATTCTTGCTCACCTTTCTGCTCCTAGACAATGGAATACACGATAATCTAATTAATGTTACCTCACCATTGTCAACAAATTTCAAACCCAGATCAAACACAAAATGTCATCTACATATCTGAGGTAGCAAAGAAGTTGGACAGGAAGTAGAAAAAACAAAAATTCTCTAAACCACTAATGACTATATCAGCAAAAAGAAGGGAGACTTCCCACGGGGGAACCTTTGATTTTATCATCGTTACCTTGATTAAACTTAAAATAAATGTAATTAAGGATTAGATATAAAACGCATAAAATTTCATTACATGGAATTCTAGTAAATTGACTGAATATGGGTCATCTAGTTTTTAAAGTGTAAATGAATAAGTCATTGGGAATAGATTTGAACAAAGAAACATCACGAGACATGGTAGCAGGAGATGCACAAAACAAATACAAATATGGAATATTAAAACTCTAGATCTCTATGATGTGAGGTAATGACATTGCGCACTATACCACAGCAGGACTGCCACCCAAATGTATGTTATTGGGAATACTGATCATTTTACTAATCAAGAAAGATGTAATTTAAAATAGAATTCATAGTGCATTATAACCTTGGTTCTATTGTTTTATATCTCACCATATACCATTTATAGCATTCAAATTATAATAGACATTTTAACCAATTTATAATAACCCACATACAATTAATACGCGAAATGCCATTTCACCTTTTTTACAGCAGGAGACTGTTTCTCGTGCTGTCTATGGTCACCAATGGTTTTCAACTACAGAGGACATCAGAAATACACTGAGCATTATTAAGCTGAGGGCCCAGGTTCCATGTGCGGTAACTGTGGGTGGCTTTGGAGCTCTACAGCTGGCCACATACACTGAGGTATGACATCTTTATAAACTATTCTGTAACAAGATTTAGTTAAGAGCGTATTTACTGCTGTAATTTAAAGTTTCTGTACTGAGAACCAGCAAGAATGCTTCGGTGGTAAAGTTGTGGCTAGTTTTAACAGAAATCGAAAGACTGGATTAAAACTTCAAATACAACACAATATAATTGGTTACCGAGGGATGATTTACTATTGCTACAATTTCATCTCATATTGTTTAATATCAAAATTTTTACGGTATTTGTTACCATCTCCATGCAATGGTCTGCATTTAATTTCAATATACAAAAATTTCCCTCAGCACTGCACAGTAAAATTATTTACGACCAGTGACATTTTTAAGTTATGTGCTACATCATCTCAATCAACCATTTTTACTATGTAAAATTATAAAATTACATCATTGCTACCTTTTGAGATGCCTTCACATCTCTCTAGTTTTTGAACTAAGGTTCCCACATGCCGAGGCACCTCGGCCTGTTTTGAGAGGTGTATGGGCATACGGTAAGAGTTGTTCTCTGTTCCCATTGGGACAGTCGGCCAGCTGCCTCCTAAACTGGTCGAGGCACGAAGAAGGGAATTCTGCGTCCCCACAGAAAACCCGTCTCCCGCTATCGGAACGGCGTGGTACAAGTACCCAATGCCCGACCTACCTGATGCAGGTTTTCTAGGGTTTGTCCTGTACTACTTTTAGGGGAATGCCGGGTAGGATCCTTAAACTATAGCCCGGGGGTCCTAGACAACCCTTGGCTACCTTCCTCTACCCTTCTGCATCCCGCCTTTCAAATCCCTTCCTATGCTATTAAAGGGGAGTTGCCACCATGTGGTTTACCCTCATGTAGCCTGTTACCCTAAAAAAAATTCTATTAAGAATGAATCCAAAACGATCATTGATAATACTATAAGGACAAAGAACGGAAACTAAATTCCCGAGACTTCATTTAGTTTTTTTTAAAATAAAATTTGACATTATAATTTGATCATTAAGGAAATTTTAAAGCATTTTAAAGTCTATATCTGGAGAATTATCCATTTTTATGTGCAATAAATTCACGTGTGTAACTCAAGTTCACAAATTATCGCACGGATGAAAACTTCGAAATAATTTTACAAGAAGCTACTGAAGTAGCTCACGAACTAAATGCTGAAGCAGAATTGTCACCAATAAATGCACATCGTCCAAGAAGAAAACCGTCAGAAATTCAGCATGAACAATATGTTGAAGTTATATTTGAACCTAAAATCAATTTACAAACTGGAATTTTTTAACAAAATAAGTCCTAGATCACACTTCAGCATCCTTTAAAATATATTTGAAGACTTAAAAACTTTAGACAAAATGTTTGGCTTTTCTAGTAGTGTAATATTTAGTTATCACTAAGAACGCTAGATGAAACATTATAAAGATTTACATCTGAAAAATAAAGACGATTTAAAGAATGAATCTGGCTAGACGGTATTGATTTGCACAATTAAATTAACGCTTTAAAGTTGTTTTACAGATAATCAGTCTAATTATCAACAAAATTTTGCAATATCTTGTCACAAATAATTTATTGCCAACCTTTCCAAACGCATCAATAGGATTAAGAATATTTCTTATAGTTGCATCAGAAGTTAACAAATATAAAGAATTATTTAAAGTCAAGTAACCTAAACTGGCCAAGGCATGGCGAGGGGTAAGCTGCGTCCCCACAGCAAACCCCTTTCCCGTCATCGGAAGGGCGTGGGACAAGTACCAATTGCCCGACCTACCCGATGCAGGTTTTTTATAGGGTTTGTCCTGCATTACTTTTAGGCGAATGCCGGGTAGGATCCTTAAAGTATAGCCCGGGGGCCCTAGTAACCCTTGGCTACCTTCCTACACCCTACCGCATCCCCCCTTTCAAATCCCTTTCCTATGCTATAAGAGGGGAGTTGCCACTATGTGGATTACCCTATACATAGCCTATCTACACCCAAGTATCCATTATTTTGATATAATCGGAAATATTACATACTCTGAATACTAGACACACAATAGCAGATTTCGCAAATATAAAAGAAATAGTAGTTTAATTTTTGTTGATAATAAGAAAGAGCCAAATACAGTAAAAAGAATTATAACGTTTCTGGAAGCCTTGTTCCTTTCTTCACAAAAAAAAAATAATAATAATTAGAGTCGAGAGAGACACTAGTCAGTTGACAGATTTCAGAATTTTTGTTGATACTTCTATGTTGTAGTTTAAGCCTTAAAATAAATAAATAACTCATTCTTAAACTAAGTTAACATACACGAATTGAAATATTATGTATACCTTATTAATTAGGCTAATTAAATAGTAGACCTAACCATGAATTTTTAGCAAATAGATAAATTTTAAATTATTGATTTTTTTTAAATTATAAGTTAAAAATATCGTAATTACAATAAATAGTTCGACTCTAAAAGTTTTATTTTTCTTATGCACTCCCATAAGTAACCAAACTAAAATACGTTTCTACGAGCCTAGTCAGGAGAATAAGGGAGTATAAGATAGGAGGCGGCATTGCACGTTTTGCATGCGGGCGCTGAAGCGGCCTGCCCTGATCACAACAACTAAGAGCAGTCACGGCCATATGACTCCTTATATTGTTAACATTACGAAAGGTAAATATATCACCATGGTAGAACATTTAACGAATTAGGCTTCATTGTCGGAGCGACTTACGTACATATTTTAACACATCAGTTACTTAGTACACAGTGAAGTCTCTCTGGTCCAGTTACCAACCTAACAGGTTTCACTATTACAAACTTACAACATTCACCACCGCATAAATTTGAAATAGGTCTTTTACCTGTAATTTAATTTATACGCTATAATATCAATTAAAATCACTTAAATCGCGTTATTTTTTGGTAACTCCCCTTCATCCCCACCCCATAAGTGCGCATCTCTCATGGCAAAAAGGGGTTGAAATTGTACACAAATAACATCGGTAGAAGTACTATCAATCTAATTAACCCCGCCAAATATTTATTCAACGCTAATATCGGCCGTGATTGCATGTTTCAAAAATTCCATCCCCATCAACCTCAACCCCTGAGGTTTAATGGGCAACTGAAGATCATAATTAAACTCAGCGAAATCCATAACTCTGGATTTTACTCTCATCTCGGTTGGATTCTCAATACATTCTTGTAACGCCCCTCCAACCCCACCTAATGGTACTCCTTTCCCATGCTGTAAGGGATTGAATTTTACACAGATAACAGCGGTAGAAACACTATCAATGTATTATACCACTAAAAATATTTATCTCACTCAAATATCGTCTGTTTTAGCAAGTTTGTGTATTTCCACCATCGTCCACCCCCACCGGGCATATGTTGATTTTATCCATCAAGGGGTTAATAGTTAATAGTAAAGAATGTGATGGTCTTTATGCAAGTTAAATCACATGTTAACCAAGAGATTACTATAGAGTTAATTTCTTTGCCAGGCAAATTTAAATAATGGCTATGTAAGAAACAAATAATGTATGTTTGTACATTATTTATAAATTATAAACGTTGAAATAAATTGCAAAAAAAATCTGGGTAAACATATTCTTAAAAAGACAGAAAAACTGTGGGGTAAAGACATAAATACCTTCCCTATAGGCGAGGGTAGCGGGGTTTGTAAATTAAAAAAAAAAAGGCTAAAACGTAGAGTAATTATTTGTCGGTGTCATTGGATTTGTTAGTGTTTATCTGAATTCTGTTTAGTTAAATTTCAACCGCTTCGCAGTGGGAAAGGAGTACCCATATGCCCATAGCAGATAACTGTCAATTTAAATCCGGATAATGAATGACTGTAACTTTTACTATTATCCTGCATAAGGGGGTTCACCCCCCCCCCCCCCCAAAAAATCTGAAAATTAATGAATCTGTCTCTATTTCCTTTCCAAATGATCTAATTATTTTGACTATGTCACACCTGAGAAAACAAAATTTTCACAAATTGAATCTATATGTACAGATTGTTTTTTTCTGAGTCAATGACTATAATTTTTATGGAAAAGGTAATACATAATTATACAAACAGCCTGTCAATATACATATTGAAGTAACTGACATGTTCCTAATCTTAATATAACTTTATTCCACAAGTGTTTACTCTGCAGGATTTCAATAATAAAAAGATAGCTCTAAAATATTATTTATCTAGTACTTTAAAATATTTTGTAGTTTCCACAGCACAAAACCATTGCATTACTAAGTAATATTATACCTGTCATTTACAATATTTTATAAAATAAATTCTCATTTATAATTCCAATTATGTAATAAAATATTAATTATTAAAATTTAGTATGTGAAAATTGTGATATTAAGTTTTATTTAGAATGTGAAAAATAGTCATTTAGCATTGTTAATGTGTCATTCTTATATCTTTAATCAAAATTTAACCTTTCAGAGTATGAAGTTGGTTTACACAATATTTGCTGTGTTATATCAATTGAAAAATAGTTGAAGAACACCATTTTCATATTTAATGGTGGAAGAAGGAATAACCACAACCATTCACTTTAACAGCTTGCACAAACAATGTAATCTATTATTTAATGCAATAATATGACTTAAGCACCTGTATATTTGCCAATAATCAATATTTCTTGAATTTAATCATGAAGCTTAATAGCAAATAAATTGACAAGAATTATCTTAAAACTATTTTAATTTATCCCATGTAAAAAATTTCATTGCAATGGTAGCAGGTACACAGTGTATCTCCTGTATATGCCCTATGCCACACACTCCATTTTATCATCTTGCTTAAGGGTTAAAATATTTTTCGAAAATATATTATCATTTTTTCATAAATTAAGCTTACACCCAATGTTAACAACTGTCCAAGACAAACAAAGGGACAGTTGTACAGGTCTAATGAGCCAGGAGCAATTACCTAAGACCGAGATTAAATCTACTCTTAATATTAAAAAATAAAACAAGGAAAAGTTAGCCATTGTGGCCATTTTCATAAGAATTACTTTTTAAATATACAGAAACATTGTCCCCAGTCTACAATTCATGTTTTACACTGTCCTCCATTTTTTCATTAAAAATTTAAGTAAGAAAGGTATGTGAAATGCTCAAAATCTCTTTATCATAATAATCCTCTCTTCCTCTCATTTACCATAACATAATTTGGGAGTTAGTAAACTGAGCATACTGTTATGCCAATGATCTGACGAAATTGTACTCCTATGCAAGATTATTTTATAATGCAATATATTTGGAATTTAAATTTACTTACAGTGGGGTGATGAAAGTGGTGTACATTATTCTAGTATCCCATTGTCTACATAAGCTCTGAGTCTAGAGTTTCTACTGTTCAAAACACTGGAACTACCTTTGCTTTCCCCTGTTTCTATCACTTCTTGATCTTTTATTTTATCTTTATAACTACTCAAGTGCCCAGCATTGCCAATGTATTTATTTAAGTTAGCCCATAGTAGGAATTGACACTGACCTCTTTGTAAACATTTCATTTAACCAGCATCATAAGTGTCAGTGTTCGGAACATCTTCCCATTTAAAGTTCCCTCCACAGCCTAACCCCTCAGCATCTAAATTCAAATAAACCAGGATGATGACTGACAGTATTGAGGAATTCTCCTACTACATAAAATAAAAGTGTCAGTTAAAAATACTCATTAACTTAATGAAGTATAGGCCTACCTTAAAGCAGTAAAGAAATACAACCTTCAACCAAACAGAGACCAAAATATAACTGGTACCCTAATAAAATCAAAAACTTAACCATGTAATTTGAGTGTGTCAAAACTACCCCAGGTAGCTTTTTCACAATCACACCCACCTCCACAAAGTGGAACATAAAATTTCATCAATCATCATAGTTAATGGAAAATTAAACTCAGTGACTCCTGTCATCCCAGAATCGACAATAATATGGTGTTTTTTGCATTACTTTTAACGTAAACCTCTTTCACCACCATATGCACGGTAAGGGTGCTTCCCTCCTTTGCCTTTTGTAGTTGAACACTTAAAAATTCTAGAATGACATTATCAAACTAAGCATCCCCAAAAGGGTTTTATTTAATGCTAATAATGGCTGTTTGGTAATGTTTTCAAATTCCACCTCCTTTCCTAGAGGCGGCAGGTGTATTAATACCCAAGTGTTTGTTTGTGGATCGTAAGTAACATGTATAAAGTTTGGTAGAAATTAGTATATGCATTTAAGATTGTAAATGGAAATTTGATTCATCCCCTTCCATCCCCCACTGAACTACTCTGGTAAATGTCACAATTAAACTTGGTGACTTCTATAACCCCCAGTTAAATACCAATCTGCATTGTTTACTCTTACTTTTATGTAATGGACTTTCACCCACATCTAAACTACAAGTTACAGATTGAGAAGTTTCAGAAGTCGTGTCTACAAAAGATGCACACTGGTCCTTTACACTTAGGATGTAGTGGGGGTAAACTGGAGATCAGTTCAACACGATTCTTTGCTCGGGCAACTTGGTAGTTATAACTATTCTAATATATTGTCTATTGACGCAAGGAAATATTGTTCTCAGCTTATTCCAGTCTGTTATCGAGGCCTTCGCGTCTGACGGAAGTGTTTTGGACTTGCTGTTAAATTTATAGGGTTCTGGGCTTTGTTGACTCAGTTGCTGGGGAAATTCTATTTTGTCGGAACGAATCGGAGATTTACATAGGCCCGGAACGTTAACACCACACACAGCCTTGCTGGACGGCGTCTTTAAATTTCATTTTAAATAAATTAGGTTCTTAATCAACTACACGGAATTTATGATTAAATTCACATGTATCATCTGATTTTGTTTTCGAATTTTCTCCGGGTTGCATATTGTTTTAGTGCTCGTTAATTTGAACGTCGACGTGTCTTATTGCTTCACCGAAAGCTTCTAATGTTCGTTCATGTTTTGAAAATGTATCGTAATCGTAGTCAACTATGCAAATAATAAAACATTTAGTTAATGAGCCAGAGCGTTGGTGCAGGATTGAGAAACGGTCTTGTTCATTTTTATTGCATTTTTAATAATTAATAATAGTTAGAAACCACGATACTCAAAGCAGAGATCAGTTACCCTCAACACTAAAAAAATCTGCATAATCATGAACTTCTCTTATCTAAATTAAACTTAACTAAGTAAGCTTATTGTTAGCTACAGATGTGAACAATGCGACCGTCCTGTAATGTGTCGGTTATGATTTCTTCTTTGTTGTCGTATTGCTCTGGGTAGAGCTAAGAAATCAATTAAATGTTCCAAAACGTTACAAAAATTTAGATTGTTTGGTTGGAAATCAAGTGAAGCAATCGCGTTGATCTGTTGCATGAAAAAACTAGAAAAAATATATATTTCTTATCAAAGATTTGATCCGACATTAAACGAACGCAGAATAATTTACTCTTACAATTTTGCAACCTACTCCTTCCATTTCGTATCTTCAATCACTTATTCACCTGCTATGCACAATATTCGTTGTGCTTATTTATTTCCACTTCATAGAAAATGAAATACTCGATTAATATCTTTACAAGATTCATTCCATCACTGTCAAATCACTTCGGATAATCACTCAGGATAATCCGTAAAATTTAAAAGCTGTTAAGCACAGGCTGCCCGTTTATCGAGTTCGTAAGGACACAATGAATATTTTAAAAAATGGTAGTAGAGTTTTCCCAACAACTTCCCAAGGAGAAGTTCTCCGCTGACAAAACTCCCCGTCCATCTTTTCATTTCCCCTAATTCGCGCATGTCGCACGTTATGCTTGACCTCTCAACCTATAACTGACATAGTGAATGTCAGAATTAAACTCATTGACTTCTATAACCCTCGATTTGACACCAATCTCACTTGTTTCAAATTATTTGCACATAACGCCCCTTCACCCCTTCCATTATTGGTGCTTTAAGGGGTTGAAATTATACATTAAAAACATCTGGATATAAACTATTAATCAGATAGACCCAGAAAAATAATTAATAACGCTATTATTGGCCGTTTTCATGGTGTTTACGGGCATACTGGGGGAGGGGCGGGGACACGAACAAACATTCATTTATGTATATTGTGCCATGTCAGTTGTGATAATTTAAAAATTTATGTACTAGCTGAAGTACAATAAGATTGTGTAATATCATTGTGATAAGACTTTGGTGGAGATTTAATGGAAGTAAAACGAGAAATAAAATTGATTAAAATATTTTGTTGAAGATCATAAATATACGGGCAAAAAATATATCACACAGTATAGCGACAAACTGCAGGGCAAAACTCATCGCGCTACAGACTTCACTGGCACATAGTGCAGATCAGACGAGGGACTGATTGTGGAGTCGGGATGGCATCGAGAGTGGAAACAATACTGTTAAGAAGTGGAATATGTTCTGTGGCAGAGACAAGAGGATTATTTATAAAAAAAATACGGGAGCAAGAGATATTTTCTGTTTTGTGCGTGAAAAGGTGTTAAATTTCGGGTCGTACAGTGCTGATATATTTGCGAAGAAAAATGGATAAGTTTAAATCCGATTCGCAAGTTGAAGTTGTATCAGATTTTCCGGTGAAAGGAGAGAGTAAACAAAATAATACCGAGGTGGAGAAATTTATAAAAATAATAATTATAAATTTAATGAATTACGAATAGAAATTAAGTCCCAATTAGACAATATAAATGCTAAGTTTGAAGAACATAAGTGTTCAGTCTGATATGGTAACTGATTTGATTGTAGGGCAAGGAAAAATTTTTCATATGATAAGAGACATATTTGAACAACAAACATCCGAATTTAACGTTGTCAATGATAAAATTGAGGATCATACAACATAGATTAAAATGTTAAATTATAAAATTAATGGAATCATTGGAAAAGTAAGCAGTAAAGATGTAGGAAGGCCATCAATAGTTTAACTTCGTTTACTGAAGTTCAATTAAAAAACTATGCGGAACAGAAAATTAAAAAACTTGATATGCGGGGTACAAATTGGAGTAAAACATTCAAAAGTAATGAAAGGAAAATTGACAAATTTCGTAAAATGTCGAAACATTACGGAAAACCGGAAGAAAAATCCGAAAAAGTTCTTGAATAAACGGATGTGTATTTGTCCGATGCAGGCAGAACTGAGAATAACGAAGCCCTTCTCGGTTCTGGCGAATCGACTATATCAGAGAAAATACAACAAAGATACTCAGGAATTTGCGGATGGTGCAGTGGGGAATAGTTGGGCGTCGGGAATCGAACTGAAACTTCCAAGGTTTACGAACGCAAATCACGAAAACCCTAAGAGATTCGTAAGAGAAATAGAAGAGTATTTTGAGGAACAATTGCTTCCGAGGAATAGGCAAATGACAGTATTTAAATGCAGTGTATCTGAAAATGTACTGAAATGGATTGAAGCTACCTGTAGAGAAGGCGAGCAATATTTTCAATTTAAGAAACGGTTTCTGGCGAAGTACTGACAACAAAGTAAATAGCAAAGAATTATAGATGCAATTTAAGATACGGTTGGCCTACAGCTCAAGATTGTCCAGGGACGATTATTTGATAGACCTGGTCAGTCAGAACAAATACCTTGATAACCTGTTATCTGAATTAGAATTGCTGGATAAAGTGAAGTTTCACTTCAATGCTATTACTACAAGAGCTATAGGCAACGACATCAAGAACATAGAAGTTACCGAAATCAAAACTATATATACACATGTGGCAATCAATATGCCTGATTTTATGTACAGAACAATGGTTAAATAATTATGCTATTCCACAATTAAAGTAATCATCTACATGTAATATCATTCAGGAGCTGAGGCATGTGAGTAATGGAAATGTTGGTAAAGGTTGAGGTGACGTCATAGTCACGAATCAGAGAAACTAAAAGTGTCTCCACATGTGGATAATACTTAACCCAGGGCAACAATTTTATTGGTGTAATACCAATACTTATTGACAAAAACCATTTACTTAATGAAAATACAGAGAAAATATCTTTTAACAATGCTGAAACACATTTTCTCAATGTGAAATTGATAATCAATGATATTGGTGAAGTTAACTGTGTGCTCGATACTGGAGCAACATCCAGTAGTATAAATGGAAGTTTTTATGAATATTTAAAAAAAAATATATGAAATTCTAAGAGTTACCTCTGATGGGATGCAGAGTTTATGGTGCTGTCAGCGGAAATAGCAAAAGAATTAATAAAGGATTTTATTTAATGCTATGCTTTATAATTGTGGCATGGAGATTAATGGATACATTGTGAATTCAATGTTTGTGTCAGTTTTTTTTGGGATTGGACTGGCTGTAGAGGTACATGGGAAGAATAGATTTTTTGAGTGTTGTTTACTTCATTTAACTGTGTCTGAAGGAGGAGAAAGTCATCAGATAGAAATGCTGTTGGGGAAGAGAAGAATAGCAAGAGCAGGACAGAATGTAGGTATGATTGGAATTGGATAACACAAGTACAAATAAAAGATTTGGGAGAATCAAACAGCCATGGTAACTACTTAATTGAAGAGTATGGAGAACTCAAGTACAATGAGATTTATGAAATAAATAGCGGAATAGATGGGTTGAATAATGTGGAGAAAGATAAATTATATTCAGTGTTGTGGAAGCATATGAAGTCAGACATATCTAAGTTTAAAGAGAGTGAATTGAAAAAAAGGTAGAAGAAACTAGAAAACATATTGAAGAAAAAGTGACTATTAAAGGAATTGTTTTGGGAATGGTAGAGGATACAGATAAGGAAATTTATGTCTCAAAAAATCCATATACAGTTACTGAAAATATAGAACTATATATTGACAACCTCATGAAGACATTACATGGTGGTATTGAAAGAGAAGGAATTGGAAAAGAGAGGCTTTAGTTTAATTGTTTGTCAAACAAATTTACCTATTTGTAATGGTAAGATAGATGAAACGTATGTAGAAAGAAAAAGGAAAAATGCAGTGATACAACGTGCTTCAGAAGCTAACAGAATTTTAGACAGTTCTGACACACTACAAGTTAAAAATGAAATCTAAAATCTAAAGAAAAAGACTTTGGAAGATACTTATTACAGTAATGTCAGATTCCTTGACAAAACAATGGCTGTTGAAAATAAATGGCATCATAGAATAAAAACAAAAGGAAAATTTCAGCAGGAAGCAAAAACATACAACCACCTATAAAGCAGTTTCACAATGTTATTCCGTGGAACCCAGGAGGGAGTACTGTTAATCACTCATATTTATAGCAATTGAAGATAATTATACAGAAATATTATCATCTATTAATGTGTAATTGTTTTCAATGATATTATCTGGTAATGTAAATACATCTTATAATAGTTTTTTGACATATAAACTTAATTTTAATTATTATTTTCATCACTAAACTAAATGTATTGATTATTGCAACACTGACTCAAACTGAATGTTAATAATTCCAGAAAAGTCAATAGACATTCCGATTCATAATTGAACTGCTTGTTTAGAGAAGTAGGGCTAGAATGTATTTAATTTCAGATGGAAATTATGTTGCTTTTCTCATTTTCAAAGAATGTTTTGTAAAAGTGTAGAAATCAAGAAAATGACTTTTGGAAACAAGCATTTTCCAGAAAATATTAATGATAGTAATATTATTTTTGTCTCTCTTAATATTTTATTTCAGCTAAGTGTATGTCAAACAGTGTTTGTTCAAGTTCAAGTGGCATGTTAATTGTGATAACTTAAAACTTTATGTACTAGCTGAAGTATAATAAGAAAAAGAAAGATTGTGTAATATATTTGTGATTAGTGTGTCACTGAGAATTGTTAGAGAGAGATCTTTGGTGGAGATGTAATGGAAGTAAAACGAGAAATAAAATTGATTAAAATATTTTGTTGAAGAATGCTGACTGGCTAGGAATTAAAACAACATAGCCAGAATGTCTCATATATTTCAAACTAAGTATTTCATGTTCATAAAGAATTACTAATGAAATACACTTACTGATGCCTAAAATATGGATAAATCATAAATAATTTGGTTAATAGTTTATTTTACAAAATTGAGACATGAATTTTTAATATTCTGTTCACTTTTATGTGAAAAATTTAACCCTGAATAAATGCTTCTAAGTAAACATGAGTTTTGTACTAAGCAGGTTGGTAAGAATTGTCAAAAGACTATAACTCAGATTGCTGGTTAAAATACTTTATAATAATTGATGGACTGCATATATAATTCAGACAGTGCAGTCAGTTTGTGTGGTCTTAATACGGTGTATTTTGTACAACATTATATTTACCACTTAAATAAAATAAAATACAATGTTATTAATTTGTTATGTATTAAATGAATATTATTATAGCACAATATTAGAATAAAATATTGACAGAATGGAAAAACTCTTTATTTTACAACTGATACCATATATCAAATACATGGCACAATATTACCATTTCACTAAGAGTGAAAAAATCACAAATGTAATTTTTACATTCTATTTTATTGTTCAAATTCTCATCACTTGATGTGGTGTGCTGCTTCATTTACAATTATATATATATATATATATATATAATTTCGTGTTTCAAATATGCTAGACGGAACAACACATTAAACACACAACTTAAAAAGTTGATTTAAATTTTGGTACGACTGGTTGATGCAACCATTTAATCAAAAATGATATTTCAACATCATTCATGTTATATAAATTGTACATCTTCTTTACAAAACAATTATAGAGTAAAATGGACTCAATTATTCTCTCATCCAAATAGAATAATTTACAATAAATACAACAAAAATTCAGATAACTTGAGTTCTAAATTAATATTGTATTAATTCACATTTTTCTTTTAAAAACTGAAAATTTACATTATAAAACAGTACATCAACAGAGAATATAATTGAGTTTTTTTGAGTATCAGAAATTTTCTGTACTTCGAGCAACCAAGACACTTTTAAAATGGAAGAAACATGTTATTTTATCAGATAGCAAAACTCTTATTGGTGTACTTAGATTACAATTTCACATGTAAAAACATATCACATATAGTTAACAATAGCTGTGAATTTGTAATCTAGCTATGTGCATCAATCCACACATTCATAGTTCATAATAGGTTTCATTTTCTGTCAGTATTCCAGCATAGCAAGGCAAAAATTGGTCCTTTGTTCATTTAAACATTTCAATTTTTATACCATTTTGCCAAAGATACACAAAGTAATAAACATAAATAGGTCTGAAATGAACCAGATAATGAAAATGAATTTATATGATATCTGCAGTTTCATGTACATTATGAATAATTTTTAATTGCTTATATGTATACAAATACTGGTCACCAATTCAATTTAAAACTCATGAAGTAATATTTTCCTCATTAAACCAATGTCTCTTCATATTACAGGTTTTATGTACAAAATGTCACATTTCTAATGTATGTGAATGCCAATGTAGTTCTTTCCTCGGTAAAAAATCTTAAAAGTTGTCGAGATCAATATAACTTGTCACAAAAAAACATTTTTTATGATGACTTCTCCTTTTCCTGTCTCCAAACAAGTATTCTTTCTCTCAGCTCGTCAGCTAGAAAGAAAAATCATTTCATTTTTAGGCAAAGTGACATTACTTGAAATTGATTAATTACAATTCCTAAGCCTTTAATTTAAACTTATAAAAGAAAACAGCAGCAAATATAGAATATGCTACACAAATTTGCAGATAAATAATTTTATATAATACATTATTATATACTAGATAGGTGCCTGTTATTCATACTGTTTTTGGTACAAATATTTATCTATAATGAATACTAGTCACAGTTTATGCATGGGTTTATCTTTCTTCTTTAACATGTCACTTATAATTCATCCTTATTGTATCAATTATTTTTTATTCAAGAATTTTTGTTACTTCTAAATTTTTATTTTGGAACTGTCTTCTCACTTCTATTGACATCATAAACACGATTTTGTTTATGTACATATTTATGCTCCTTGAAAATGAAAATTATTGGGGAAGACCAAATTTAATATTTCAACTGTTTAACACAATTGATGACAATTTCATATAGCCTTCAGATAAAAACTATTCACCTTCCATTAATTAATCATGTATTGGTAATTAGAGATTATTTTGTCAGCTTAAAAACAATTTATTATGGAAAACTGTTTATATGAAACAATTTTGAAGGAAGTAACTGCTATGACGTCTAATGAGGGCCTGAATAGAATAAGCTAAGAACTGAATTAAGATGAAAAAATAGGAAGAGAAGATTAGTTATCTAAACCACCCAACAACAGCATCCTCAACCTATCCTTAAAAAAATTTAACTGTAGATGAAATTTCTGTCCTTGCTAAGTGTCTCACCCTGACCCCTTCAGACTTGCCCGTGACACCCTTAAATTCTACCAAACAGTACAGTGGAAACTACATTTCACTAAGAAACCCCCTATCAACGCAGATCCACATAACACTACAGCATCCAAACTGCCACCTCCGAAACTCCCACCCAACCACGCACTTAAAACTGCATCCTAGCCGCCCACAATACCTCACCATCCTTCCTTAACACTTGACTGAAATTTAGCCCTAACCTAAAAACCATCCTCCCCACTATACTCCCGACCTGCCCAAGGGTTGCCTTGAGATGCCCACCCAACCTCCACAATTTACTTATCCACCGTTGCAAAACCCACACCCTCACCTATCCTTGCAAACCTTGTGGTAGGAACATTCTATGTCTGCCCTCTGTGAGAACTCTCCTTCCAACAGGCAAAGTCCTGGACTCAACATCCTTTAAATAGATCCCTTTCTACCTGCCACCCTTATTTACATGAGACCACGAGAGTATGTATGAGCATGTCATGCATGCATATGTGTAGTTGTATTTGGTGTATGCAAGTGTATGTAAGTGCATATTGGTATGTATATGTATGCATAACATAAATGTATGAATGATCACCATCAGAACCTTTCCTATGCCATGACCTTTCATTGAGAGAGTGGCCTGGTGGGGTGTTTATTGTTTATGGGCTACTAGCTGCACAGAGGTCAAAACTCTGCAGTCTACAGTTGGCTGGTGCTTAGACACTCCTTCCTGAAAAGGAGGCTGTGGGCCTCTGAAAATTTGAAGAACTTCCTTCGGCTCCTTGTGACTACAACGTACTTCAATTTCAGGTAAGCCATACCAAGATGCAATTATTTTTGACAATGTCATATCCTTATGGAAAATGTGATGAGGTCAAATTAAATAACACATTAGGACAGTCAAGAGAGACAGTGATGCCGACTTACCTGAAATCAGTAATTCAGATTTCAGGTAAGTCAGCATTGCTGTCTCACTTTCCTAACCTAATCCTATATATAGAGGGGGGGGGGAGTGTGTGTGTGTGAGAGTGAGTGAGTGAGTGAGCGAGTGAGTGAGAGAGGGGGAGAGAGAGAAACACTATCAATCTCATTGACCCCAAAAAATGTTTAGCCGATGCAAATATTAACTGTTTTCCCCCACACTGTTTGTTTCTGGTTTGAAAGGAACATGTGTACAAAATTTCTCCATGCAATTAGATTTGTATGTGTAATATACAAACGTGCATCTCCTTTTTTATATAGATTATGTGTTTTCAAAATTTACTCACTGTTTTATTTCCTTAGAATCTCCCAGTAATTTCTTCCTGAACCCTAAGTCTTTTGCCCTGAACAAGTTGTAATTATGCTTCTTCAGGGAATAATTCAATTTTTTAATCTAAAAAATTATGTATATGTTACATAGTGGGGCATTAGTAGAAAGACTTAGGTGGCGGTATCATAAGAAAAAGGTAGGGGCAGACTGATATAGGGACTGTTAGTATAAAGGAGATATCTATAGTAACCAGTAGGGTATCACATGTACATGGTTTTGGGTTCATGGTGGTAGCAGAAGGAATGGTTTTTATGTAGTAGGGAAGTTATAGCCTGCAGCAATTGGGTGGCCCAGGACCCTAGGTATGTGGATATTTGGAAGTGAGTATAAAGTGAGGTGCTTGATGGTAGTGGGGGATCATTTTTGAAATGGGTTGTGTGCCTGAAAAAACTGGCCTAATTCAGACACAATAGAGGACTAGGTTCAGTAAGTACAGGCTTATATGTTTCGTTATCCTCCAGTTGATAGTGCCTCAGCATAGGTCTATGACAACAGGAGAATGATTATTTCACCATTATTTTTTAGATTATAGAGGGCTAGGTGTTGGCTACAGGATACGTCAAATATTTGGAGAGGGAGTTAAGGGAAGACAGTGAAGTTAAAACAGAGACTAGAATGTAGAATTGAAAAATCTTGACAGGAGGAATGATATTAAATTTTTTTATATTACATATAACATAATGTTAGACTTATTATTTATCCCAAAACTTAATAAATTTTTGATAGCAGAACTAAAATATTACTGTTACCCGGTGGTCTTATAAGCTATATTACTGGTCAAAATAAGCAAATATAAAAATAGTAATTTGTGCACATCTTTCTGGACAGTATGGCTTGAAAGAAAATGCTAACTGGTTCTAATTGTAAATTAAATAGAAACACACTGAAAATATTCAAACCTGGTTGAAGCATATCATCAGAAAGAGGTTGTCTACTAAATGGATCTGTGGACGAGTTCAGTAAGTGGCGCATAATAACTGCACGATCCATAACTTTTCCTGATGGAAGCATCACAGGATCTTCCATTAATGTATCCATCAATGGGTCTAAATGATAAATTTGTGATTTATGAATCCAGATATTATTATTATAATATAAAAATAATCTTAAAATCATATTAACTACATTACTGCAACTTGTAAATGTGCACTTCATTTTCTGATAAGGCACAGTGATTCTGTAATAAAAAAACAGCTGAGCAAAAATTGATATAAGATTACTATTATTATTATTCTTTCTTATCATAGACACTTGATCTTTAACTGGTATTAGCTTTTTATGGGTTGGTTTCTATCTAAGGAACTAGGTATCACAAATATACTGTCATAAAATTATTTTGATACAATTTTTTGTAATTGGGTAGTTGTCTTTTAATGTCCCATAAAATTGACATAACTGATGCTATTGTTCCAAGAATTATGAGTGTTATATTGAGTGGCCTTCTTTTCTCTATTTTGATTTGATTTGATGGTTTTTGTACCATGTAATTTTTTAATATTATTATCTTGGAGCTGATTGTCACAATACACTGCAATATTAACTAACCAGATGCATTTTTTCTCAAGCACAATTCTGTCCAGGGTGTTGTGTTCCAAGTCACAGTCCATTTTGAAACACAAGTTGTTCATTTTCAATTATTTCCTGTTTCATACACTCTCACCATATTTTGTTTGTTGGAAAATTGTAACTTTTGCATAAATTCCAGTGGTTCAAGGTGACCACTTTATTTGTGCAATCTTTTTGTGCCCACCATCTTTCTTCAACATCTTTAAATCATCAGCATTTGCCACTTTTCTGGTACTTGTGGCTCTTGTCAATTTAGCCTTTATTGCATTTTGTTCTTAATGCATGTTCTTGAGCAACCAATAAAGGACCCACTGTTTCTTTCTTAAGCATTCATTATTTCAACCATAGCCTGTTCCTTAAGTATCAGTATTTTTGTATTTTCTTCTGATATTATTTATATAGTGCCTGATTTTGTTACCCTTCTGTACTTGATCATCTACTTATTGTAGTTTTTCACTATTTCATTACATGTTAAAATGCCTTCTTTGTGCACTTCATTCAAGATGTCTTCCCAACTTGTCATACATATTCCTTCCTCAGATCACTTTTCCTCTTCAAAGAAATGTATCTTTCCTTGAATGCCTTCTATGAGGTAAATACAGAGTCTACATTGCTTTGTGGATGTAGAAAAAGTTGATGAACATTAACTTTCATATTTTTCAGTCCAGGATTTTCAATTAAGTTTGAGAGTATTTGACTATGCCAGCAATAACCAAATATATACCGTGTGTTGATGGCTTTGATAAGATTTCCATCATTTAGTTTTGAATTTGGATAAAATTCCCACCATTTAGTTTTGACTTTGGGATTTTTCTGACCCTTCTGATATATTCCTTAGTAACCATGCTCGTGACTTCTGCATGTTCAATGTTGTCTGATTAAAGTATAAGCTACTTCTGGTTTTCTGGTGTTTTAATTTCATGATCTGTTATCTTAATTCCATCTATATGCACCAGCATGTCTTGATTTATTATTAAAATTATGCTTCTGTCCAAACTGAATTCCAGTGGTATATCTGTACTGTAGATCCAAAGTGTATTTGACAAAAATTCAATTTCAGCTTGTGATTTTCCATGTAGGTTCAGAACATTCATCTACAGAAGCTGATTTAGCTTTGCTACTGACATTGAGAGCTGATATCAACAGACTGTCTTTTCCCCCCTCACTTTATTGGACAACAGAATCAGTGCTAGTACAACAATTCATCATTAAAGTGAGTCTCCTTGGAAGATGCCTTGCCGGATGTTGACTTTGCCCATATTTTATCCATTTATTATTGAGGTTTTCCACATAATAACTGATGTGGTCACTATATTTTCCAAATACCAAATATTCAATTGTGCAGCAGAGTCAAATACTTTTCTAGAGTCAATCCAAGCAACATCCAAATTTCTTTTTTGGCACTTTTAAAGGATCATATTGTCTATTAAGAGCTGATCCATTCTTTTGGAGTTAACAATTAGTTTGATTTTTCTCCCCTAACAACATATTCATTTGTCTGACAGTTTGTCCATACAGGCTCAGCATTTTTTTAAGGTAAAGTCCATGCAAATTATATAAATAAATAGTCAAATAAAAGACAAAAATAAATACTAAATAAATACCACACGTTCCTGCTATCCTTGTTGTGTTCCTCATGTGATTAAAAAAATGCACAAACCACAAGAACGACACACAAGATAAACCAGTGACAAACTCAAAGCCTTTTAACATACAACACATACATCCCAGGCGCTGACAAGTTCTGTATCTTACTGGTTCATTCCCCAACCAAATGATGAACTTTTACACAGGCCTACATCAGTGCACATTCTTCTTTCTTATAACAGTACTTTGAGTCACCTCAAAGTTCATTCCAGTAGTTTAGGGTTTTTTACTTGCTTACTTCAACTGGCTTGTTTTCTGACTCTCCGTGAAGAAACATCACTGATTCATTTGGAATAGTAAATTTTGTTAGTACTAGAAAATTTGATTATAGTATCAAGATATTTTCTTGGCAACTGCTGTGACCTGCTACTTGGCAATTTCCAAAGCTTATTTTACTTTTCTGTTGTCCAGGCTGTATTTCTTTACCAAACAAAGCCTTGTTTCTGTAATTGTAATTTTTTTCTCTCTCATTTAATTTAATTTGCTAGAATCACCTTTTAAATTCTTAATATTGTTTTTGAATCTGTTTTTCCTCTTTGGTGATGTTCTTTCTTACTGTTAAGGCTTGTTTATTTTATACCCTAGCTCAGTGTTTCCCAACATGGGTCGCAGGCCCCACAGGGGGGTAATTGGATTGTTCAGAGGGGCAATTCAAAAATGAGCCATCTAGACTTTGAAAACCACTTGTACAAAAGAAAAATTATTGGCACCTCAATTTGAAATATGCATTTGTTAAGTTTCTATAGAGCCACACTTGAAAGTTTGGAATGATATAAACTACAATTTAATTGGAGAGTATTGCTTACTATGTCAATAGAGCCACACTTGAAAGTTTGGAATGATATAAACTACAATTGGAGAGTATTGCTTACTATGTCAATTGGATGATTTCTATGGAATCAGTATGTCTACTGTAGTCTATCTTGAACTGCATGTGTTAAATTAAATGTGAACTTAAATTCATACAAAAGCTTGAATGGGCATCATGACTGTACATTTGGGTAGATTGGTTTAGCAATCTTAAATTAAAATAAATAATTGCTGCAAAACTGTGAAATGTCTGATACTGCTGTAGTTATTATTGTCAATCATCTGCTAAAAGAAAGATTTTCTGATTTAAAACAAAACTGATTTTCCAATATGGATGACACAGCCAATGTTAAGTGTATGATGTTTCAATTTAGTATCTAGAACAACTCTCAGAAATGCAAATAATAATGAGTTAGTTAAAACTTTAAAAATGAAAAAAATTTACATCTGAATGAAAATTAATAGTTAGAAAGATAGCCAAATACAGACAAAAGAAATGATAATATAAATACCACACAACGTTTCTGGAAACCTTGTTCCTTTCTTCAGATGCAGAAATAACATAAGAGCCTAGAGAGACACAACTGTATGAGTCAGTTGACAAAACTAAAAAGATTTTCTGCATCTGAAGAAAGGAACAAGGCTTCCAGAAATGTTGTGTGGTATTTATATCATCACTTATTTTTTCTGTACTTACCTATCCTTATTATTATTAATTTGTAATACAGATGTAAATTTTTAATTTTATATCCATTAATATTCCTTAAATGCAACTGCAACTTTCCAATGGTGCAATTACAAAGTTCCACACAAACTGTAGTTGAAATTGAAACATAACTCTATTCACTAGGAAAGCCTCCATCCACTAATAGTTTTATTAAAGAAAAATCTCTATGTAATGAAGTTAATGTGTGTAAAATGAACTTTCTAAGAACATATTAATCTTATTAAGTTAATAGGCTATAATTGACCTTAAGAATTAAATTATAAATAACTATACAAAAACAAGAAATCAATCAAGTAAGGATAAAAAATAAATTACTTAGCAATATGCAGTTTTAGAATATTAAAATAATTTAGTTTGATTAATTTCTGGACATTTACAAGTATAAATTTCATAAGATAAAAGTGTACAAACCTCTGAACTCATCAGGAGCATCACTGAAATCTACTTCTTTTTTTATGTTCTGTATTGCAATAGCATTTGCTTTCTCTGCTAAATTTCTAAATTGTTCAATTTCTGATGGGGTTTTAATTAATATCCTTTCCATTCTGGCAGCTGCATCTTCAAATAACTCTTTCTTGAAGGAGCGCTACAATAAATCATTACATGGTAGATTTATAACAGTTTTGTACACATGTTATGTTCAACTACTCTGCAACTGTGGATTGTTACTTGTGTTAAATTGAATGTGTGACCTCAAATAATTGCTAATTGTAACACACGTAACCATAGTTCATGTGATGATGATAGCAGTGCATGTTGTTGAAACACTTTGTATTAATAAATATTTAACCCATTTGGAAACCTGATAATGTTTTATTCATAATTTACACCAGAAAAGTCCTTACTTTCTCATCACCTCAAAAATACTTAAAAAATTCCTCCATAAGTTTAAGAACTACATCATAACATATTATTAATAATATATGTTAAACACAGTGACACTCTACAAGGCATAAGATTTTAAATGTTATTCAAGTAAAGTAAATAACTCACCTCATCGCCAGCAAGAGCTGCAGCAAAAGTGTCACAATCAAGATGCAGGTAGATGTCTATCAATTGACTTAATAATCGCCTAGGTTCCCAGCCATACTTTTCAGGTGTACGAACTTTTAGGTTTTTACCTGTCAAATATTAGCTTTAATTATAAGAACTCTGAACATGAAAATATTACAAATCTGTAGATAATTAATTCACAAAAAATAAAAATATTACTCAGCAAATTTTTTCAAAATAATAATTAGCTTTGATTGAATTTTGTTTCTACTGTCCATCATAGTCCATTACATATTTCAGTAAATAAAGTGTCTCAGTTAAACACATTTTTAGGTACAACCAGTCAACATATCAATATAACATTATACCTATGAAACAGTACTTTTATCTTTATATCCCTGATTAGGGTAGCCTGAAACATTTTGTATTAATTAGATTAAAGTTTTCTGACCAATTAAAGACTATATTTTTATGGATGTGAAAATAGTTTTTTACATTTAGCATATTTAGGTGTGTGTTTCTCAGTTTCATTATGTTAATAGAATAATATATTTTGTTCAGCCACTTTTGTAAATATATTAGCTTTTTTATAACAACTAATTTATTTTGTACAACTCCTCCACAGGAAACAGCTATAAATTAAAGTTTATTTATCAATTTATTCAAGGTATACTATATAAATGTAAATAAAACATCAAACCAATAATTGGTAAATTTTAATTTCAATCAATTTTCATTGCAATGTTCTTCAATGTAATGTCGATTAGTTGTTCAATGAATTTCCTTAGTGCTTAGGTAAAACTAGAAGTTTAACAGAGAAATGAGACCAAAACACAGAATGCTCAAAAGACATGATACTCTCATATTTTTTAGCAACCTAACACTCTCCAACTCTCTTCTCCAAAATAAGTCGAAGTTATTTTAAAAAATGGAAATCAAATTAAAAGTAGTTAAGGGGGACAGAACATTTAAGTACATTAAGTTCCTAGCTATGCACTGACTGAAAATATATTATAGGAATAGTCACCCTCCCCCTTTTTCCCCACACAAAGTTCAAGAACTGAAGGGGTAAGCATTACGGTTAAATGTAATAATGTTTTAATAAATTATTTTTAGTTTATAAACTGTGTCAATTGTTTATTAAAACAATTTCTAGGAAATTCATCATCAGATGAATGGTGTGCTGAGATAATTTTGATCAATTTATAACATATCAGTGCATCTAATATGGGAGCTGATGTGCAGCTAATTCCAAACTTTTCATGCTGTGACTGGTTCAAATGTTCACCAATGATATTTGTCTCTTGATGTTGGGAGGACCTGATATGATGGCCGGTAACATTCTGATCCCATGCTGCACTAATTTGAAACCCAGAATCTTTGTTGATAAGGTTCTTATGCCTCTTAATTTCAATGGTTTCAATATGAACACTATCCAGCCTACATGGTTCAGAATCTTAGTATTTTTAAAATACATCTGCATTATACATTATTTGATCTTCTAAGTGTACACACATATACATGTATGCATATGACCAAATACTTGTGTAACACAAAATGCAATAGATAACCGCATTTGAAATTGTGGCAATGAAATAATGCATTGGATTTCCTACTCTTATCCCAAGGTTCAGTCCTAATACCACATGGGACAGAAAAGAACTATACGAGAAGTCAAAATTACATAGCCCTGTTTCTCCTTCAGTTTCAAAGGAGCAATGTTGTTGAGTGGCATTGAGAAGACGGTCATATTTAGTTAATTTATTATATAAAATTTGTTCCAAAATTCTAAGCAATTTTAAAATGTGTTTTTCAGTTTTCTAATGTCACTCTGACAAACACTGATTGAATAAAGTCTCCTCAGGCTTCTAACCAAGTAAGCATTGTATTCGTGACATAACAATGACGTTCACTGCCTATGTCTTCTAGCAAAGTGTGGTGATTGTTTCAAAATTATACAATTGTAAAATCACATTGTTGTGATAAAAATTGTTATTACATGTAATTTTTCTGTAGAGTCAATACCTGAAGATGGTACAATTGTGTATCAAAACATTGCATTTTTGAACTAATTTTTTAAAATATATAGACTGTCTTCAGTTGTTAACTGCATTTTGTTTTATATATAAAAATAGATGTGAAAACTAGACTATTACAATGTTCTATGTTGATGTAATGATATTTGTGGGTACTAGGAATTACACTTATGTATTAATGAAGAGATTATATAATAAAAAAAAGTGTGATGCACATAACAAAATTTTGAATTCTCTAACTTAATTAAATCTATCTTTAACTCCCAAGAAACCTACAGCCACTTTCTCTTTTCTATATCCTAATCCATTATGTGACTGACAAAAACATATGCATTCATTTAGAGGCACCCAAACACACAATCACTGCCTTTCTCTACACCTTTTTCCAGTGTGATCCTTGGTAGACAGTCAAACACTCCCACATTCAACTTTTTCTCACTCATCATAAAAAATGTTGCAACCTATGTCAAATTGACAAGCAAATTGTGGAACAGAATGAAAATGATACATGCACACATTTCGACAAAATTAACTCATGTTATTTGTAAAACATTAGCACACAAATATACATACACATACATATGAAATACTTGTGTAACACAAAACAGAAGAAAAGTAAATTTATCATATAATAAACTTACAGAAAGGGTGAAGGAAAACAAATAGTTAAAGGATATTTAGTCCAATACTTTACCTGGACGGTGGGATATGTTGAAAGTAGAGTTTCGAAAGATGGAGTTCAACATCTGAACAATCAGGGCGTAGGGTTTTAAGGAGGTTCAGTGAGATCCTGGACAAAAATGGGGAAATTGTGGTTCTGGGCATGATTGACTATTGGGAATTGTGTTTTCGAAAGTTTGACAATGTAGCATAGTTTAAACACACAGAATTCACAAATAAAAAATATATTTATTAAAATAGTTTGGCACTTACACTTTGGTCCACACAACTGCTGAAGGTTAAAGTTTAGCATTGCAGACAGCCTGTCAACTAACTCAGGTCTCAAGAAAGGTTCTTTAATATCCACAGTAAGGTAATGGAACATATCAACAGTTTCCTTTGCTAATGTTAGATATGATCTGAAATAAACCAAAGAATGTTGTTTTTAAAAGAAGTATTATGAACTATTTTATTGATTCTTGTATTTATTAAAAAGCTCATTTTTCATGTCAATGTCATGGTATTCATTAATAACTAAACTTAGATTACTTATTAATTTCCCATAAACAAAATACTAGCCATTATTACCTCTGATATATCATGTTTTGGTATAATATTAGATTTAGTCATTTTAAGGACAGCATACTTATGCTACACGAATTTCCACATTTAATAAAGCATATAAATCCGGAGAAGTACAAGATATAGGAACTTAGGAAGGGTTTTAATATTCTGAAAAAGTGTTTAAGGTACACACATCAGGTGAATTGAAATTTTTGAGGAAAAAAAACCTTTTAACAATAGTCTGATCATATGTTATTGCTTTCCAGCCTGGTGATGCCAACTGTCAATGTAAGGTAATTCAAACACTCTCTATTCCTCTTTCCTGTTAAATGATGTCACATTATCCCTACTTGCATGATATATTTTGGGTGTGTGTGCATGTATGCACACAAGTGTACTGATGTGTGTAAATTAACTTTATGACAGATTTAAATATGTTATATGTTGGTCAGTTTATAAAATAAAAATTCTTAACTGGATACAATGAAAGAAAGATCAGGAGGGCTCTAGAATGGTAAATTCTATATTAAAACCCTATTATCATGACTAAAGACAATCTCTGGCTAACTATACACAAAATTCATACTACAATCTGGCAAACTGACCTTCGCTAGACAAGATATGGAAATTATTACAACTTACTACTTGTATAACACAATATTGGACTCAATTCTCGTGTGGGAGAATAAGCTGAATCTAACTGGCAGAGGGAGTGAATCTTTGGGCTGTGGGCATAACCATCAGGTTTATCAGCTACTCATAGGAATGTAAGAAAAACACGGCACGCTCATTTCATGAAGGAATAGAAATAATCATTTTTTGTATCCCATCAGATATAAATATTCAGGGATGTGGAAAGAGTTGTAAGTCATAACCAAAATCTGCCTGAACATTCACTGAAATTGCATAATGCTTTATGTATAGCTGAACTCTTTTTTTAACAAAATGAAACAACTCATTAATGATCCAAGAAGCTTTACATTGATATTTTATTTAACAGCAGAATTGTGATTATTCACATAGTTTAGAAAGTTATGCATAACAATAGAAGTCTCAAAAATATCGCTACCTGCATTGGCGTTCATCTGCAGTCAGTTGACGTTGACGAGCTTGCTGTTGTTCTGTTGTTAATTGACTCCACTCATTCTCAGACATCATTTCTTGAACTTCATGAATTCGCTGTCAAATGATAAAAGGATTAAAGGTTTCCACAAGCCAAAAACTTCATTTTTCAATGAACAAATATAAACATAAAAATATAAGTGTTTGTTAGGCTCACAAGTTAATTAAAATCAGCACAAATATAAAATATACACATTATGTCCATTTCTGAAAAGAAAATGTAAAATTCAATAACATAAAGATATATGGTAACTAATTTCTTTGGAATATTGTACATATTCCATATATATTATTTAGCAATTCAAATCCCAAATTAACATAAATCAAAACTGAATGTTTGCATACAAAGGTATGATATTAGTATGTTTATATTACTTTTATTCATTTTAATGTAAAAACTTATGTACAAATCAGACTGTTAGAAAGTATCATAAGTTGTCTCAGCACTACTGGCTCTGGAAGAATAAGGGCTAAACAAACCTAGACACAAATGTCAAACTGTAACTGCTTATAATCCAGTAAGCTATTCGTACAATATGAAATAATAATGCAGTAATTTGATAAAGATGTAGATCCAATAGTTATCCACTAATGTATGACATTAAAAATTCATGATTCAGCATGAGACTGCCTCTGCTGATGAATGTGAAAATCTACAGATTTACAGTACTCTGTCTAGTCTTAAAATATCAGTCTACTGAAACAAGATAATTTGAGGAATATATAATTCCTCTAAGCTAAACCTGAATACTAAAAAAGTGATTTAAACTTTTGTGATAATTTGGTTGCAATTCTTTATATAGGATTTGCTAATTACAGCTCATGACGGCCATGGTATAATCTCAATAATGATGCATAATGGATATTTCATTTTCTAAAATAAAAAAAGTGCAAGTGCATAAAATGTAATAGGTAAGTTAAGGAAATAAATAAGATAGTTCCAACAATTCAAATGACAAAAAATATAGAAATAAACTAAAAACGGTTTGTTTTCAGGGGTAAAACAAGGGTTAATAATCATGAAAAAGACATGAAATCGTAATACAGGTCAAGTATTCCCTATTAAATATCATTCATTTCAGAAAGGCTTAGCAACTTACTGAGACAATTTTAGGATTAACATTAAATTTATAAAATTCAGTGAGAAAGTGACATGCAATGTTACTGGTTGTATAATGACCTCACTTAGTGATACACAGGTAACATGTTTTTTTTAAAAAAATTAATGTATAAAGTTGAAGTCAATTATTCAAAATTCTTGAAAATTAAACATATTCTAACAGATTAGAGAATGCTAAATTGTAGGGAGTGTCATATACTACTCCTGGCGAGTTATCAACACCAATATGGATTGGAACATAACTAACTATTGTAATTTAATGATGATACCTGCAACAACTTGAAGAGAAACAAGTGGCGTTAATAAACATAATATGACTAAGCAAAGTAAGAAGAAATGACTAGGACATCATAAATCTTAAAACAATACATCAACTGTTCAACAAGGTTAAAAGTTACAGAAGAACAATACGTGTATGAATACTCAAAGACAATGAAGTAGAACAATGGTGAATTTCTGAGAAAAATTCGAAGCTGAAGTATCATTCAAGTAAATATATAGTTAGCCACACAGGCAAAGAAGTAGAGAAATGAGAAATTTCAGTGCGACTAAAAACCTACAAGTACCACAAAAAATAAAATCCAAATATGAATGTAAATCGATGATATGAAATGGAGAATAAAATGAGTGAAATATAAATTTACAGAGTATCAGCAATCTAATCTTATAAATAAAAAAGAGTGTATGTATGTTTGTTTGTATGTTTGTTTGTATGTATGTTTGTATGTTCGTCATACAAATCTACACCGGTAGAGCAAATTTCACCAAATTTCGTACACGTGTTCTTTACGACCAGGAAACAAACACTGTCGGGGTGAGACATGTCTACCACCCCCAGAAGCGGGGGTGCACGGGGGTTGAAATATTTAAACATGCTAAAACAGGCGATATTTTAGTCGGATAATATTTTTTAGGGGTCCAAGATATTTATGGTGTTTCTACCGATGTTATCTGAATATAATATTCATCTCCTACGCCCTGGGAAAAGGGCACCCTTAGGGTTTGGGGTAGAGAATACAAATCTATACCGCTGGAGCAAATTTCACCAAATTTCGTACACGGGTTCTTTGCGACCAGGAAAACAACACTGTCTGGGTGAGACACGCCTACCACCTCCAGAAGCGGGGGTGGAAATATTTGAACATGCTAAAACAGTCGATATTTCAGTCGGATAAATATTTTTAGGGGTCAAAGATATTTATAGTCTTTCCACTGATGATATCTGAATATAATTTTCAACCTCTACACCCTGGGGAAAGAACACCCCTAGCGTTTGGGGTGGAGAATACAAATCTACACCGCTGGAGCAAATTTCACCAAATTTCGTACACGGGTTCTTTGCGACCAGGAAAACAACACTGTAGGGGTGAGACGCGCCTAATACCTCCAGAAGCGGGGGTGGACGGGGGTGGAAATATTTGAACATGCTAAAACAGCCGATATTTTAGTCGGATAATAATTTTTAGGGGTCCAACATATTTATGGAGTTTCTACCGATGTTTTCTGAATATAATTTTCATCCCCTACACCCTGGGAAAAGGGCACCCTTAGGGTTTGGGGTGGAGAATACAAGTCTATACCGGTGGATCAAATTTCACCGAATTTCGTACACGGGTTCTTTGCGACCAGGAAAACAACACTGTCGAGGTGAGACGCGTCTACCAACCCCAGAAGCGGGGGTGGACGGGGGTTGAAATACTTAAACATGCTAAAACAGCAGGTATTAGATTTGGATAAATATTTTCGGGGTCAAAGATATTGATTGTGTTTCTACCGATGTTAACTGAATATAATTTTCATCTCCTACGCCCTGGGAAAAGGGCACCCTTAGGGTTTGGGGTGGAGTTGCTTTACAGAAAAATAACGCGAATACAACCGAGTTTGGAGTCAAATCGAAGGTTATGGATGTCAGTGAATTTACTTCGGATAAATATTTTTAATTGCCCATTTAACCCGAAAGGGTGGGGGTTGGAAGGGGAGATAAATAGTCAGTTCTTGCGCGTTCTTGGAGGAGAATTACGTGAATACTATTTCAACGGATGTTGTTGAAAATATAAATCCCTTTAGACATTAGCGGTGAGCTTGCTTAGGGCTGGGGGTGAGAATTGTCTATTATTCTAAAACTGCCAAAATGTTATGTGTTTATGGGTAAACTAGATTTATAGTGTTTCTACCGATGTGATATGAGTAAAAATTCAACCCTTTCCACCACGGGAAAGTAGCAGATTTAGGGGTGGTGTTGTTCATACTATTTTATCGATGTTGTTTCCATTAATAACGACGTTTAATTTTATAAATAAAAATGAGTGTATGTATGTATGTATGTTTGTATGTTTGTATATTTGTATGTTTGTATATTTGTATATTTGTATGTTCGTTATACAAATCTACACAGCTGGAGAAAATTTCACCAAATTTCGTACCCGTGTTCTTTGCGACCAAGAAACAAACACTGTCGGGGTGAGACGCGTCTACCACCTCCAAAAGCGTGGGGCGGACGGGGGTTGAAATATTTAAACACGCTAAAACAGTCGTTATTTCCGTCGGATAAATATTTTTAGGGATCACAGATATTGATAGTGTTTCTACCGACTGTCGGGGTGAGACGCGCCTACCACCTCCAGAAGCGGGGGTGGAAATATTTGAACATGCTAAAACAGTCGATATTTCAGTCGGATAAATATTTTTAGGGGTCAAAGATATTTATAGTCTTTCCACTGATGATATCTGAATATAATTTTCAACCTCTACACCCTGGGGAAAGAACACCCCTAGCGTTTGGGGTGGAGAATACAAATCTACACCGCTGGAGCAAATTTCACCAAACTTCGTACACGGGTTCTTTGCGACCAGGAAAACAACACTGTAGGGGTGAGACGCGCCTAATACCTCCAGAAGCGGGGGTGGACGGGGGTGGAAATATTTGAACATGCTAAAACAGCCGATATTTTAGTCGGATAATAATTTTTAGGGGTCCAACATATTTATGGAGTTTCTACCGATGTTTTCTGAATATAATTTTCATCCCCTACACCCTGGGAAAAGGGCACCCTTAGGGTTTGGGGTGGAGAATACAAGTCTATACCGGTGGATCAAATTTCACCGAATTTCGTACACGGGTTCTTTGCGACCAGGAAAACAACACTGTCGAGGTGAGACGCGTCTACCAACCCCAGAAGCGGTGGTGGACGGGGGTTGAAATACTTAAACATGCTAAAACAGCAGGTATTAGATTTGGATAAATATTTTCGGGGTCAAAGATATTGATTGTGTTTCTACCGATGTTAACTGAATATAATTTTCATCTCCTACGCCCTGGGAAAAGGGCACCCTTAGGGTTTGGGGTGGAGTTGCTTTACAGAAAAATAACGCGAATACAACCGAGTTTGGAGTCAAATCGAAGGTTATGGATGTCAGTGAGTTTACTTCGGATAAATATTTTTAATTGCCCATTTAACCCGAAAGGGTGGGGGTTGGAAGGGGAGATAAATAGTCAGTTCTTGCGCGTTCTTGGAGGAGAATTACGTGAATACTATTTCAACGGATGTTGTTGAAAATATAAATCCCTTTAGACATTAGCGGTGAGCTTGCTTAGGGCTGGGGGTGAGAATTGTCTATTATTCTAAAACTGCCAAAATGTTATGTGTTTATGGGTAAACTAGATTTATAGTGTTTCTACCGATGTGATATGAGTAAAAATTCAACCCTTTCCACCACGGGAAAGTAGCAGATTTAGGGGTGGTGTTGTTCATACTATTTTATCGATGTTGTTTCCATTAATAACGACGTTTAATTTTATAAATAAAAATGAGTGTATGTATGTATGTATGTTTGTATGTTTGTATATTTGTATATTTGTATGTTCGTTATACAAATCTACACAGCTGGAGAAAATTTCACCAAATTTCGTACACGTGTTCTTTGCGACCAGGAAACAAACACTGTCGGGGTGAGACGCGTCTACCACCTCCAGAAGCGGGGGCGGACGGGGGTTGAAATATTTAAACACGCTAAAACAGTCGTTATTTCCGTCGGATAAATATTTTTAGGGGTCACAGATATTGATAGTGTTTCTACCGACTGTTGGGCTGAGACGCGTCTACCACCCGCAGAAGCGGGTCGGGATTATCAGTAGAGCACTTTTAGGTGTTGGGTGGAGGAACGCTGCAATAAAATAACGCGAATACAACCGAGATTGGAGTCAAATCCAAGGATATGGATGTCGTCCAGTTCAATTATAGCATCAAATTGTCCATTTAGCCCCAATCGGCGGCAGTGGATGGGATGGAAATTTTCTAACATGTTAAATCATCGATATTAGCGTGGAATAAATAAATGCCGGGACCATTGACGTTGATAGTATTTCTACCGATGTTGTTTGTAGGCATGACAGGGGTGGGGCTGGAGGGGATTTCCTTGAAAATAACGGAAAAACAACCGAGATTCGAGTCAAATCGAAGGTAATGGATGTCCCTGAATTTATTTATGACAATCTGGACAACGCGCGGGTATCGGCTGGGTTGGGAAGAGTTGACCGGCTGTTTTTTGCGTCAATTAAATATATTTCGGGATGAATTAGATTAATAAAATTTCCCTACATGTTCTCTATGAATAATTTCAACCCGTTTCGGACTCATAAGGGTGGGCGTGAAGTAGCATTACATAAAAAGAAACCAGAAACTATCGGGATTGTCACTGAGTTTAATTAATTTCCTTGAAAATAACGGGAAAACAACCGAGATTCGAGTCAAATCGAAGGAAATGGATGTCGCTGAATTTATTTATGACAATCTGGACAACGCGCGGGTATCGGCTGGGTTGGGATGAGTTGACCGGCTGTTTTTTGCGTCGATTAAATATATATCGGGATGAATTACAGTAATAAAATTTCCCTACATGTTCTCTGTGTATAATTTCAACCCCTTTCGGACTCATAACGGTGCACCCTTAAGGGTGGGCGTGAAGTAGCATTACATAAAAAGAAACCAGAAGCTATCGGGATCGTCACTGAGCTATTAATTTCCTTGAAAATAACGGGAAAACAACCGAGATTCGAGTCAAATCGAAGGTAATGGATGTTCCTGAATTTATTTAAGACAATCTGGACAACGCGCGGGTATCGGCTGGGTTGGGATGAGTTGACCGGCTTTTTTTCGTCAATTAAATATATTTCGGGATGAATTAGATTAATAAAATTTCCCTACATGTTCTCTGTGTGTAATTTCAACCCCTTTCGGACTAGGAAGGGTGCACCCTTAAGGGTTTGCGTGGAAGTAGCATTAGATAAAAATAAACCAGAAACTATCAGGATTTTCACTGAGTTTAATTATGAGATTAAACTTGACCGTTTAAGTCCCCGAAGCGGGAGTGGTCGGGGGTGAAAAATTTCAAACATGTTAAACGGTCGATACTTGCGATAATTATTTCCTGGGGTTAATTACTTTGATAGTATTTATACCGATCTTGTTTGTGTATAATTTAACCCGTGTGAGGGGAGCAAGCTTAGGGGTGGGGTGGAGGTACGTTAAATAAAATCCCGCAAAAACAACCGAGAATCGAATCAATTCCGAGACTATGAATGTCGCTGAATCTAATTGTGACAACCTGGGTAACGCGACGGGTTTGGGAGTTGTTGGGCGAGGGAATAAATTGTCAGACAATGTAATCGGCCGATTTTTACGTGGAATACATTCTTTTTCATTATCGCATATTTGTGGGGGTGGTCATCTTCTAACATGTAAAAACGGCCGATATATTTAGTCAATGACTTCATCCCCCTTCGGCATGGGAGGTGAGCACATTTAGGGATAGGGTTCGAGGAGCTTTACATAAAAATAGCGCAAATTGGAGTCTTATGGATGGTTATAGATAAATGACATCTCGGGCAACGCCGGGCACCCAGCTAGTCTAATCAATAAAGCAGAGCATATGTTTGTATGTATATATATTTGTATGTTCCTTATACAAATCTACACCGGTGGAATAAATTTCACCAAATTTCATACACGTGTTCTTTGCAACCAGGAAACAAATATTGTTGGGGTGAGACGCGTCTACCACCCCCAGAAGCGAGGGTGGACAGGGGTGGAAATATTTAAAAATGCTTAAACAGTCGATATTTCAGTCGGATAAATATTTTTAGGGGTCAAAGATATTGATAGTGTTTCTACTGATGTTATCTGAATATACTTTTCATCCCGTACACCCAGGGAAAAGGGCACCCTCAGGTTGGGGATGGAGATGCTTTACAGGAAAATAACACGAATATAACCAAGATTGGAGTCAAATCAAAGGTTATGGATGACACACACACACACACACATACACAAAATGTCACTGTCAACTTGGCATTTAACCCCCATATGCAGGGGTAGAGGGGTGGAAAGTTTGGAACATGTAAACACAACAGATATTTGCGTTAAATAAATATAATTCGGGATCAATAGCATTCATAAAATTTCACTACAGGCTATCTGTGTATAATTTCAACTTCGTTTAGGGAGTGGAGCACCCTTAAGGGTGAAGTGGAATTACATGAAATTATAAAAATAACACAAACACAATAGAGATTGGACTCAAATCCAGGGTTATGGTTGTCAGTGAGTTTAATTATGATATTCAAGTTGCCGTTTAAGTCCCCCAAGCAGGGGTGGAAAGCTTCAAACATGCTAACACAGCCGATATTTGAGTCAGATAAATATTTTTGGGGTAAAAGTCATTAATAGTGTTTGTACTAATGTATGCCAGTAAAATTTCAACCTTTTATGTAATGGGAAAGGAGCACCATAGGGGCGGGGGTGGAGGGGTATCACAAGAAAATAATTCGAATACAAGCAAAACGGAAGTCAAAACCAGTTATGGATAACGCTGAGTTTAATTATGACATTCAACTAGCAATTAACCTCCCAGGGTAGGGGGTTGTCAGGGTTGGAAATTATCAGATGAAATTTTTCATTTTAATGGTTTGTTTTGTCATTCATTATTGACAATGTGGCAAAGTTGGTGTAACTCATTGAAAGCCAGAATTGTTCCCACTTGAAACCCATAATAGGAGATATTCCTTAAGAAACAACTTTTTTAAAATCTAGAAAACTTACTAATATATTGGAGAATGAAAATTTTGAAGTGGTTATCAAACATGACACATTTTAAAAGGTTTAAATTCAGAATGCTTTGCTTGTCTACTTTTAATATTAATAATAGTTTAACAAATTTGCCAATTTGCAGTGATGTAAATGTTAATCTTATTTTCAACCATTATTAGAAATCTTTAACCTAAAACTATATTATTTCTTCTAATGTATTTTATAACACAAAATAAGAGAGGTTCTTCAGCATAAAGTAAAAATCAAAAAAATTTCTTGTACAAATTATTTCTTCTACAATACATAATATACATAAACTTACCTTCAAAGATTCTAAGCTTTCATCAAGTAGGAATGTCGTATCATTCATAAGCATATTTACAAATTTCACAAACTGAGTGCCAGACCTAAAAAAAAAAAAAAAAATTATATAACCTAATCTTGAACCTTACACAAAAAATAATTTTGTCATTTGGAAAAATGTACCATTGATGAATTATACAACCACAATTTTCAAATAAACTTTATTTAACAAAACAAAGAAAAATATATAAAATATTTTACATATAACAGGGAGTTTGATTCTACATTGTCTTCTCTTAAACATATAAGTACAGAATTCTGCTGATTTAGGGTAACCCCGCTGCTTTCTATCCATCTTTCCAATACAAATGAAATCATTAGGCAATATCTCACTATCTTCACATGCTTAATATATATAATATGTATAATATATATAATATGTGTATAATATATGTATATATACCCCACACACACACACACGCACACACACACACACACACACGCACACACACGCACGCACGCACGCACACACACACACACGCACATACACACACAAATATATATGATTAGTAAGGATATGACATTATGAAAAAAATTGTGATATTGGTATGGAAAGGAAAGTGAAGTGCGGTGTCGCTGTAAGGAAGTGAAGGTTGTTCTTCAAATTTTCAGAGGCTGTTAGCCTCCTTCTTCAGGAAGAAGTGTTACACCATTCTGTGCACCGGCTGGCTGCAGACTGCGGAGTTTTGACAGCTGCACAGCTAGTACCCCATAAACAATTAACACCCCACCAGACCACTAACTTTCTATCTCAAGGGAAGGTCGTGGCATAGGAAAGGTTCTGATAGTGATCATTCATACAAAGCACCTTATACATACATACATACATACATACATACTTAAAAACACATATACATATAAACATAAACATACACACATTCATGCATAAGCATGCTCATACATACTCACATGGACTCGTGTAAGTAAGTGGCAGGTAGGAGGGGCACTATTTAAAGGATGTTGAGTCAGGGCTTTACCTGGACTGTAAGACATGTTGGAAGTAGAGTTCCCTCTGATGAATCAGGTGGTAGAGCTTTAAGGATGGTGAGTGTGAAGCATTGGTTGAAATTGATTATATTGTGGCTTTGGGCATGAATTTTGGACAGTTTGACAGTGCTTCGGTGATTGGCTATTCGTTCAGGAGGAATCTTTTTTGTTTGGCCTATATAGAATGCAGGGCAGAGTCTAAAGGTAATTTCGTAGATGGTGTGGGAGTATAGGCAGGTGATGTTTTCTTTTATTTAGTATGTTTTTGTGTGGTTAAGGAAAATTATGGTGGGCCGTGAGATAGGGCAGACATCGCATATGTTCCTACTACAAGGTTTGCAAATGGGCATGGTTGGGCTAGTGGAGGTGTGGGTTTTTCGGGGGTGGACAAGTAAATTTCAGAGGTTGGGTGGGAGTCTGAAGGCAACCCTTGGGCAAGTGGGGAGTATAGTGGGGAGGATGATTTTTACTTCAGGGTTTGATTGCAGTCCAGTGCTAGCTGAAGAATGGAATTGATTTTTCGTAGTCCAGGGAAGTAGGTTTGGAGATATGATAGGGCACAGGTTATCTGTTTTTGGAGGAGGTCTCTGGGATAGTTGATGAAGCCATTGAGGAACCGATTTGTGTAAGAGGCGAAACTGTTTCAGGTGGAGCAAATACATGCTCCCCTGAGGACTGTATGGGAGGGAGCATTTTGTGTGATTTGGGTGGAAACTTGTGAAGTGCAGGTATTGGAGTGTGTTCGAGGGTTTTAAGTGGTGGACAGATTTGTTGATCATGTCAGAACTCAGGTGTACGTCAACATCTAGTTCAAGGTGTGGAGGAATTCGGATAGGGAGTCAAGTCCATGGGTCCATCGCATGAAGGTGGCACCATACAAAAACATAAAAAATCAAAGAAAACATATCCTGCCTCTCCTCCCACACCATCTACCAAATTACCTTTAGACTCTGCCCTGCATTCCATATAGGCCAAACAAAAACACCCCTCCTGAACGAATAGCCAATCACCGCAGCAGTGTCAAACTGTCCAAAATCAATTCCCAGTAGCTGCTCATGCCCAAAGCCACAATATAAATAATTTTGACCAATGCTTCACACTCACCATCCTTAAAGTTCTACCCCCCGATTCATCAGAGGCAGAACTCCATCTGAACTCTCTCCTTACAACATGTCTTACAGTCCATGCAAAGCTCCGACTCAACAGCTTTAATCTCTTGAGCTTAGGCTCTTTACCATCCAAGTTTAATAGATATTTTACTAGTTTATTTGAATGAGCCCTTACTCTGTCAGGGTAGAGCACACTCGTGTTATGTATCTCTTCAATAACTGTGGATGGTCCTAAGTCATGTTAAATTACTTCATTCAGTGCAAACTATGGGCCATTTACTTTTGATTGGAAATGCTTTATAATGTGAATGTTTGATCTGCTAGCTATACCCAAAATCTGTATTCCATGACAAAATTGGCCAGATAGTTGTTTTATAAAGTAATATTTTGCTTAATTGAATATATTGATTAATACACAAACTGTCGGTGATCATCTGCATAGTCATCACCTTCCAGACAAAAATAATTACAGTGCTGATAGTCATAAAAATATCATATTTTAAAGACAGTTTTATCACAGTGGAAACCCAAGAACCTCTTTAGCAACTACACTAGGTGAACTTTTGTCTCTAATTATATTGGTTTTACTGATTATAAAATTGGAGGACTCACCATGAACAAAAATCCAAATAAATAAAATTTTAACTATTTCTCAAATACATCATAAGGCAAATTACTGCCAAAATAACATTTGTAAATTTATTTTATATATACAAATAAAATTTTAGCATAAGTAACAAATAATAGAAAATTCATATTTTCATATATGTTTAATTGATAAGTCAGATAAAATTATTGTCATATACAGACAGTATAAGGAAAAAAGTTAAATAAAACAATGGTTCCTCTACACAAAAATTTAGTATGCCTGAAGAGTTCTACACTGAACTCTTCAGGTGTTGAATAAACTTAAATATATCACAATTTATACATTGAAGCCAATAGAATTATGACCTTGACATGCGCTTTTCACCATGTTTGGGATACGACTATCGACATATATATTGGTGTCACTCCAACAATAAAGTGGTTTACAATGAGTTTACTACAATGCCAAAGTATTACTACATTTCACACATGATTTATGTATGGTTAATAAGACTTTGTATATGTCATTAAAGTTTATATTGTAACTGTGCACCCAAATCCTTCTCCGTTTTTTCTCTCGATAATTCAAAATAACTGCAGCATTGACGAGTTCTCATTATAATTATAATTGCAGAAAAATAAATATCACTATCATAAATAAAAATTACAGAAATACATATGGCACAGCACAACAGGGGCACAAAACACGCTCACCACAGTTGTCGTCTGATCACCATAAGGAAAACAGAAATGTGATGTCACAGGTCATGAGATGCTACTTGCACCTCTTCAGTGTAGATGTTATCTGCAAATAGTTGCAAGGAAAATATTCAAGAACTTGCATACAAGTTCTTGCACTTGTTTGTGCTTACCAACGTAAATGGCACTGCAAACAATTGCAGCAACTTCTGACTGCAATTTCTTGTTAGTGTAAAGCCAGTCTTGTATACTTTACAATTGGACTGATTTGTGTTGGTTAAAAGTGTTTAGGAAACATGAGGAGTTCCTGAATGGAACAGTAAACATATTTTTGTATTTTTTACTTAAGGTTGATATCTGATTAACTTAATTAGTGAGATAATATGCATTATGTACTTATTATGTGTAAATACTTGAAATCAATATAATAATGACTATAAGAATTATCTAATTTTTTTCTTTGTCCAATTTGGTGTTCAACTACTCACCTGGACTCATTAACAATTGCCTGTCGATGTATAGGATTATCCCACATAGCTTTTAAAATCAAGCTTATGTGATAACGAATGGTGAATTTATCATAGAACTCGGAGCTTGAGCCTGTTGTTTCAACATCTATAAATAGAGAAAAAAGTTTTCTGTTTAATTGTCCAATAAAAATGGTTATATCAATTTTATGGTTTCCAAAAGGTGTTATTCTAGTACATATTCATGATAGGTTCAATAATTTACTTACATTTCATAGTTATGTAGGGCATTATGAACCAGCATAACTACACACAGCTCATTTTATGTTGAATAAATGCCGAAAATACTGTTTAATTTTGGCAGAAAACCAATATATTTATGTCACAACAGTTTTTCATATTATATACTTTAAAATTCACACAAATATATTTTTTCTAAATATATGATACACAGAAAATTTTTAGTTAGTATATAAAATTTAAGTCAAAACACAATTTAGTGTGTAAATAAAAAATTGCCTTGAGTCAGAAAAGTAATACTTATTGAAAAAAATATTAAAATAACATCAAATGTGTCATAATCAACTGTGATTCTATTGTGTGTATTTTCCCATCCATAGTACATAATTAAGTATATAAAACATCTGCCTTGATTTAATATGCCAGGTGTGGTGAATAAGTGAAATAAGGCAGCACCTCTAAGTTGAGTGCCTCCATTGTTGACATGTGTGATGTTGCATTGTTGTGGATAAATTCAGCTTGTCATGTCTTTGCAGATAATCTGGGCTTTTTTCTTGCTGAGCACATTGCAAATTGATCAGTTGTTTGTGGTACAGGTGGGCATTGCCACTTTTACTAGATTTCAGCAGTTCATAGTAAACAATACCCTGCTGTTCCCACCAAATTCACAGCATCATCATCCAACTAAAGCAATTTGGTTGTGCAGACGATGCTTATAGTTGGCCGGGATCAATCCACCATTTCTTGCATTTAGGGTTCTCGAAATATATCCACTTTTCATCACCAGTCACAATCTAATGGAGGAACAACTTTCTTTTTTGTCTGGCAACCAAGATTTTGCAAGTGTTTCAGTGTTGCCTATCATTCAATTCATGTAACACCCATTTTCTGATCCTTTTAACGTTTCCCATGGCACATTGGTACATGGAAAGGCTGGTTGAATAACAAAATTGCTCAGCAAGCATTTTTGTGATTGGGTATCATCCTCATCCAAAAGAGCCTGCAATTGATAGCATCAACCTTAATGGGCCAATTTTTACGCTTCTTGTCACTCAGGTAAAAATTGCCATCTTTGAACCGATGAAACCAATCTCTGCACATTGTTTCTGATAAAGAACTCACTCCGTAAGCCTCCACGAGCATTTGATGTGATTAAGCATTTAAAGTCTTTAAATTGAAGCAGAAAAGCAGAGCTTCCCACATATGTGTTTTTTTTGCATAAAACTTGACATGTTTACAAAAGTAAAAAATGTATGTTGTATGAAATGGCTGATAAAGTGTACTGAATATTGTTGACAGATGACAAACTTGTCCAAAAATAATAATGCCATAGTAACTTAATATGAGCACTACCTCCATCTATGAGCAAACAGTGAATTTAAGCTTTTACACTTGGTATAAGCCAGGAAAACACATGTATGTTGTGGACACATTATCAAGAGCACCACTGTCTCAATGTGATCATTTGCCCAATGAAGACATAGCTCTTCACCTTAACCTCATACATAATTCACTTGCTGTTTGCCCCAATACTTTGAAAGAAATTAGAAAGGAAAGAATTACTGATCCAGAATTAAGTTCTCTCGAAGGTTGGTCCTCTAGTAAACAAATAGTTAGTCACAAAGTGAAGCCATACTGCAGGTTTTGAGAGGAAATAAATGTTGTCAATGACAATGTTTATCGAAACTTAAGGGTAGTAGTCCCAAGAAAATTACGTCAGTCAATTTTAGACAAAATTCATGTAGGTAATATAGGAGTTGTCACTTCACATAAAACATTTTATTGAAGGTTGTGACACACTTATTATATATTGTACCTTGATTCAGATGAACCTTTAATTCCATCTCAAGTTCTGTTTTACTTTGGGAAAAAGTTGGATGAGATTTCTTGGACTTTAATAAGAAATAATATTTGGTTAGAGCAGACTACTACTTTAAATATATAGAAATATCTTAGCATCTGTAAGTGCAACAAATGTCATATAACATGGCAAATCTATTATCAATTCCTTGAAGTTAGTTTTGGATGAAGGTCCACCATTTAATTCCGAAGAATTTGATATTTTCGTGGAGGCATTGGAACACATTAGAAGTAGTCCCCATTGTCCCAAATCAAATAGTATGGCAGAGCAGTAAAGGTAGTTAAAATATACTACATAAATATACAAATTCTGGTACAGATCTGTATTTGGCATTGTTGAATCAAAGAAATATTCCTAAAGATGGATTGGCATCTCCTTCTCAGCTAGTGATGTCTCGCATGTTCCGGCGTAATATACCTATGAATGTTAACTTACTTAAACCCAATTTACATAATTACAAGAAACGGGCACAGTTTACTCCATAAAACCAATTAAGATACAAAGAGAATTACAATAGAACAGCAAAGTCATTGCCAGAATTAAAACAGGGTGAATCTGAAAGGTCACTAGTTACCTGCCACTGCTCCTAGATCTTATCTAGTAAAAACAGCAGAGCAGAAGAAATCAGGAACATTTTATGAAGGCATATGTGTCACATTTCAATATTAGGAGCATCCATTAAGAAATAGGAACTAATTTGGTGACAAAGTATCATTCGAACTTGGATAGTGAGGAAGGATAGAAATAAATAGGAGAAAAAGGAGGATTATGCTTTATGTGAATTCATATGCTCAGGTGTAGAATCACGCACACAGAAAAGCATATATTCAATGTAGGGAGAAGGAAGGAAGCAGAAGGAAAGACTGAAAATATTTGACCCAGGCAGGACTTTAACCTGCATGATGTGCTCAGAACACACATGCCTTAATCATCTTGGCCACCTGTTCCTGACCAGGCAAATATAGACAGTTCTATTATGGATAAATAGTTATTTAGAGGAGGAATGGATAGAGTAGAGATAATTAAGTATTAGGAGCATCCATTAAATATATTTTTATATATAATTGTGATATTGGTATGGAAAGAAAAGACAGAAACTTGTGGCTTACCTGAAAATGAAGTACAATGTAGCCATAGGGAACTGAAGGAATTTCTTCAAATTTTCAGAGGTTCTCAGCCTCCTTCTTCAGGAAGGAGTGTTACATCATTTCGTGCACTGGCCGGCAGTCCACAGTCCAAACTTTCTTCAGTTCCCTGTAGCTACACTACTTCAATTTCTGGTAAGCCACAAGCTATCTCTCTTTCCTTTCCATACCAATACCGCAATTATTTTTGTCAATGTCATATCATTACTAATATATATAAAATACTGAGATTTTCATACATTACCAGTATAAAATTTCATTAAACACGATGGTAAATAAACTTGAGATATTGGATGAGCCATTACTCTATCATGTAAAATTTCTGTTCGAGATTGTATACTGGGACTAATTACAAATAACACTTCTATGATTTTTGCAATAAGATAGGGATTCTTAATGAATTGTGGGCAGCAAACTGCAACCAAAAGCCATGTTAAGAGAGAATTCTCAGTGCAGTCAGCAACAACTCCAGGCATAAATCTGAAATGTAAAAGTAACAATTCAGTATAATGTAGTAAATAGTCAAAACTGCTACATAACACAATAGACACACAGAATATTGTATACATGTCACATTTGATAGGAAAGGCAGACAGCAAAGTCGACTTACCTGAAATCAATAATTGGTCCAGTTGGACTGAAGATACTTGCACACATTTGTATAGTAAAAAGAGACAGGGTAGCCGACTTACCTAAATGCAGCACTTGGTCCAAGTAGGCTGAACAGATATATATATATATATAAAACACTTATTTGTTCCTGACTGTCAAACAGTTCAGACATTCTTTCCTGACAGTCCTTCAGTCCATGAAAATTTGAAATATTTTTACTGCTCAGTCCAACTGGACAAACTATTGATTTCCTATCCAAATGTGATATATATGTAATAATAATAAGACATTCAGACCACCTATCCTGAAGAAGGGGCTCAGGCCCTAAAAAATTATTCATGTTACTGGTTGGCGACACCAACTCTTGATTTAAGGTAAGTTAGCCTTTTCTACTCCTCTTTCCTACCCTTTGAATTATTTTGACAATGTCACATTATGTTTGCTTGCATTGTATATTGTAATGAATGGGTATTGCCGATAGAAATAATTTGGATTATAGACTATTTAAATTTAATTTATTTTAAAATGAATTTATTGGAAGAATTTATCAAATTTTTGGACACTATTCAGATGGGCATTCTAGACAACAGTTGGGTTCAGCAGTCAACAGTTTTCAACATAACATTGTCAGTTTGGCACTGCAACGGAATCTTGACACAGTATAAAACAGACAATTTGATTGGCTTGATTTCAAAGCTGCGAACTGTAAGAAATTATGTGATTGATTAGGGAGAATCTTATGGAAGGACAGCGAGCAGTAAAGCTGGCAGAATGCCACCATATTTAACAGTGTACAACAGCATGCATTTGTGAAAAACATGATGATCAGTTCAGAAATGAAATAAATGTTGTAAAGTAAATACAAAATTCTAAAGTCTCTTCATAAAGTTGTATGGTTGGAAATCTTGATAAACATGTGACAGACTATCAGGAGACAGCATGCCATGTTTTGCACTGAGAAAATCATAAGCTGCCATGAAACGTGTTCAACATTGCTAGACTTGGAACAGAAATTCTCCAGAAAACTCTACACAGCATCAAGGGAGGAGCCATCCTCAAATCATGTGTACATCAGTCTGAGGTGTTTCACCGACAGTTATTTACAAGGACTATATGAACAAACTGTCCAGTATATCATCTCATTTTCACAAGATTTTCTGTTTTTAAAAAATTCTCCATGATATACAGTACTAAGTCAAAACCTCTGTTTTTTATTGAAATTTACTTTAGTAAATCTCAAACCCACAATACCCAGCATGAAAAAGAAGTCTCATAATCTTAAGTTTCAAACCAGAAAATTTATAATAATTTTATGAAAATTGATATGATTTAAAATTTTTAAATACTTTGAAGTCAAACTGCTGATTCGGTGAACAAATATCCTTTGGATCCACTGATTGGGAGCCAAGTAATTTTTATAGAAAAATGCCATTTAATAATTTTTATGTGAACTATGAAAGAAACTTCTTTCTCAGGGTGTGGCTCCTGAGCATGTGGTTTTTTATACAACTTTATGCAGATTGATTTTCAAGATGGAGCCCTCGGGAGAACTAACTCAAGCGTGCACCATCAAAGGGCATGACACACTGTTCAGCTCCCACAGCCAAGAACACAAAAATAGAATACATATTCCCAATCAGCCAAGCTTATTTCATGTTACAATATATATAAGTTTGTTTCAAATATTTGTGTAATATATGCTAGTTACTTTTGTCTGAATAAATTGTATGTTGTTAACTGTATTTCTTTTGTGTGTAGTTTAAAAAACCTTCATACTTGTGATCCCTTTATTCTTGTGAAGACAGCAGTCTTTTCGGTGCAGGAATATGACTTCAGAGGTGTAAAAGCTCACAGCATACTTTAACTTTTTAACATTTAACTTTAATATTAATAATTTAATGCTATCATTATTGAATGACCAAATTTCTGCCAAGGTTCCAACCAGGTTGTACATGTAAACAGTGGCATTTCAACAATTGGCGCCCTTATCTTCTTCAGACTGAAGTAGTGGCAGAAATTTCATGGACACTCCATGCAAAGAGAAATACACATGGTTCTCAATCTCTGCAAAAGCGGGATTATGTTCCCTATGCTGGACCAGTAACAGCAAGAATTAGCCAGGCTCTAGCAAAACATAGCATAAAAACTAAATTTCAAACACAGCCTAAAGCCAAGGAAATGCAACGAGGAGTGTAAGACGATTTGAGTTTATATTCCAGGTATATATGAAATTCCCTGCCACTGAGATCACAAATATAACAAACTATCTGTACCATCCAGGATAGGAGGAAGGCACGTGAGATACATTTATGCATTAAGAAACCAAGTAAATCAGCTATTGCTTAAAACCCGCTGTTTACTGGACTAAAATAAATTTTATGAACCCTGATTCTTCCCAAGACTAAAAACTACTGGTACAGCATAATACTGGAGGCAATTAATATAAGGTCCTCTAAAATTTTGCTGAATAGGGATCCTGGAACCCTGTAATACATACACTTGTCCTGCATGGAGATTGGTGATCATTGGACCAATCAGAAACCACTGCACTAAAACACCTGCCAACTGAGGGTATATAAAGCCCCCACAACTCAGCACTGTTTCAGTCAGAAGAAGATGACTATCTTAGTTGTTAAAACATCACTGATTACATGTAAAACCCAGTTGGAAACCCCACATAAATTCAGAGAGGAAAGAGAGACAGTGAAGTCGACTTACCTGAAATCAACAGCAGTCTAGTCGGTCTGCCAGTTACAGGTAAGTACCAACTATCTCTCTTTACTTTCCGTACAAATTATCTAAATTATTCTGACAATGTCATCCTTACCAGGGGTCACCACACACATCAACCCTGAGAGCAAGTTTTGCATTTATAAAGTGCTTGTCGAGTTATAATACAGAAGAGGGGCAGAATAGTAGGGGGATGGCCGAAGAAGTGAAATCAAAATAAATTTGAACCATTCAGTAACATTTTCAAAATATTAAATACAATTTTTACATTTTGCATAATATTTTTGAAAAACTCTCAATCAAAGGTTATTTTTAAGAAAAAACATTACTGGTATGTATTTTTAAAACTTTTGTCGTAATGAGAAAATCATATGGTCTTACAATACTACCATTCAAAAATTAACTTTATTTTGGGCTACTTATGCTGCTTTTAAAAATTAGACACTATTGGGAACTATGTAGACAAATTTAGAAATGTAGCATATTAAGGGTCAGGTCATTTGCTGCAGAGTTCTGGTAACATTATCGCTGTTATATTATTATTTTACATTGTTATCATTATAAAAATTGTTTTTTTGGGGTGATGTAGGACATACCTTTAAAAAACCAACAGTGACATATCTATCTATAAAAGTACCAAAATAGTAAACAATACATGTCTCTCATTGTACTGAAGCGTCATAATAAACACCTTGATACAGACAAAAAACAAAATTAATAAATATGATAACTGAACAGAGAGGGATTCCTTCTTCTCACATTTGTCTAACAACATTTCATGAGCTACCAGATGCACCCTCACAAGCTACTGGTAACTCAATAGCTACTGTTTGGCAACCCCTTCTCTATACTATATAACTGAAATCATTTGTATTGATAGGAAGAAAGAAACATTGGCTTACTTGAAATTGAAGCTTGGTGTTGCCACTCTGGATAGAAGGAAGTTCCTCAAATTTCAGGAAGAAGTTATAACTAATGTGTGGGCAGGGCATGAACTGTCAAAATGAACTTCCTCCTGTTCTGAGTGGCAACGCCGAGCTACAATAACTCTCTTTCTCCCTCACAACACATTACTAAGGAAAAATAACAGAAATGTAATTACACACATACATATTACACACACACTAACTACAAGGTGAAAAGTAAAGAAAAATGTGTGATATTGGGGAAAATGTTAAAAGTTGTTATTATTATTATTATCATTATTATAATTACTATAATTATTATTATATTATAACTACTACAATAATTATTATTATTATAGTATTAAAGGATGATGAATTCCCAAAGATAAAGTTCAGCTACCCTGTCTGTCAATATATGCACAATAATCACAATCAGCACCTTTCCTACGCCACGACAATGTAATACCCTTACTAATATCATTAACACACACACACACACACAGATATATGTATAATATTAATATTGCCTTTATGGCTGCTCCTAACTCTTAAATCCCACTTGTGCCTTTCATTCCTTTTGATCTTTCTTTATTTACTCACACCTTCCCATTCCAATACCTCCCTTGTTGCCCATTTGACTCTCTCAATTCCTTTTTCTCTCCAACATATGCAACTCGTTCTCCTCTCTAATTCCATTACATTACCACCTTCTCCCCTATGAATTCCATGTCCTCAAATACCCTAAGATGAGTTCTGCTTCAAAACTCTTAAAATAATTAAAACACAAGGTTGTGAGGTTGGCAAAATTACAATCGCAATTTGCCTTTTCGACCTGCTATCAGGAAGTATAGCCTTCCCCCAAACGGCCTGACCATAAAATCTTTCTTTGTCTGGCTGCAACCTGCACATCCGTCCAAAGCTGCATGTGCATGCTTTTCACCAGTCCCTCCAATTAACCAAACTGATCTGTGATGAATACTCATCCTTAATACTGATTCACATTATAAACATACCTATACCGACCATAAAATCATTTCCCACTTCCCCAATTTTGTTAAAAATGCCACAACCATCTCGAATGTGCAACCAATTTCCACCGAATCTCTGCCCAAGACCACTTACAGAAGTTTACTAAGTTAGTTAAAAAGGGCATTGTTACTGGCGTACAAATTTTAACCCAAACCTGGTTTCCTCAAACATCGTCAACATCTCTCATAGTTTCAAAATCCTGCTTGGCAGACCTCATCCACCTACCAAAACCTACGACTTTGGCGTCTCAACCCACCAAAAACAAACCACCAAAGACCCCCAAACTGCCTACCATCAGCATCCTCAACCTATCATAAAATATTTTAAGTAAAGATGAAATTTTTGCCCTTGACAAGGGTCTTACTTTCTCCCCCACCCTAGACCACTTCAGACTTGCCCGTGACACCCTTAAATTCTGTCAAACAGTCACTAAGAAACCCCCTATCAGCATTGATCCCCATAACCACACAGCTCCCTGCCTTACCAAACTAAAAGAAGCATCCTAACTGCCACCTCCGAAAGTCCCACTCAACCACCCACTTCAAACCTTCAACCTATCTTGTCATGGAATTACACAGCTGAGGCTCTTTGCCAGCTCGATGATGACAGAACGTACAAGCCTATACCCACCAACCCCAATACAGCTATCACTTCAGAAATAGACAAATTTGCCCTTTCACATAGAAAACTCCAAAAATTGTCATCAGCTTCCATTGAAATCCTCATGCCAAAAAACCACAGAACACCCACCTTCTACTTGCTCCCCAAAATCCACAAACCTGGTGTACCGGGCAGCCCAATAGTTGCTGGCTACAACTCCCCAACTGAGAGGATTTCTGCATTGGTGGATGAGTCCCTCCAACAAATAGTAGAAAATTACCCTTGTTAATCCAAGACACCAACCAGTTTCTCTGCCGTCTCCATGAACTCCCAAAACCTCTTCCACCTAATACCCTTTTGGTTACTATAGATGTTGTCTCTACACCAATATCCACCATGCCAATGAACTAGAGGCACTTGAATACTTCTTGTCCCAAAGGCAACAAAATTATTTCCCCAACACCAATTTTCTGATATCCCTCACATAGTGTGTCCTCACCAGAAATTACTTTTCCTTTCAAGACAACATCTACCATCAAACAAGTAGCAAACTATGGGCACCCAGATGGCCGCCTCCTGCGCCAACCTGTTCATGGGTCGATGGATTAGACAATATTTGAATTGTCCCACGGATGGAAGAGGGCCTATTATATCAATATGGACGTGTTGGAACCTGCCGGTTGACGTCGCGAAATTTGCCAGTGGAGTTACAGTGTGTCTAGTGACACGGTGACTGACACGGTACACATTCGCGCATCCATAGACGGCAATCACGCTGAATGTTGGGCCAGACAAAACGTTCTGACAAGAGACGTGCTGTCTCAGTGGCACCGGGGTGACTGGGACCGTGGAGCAACGCAAAAACCTGATGCCTGCATGCTGCTGGGACGTACGGTCGAGGGCGTCCGGTGGCGACGTCGCAGTATAACTGGACGTCGGATCCGGGCACAGACGCGTGTTGTAGATGGAGGCCCATGTTGCCATTAACGAATAGATGAATTTCCGTATCGTCGCGTTGTCCTGCTGCGCGGACGGCCAGGTCGACGGGAGATGTTATGTTTGCAGGCGGAGCTGACCGCTCGTTTACGCGACTGAAAGCGTCTGCGACAATATTAGTCTAGCCGCTGAGATGCTGGATGTCCTTCGTGAACTGAGAAATGTATGACAGGTGGTTTGCCTGTACTGGCAGCATTTTTTCGCGTTGTTGTTTGAAAGCAAAACAGAGACGTTTGTGATCTGTAAAAATCACAGGTTGGTTGGCACGCAAACTGGCGATGGCCACATGGAGGGGCGCTTGCAGTTCTGCCGCATGCGGAAGAAAGCGTCTATAAAAGTTGACGACGCCGAGGAAGCGTCTAAATTCGCGTGCTGTCTTGGGCGGCGCGAACTCTTGCAGGGCGGCGATGCGGTCGGGTAGAGCTGTGACGCCCTCTGCGGCGACCTTATAGCCGAGAAACTGGACTGAAGTGACGCCGAAAACACTTTTATCGACATTAAGGACGATCCCGTGACGTGCCAGGCGTTCCAAGACTGCTCGGAGATGGCCACGATGCTGCTCAGCTAACGTACTATAAATGTGTATGTCGTCCACGTAAGCAAAACAGAAATCCAGGCCCTGTAGTACTTCGTCAATGAAACGCTGGAAAGTTTGACAGCGTTACGTAAGCCGAAACACATAAAAGGGAACTCGAAAAGCCCGAATGGTGTAGTGATCGCCGTTTTTGGTACGTCTTCAGGGTTGACAGAAATTTGCGTGTAGACTTTGGCCAGGTCGAGCACTGAAAACATATTGCTTCTTCGCAAATTAGACGAGAAGTCCTGCAGGTGTCTGATTGGATATATCGGTCTGGAATATTGCGTGCGTTTAGGGCCCGATAGTCTCCGCAGGGACGCCAGGCGTCGCCCTTCTTCGGGACGAGGTGTAGAAGTGAAGCAAATGCGCTTACCGATCGTCTCGCTGTCCCGTCGCGGAGCATGGCATCGAATTCGCTGCGTGAAATGCGAAGGCGCTCCGGCGCGAGGCGTTGCGGCCGGGCGAAAACGGATGGGCCTGATGTGGTTCTAATGTAGTGCCGAGTTTTGTGGTTCATCTCGCGCGGCGTCCCAGCGGGTCGAATAACCTCCGTTAACTCCGTTAGCAGGTCGTGATAAGGCGATGCCTGCTTGAGTACTTTTACGCTGGCCTGCGGCGTGGGGTCAACGGTTCCGGGTGCGGTGTGGCCCGTAATGGCGTCTATGAGGCGTCCGTTGTGGCAGTCCGTAAGCAACTGATAATTGGCGAGGAAATCTGCGCCCATAGGTGTCGATTGACGATTGGTTAGCGGCCTCGAGGCTGTACCCTGTGGCGGTGTGTCGGCCTGGTAAGAGTCTCCGTGGGTAGCAGGAAATGTCCACCGGAAAACGCTGCTGGCTGATCGACGATCGACGACAGTGAGGCGGCTTTTTCTTTGTAGGCACCCCGACGCCGCTAATCTGGATTGCCAAAGTCGTTTCCATACACGAAATTACACGGGGACGTGCAGCGCTCCGCCCTGCAAACCTTGTGGTAGGAACAGATGCCGTTTCTGCCCTATCTCACAGCCCACCATAATCTTCCAGAACCATACAAAGACATACAAAATCAAAGAAAACATCACCTGCCTCTCCTCCCACACAATCTACCAAATTAACTGTAGACTCTGCCCTGCATTTTATATAGGCCAAACAAAAAGAGCCTGAACGAATAGCCAACCACCGCAGCACTGTCAAACTTTCTAAAATTCATTTCCAAGTAACTGCTCACACCTCAAAGTCACAATATAAACAATTTCGACCAATGCTTCACACACACCATCCTTAAAGCTCTGCCCCCCAATTCATCTGAAGCAGAACTCCATCTGTGGGAACTCATCTTCCAACATGTCTTACAGTGTAGGCAAAGCCCTGGACTCAACATCTTTGTTCTACTTGAACGAGTCCTTGTGACTGTGCATGATTATACATGTATGTGTATGCATACATATGTGTTTGTAAGTAGGTACATGCATGTGTATATGTATGTTTAGACATATATGTATATATAAAATGCTATGTATGAATTATCACAATCAAAACCTTTCCTATGCCATGACCTTCCCTTGAGAAAGAAAGTTAGTGGCCTGATGGGGTGTTTATTGTTTATGGGGTACTAGCAGAACAGCGGTCAAAACCCTTCCTGAAAAAGGAGACTGACAGCCTCCTAAAATTAGAAGAACAACCTTCAGTTCCCTATGGCTACACCACACTTCTATCTATCTTTTCTTTCCTTTCCATACTAATATTGCAATTATTTTTGACAATGCCATATCCTTACTAATATATATATATATATATATATATATATATATATATATATATATATGGATAGTGAGGATGAATAGAAATAAATAGGAGGATTACATGGTTTTTTCGAACATGTGGGTTATACTCAGGACAAATAAAGTGTGCTGACATAGTGAGATCAAAGACATGAACACATATCATTTAAATACATAATATTTAAATATGAGTGATAACTACAAAAGTGAAAAAGATCTGTTAAGTTCATTGACTAAAATAAGTGACTACGTGAGCAAACCAGATCAGCCAGCTAGTTGGCTGGCTGGCTTCATGCAGCGAAACATGAATCAGCAGAATAATGGTGCCTCACAAGCATTGCAACTGACACAAATTCTAGAGCAGACAACGTTAGTCAGCTGCAACATCAACTTCAACAAGCTAAGAATGAAATCAAAATTCTGTCACAACAAGCAAGTACATTAAAATCCAAATTAGCACAAAGTAGCAAGAATAAAACTGCTAAAAGGGTTATATTTAGCTTAAAAAACTCTGACCACGACAAAAAAAATTGTAGCCAGAGAAACAGACTGGTTCCTGGTTAAAGTAGAAATAGCAAAAAGCGTAAAGCTAGACAGTAACCTGATAAATAAAATGAAAGCCACATAAAACAAACAGATGAAATACCCAAAGTTAGTAAACCACCAACAATAATTCTAAGTAATGAAGACAATTATCAGACAGTCAGAAAAAACTAAACATAAGTAAAGTGGACTACAAAACTACAACAAACAAATGAAAATCAATGTTAATTCTGATGATGAGTAACGAAAAATGACAGAATTATTAAATAGCACAGACTTTGAGTGGCATTCCTATGAAAATAAAGATCTGAGGCTAATTAAAGTAATGGTCAGAAACCTGCACCCCTATAGCTATACAGACGAGATTTTAGATGAACTAGTTCAAAAAGAGTTTTAAATTCTAGAAGTAGTGAAAAAACTTAATAGAACTTTTATTGATAGAAAGTAAATCATATCTGTCTACCAATGTATATGTTAATATTTGATAGAAGTGAAGATATCAAGTAAATATATGGTATCTAGTACATAAATAACATGAAAATAAAAATAGAGGAAATAAGGAATAGTAAACTTATACCACAATGTAAATTATTCCAAAGATTTGGACACACGAGAGCAATCTGTAGAAGAACCCCAACTTGCGTGAAATGCGCAGGAGACCACTTAAACACAAACTGCACTAAAACACTCCTACTAAGTGTGTAAACTGCACTCAAGATCACCCAGCTAACTATAGGGGTGTACAGTAGCAAAATAGTTACAAAAAAGAAGGGAAAATACCAAAAAGACTAAAAAAGACACCCCTCAACCAAGACCAATTAGTCATAATATGACAAAACTGATGTATCTTATGCCCAAAAAGAATAGAGGCAGAACCTCTCCAGGCAACATCTGAGCCATCTATGATGCAGCTAATGGAGAATATGATAAAGGCAATAGAATGAATAAATATTAGACTTGACAAACTAGAAGCCAGGATCAAACCTAAACCTAAATAACAGTATGAAACAAAAAAGACCTACATATTGCAACATGGAATGCAAATGGCATTATAAACAAAAAACATGATCTTGAAGTTTTTCAAAATATACAACATATAGACATCAGCCTCATCTCAGTGATACATATGACAAAGCAATCATATCTTAAAATAAGAGGATACAAAACATATCACACTATCCACCCAGACAACAAAGTCATGAGACACTTAGGAGAAAGATTCATAGTTGGAGGCGATTTCAACTCCAAACATATAGACTGGGGGTCTCGATTAACCACGATAAAAGTAAGAGAATTAAGGAAAGCAGTTCAAGACATGAATTGCAATTATCATTCAACATGTAAACCTACCTACTGACCCACTGATAAAGTCCCTGATCTACTGGACTTCTTCATTATGAGAAAAGTAGCATCCAACTGAAGAGAATTTTGATTTGGACTCTTGTCACTCAGGAGTTATTTTAACACTGAGTGAAAAGATAATAAAAAGGGAAACCAGAGCCAGCCTAACTAACAAAACTACTGACTGGAAAAGCTTTCAGATAGACCTCCAGAAAAATATCCAACTGAATATCTGCCTTAGAACAGCCAAACAACTTTAAGAAGAAGTCGAAAGCTTCACCCAGCTTATTCAAAAAATGGCTTATAACAACACCAAAATAAGACCTCATATAACAAAAGGAATAAACTATCCAGCAGATGTTACAGAACTTGTCAAAATAAAATGAAGAGCTAGAAGAAAATGGCAACAATCAAGAGACCCAGCAGGCAAAGAGATACTTAACAAAACTCAAAAGCTGAGAAGAGAAATACAAAAGCTTAAAGAAGAATCTATAAACTCCTACCTACAGGAATTATCAGCCTATGAATAAAGTGACTATTTAATATGAAAAGCAACCAAGAAGATTAAGAGACCAATAATCTCCATTCCTCCTCTTAGAAACAGCAATGGATCATTGGCTAGAGAGAATAAACAAAAAGCAGACTTATTTGCTGAACACCTGGCAAATGTATTCTCATCCAACCAAGGAAATATTAATAGCACCATGATTAACATTGAAAATGTAAGATCAGAAAATATCACACCAGTCACCCCAAGAGAAGTAACTAATGAAATTAAAACCAATTTGAACCATAAGAAAGTGCCAGGATTTTATCTTATTACACGAGAGATTTTAAAGCATCTGCCTAGAAAGGGTATAGTAATGCTCATGTACCTATATAATGTAGCATTTAGATTAAAACATATCACTGCATGCTGGAAAGTAGCAGATGTTATCATGCTGCAGAAAACAACCCAATGATGTTCAATCTTATAGACCGATTTCTCTACCACCATAATTTCAAAAATGTTTGAGAAACTATTGCTCAAGAGGATGCGGCCAATAATAAAAATTAAACTTGAGTGCCCCAAGGTCCTATCCTCTACTTACTATATACTGGCAATAACCCAAAATTGGAAGGAACTGAGGTAGCTACATATGCAGATGACACCGCGTTACTTGTATTAGAAAAAGACTAAAACATTTCAACTAGAAGACTACAAGAAGCTGAATGGACTAAAAAAAGGAGGATAAAGCTGAACAAGCAGAAAAATAGCCATATAGTATTCACAAACAAACAATCAAAATTCACACCCACCGTCCCTAAATATAAATGTAACTATTGTGTCACATGAGAACATTGCCATGTACCTAGATATGACTCTAGACACCAAAATTAGGTGGAAAGAGCATGTTAAGAAAAAAAATCTGAATTAAGCATAAAATATAGAAAATAATATTGGCAAATTGGAAGAAACTTCAAACATTGGATGGACACTAGTCGTTCAGTATATAGTTTAAGATTTTTAGAAGTAAATTAAATCTTAAAAGACTAGTTTTAATGGTAGGCATACAGTTGCTGATAAAGAAAAAATTATATGCTCAGGCATAGAATCAAGCACAAAGAAAAACATATTTTCAAAGGAGGGAGAAAGAAGGAAGAAGAAGGAAAGACTAAAAATATTTGACCTAATGTGACTTTGTCACCAAATTAGTTCCTAACATTGTGTGTGTGTATATATATATATATATATATATATTAATAATAATAATATTGGTATGGAACAGAAAGAGAGATAGGTTGTGGCTTACCTGAAAGTGTAGTGCGATGTCGTCATATGGAACTGAAGATTGTTCTTCAAATTTTTGGAGGCTCTCAGCCTCCTTCTTCAGGAAGGAGTGTTACACCATACCGTGCACCAGCTGGCTGCGGACTGCCTGAAGGAGGCTGAGAGCCTCCGAAAATTCAAAGAACAACCTTCAGTTCCTTATGGTTACACCGCACTTTACTTTCAGGTAAGGCACAACCTCTCTTTCCTTTCCATATCAATATTGCAATTATTTTTGACAATTTCATATCCTTACAAATATCATATATATATATATATATATATATATTGGTATGGAAAGGATAGAGAGATAGGTTGTGGCTTACCTGAAAGTGAAGTGCGGTGTCGCCATGAGGAACTGAAGGTTGTTCTTCAAATTTTCGGAGGCTCTCAGCCTCTTTCTTCAGGAAGGAGTGTTACACCATTCCGTGCACCGGCCGGCTGCGGACAAACTGTCACCCCCAAAGATCGCATCCAACCACCCACTTCAAACCTTCACCCGCACCCTAGTCTCCCACGTTACCTCACCATCATTTCTTAACACGCTTCCCAATAAACCTAACCTGACCCGTAACCACCATTTAGCCCTCCAAAACCTTAAAAATGACAAAGAAATTGTCATTCTCCCAGCTGACAAGGGCTCCAACGTTGTCGTCATGGACTTGGAGAAGTACACGGCTGAGGCACTTCGCCAGCTGAGAGACGACAGAACATACAAACCTGTACCCAATCACCCCAATCCGGCCATCAACTCAGAAATAGACAAATTTGTCCGTTCACATGGAAAACTTCAAAAATTATCATCGGCCTCCATTGAACTCCTCACCCCCAAAAAACCCAGAACACCCACCTTCTACTTGCTCCCCAAAATCCACAAACCTAATATACTGGGCCGCCCAATAGTTGCCGGCTACAATTCCCCTACTGAGAGGATTTCTGCATTAGTGGATGAGTCCCTCCAACCAATAGTAGAAAACCTACCCTCATTCATCCAAGACACCAACCACTTCCTATGCCGTCTCCACGAACTACCAAAACCTCTTCCACCTGACACCCTTTTGGTCACTATTGATGTAGTGTCACTTTACACCAATATTCTCCATGCCAATGGACTAGCGGCACTTGAACACTTCTTGTCCCGCAGGCCACAAAATTCTCTCCCCACCACCAATTTACTGGTTTCTCTTACCCAGTTTGTCCTCACCAGAAATTACTTCTCCTTCCAGGACAACATTTACCATCAAACTAGTGGCACAGCTATGGGCACCCGGATGGCCCCCTCCTACGCCAACCTGTTCATGGGACGCCTGGAACAGGCCCACCTAAATTCCTCCCCATTAAAACCCCTGGCCTGGTTCAGGTTCATAGATGACATCTTCATGCTATGGACTCACGGACCAGACTCCCTAATGGAATATCTCCACACCCTGAACACCAAACACCCCGTTAAATTCACCTGGAACCACTCCCCAACAAAAGTTACCTTCCTAGATGTTGACGTACACTTGAGCTCGGGCACGATCAACACATCTGTCCACATCAAACCTACAAACACACTTCAATATTTGCACTTCACTAGTTGCCACCCACACCACACAAAATGCTCCCTCCCATATAGTCTAGCCCTCAGGGGAGCACGTATTTGCTCCACCTGGAACAGCCTCGCCTCTTACACCAACCGGATCCTTAATGCCTTCATCAACAGAAACTATCCCAGCGACCTCCTCCAAAAACAGATAACCCGGGCCCTATCAAACCTCCAAACACCCACACCCACACCCACTCTTGTCCAAAACAAAAAAAGTAGTCCACCCCTCACGACAACCTACTTCCCTGGACTACAAAAAATCAATTCCATTCTCCGCCTAGCTTACACTGGACTGCAATCCAACCCTGAATTGAAAACCATCCTCCCCACTATACTCCCCACCTGCCCAAGGGTTGCCTTCAGACGCCCACCCAACCTCTGAAATTTACTTGTACACCCATGCAAAACCCACACCACCACCCGCCCACCCCTGCCGGGTTGCAAACCTTGTGGTAGGAGCAGATGCCATGTTTGCCCTATCTTACAGCCCACCACAACCTTTCATAATCACACAAAAACATTCAAAATCAAAGAAAATATCACCTGCCTCTCCTCCCACACCATCTACCAAATTAACTGCAGACACTGCCCTGCCTTCTATATAGGCCAAACCAAAAGACCCCTCCCTGAACGTATAGCCAACCACCGCAGCACTGTCAAACTATCTAAAATCCAATTCCCAGTAGCTGCTCACGCCCAAAACCACAACATAAACAATTTCGACCAATGCTTCACACTCACCATCCTTAAAGCTCTACCCCCCCCGATTCATCAGAAGCAGAACTCCATCTATGGGAACTATCTTTCCAACATGTCTTGCAGTCCAGGCAAAGCCCTGGACTCAACATCCTGTAATTAGTGCCCTTCCTACGTACCATCCCCTCTTTCACGAGACCATGTGAGTATGTATGAGCATGCTCATGTATGTGTAAGTATGCATACATGTGTGTGTGTGTGTGTGTGTGTGTGCATGTTCATGTGTATTTGTATGTTCAAGCATACATGTATACATGGGATGCTTTGTATGAATGATCTGTATCCTAACCTTTCCTATGCCACAACCTTCCCCTGAGAGAGAAAGTTAGTGGTTTGGTGGGGGTGTTGATTGTTTATTGGCTACTGGCCGTGCGGCGGTCAAATCTCCGCAGTCCACAGCCGGCCAGTGCACGGAATGGTGTAACACTCCTTCCTGAAGAAGGATGCTGAGAGCCTCCGAAAATTTGAAGAACAACCTTCAGTTCCTCATGGCGACACCGTACTTCACTTTCAGGTAAGCCACAACCTATCTCTCTATCCTTTCCATACCAATATTTTTGACAATGTCACATTCTTACTATTACAATATATATATATATATATATATATATATTCAAACTTGGATAGTGAGGAAGGATAGAAATAAATAGGAGAAATAGAAGGATTGCGCTTTATTTGAATTCATATGCTCGGGCGAAGAATTACGCACATAGAAAAGCATATGTTCAAAGCAGAGAGAAGGATGGAAGAAGAAGGAAAGACTGAAAATATTTGACCCAGGCGGTACTTGAACCCACGTATTCTGCTTAGTACACAGACGCCTTAACCATCTCGGCCACCGGGTCAAGTTCCCGACCAGGCAAATATAGACAGTCTTATTGTGGACAATTAATAGTTTTTAGTGGAGGAATGTATAGAGTAGAGGGAATGAAGTATTAGGAGCTTCCATTAAGGAATAAATACAATATTAGGAGAATCCATTAAGGAACTAATTCACATTCAAACTTGGATAGTGAGGAAGGATAGAAATAAATAGGAGAAATAGAAGGATTGCGCTTTATTTGAATTCATATGCTCGGGCGAAGAATTACGCACATAGAAAAGCATATGTTCAAAGCAAAGGGTGGGGAAGGTGGTTAGAGAGAGAAATATTACAACAATGCAAAATTTGTGAGGAATAACTGAATATTCCATATATAACTCTATACATAAAAAAAGTTCTCCTATTTATTTCTATCCTTCCTCACTATCCAAGTTTGAATGTGAATTAGTTCCTTAATGGATTCTCCTAATATTGTATATATATATATATATATATATATATATATATATATATATATATATATATTGTAGTGATTAGTAATTAATCCATTGTTATAATTGCAAAGTAAAGGACTCATTATTAGAGTATATAAAGCATACACCGCGAAACAGGCGGCGAGACAAAAGAACCATTGTTAAGACGTACGCATTCAAAAATCTACGAGACGAAGAGTGAGTCAGAGGAGAGAGACGAGTTTAGTTGGAAGTCAGATGCGGGCAGATATCCATCTAGAGACGCTGCAGGTTGAAACCAAGTAAAAGGTTTTCACTCAGTGGTTCATCTGCTACAAACAGTACCTTAATAAGTCATGCCGCAGTAAAAACTCAATAAGTAAAGAGACCGTCACCAATTTCACCGAGAGAAAGTTGGTAATAATCTGACTGACCATTAATTCGGAAGGAGTAGCCGTTTCCAGCTGAGAGAACCTAAAGTTTCGACAGTGTTTTGTAACCAATTTAAATTCAGTGATATCCCCAAAAACGTGTGCACAGAAAGCCCCAAAATTGAGACCTGGTCGGCCGTAAGTAAAAAAAAAAAACTCTAAAATTTATTTGTAAACCATTTTTTTAAGATACGTCAGATCGTTCTTCAATTATTTCTTTTCTTTAATTACTCGTTTCTTTAATTGTTTAGTTAGTTAATTTAAAATTCAATCTGTAATCTTATTTTCATCCGCAACAAAATTCGTCGAGGTTTAGACGAATTAACTTCAATAAAGGCTAAATGTAATTATAAATTATTGTAAATTCAATTCACCCATTTATCAAACCCAGTAAAGACCCTGAGATTCTAAATATTATTGTGTAATTTTATATTGTATTTAAAACTTTAATAAATTTTGTTTAATTGTTTCAAATAAATATTTTTATTTAGCCACAGCCATTAGTCGATACTAAATTATTACAATATATATACAAAGTCAAATTAATTAACTTATACGGGTAGGAAAGAGAGATAGACATCAGTTGACTTAACTTAAATAACAGGAAGTTAAGTCAGCAGGGACGAAATATATTGACTGTGCAAGCCCGATTTTGTTAGGATAGTAAGTCTAATATGCATGCACAGCACACAGAACGAGAGAGCAAGAGTGAGAGTTTTGGAGAGAACAAAAATGAGAGAGAGAATGGGAAGGGTGGGGAAGGTGGTTAGAGAGAGAAATATTACAACAATGCAAAATTTGTGAGGAATAACTGAATATTGCATATATAACTCTATACATAAAAAATGTGAACATGCACACAAAAATATTCTGTATAAACATACACTCACAAAAAAAATAGTTCCTATAGTAAAATAATGTGAGGTAAGAGAAATGCAAATTCTACACACAACATCCAATAACAATATTTTTATACATTTTTCATGTCTGTGGTCATAGAGACTTGTTGACTTTGTAGGGTGTCAATTGTTTCTGTCAGAATTTGCATTCTCTTTATCTGTCATTCCTGCCTGCCTTAATTACTTTTCTAATGTCACACCATCCTTGGTCTGTACGTATTCAATTAGATATAATACATTATTTGCTACTTACTGCAGTATAAATAGAAGAAATTCAGCCATATCTTCTACATACCACTCAGGCAAAGCAGAAAATATGTCTGGAGCCTGAGTAGGAAGTAGATCTGTTGATGAACCTGGAATCATCATTCCTAGAAGTAGTTCAGCAACTGATGTATAGAACAGAAGACTTCGTCGCATTAGACACTCGTCTAAAAGTCCTGCATCAGCACAAGCTTTACTACGAAGTAATTTTTTAATTTGTTGCTTCCATCGTTTCAATAGTTCCTTATTTCGTTGCGCTACTGGAAGCTCTTTCCATTGACTTTCTGTTGACAGCATCTCTTCAACCTAAAAATAAAATGTTGTTATACCAATGATTAAAGAAATTATTTCATTACAATATTTAAACATATTGTTTATTAATTAGGGGAACTTACTTTAATACCAGTATACGGTCCAAAACAAATCTGAATTTTAAGTAGCTGAAAATACTTAAATGTTAAATATTATTGAAAACGTTTCAATTTAGCATCAGGAAACATTGTAACGCATGTATTTTGTTTTAGTTTTGCTTTGTCTCAGAAGTGTTGTTTGCTGTTGTTTGGAGAATTCAAAATCGTGCAAGTGTGTGGGGGTGGAGGAGATAAATATTTCCATCCAAGTAATTTTCGTGTCCTGTCTCAATTGTTGGCCCTCAACATGACAGAATAGTTGGCCATTGTTGCCTACGGAACTGCAACTGCGTGCTATAACTCTTGTAACAATGGAAGAATCAGTGAAACTGATATTTAGATGAATTTTCTAATAATGAAAAAAGTAAAAGAATGAGAGGCTATAATGGAGCGAACAGAGATAAGCTTTAGAAACTGGACAGTTGTTCTGCGCTCACCGCAGCTGGTGGATGTGATTATGAGAGGCTCCATATTGCGTTACGTGTATACATTTCAAGTGTCACCGATCTACAAATCTCATGAGTTCTGCTTTAAACTTGTCTCTGATATAGTCCAAGGCAGAATTATCGTGATAAAAAGGCCACAATTTGTTAGTGAAGAGTTCATGAAAGCCACACAATTTAGTACGACGGCTTGCCAGCAATCAATCCTGGAGTCCGACGCCTTAGCCAGTGGCCAACCCCTGAGTCGACGCCTTGCAATGGTCCTGACTAAAGTCATCACTGCACTTAACCCGTTCTGCCGGCTGTGAGATACGGAGACGTCAGTACAAGAGCTACAGCAAGCAACACAACACAGAATAGCAGTACATATTTGGTACGGGCAGCAGATCTATGTAAAACCACAGGTGCCTGAGATAAGAGTTTTTCATGCTTAACTGTAATAAACTTATATAAAAATTTCTTTAATGGTCAATAATTTTTGATTTAACGTAAAAACCCAGCCCACAAAAATAATTCTTTACAACGTGAAAATATATAAGATGCTCACCAACAGATTCTTTACCACCTTCAATAAAATAAATATTTCCAACTATTTAACCACAATACCCAAGTTCTTTAAACTTATATTAAAGTTTATTGTTGATCATCTTAATATCCGCATACTAATTAAATAAGAAATTAGAACTTCTTTAAAGAAATCTTTAAGCATGACATATTGAATGAGTATTTATAGTATTAGTTCATCAAATGCAAAAAAATAAAACTGATGTTTTAAAATATTGAAAGATAAATATAATGTATTAACAGTTTTGCTTGCATTATAAGACTAGAATTAATGAAGTCACGCACTATGCTCTAAAAATAAACTATGATTACTCACAAGTTTTTGCAGGTCCCTTAATGCTCTTATTCTCCTCTGATACTTTTGACATGCCGGTAATAAGGCAAGATGGTGACAATGAAGTGTTAAGAACCAACATTGTGTAGGAAATTTAGGTTCTTTCCACTTGTGAATTATTGAATGACCTAAAGAAAAATCATTCAAACGAACATTATGTATTGCTGTATGTAGAAACTAAAATTATTATTTTTGACCTGTGATTCATAAGCATGCAAATTTGGTTATTTTTCATAAGACTTATAAAACTTTTCACTCTTTCAAGCATTATGCCAACAACTTTAACATTTGTTTTATCAATAGCTCTCTTCCCCATTCCCTCTCAATTCATTTGATGCTGAACTTACAATGTTGAAACTCTTATAGCAATAAGTCTTAGAGTCCACATAAAAAAAGAGCATATTTAATTTTTAGATTTTACAATAAGCTACTCTGAACCCTAAGGAATTAAATTGAAATTTAATAATGCTCTTCAAATAATTTCAAGCTGTTTCAGAACCATACGTTGGTACACTGGAAATTTGAATTCTTATTATTATATGATTTCACACAGATATAAAAGTCAAAAATATATTCTGGACTTTATATGAAGTGTTTTGAGTGGTAATCAAATCAATTCTTAGCACTTTCAATCCTGGACAATGACTTCATTTTAAAAAATAAAGGCCCTACACTAAATCTTATATTTGGCTAACATTTATAGTGTAGGCATAAACAAGATCCAGAAAAATGCATAATTGGAATTTCAAACTCGACAAGATTTGCCATTCAATGTCCTCATTGTCAAGTGCCATACAACTACAAGAAAACAAACTGCCTTTAAAAAAAGTAATGTAAGCTCTCTGGACAGTTACATTACAGTTGACACCTGAAATTTGCAAAATCGGACGAAGATTTATTGCTTTATCCGTTCTTTGTAAATTAAAAATATTAAATAATTTTGAGTAATAATCGAGACTAATTAACAGATTAATTGTTCGCTCTTTTTTAAAGAATGTTTAATGGAGCATATTTCCTTAAAATATTTACACCTTGAAAGCAATATACATATTTCTAATACTTACCAAGATCATCTAACCAAGTTGTTGCTTCCTGAGAAGTAAATTTTAGTCTTGTTTCATTTTTTACATCCACCATACTTGATGGATGAAATGGATAGTATATGTCCACTTTATCCATTTTTACCTTAAAAGTAAAAAAAGAGAAATACATATATCTATGATTACATATTCCAACAAGTATATAATAATCATAGCAATTGTAACAGTGACCTCAAATGAATTTGTATCTATGATTAAAGACTTGAAAAATGGTCCATATAATCTGATAGTCTTTAATGTTATTTCACTATTCACAGAGGCGCCAATAGCCGACACCCGAGAGTACTTTCTAGAAATTTTCCACCTGGCTTTAATGAACCACTTTGCCATGTTTTATTCTCTCGAACTGTAGATCAGAATCTCTATGGGGTCAATGTCACATTCATCAGTTATATATTGGCCAGACAACAAGAACTGATTCAATATCAACACCACAAACTAAAGCAACCCATTGATGTGGTTGGTCAACACGCAGAAGATGTAAGTGGGAGAATATTTATGGATGGTTTGATAACCTGGTAAAATGTAACAAAAATAAATTATATTTTAGAAAACTTACTTTATTTCACAACATAGTCTCCTGCCATGGCTATACATTTGGACCAGCAAGTTTCCAATTTTTTCAACCCATCACAAAAATATGTTTTGTCATTTCTTCCCACCAAGCAAAATTTTCAATATCAGGAAAAAGTAGAAGTCACTTGGAAGTCACAAAGGAAGAGACAGGGAGTATATAAGCGGAAGATAAGCTTTTGAGAGGTTAGTTAGAGAAGTTAGTCGTGAGGTGATCACCAAAGCTGGTGGACGTGATGGAGTTATTCTGTGACCACCGAAGATGGTGAATGTGTTTAAGAAGAGTTAGTTATTCTGCGACCACCGAAGATGGTGAATGTGTTTAAGAAGTCGGTCGTGCTGTGATCAGCGAAGCTGGAGAATGTGACTAGGAGAGACATCGGTTAAGTTGCAGTCTGCGAGAGAAATTGCCAAATATTCATCGATAAACATTTTGTATGCTGAAATCTAGTGTATTCTATCCTCAAATTAGACCACTGTCTTCGATTGTAGGAGACCAGGACACTGCATCCAGCATCTAGTAATCTTCAGAACGAGCAAATGATATGTCCTTCATGAACAGAGAACCAACTTTTGTCAAACCAACCGTGTGTGTTAGAATCAGAGTTTAAAACAGCCAGTATATAAGGTGTGTGTGTACGAACAAGCCAATTTTTCCTGAGTAATCGTAAGTTGAAATTTCATGGTATTCATAGATGTAAACCGAATTAAAAGATAAAGTCAGATATCGTTCTTTTCTTGTGTGTTGATAAAATAAACGCTTTAAATTTAAAATCAATCTTGTAGAATAAGTTCGTCAATAATTAATTTCGTCAATGTCTAGACGAATAAATATTTCCTTTTAAATTAAAGCTAAATTTTATGTTCTTTGATTAGTTTTAAATGTTCTGCCATTATCAAACCCAGTAAAGACCTTTGAGAGATTGAGATTTTTTTTATTAAATTGTATCATTGTTTCAAGTTTTGTTAAATAAATTTTGTTTGTTTTAAAGTTGATAATTGTTCATTTAAAAGCCTACAATTATTTGATATATATATATATATATATATATATATATATATATATATATATATATACACAATATTAGGAGAATCCATTTAAGGAACTAATTCACATTCAAACTTGGATAGTAAGGAAGGATAGAAATAAATAGGAGAAATAGGAGGATTGCGCTTTATTTGAATTCATATGCTCGGGCGAAGAATTATGCACATAGAAAAGCATATGTTCGAAGCAGAGAGAAGGATGGAAGAAGAAGGAAAGACTGAAAATATTTGACCCAGGCGGGACTTGAACCCACGTATTCTGCTTAGTACACTGCTTAGTACACTGTGTACTAAGCAGAATACGTGGGTTCAAGTCCCGCCTGGGTCAAATATTTTCAGTCTTTCCTTCTTCTTCCATCCTTCTCTCTGCTTTGAACATATGCTTTTCTATGTGCGTAATTCTTCGCCCGAGCATATGAATTCAAATAAAGCGCAATCCTCCTATTTCTCCTATTTATTTCTATCCTCACTATCCAAGTTTGAATATATATATATATATATATATATATATATATATATATATATATAGTAGTAATCACAAATGAAAGACAATTAAATAAAAACAAGGTTAAAATGTGCCAAACATTGAGACGTCAATTTGTAGTACTCACAAATAATCAAAGGAAAATAAGCCTCAAGTTAGAGCAACAATTTGTGGTATTTTAATCCAATAAAGAATGCAAAATCAATTAAAACAAACAATTAGCATTTATTAATTGCAAACAATTATAATTTACAAAAGTTATTAAGGCAAATAAATTTCAATTTACATTATCAATTATTTTTTTACAATAAAAAATTACTATTTATCAGGGTAGCTTAATGGGCCTTTAATAAAGAAATGCTTGTTAACAATTAAATTTTATAAAGCTATCATGGACTTAATTCATCAATAGATTATTACAACACAAAACATAAAATATGAACTTTAAATTCTGAACTAAATCCGAAATCTGATGATAATATCTTTACTTATGAGTTCACAGATAGTAATTCTGTGAAATATTACCTTACTGTCTCTGGTACTCAAGGAAATTGTCTCAGCTGTACACACACACACTTATTGCACTTTATAGCCGGGCCATTGTATACACTGACTCAAATCAATACTTTTAGTTTTGCAATAGTTGGTTCACTGTTCTTTTAAGAAATATTATTAGCTCGTTCAGAAGTTTGTTAACTGCTGGATGCAGTTACCTGGGCTCCCAAAATCGAAGAAAGTGGTCTAAATCGAGAATATAATAATATAGACTAAGCACTCTAAATATTTAGCGTTGAATATTACGTAGTTATCTCGCAGACTGCAACTTGTAAAAATGTTCTAACTGTTTTGTTTTAGCTGTTGTTACATGTATCCAGACACTTTCTGGGTTTCATACTTTTTGTCTGTCCACTGCCATATTTCCAAGACGACTTCACTGGACCTCGGCTTCCCACACTCTCTGCTCTGCGTGTCTAGCAAACCAACCTCTACAATACCCACAAACATTGCATTCTTGTGTACGACTTGTGTATTTTATGCCACTAACAATGTGAGTCCAAATTTTTGTTTATTAATTAATTATTTCCTTTTAATTAGTACAATATATATATGTATATATATACTACTAGCTGTGCGACGGTCAAAACTCCACAGTCCGCAGCCGGCCTGTGCACGGAATGGTGTAGCGCTCTTTCCTGAGGAGGGAGGCTAAGAGCCTCCGAAAATTTGAAAAACAGCCTTCAAGTTCCTTATGGCGACACTGCACTTCACTTTTGGGTGAGCCATGGCTGATCTCTCTTCCTTTCCATACCAATATTATATATATATACACAATATTAGGAGAATCCATTAAGGAATTGGAACTAATTTGGTGACAAAGTCACATTCAAATTTGGATAGTGAGGAAGGATAGAAATAAATAGGAGAAATAGGAGGATTGCGCTTTATGTGAATTCATATGACGCCGAGATGGTTAAGGCATCTGTGTACTGAGCAGAATACGTGGGTTCAAGTCCCACCTGGGTCAAATATTTTCAGTCTTTCCTTCTTCTTCCATCCTTCTCTCTGCTTTGAACATATGCTTTTCTATGTGCGTAATTCTTCACCCGAGCATATGAATTCACATAAAGCACAATCCTCCTATTTCTCCTATTTATTTCTATCTTTCCTCACTATCCAAGTATATATATACATATATATAGTGACATGTTTTTGGGACACAGTTGGTTTCAGCATGTGTGATTTGTGTAGGCACATTGTTGATCATAAGGTGCAGCATGTTCAGAAAATATTGTATTGTTGTCATGACATCAGAAGCCAAGGAACTTGCTTGAAAGAAGTGCAAATGAAGCAGGCACCGGAAAAAGATGTTATAAAACTGAGGCAACTCCACATTTTGGTGCCAGAATGGAGGAACAAAATTATTAGGCAGTCATATTACATCACCTGAACTTTGAATAAAGTAAATCTATTATAACTATATAGAGAGATGGGGGAGGGGAGGGGGCAGAAGATAGAAATAAGTGGGAGAAAGGTAGGAATACACGTTCTGTGAATGCATATGCCCCAGGGTAGAAAGAAAAGCATATGTTCAATACGAGGAGAAGGAATGAAGAAGACTGAAAATATTTGACCAGGTCAGGATTTGAACCTGCAAATTGTGTTCAGTACACAGTTACTTCAGCAATTTAAGATACCAAGCCAACTTCTGAACTGGGTGAATATAGACAGTCTTATTGGGAGTAGAGGAGGAATGGATAGAGTAGAGGGAGTGAAAAGACCTCCAGCATTGAATATATGCTTTTCTTTGTGCGCAATTCTACACCCAAGCATATGCATTCACATAATGTGTATTCCTATCTTTCTCCTATTTATTTCTTTTCTTTTCTTTCCTCAGTATCCAAAGATCGAATGTGACTTTGTCACTAAATTAAAGGCCCTCGAAAATTTGACCTCTGCCCGACTGGACTGTCTCACTTTCCCATCTAAATGTGTTATTTAATTTGACCTAGTCACATTTTCCTTAAGTGTTATACATAAGCCAGTAATGATGTTACATTGTCAAATGAGTATTGAAACAATTGGTAGGGAAAGGATAGAGAGAATGGTGATGGAGAAATTGAAACTTGGCATAACCCTTCAGGAATAAATTCAGTGTAGCATAAAGAATAAACAATAATAATAAATTAATTATGAGTATATATTTGAAAAATCTAGAAATATTGGTTTTAAACACACAATGAAATGTTTGATTTAATATTAAAAAATACTCACCTTTACAGCTAGCATCTGCATTACAGATAAAACATTTAGCATAAAGCCATCTCCAGCAAGAATGCGCTCATCGACATGAATTTGAGCCCTTTTTTCATTGTTTCTTAAAATTGTAGCCAAATATGATAAAGTAGATTCTCTGGAGCTATTGTTCACCAATATATCATGAAATATTTTATGTAGTAAAATCTGTAATTGTAATACAATATAAACTTGTGATATCCATAAAAAAATCAAGTTCAATCTTTTAATATAAAATGATATTATATTAACAAAATTGCATTTAGCTTTTATAATTTCTCCATTTATTATTGTAATACAAAAATGTGCTCAAAACTGCTTCAGAAGAGATATTGGTTAGAAATTTGTAAACCAAGTAGTTAATAACAGGGAAGCAGGTGCAAGAGTGATGTGTATTTGGAGAATGATCTTTAAAAAACCCACACGTCTTAATAAAATTTAACTATGCAATCTTCATGATCCACACCATGGAGCTGATATGCAATTTGCCAGAATTTGTAATTGAGGCGAGTATTAGACTCTGAAAATGTTGTATCTGAGGGGTACTGGCTTTGATCAATTGTGGGAGATTATTTAATGAAGACAAAAGATTAACATTTGAAATACAATTCAATTTGCAAAGAGGAGTTTATACAATAAATACCCATAAGCTCTACCACACAGATCCACAATCATTGATTGTTGCTACTAGATGCACATTCTCATTTGTACTGGTTAAATCTAACTCTATGTCTAAGACAGTTCCAGAAATTTAATTTACACTTTTGTCCAAAATTTACTAAGTTGAGCACATTCTTGAGGACGGCTGCCAGTCATTGGAATTTCACAGTCTTAAGTTTCACAGGCATGTCACAAGATGAACTGTGACAGAGTTGTGGGAAAATTTGGATTAGAGATAAGAACCAAATTAGAAGAAAGATTATTGGAATTTTGATGAAAAAAAAAAGAGTTTCTTACAACAAACACCTGGTTCAAGAATCGTAAGAGAAGACTATAAACATAGACTACACAAGTGGGCAGACCATATTAGAACATGAAAGGTATAGAAATGCAGGTAGGGCCAGATTACCAGATGCAGACACAAATAGTGATCCTGTGCTTTTAATGAATGAGCTGAATGTTAAGTTAAAAAAGTTGAAAAATAATAAAAAAAAACATAAATACATTGAAACTGGATATTGTTAGGGAAATATGTAACAAAATAAGACAGAAATAATGAAGAAAATGGTGAATTTTATGAAAGTGTCAGACCAAAGAAAACATGGATAACAACAGATATATTGACAAAAATAGATGAAAGACAAATGAAAGAAAAATATACGAAACTAAAGAATGAGCTTAAGAGGGAATCTCAAAGAGCAAGAAAAGTGACTAGGTGAGGCATATATATATATATATATATATATATATATATATATATATATATATATTGTAATGCCTTGAAGGAAAGGCATTGTTTCAGATTAATTGTCTTGGCCGTCAGAGGAAGTTGTAATGTTGTGTACTTAGGATTGGTATTGAGAATTCAGAGCAAGGCACATGCGGGTGGCCTGTCGCAAGATAAATCTGTTAAGGCAGGCATTGTTTCTGATTAATGGCCTGGACAGTTCAAAGAACAGTTTGTAATGTTGTTTACTTAGGATTGAGGATGCAGTTTGGGCGGTCTGGAGAATTTAGAACAGCGCACGCGCGTGCGGGGGTGAGAAGACAAGTCCAAAGTAATTGAGGGTGCAAAGACAAATTAGACCTGTCTCAATTGTCGGCTTTGGGACAAGACAGAATGGCTAGATATTTGCTAACTAAGGAACTGCAGCTGCAGAATGTAAATCTCGGGATAATGGAGGAAACTGTCATCGGGCAGTTGCGACGTAGTTTTGGAACAAAGGAAAAAGGAAGGGACTGGGATATATAAGCAAGAGCAGTTTTTGAAAAAGTTAGTTGAGTTTTGGAGTTGGAGTGTTGAGTTAGAGTTGTGGAGGCGTACGGCGAGCACCGAGAATGGAGAATTGTGAGTGAGATAGGTATGCTGCGAACACCAAAAGAATGACTAAGACAGACCGTTTAAGGGAAGAGAGAAATAGCAAAATTACTCAACGATAAACATTTTTTGTATGCTGAAGTCTAATCTATTGTAATATCAAAATTAGACCACTGTCTTCGATGGTAGGAGACCAGGACACTGCATCCAGCGTCGAGTAGTTTTCACCACGAGCAAGTGATATGTCCTTCACGGAGAACAAGCTTTCGTCAAACCAACCGTGTGTGTTAGATTCAGTGTTTAAAACGCCCAGTCTATAAAGTGTGTGTGTATGAACGAGCCAAATTTTCCTGAGTAATCGTAAGTTGAAATTTCATGGTATTAATATGTGTAAACGGAATTAAAAGATACAGTCAGATATCGTTCTTTTCTTTTGTGTTAATAAAATAAACTCTTTAAATTTAAAATCAATCTGGTAGAATAAGTTTGTCAATAATTTTCATCTATGTCTAGACAAATAAATATTTATTTTTAATTTAAAGATAAATGTTGGGTTCTTTGATTATTTAAGTGTTCTGTCCGTTATCAAACCCAGTAAAGACCCATGAGAGAATGAGATGCTTTTTATAAAATTAAATTGTATAATTGTTTCAAGAATTGTTAAATAAATTTTGTTTGTTTTAACGTCTATAATTGTTCACTTAAAAGCTCATCATATTTGATTATTACATATTGGCGCAACAACGTGTGGCACGATTTTTGATAATAGGGCAGAATCATAATTAAAGAGTGAAATCTGACTAACCACGGTATTGGTGCAAGAAAGTATTTTGGATAGGATGTGCATGCAAATTGTTTTGGAAATGAATTGTACACGTGTGAAAGTTAGAGGGTTATTGAAAAGAAAGAAAAAAGATTAAATGAACATTTAAAGGTAAAGATGATAGCTTAAGTTTAGTTTTTTTTAAGTGTAAGTTAGGTTAAATTGAATGTAGAGAAAATGGGTTCTAGAGTTAATAATTCCCAGAGACAGGTGGGTGGAGATAGTGGAAGTATGATGATATTAGAATACTTAAAGAAGGATTTAGCAGAGTTTAGAGCAGATATCAATAAAAATTTAGCAGAAATGGGTATGAAAAATGAACAAAATTTGAAAGAAATGAGAGCAAATATTAATAAAAACATTGCAGATTTGAGGGCGGAAGGGGAACAAAATTTGAAAGAAATGAGGGCAGATATCAATAAAAACATTGCAGATTTGAGGGATAAAAATGAACAGAAGTTGAAAGAAATGAGGGCAGATATAAAGAAAGATATAGCAGAGAATAACAAAAGCATAAAAAGCTGAAATAAATTAATCTAAAGCAGACTGTAGGATGAATTATGAGAGGTTAGCAGCAGAATTAAGAGAATGGAGAAATGAAAATAAGGAAGGAAATGATAAAAGTATTGATTAAAGAGGGCGGTGCAGAGATAAAATCTGATTGTGTAAAAAAAGTAAACAAGGATGATGTAAACATTGAAACAGAAACATGTGAAGTTGCAAATAAGGTGGAGTTATGGGAGGAGAAATGTAATGAAAATGTAAACGAGATAGAAGTGATAGTTATTGAAAATGTTGAAGAGAATTTAGTTTTGATGGGGCATAAGGCTGATGATGTTAAAGGAGAGATTAATGGGTTAAATATTGAAGGTGTTGATGAGCAGGGAGATGAAATAGTGGGAAAAAGAGGTGAGATAGGGGCAAATGTTAACGAAATAGAAAATTATGAAGGAATAGAAGAATTACAAGGAGGTGTTGTGAATCAAAATATGATAGATTTTTTTACAAAGATGATGTGGGAACAGCTGATGGGAGAATGGCAATGAAAACTTTAAGAAATATGGAAATAAAACTGATAATGATAAAGCTGATGAGATTTAAGAATTTAAGACAAGTAATCAGAAATATTGAATGTTATTTAAACATAGAATTTGGAAACAAGATTTTAACATTGGTGAACGGAGAAAGATGTAAATAAAGAACATCTGATAAGATGCAAATATGGAACAGCCGGAGAATTTTGGCAGAATGCAGGTCAAAACATTTTTGGGTTCAGGGATACTGGATAGATGTAAAGTTTAGAAGGGATTTAAATAATTCAGAGGATTAACGTTCTTTGTTAATCACACGCGTAGCGTGATTACTCCCGCTACAGAAGTATTTTCTTAATTTCAATACTCATGTTTTCTTCCATATTATACCTGAAGGTATGGTCGTGTTTAACTATCATAGGGCTAGTAAACCTAGGGAACCTTCTTGCTACAAATTATAATTTTCTTTTCTATAATTTGGTCCTCGTCATCATCAGGTGCTTATTCTGTTTAAACTGAAGCTATTCCTTGTTTTCTTCAGAAATGAATATTGATGCTATTCTAACAAAAGTTTGGTAAGGAAGAAGCAGATGTTAGAAAGTTAGGAAGAAAGGCCATTATGGCATGGTATTCTTGTGATTTTCATTGAAATACTGGGGGGTCAAAATTCTCGCTTAATTCATTTTGTGATAGGGGATTACGGATAAGTGTTTTGCGGATAGGCGAGCGGCACTCGTGACCGAAAACGTTTCTATATTTTTTTCTTGCTATTTTCGTGGCAGTTGCTACAATGTTTGTTTATAAAAGCTTTATGAGGGAATAGAGAGATAGGAGGATAGGTGGAATGAAAATGTATGTGGTAATTATTGAAAAAGGTGGAAAATAGTTAAAGTTTGGAGAGGCATAAAGCTGATGTTGAAGAAGGAGAGATTAAAGGGTTAAGTAGTGAAGAGGGGGATAAAAGGAAGGATGAAATATTGGGAGGATAGTGGAAAATGGTAATGAAGTAGAAAGTGATGAGGAAATAGAAGAATTGAAGGGAGGAATTTTATATCAAAATAAGATAGAAGGATTTGTTTACAAACATGAAGTGGAAACAGCTGACGGGAGTAGTACGGGGAGAGCATTAAGAAATGCAATAATAAAATTTAGGAATTTTCGTTCTATGTCTAGACAAATAAATATTTCTTTTTAATTTAAAGATGAATGTTGGGTTCTTGATTATTTAAATGTTCTGTCCGTTATCAAACCCAGTAAAGACCCATGAGAGAATGAGATGTTTTTTATAATTTTAAATTGTATAAATTGCTAATTTTTGATAAATAAAATTTGTTTGTTTGTTAAAATATAATTTTTTTTATTTCGACATCCCGTAAGATTATTACATTTTGGCTACCACAACGTGGGGCAAATTAAAGGTAACCGTAAGATTATTACAATATATATATATATATATATGGAAAGGATAGAGAGATAGGTTGTGGCTTACGTGAAAGTGAAGTGCGGTGTTGCCATGAGGAACTGAAGGTTGTTCTACAAATTTTCGGAGGCTCTCAGCCTCTTTCTTCCGGAAGGTCAGTTCCTCATGGCGGCACCGCACTTCACTTTCAGGTAAGCCACAACCTATCTCTCTATCCTTTCCATACCAATATTTTTGACAATGTCACATTCTTACTATTACAATATATATATATATATATATATATATATATATATATATATATATACATATATATTAATTGTCCGCAGCCGGCCGGTGCACGGAATGGTGTAACACTCCTTCCTGAAGAAGGAGGCTGAGAGCCTCCGAAAATTTGAAGAACAACCTTCAGTTCCTCATGGCGACACCGTACTTCACTTTCAGGTAAGCCACAACCTATCTCTCTATCCTTTCCATACCAATATATATATATATATATATATATATATATATATATATATATATAATATTGATATGGAAAGGAAAGAGAGATAGGTTGTGGCTTACCTGAAAGTGAAGTGCAGTGTCACCATAAGCAAGTGAAGGTTGTTCTTCAAATTTTCGGAGGCTCTAGTGATCATTCATACAAAGCACCATATGTATACATATATGCTTTAACATACAAATATACACAAACATGCACAGACACACACACACACACACATACATGAGCATGCTCATACACACACACATGGTCTCGTGAAAGTGGGATGGCACATAGGAAGGGCACTATGTACAGGATGTTGAGTCCAAGGCTTTGCTTGGACTGCAAAACATGTTGGAAAGAGAGTTCCCACAGATGGAGTTCTGCCTCTGATGAATCGGGGGGGGGGGGGGGGGGTAGAGCTTTAAGGATGGTGTGTGTGAAGCATTGGTCGAAATTCTTTATATTGTGGTTTTGGGTGTGAGCAGCTACTGGGAATTGAATTTTAGATAGTTTGACAATGTTGCAGTGGTTGGCTATTCGTTCAGGGAGAGATCTTTTGGTTTGGCCACAAAACTCCACAGTCCGCTGCCAGCCGGTGCGCAGAATGGTGTAACACTCCTTCCTGAAGAAACGCTGCCAGCCGGTGCACAGAATGGTGTAACACTCCTTCCTGAAGAAACGCTGCCAGCCGGTGCACAAAATGGTGTAACACTCCTTCTTGAATAAGGAGGCTGACAGCGTCCGAAAATTTGAAGAACAACCTTCACTTCCTTATGGCGACACAGCACTTCACTTTCAGGTAAGCCACAACCTATCTCTCTTTCCTTTCCATACCAATATTGCAATTATTTTTGACAATGTCACATCCTTACTAATAAAACATATATAAGTATATATATATATAAGATTTAAAGAAGAAATGACAATATGATTTAATGTATCAGATGGTAAGAGAATATACATCCAATAAATTGAAAATTAATAGTAAAACACAGGAAATCAAGAGTAAGGACAGTAAATTAATTTATGAGAAAAAGAAATTAAGGTCAGATGAAAAGAGTGTGTAAAAGAGTTGTATGTTATGAAGAATAAGACAAACAATACAGTGATGGGAATGGAGGATGATTTAACAGAAGAATAAGAGGACCGTCAGTAATGAAGTGTAAAGTTGAGCAAGTACCAAAAGAAATTAGAAATACAGGGTGGTTATAATTAACAGTATTCTGAGTAAGAGCGTGTATAGATTGCAGGAACCTGAAAAATCGTAGGAATGTTCTTTACTCGGTGTGCTCAGGAATAGTGCAGAAAAAAATAGTTCCACTTTCTGCCACCAGGTGACAATATGGCTCTGTAAGAAACAGAATGTGGTGTGGGATCAGAAAAAAGGGGGAACGAACAAACACATGATAATGGTGGTTCTGTCGTGTTTATTAGGATATGGTGACAAGGTACAACATGTGTTCAATATGCTCTCCCGAATCAGCAACATGCTGCATCTGTAACATGGCATGGTCGACAGTTGATCACAGATTATTCGGTGTAATCTGAGCAATATGTTGTCATATGTTATCCTTTAGATGAGTAAGAGTTTGGATACCCTGATAGACTTAATCCTTCAGATATCCCCACAAGTAGAAAGCACTTGGATTTAGATCAGGGGATCATGAAAGCCACACATTTTGAAATTTCCTAGAGATGAAGCGGTTTTTACCCAAGGTTTCTTGAAACAAATCTTCACCTGGCAAGTGACATGTGACACACTATCCGACATCTGCACATTATAAAGACCTCTTTGTGCAACACTCGAAACCAGCTTTGCAATAACACAACTGTGTCAACATTATTGAGTAGGAAGACCATATATAACGCATGTTGTAAGTTGTAATCATATCCTAATAAACATGACAGAACCACCAATATGTGTTTGATCATTCCTCCCCGTTTTCTGCACCCACACCACTGCTAACAGCACCATATTTTCACCTGAAAGTGGATCTTCTTTTTTCAGCACTATTCATGAGCACACCAAGTAATGAACATACCTACAATTTTTCAGCTTCCTGTGACATACATAGCTCTCACTATTGCACTCGAAATACCATTAGTTTAATTATAACCACCAATGGAATAGATTAATTACCAATGGAGCTAAATAAATGGTTCAACATGAAATGAGTGAAGTAAATGATACAATTGTGTAATAAGACATATTAAACAGGGAAATGGCCTGGAAATTTTGTAAAGTCAGTAATGATACCAATCTAAAAAAAGCTAGAATGATAGATTCTCAAGTTTTATATGCATGCATCTAAGACACTACTTAGAGTCCTATATAGAAGGGAAGAAACTGTGGGGAAAAAATTTGGCATTATGAAATGGAAGGGAACCTGGGGCTTACTTCATTTAAGGTGACATGTGCAGATGTCTTAAATAGGGAGAATGTGGGTTGATAACTGAAGCAATTTAACATATGTTAAATGCCAGAGAAACACTAAATGAAAATAAGAAAAGAGGTAATAATCTTCAGGATCATTTCAGAGAGTATTCTACTGCTGAAAGATTTCTTGAACAAAAATTACACCATAGATTTTGGAAAGGCACAAGAAGGTAACCTACAAGCATGTTTTAACCACTGTTCAGTAATTCATTAAGACTGTATGAAATATTACTTTAAATTTTCTGAGAAAATTTAATGAAATTATTTGCAAACAATATTTTCAATTATTAGTTTTACATTCATGTATATGTATTACATACTCATGCGAACAGTGAGCTAATTTAAAGACCACAGTCATCTTTTAAATATCACGAAGACATTGTAATTTTCTACCTGATACTGAAGAGATTTTAGATATCTTTAACATGTTCATACAAGAACACTGCAAGTATATTTTATTAGTGACAACTTATTACTGCAAATGTAAAAAACATTGGTCATTTGTAATAAAAAATTATTTCTCTTTATTAACTTACACGGGTATTTTCTAATTCTTGCTGAAGAGTGTGATTCAATGATTTATCAGCCAATGTATTTCCAGAAAAAAATTTCTCAGCCACCTTTGGCTCATCCTCTGCAAAAACAGATATTGAGAGGAACGGACCTAAGAATGATGTTCGGGCTAATTCTCTCCCTACAGCTTGAGTTACAACATCTGGAAGGAACTGCACCTAAAAGTTTTGCAAGTATATATAAATAAATACAAACAATGTAATTGCAACAAAAATAGACAAATTGATATCTAAAATAAGAATAAATTATGTATAGCTAAATTCTGTAATAAAACAAATTAATGTTGGACAGAACTTGATCACAATGTTAATTTGCACAATTCAACAAACTTTTCAATATGAATAAGTTAGATACCTGCCTATACTTATTATTGTATGCAAGTTATTCAAGCTTGGACAAATTATAATACTGATATCAAATGAATGAGGCAGTTTATTTAACATGGTTCACATTTTGCTGACAGTCCAATATTATATTAAGAATATTCAAATATTTAATGAACCACAACTTTGTTTTTAAAAATACTGTGATAACAGCAGTGATAAGAGATGGATACAGTGGTGAGATATGTTCTAAAATAATTTGTTAATTTTGCTCCATTGTGTTACGTTTCATAGAATATCTAATAAATGTGCCAGGTAATGAAACATTTTCATGCTACATATGCAAAATCTGTGTCAAAATGGAAAGATATTTTAGAATGCTTTATAAACCAATAAACATCTACATTCTGAGTGCTCACACCACTTTACTTTTCTAATAATCCTGCCACTAAAATATTGAGTATCATAAATTATAGATTTGAGCATTTATTCAAAACAGGACAATAGTTAACTACAACCTCTGTCCAGTTCAGTTAATGATGTCATACTGCTCACAGTTGTGGATTGTGCCACCGTGAAACCTCTGTCAGACAGGCTAAGACATGTCTGAACAAGTTCATGAGCAGCTGCACTGCAACTGTTTTTCTCATGTGTACCACCACCTTTTAGAGTGTAGGTGTAGTGTACATGGTTGAAACCCAATAAGGATCAGCAAATGAATATGCTGTTCTCTTTCAAACTTCGAAAAACAGCTAAACAAACTAGTGAAATGTTAACAACAGTATACGAAGAACATGCTGTAACCTTGAAGTGTGTTTATGAGTGGTTTAAATGCTTCCAAGAGGGAGAAAGCGCCATACAATATGTCATCCAAACTGGCAGGCCTGCAACTGCACACACCCTGGACAATGTACAGAAAATGAAGGAACTTTTGTCCCAGGATTGACATGTGACAATGTGAATTATAACAGATGAAGTGGGAATTGGTTGTGAGATGGCCCATCTCATAGTGACCCAGTACTTGGGGAAACACAAGCTTTGCTTCTGACTCATGCTTCACACTTTGAGCCAGAACAAATGCCTGTGGAGACCTCACCAACATGGCAGAATTTCCTGAAAACTATCATCATTGGTGACAAGACCTAGTGCCTGAAGTACGACCCCAAAGGTAAGTTCAAAGTATGAAGTGATGGACCATGGTCACTGAAAAGTAAGAAGGTGTGCAGTGAGAGATCCCACATCAGAAAATATTCATGGAGTTCTTTAACTCTCTCTCATTCATAAAGAATTCCTCCCTGAGAGCACCATGTTAAATGCTGCTACATATGTGGAAATACTGAAACATCTCCTGCAACGGATCAAGCTGATAAGGCCCCAAAGGTGCTCCTCAAAAATACCTGGCCACACACTGCCTTCTGGTGCAGAAGTTCCTGTCCAACAAGGGAGTTGTATCACTCAACCATCCACCCGATTCCCCTGACATGGATCCCCTGGACTTTTTTTTTGTTCCCAAAATTGAAATCGGCCCTGAAGGACCAGAGGTTTTCAGACATTTTTTAATGTAATGTTATGACCCAACTGAAATCTATTTCTATGCCAGGAGTTTCCATGACTTGTACAGCCATTCCCAAAAGTGCATTACTATTGGTGGGGATTATTTCAAAGAACAGTAACTGCTGTTTCAGATAAGCCAGCAATACGATACAATATAGACACTTTCACCAAACTGTCTGGACAGAGGTTGTATATTAAGTAAGGAATAATGAGAAAACTGCATTATTGATTAATTGTGTCATAAATGGTCTGGTTTCAGAAATCAATTACACATAAGTCTTGGAATTGAAATTTTGTGGCAATGGTGTAGAATCATTAGTAGATATTATTATCTGGATTTGGTGGAAGTTAAGGGGTTTTTAAGACTAAACAGAAGTTGAAGATGAATTCTTAGCAACAGGAAAGAAATAAGCCATAGATAATAAATATCAGAAGAAGAATTAGGAAACTAATGTTTCAAAATAGTAAATAAGACAAAGATAGAACAAGAACAATTAGGAATCGAATGTTTTTAAATAGTAAACAAATGGTTTTCTTTATGGTAGAAGATACTCGGTGCATATGCACAACTCTTGTGGACATAGACCCACACAGTTAAGTTCAATCCTAGAGAGACAGCTAAGATTTCTGAACAGTGAATGTTGAAACGAAACCTGTAGAAAAATGCTTTTCTAATTATTCATACTATATTTCTTGTCATTGATCTATTTTTTTCGCCACATTATTAACTCCTTTTTAACATCTGATTATTCTTAAAAACCCATTAATTTCAACCAATCTAGGCAATGGAAAACCCAATAATAATATCTACTAACGTATGACTTGATAAATAATTTCACAAAAGTGAATAAGATTTTTACTTTCTAAAAGAAATAGTGCCAAAATAATCAAATAGGTCGTAATGAATTGATCTGTGGCTAAAAACAGTTGTAAAGGATAGAATCTTTCAAATATTTGTAAATAATTTCCTCAGAAATAAATTAATGTGATATAAGAGTTATAATGTCATTTAAATATCACATGGAAATATTTATATATGAAACAAAACTGAGATTTACAAAAGTATTTATGCTGAATAAAAGAAAATGGAAAACTTATTCCAATTAAGAATGTGAATTAGGTATGATATTATCTTTAACAGAAACCAGCTTAAAAAAATTTTGGGCCACACAAATTTCTCTCACTTCTGTTATTCATATTACAACAATGAAATATTTGCAAATTTGGTGGTTTAGTACACCTGTCTATAAATTACGTATTCAAACTTGATCAGATATGAAGCCTTTTTTTTTCAAATAATATGATCATATTGTCTCTTATTAAAAATGATAAGAAGAATATGACTTCTGATATTGTTCTCAACATTGACCAAATTTGCAGAACTCCAGATTCATTTGCTTTTGCTAAAAAATGATCCATGACATAAAAAGCAGTATCTGACACTGATCAAGTACTATTCATTATTAAAAACAATTCATCAGAAAGTAACAAGTTAAAAGTTATTACCTGATGTGTTAGTAATCTACACATAGGTCGAATGTTCCCTGATGGACCACACCTTATTTCCAATAAATCACTCAGGGCCTGTAGCGGTTGTCTGTGCCCATTTCCAACAATAGATGAAGACTGCATTTGTGTAAATACTCCTTGTAACAAAATTCCAAATATCTGGAAATAAAACAACAACTACAAATGTAAGCTAGACAAGGCGTACCAAACATTTTAATCATAACAGAATATAAATACTACCTGGCAATTTTGATACAGCAATAAATGAGAGAAAATGAAGTTCAATACAATTATGCTCACCATCTTATAAAAACACTAAAAAGGACAATTGGAATAACAAACTACTACAACTACAAATAATGTCAGTACACAAAGTTTACTTTAAGTTAAAAGAAACTACAACCAATATTTCTGATAAAAAAACAGCCAATAACAGACAACTAAAAATATTTTATTTTATTAATTAGTTGAATTACAAACATGTGTCGATCGTTATGTGGACCTCTTTACAAGGACTGAAAAATGTTGTCTGATTTCCTTAATTAATAAAATACAATATTATTAATTGGCTGTTTTTTCATCAAATTTATTTGCACAGACATTAAACTTGATATATTTACAACCAATAATATTTTCTTTGTATTTTCAGAAGTATAAAACAAGCTATTCACTTTTTAAAAGTTATCACAGTATATAGTATTTGTAAAGAAATGCTCTATAGATACTACATTAATAAAACACGATAGCATTTGTTATGCATATCAATATATGAAGAATATGGAACTGCAGAAAAATAAGTATAAAAAATCAAATACCTTACTAAACATTTCATTATTCATGTATGTTCTGGCAACCAGCTCTGGTAAAAATCCACGGGGTAAGGTCTGATTCATAACAGGAAGTAATAACGGTGAAACTGTTATAGATTCTTCCTCTATAAGTCCTTGCAAGGCTAGTGCCGCATACTGAACACATTGTGCGCGAAGGTCAGCCAAAACTTCTATCATAGGAGGAGAACTACATCTCTGTAACAAAAAAATATTCAATATATTCAGTATTGACTTTATACATAAACATTGTAATATTTACCAATGTTGTTATTAATATAATTTTAGTATAATATTTGTGTAAGATAAAGACTATAATTGTTTGAACAATCAAGTAGCGTGAGAAAAGAGGAGTGAGTGCGTTGCCAGACATTTTAATTTGTATTTGTATTTTGTATTGTCTTGACACTGGAATAAGTCAAATGATTCGCTCAACACAGTGTGGGAAGCCAGACCATGTCAATCTCTCTCAGTGGCAACCTTGTGGAGGGGGTGACTTTGGTCAGTAAAAATTTTCAGTCTGTGTTCGTTGAGGAAGCAGTGGTGAATTTCATATTGTAAAAAAATAAAAGTCTGCTTGTGGAGGTAGAAAGAGAAAGATGCTAGAAGCATAGTTGTCCAGAGTCAGACCAATGGTACAGAAGTAAAAGTTAATATGTTTTGAGAAATTGAATTGCATTGTTGGACTTTGAAAGAAACTATATATATATATATATATATATATATATATATATATATATATTGCAGTAAACACTTATTTAATAGTAATATAGTCCTTGTTAGGCGCCAAATTATGTAGTATTCATAATATCTTATAGTAAAAATGCTCCACGTTTGAGGGGCAAAATGTATGGTAAACTCTTATATCTACTATTTTCTAAATTGCATGCACTTAAATTTAATCAAAATCAATTACTATTATTTCCAAGGCTATTTGATTTTTTACGATCAGGGTCTCCTATGGGCCTCCAATAAAATATAGGAATTACAAAAATGAAAACAGAAAACTATAGAATGTTTTACAATGTTTATTATAGTAATCTAACACTTAATTATTATGCACAACTAAAACTAAACGAATACCTTGGAACATCAAAAGCAGTTCTCAAGTGACTCAGCATACCTCAACGTATGCTTGTAACTTCGTAGTTTGTCAATGCTGGGAACAAATTTCGGAGATCGGGAAATTGATTGAATCAATCTGAATGAATCGGCTAGGCAGCGAGGAAATTGTAGCTCAACTCAGTTAGTTTTAAAGAACCAATCTCACAACCTTGAATTAAACACCCATCTCCACTTTGCTACAGCAAGCTGTATTGCCCAGAGCCACCATAGGAGGTGTGGAGATAGGATTTGTTGGCAGATCTATCATAGATAGATGGCATTTCACAGGATTACCAGCAAGATTTGTTAAACTAAATCCACAAGCACAAACAACGTCCTTCAAAAAATACAAGTTGGATCCACTATAACACAGAAAATTGCTTAGGATCAGAATGATTTTTACACTTAGATAAAAACAGTGACCGAAAACCAATGACGCACCTGGATGGAATGTCCGACTTTAGTCTACTCGGCCCAAAACTCGACTGAGCTTTCTCAGACAAAATGTAAATAACCAACAGCCACTTGACTGAGACTGCCCTTAGGCTAGCCTTCTCCACTACTGCCTCACACTTCACTACTGAATGTAAATAAGATCGCCCGCCACTTGACTGAGCTGGCGCCTTGCTACTACGCTGGCGCTTAACCGCCTTTGTGTTTACCTCTTCCATTAAGGAATTGGAACTAATTTGGTGACAAAGTCACATTCAAACTTGGATAGTGAGGAAGGATAGAAATAAATAGGAGAAATATGAGAATTATGCTATATATATATATATATATATATATATATATATATATATATATATATAAGCCAGTAAGATATTCGAGGGCCTGAGCCCCCTTTGTCAGGAAGGAAGATCTGAACTGAGTGCCAACCAGGCATGAATTACACACAACCTCTCCTCCTAGAATGCATTGCTAACCTCTGCAGCATTCCAAAAACGGTGCAAAATACAATTTCCAATAGCTCTTCATACCCAAAGTCACAACACCAACAATTTCAACCAATGAGTCACGGCTTTCTCTTATCCTATTCATATCATTAACAAATTTGGGTGCACATGGATGTGAGTGTGTGTGCATGCACATATAACCTTTCCTATTAATATCAATGGTGTTTATAAAGCCAAAATATATATTTATAATAACATAAAATTTTGATTCCAATGATAAATAATGACGGTGAAAATTTTTCCTTGGTGAATACTGAAGTTATAAGTGCTAGATAATTTGTATTTAATCAACAACAAGGTTGTTAGATCACAACAAATGCCAGAGTTCATAACTACATTTACATACTTTATGTTAAAATTTGGACTCACTTTTGGATGATTGCGTTCCTCAATTGCTACACGAGCATAGCAGTCAGCTAAGTAGAGCACAACTCTTGCCTGTGTTGTTTCTGGAACTGTACCTGAAGGAACATTAACAGGTGGGCAAGTGTGATGGTGAAGTGGAGATGACAATGGACTACTAGGGCTTGTTGGACTGTCCAAATTATCTGGAGTAGTTTGTGTTTTAATATCTTGTAGAGGGGTTTCTCCTCGACACATTTTCATCCACACTTCCATCAAAATCTGGCTCACAAGATCCTGTAAATATTGGGCAATTAAAGTTTACTAATTCACAGTTTAACTAAAGATTCTAGTAAATATAGTCATTTGAACCATTATTGACTAAAATAATACACTGCTAAACACGATATATTAAGAAATTATTACAGATGATTGTCTAACACATACCTGAATATCTGTAACTGTTCGTTCATCGAAAGCACCTGCAGTCTCTGACAAAAATATGTAATTTTCTGATTTTTCTTTCCAAGAAACACAAAGCACTCTTGAAATTGTTGAATGGAGTTGCTCTTCTGTTACATCACAACTTGAACTCAGAGTCTATAACACCAGACCAAACGAAATATAAAACATTTATAGTATGAGAAACAGATAGAAAAATTTAACAATGGTCTAGCTTTAATGCTTGGGTCATTACTTAGAGATGGTTAGTCAACTTACCTGAAGTCAGGCTGTGCATAAATAAAAACCAAATTTTCTTTGAGACCCTTCATCATGATAGTGGGTCTGAACTGCATGCCCGGTCACAGTTGTTTTTGTAGTCTAGGAGGGCATGATATATTTGTTCCTGGAGAAGGTATCGAGCATATTTTCTATTTATGAAAGCAGTGAGGATCTAGTTGGTGTAGTTTGACAGACTGTTCCAAATAGAGCAAATGTGAGCTCTCCTAAGGGTTTGGCTGTATGGGAGAGAGCATTTGGTTTGTTCGGGGTGACAATGCTATTCTCCGCCTGGCCTACAATCCAACCCAGATATTAACAACATCCTTCCCACAAAACTTCCCACAGGTGCCTTCACAACCTCCTCAATATTCTCATCCACTGTTGTAGGCCCCACCCTAAAACACCCTTTCTTAAGTCAGGCAGCCAACTCTGCAATCGGAACAGGTACCATGTCTGCCCTATGCTTCAACTTTCCAAACTCCTCCCCAAATAGCCACCAAAAAATCAAAGAAAATATTACCTGCCTCTCCTCCAACATCATTTAGCAAATAAATTGAAAACTCTGTCCTGCTTTCTATATCAGTCAAATGAAAGGACCTCTTTCTGAATGCAATGTGAAACTGTCCAAAACCCTATTACCAATAGTTATTCATGCCCAAAGCTACAACACCAACAATTTTGATTAATGCATCACTCTGACCCTCCTTAAAGCCTGATTTTGTAGGTGCCTATTTGTGGAGGATTTCAGAAGAAACATGTCACCTGTTCCTATCACAAAGCTTGAAGTGTGGTGCAGGTGGGCAGGGCCAATTTTGATTAATGCATCACTCTGACCCTCCTTAAAGCCTGATTTTGTAGGTGCCTATTTGTGGAGGATTTCAGAAGAAACATGTCACCTGTTCCTATCACAAAGCTTGAAGTGTCGTGCAGGTGGGCAGGGCCAGGCAGAGAATGGAGTTGATTTTCTGCAGTCCAGTGAAGAAGTTTATGGTGAGGGGTGGGTAACATTTTTTATTCTGGTTTATGGTGAGCTTGGGTAGTTGAATAGGGCATGGAATATTTGTTTCTGGATTTGGCCTATAGGGTATGTTCTATTGAGGATCCAGTTGGTGTAGGTCGTCAAACCATTCCAAGTGGAACGAATGTGAACTTCCCTAAGGACGAAGTTATATGGAAAGGAGTGTTTGGTGTGTTCAGGATCACAACTGGTAGGTTTAATGTGGACAGTTGTGGTGATTAGGCCAAAATTGTGGCTTATATCAAGATCCAGACATGTGATGGTGGGGGAATAGTTCCAAGTGAAGTTAACAAAGAATTTAGTGTTTAGGTTTTGCAGAAATATGAAATGGCATCTGGACCATTGGTCCAAAGTATGAAACATAACTAGATTAAGGGTTTCAACAGAGAGGATTTAAATATTGCTTTTAGAGTTTTCCCATGAACTGCTTGGCATAGGAGGTGGAAATGCACTTAGTTGGCACATATATTATCCTGGTGAGGATAAATTAAAAGTTAATGGTCAGGAAGGAAGAATTTAATTACCTATGAGACAAGAAATATTTAAGTGCTGCCAGATCACAAGCAAAAGGAGCAGATTAGTGTAAAGGGAAATAAAAACATCTACAGTAACTAGTAAGGTATCAGATGGAGGTAGTTTTGGAAGTTCATAAAGGTGGTGAGAAGAATGGTTTCTGTCTTGAATGAAGGAAGGTAGTTTTTCCACTATTTATTGGAGAGATTCATCACCCAAAGCAGATATCGTTTTGATTGAGTGGGATGTAGCCAGTGACAGTTATGTGACCTGGGACCCCTTGTTTGTGGATTTTTGGGAGCAGGTAGAAGGTGGGTGATTTTGGGTGTCTTAGAGAGAGGAATGCAACAGAAGCGAATGATTATTTTGTAAGTAGGTCATGTGTTCAGACAGACTTGTCTACTTCAGAAGTAATGAATGATGTAGTCAGTCGGTACAGGCTAAATTTTATCATCCCTCAGCTGGCAAAGTGGCTCAGTCATGTACATGTCAAGGTCCATAACAATGATGGTGGAGCTCGTCAGCCAGAAGAATGACAATTTCACATTTATTATGGAACTTGCGGCAGGCTAGGGCATAGCCCATTAGTTAGGTTAGGTTGCTAGGGAATGTAGTTAAGAAATGACGGTGAAGTTACATGGGACACAAGAATGCTGGTGAAGGTTTGAAGAGGATGGTTAGGTGATAATTTGGAAGGTTCGTTAAAATGTTTTGGTATTTTGTTTGCTAGTGGAAGGAAATTGTTTTAAGTTGAACACAGTGTGCATTTTTATTTAAAGAAGAGAAACAATGTGGTCAGGCACTGTTTTTTATTGCAAAAATTGTAACAAAAAAACCTAAAGCAACAGGCAACAAGTATGTTTCCTATCCAAAAGTTGCTAATTTATGTGAAACATGCTTGCCATAGAAAATGTAAGAATGTAAATAATGCCCCATGGAGCAGGAGTGGAAATTTTAAAACATGCTAAAATGGTTCATATTTGCATCAAGTAAATATTTTCAGGGTCAATGAGATTGATAGTGTTTCCCCCAATATTGAAGAACAAACCATTGTCATGTAAAAATATACATGAACACTTATTATTAAGTATATTAATACTTTTCTGTTGTTAGTTTCGAAGTACAATTGCACAAAAAAACTACAGAATTACACACTACACAGAAGTTGGAATTTAAAACCAGAAGCAGTTCCGAACGAGAAGTTACCTGTATGGGATCTCACAAAGGTCTGATTCAGTTCCAGTTCCAGCAATATCCAACAATTCTTTAGACAAGGACTTAAAAGATAAATACAAAATAGAGAACCTTCTAAGACATTTAAATCAGGAAGCACTGAAAGTTTTTTCATACATTCGAGGTATGGGTGGCGCAAATAATCATCCTTGAGCTTTGGATTTCACCCATATTCTTAAATTACATTCAGTGTCACTATTCTGGCAGTATTTTTACTTAAAACATAAGGTTAGTTGGATGCTGATACATGTTTAACCCAAATCCTCAAAATGTGACCAAAAAAATTTAAATGGCAATGGAATTGGTAACAATTACTGGAAATACATCGAAGATTTTTTGATAACCAAATATTGATGGAGGTGTTGGCTCTGAGCAGGACATTTCAATGCCCAATCCTGAAGAAACAATTACTCAAGGACTCAGAAACATTGCAGGTTATATTACTTATCATTTTAGAGATAATTTTAGTTATTTGGGGAATGATACATGTGAGCTGCATGTTACAGAGGGGGGACCTGACCAGCTTCAATTCATTTCATTAGGAAAACTAAAATATCCCAGTGAGAAGTTGGTATTACTAGCAAGAACTATGGAAGATGTTTTCAATAACATGCATGAAAATCCTCTTTCCAATAACGTGTATATATACAATCAAGTCTCTGAGAAAACTTTAGCGCTAAGTAATATCCACATCCCTCTGGGTGTTGCCATTGCTCTAGCCCCAACACAAATATATATTAGAGTGAGGGAATTGAACAAAAAAAAAAGTCAATATAACTCGAGAAGAAAATTTCAAATGTAATATAAATTACACTCAGCAAACTATAACTGCATTACCATTTTTTATATTTACTTTCTATTTTCAGAAATAACGCTGAAATGTGGTACAAAGAGCAGAAAATGTCAAGTATATACTGGGTAACATTTGTAATGTGATAAAAACAATTTATGACCTTATAAAGACACTTTTTATTTTTTATATTATGATGACATTTCAATACCTTTTTGGATCTTCTTCAGGAATTAACCTACAGAGGAGATATTTACAATTGATTCGATTTATGGTATAACCAACAAGTAAACAAAGGCAAACGAAAGTATACACAAAAAATTAAATAAACAACAAGCAACTTACCAAATTAACACAATAAAACGAAACAACCTATTAAATTTACACTGTTTTGAAAGGGGATCCGAGGCAGACTATTCAAACTGAAGAAGATACAAAAAGGTATCGAAATGTCATTGTAATATAAAAAATAAAAAGTGTCTGTATAAGGTCATAAACTTTTTTATTTATTCAAAACAGACGTTAAATTATAGCTTTTCATTTGTAACTTGACTTTATTTGTACACATTGTTCAAAATAAATGAGATAGACTACTAAACATTAAATCAAATTTATGTGCAAAAAATATTATCCTGGAATATAAAAGCTCACCCTATATCGAGTACAACTGTCTCGTTCTTCAACTTCCATATTTTCTATTCCTGAATCAACATCCATTTGAGAAACTACTTTTTCACATTGTAGTTCATCTACTTCCATTTGTGATGATGTGTCTGTACTCTGTGAATCACTCTTTTGTGTACCTAAGCAAGGAGTTGAAACAGTATCTGCAAAGCATTAATATTGGTTTAGTCTGGTCTAGGAATAAAACAACATATCCAAATCAATCAATATTTGGTGTTTGAGTAAATAGGAGAGAGCAAAATCATATCAAACCTTTTCATTACTGACAACTTATTTTTTAGTAATATAATTCACAATATGAAATAATAATAAAACAGTATGCACTATATACATATACCAAAACTGTTTACACTAGACATGTTTTTAGTAAAATTAAATTATAAAAATGAAGAAAAAAAGGGTTTTTTTTCTAGGCTCTTCTTTGCACCCGAGGAAATGGATCCCAGAAACTTTGTGTGGTATTTATATTATCAATTATTTTGTGTGAATTGGCTATCTTTCTTATTAATTAAAATTATATATATTATCATAATCAGTCATAAAATTTTTCATGGAGTAGCTGCAAAGACAGCAGGTCTTAACATAGCAAGGTAGCCCAATGAGTGGTTAGTAAGTGTGTGTGTGTGTGTGTGTGTGTATATATATACATATATTGATATAACATGCAAGCATACAACACATATTGCTCAAGAGCAATGTGTTATAAGCTAATACTGAACAATACACTTAAAAACCTATTTTATAATTATAATGAAACAATAAATCAAAATTTAAATTAATAAATAGGTACTTTTCATGAATTTAAACAGTTCAATTGGTATTATGCAACTAACAAACTGAAAAAGACAATGTTTGATTACATGCTTATTATGTAATGAATTATAAAGTTATATTTTAATCAAATAATTAAAAAATAACGTCATTTACAATTATTTAATGTATAAAAATTTAAATATATCTTACTATCTGTTCCATTGGTTTTAGATGGTGATGAACAAATTCCATCAGGACATAGACCTGGAACAACATTTGAGTTGAATTTTTCATTATTTCAATAAAACAAATGTTTATAAAGCCTGAAAACAAATTCTTATCGATATAATAATTCATGACCAATTTAGTGAGAAAATATAAGTTAGTAAATATAAATTACATTTAATATTTAATAAGTTACATTTAACTTAAAATTGTTATTAAAAATGAGTATAGCATTAGCATTGTATTTATATCATTTAATAATTTAAATTTTGTTAATAATGCAAAAGATAAAATTCAAAATTTAGAAAAACATAACGTAATTAATTAGACTATTCAAAAATGGTAATTCAGAAAGAATTAAACCTTATACACTCGTTGAAAATTGTTAGTTTAATTGCAAACTTTACTGCTTAGTTATTTTCAACCTAAGTTTGTTCTTGGTATCATTTTACACTAATCATTAAAACATTAAATCAATATAAGATAATGTATTTTTTTATGTTTTGTAAGAACGTCCAAATTATGTAAATTTACTTATCTGAGGTTAACTGCGAAAGTTGGAATTTAGTTATTTTTCAGACACTAAAAAATGCCCTTAATTCTCAATGATGGAAGACTTTCTCAAAGCAGTTGTTATAGAAAGAGTTATTGAATCTCCACACAGATAACAGCATTTAAGCAATGATATTTCAAAGATCACTCGCCATGCCATTATATTCCAGACTAAGTCTCAGAACCATGTTTTGTTTGTTTGTTTGAAAGTATTTCATGTCAGATAAAAAAAAACACAGAACCATTATAGGTCTGTGAGCCCTCTTCAGCAATAGTTATTAAATTCATATTTTAAGTGAGATACTTATACAATTACCTATTTATAGTAGTCAAGATCAACAAGCAGACTGCAAATAATTTATGATAGGGCATTTGGGAAGAAGGGCAAGCCAAGACCCAATGGCTACGCAGAGGCAAGCAGTCCACATGGCCCAAATTATTTTTCTGGTATGTGGAACTGTGAAGGTTCAAGAGAGGAATGTGGGACAAGGTGGATAACAGCTTTTGGTTACTAGTGCCCTTCAACTACATTTTTGATTACCTACTCAACATTTTCCTAAAATTCAGGAAAAACTCTAAAAAAAACCGCATCAAGTAGGACTCTTAGAATCTTTTCGATCCATATTATATATACACCTCCTGGGTCAATGGAGGCACAGACCAGTATGTGGTTGGTCAATCAAATATCATGGTGTGAGGCCAATGCGCACTTAAACAGCAGCCCAACTCAGCAGCATCAGAATTACTCCCATGCACAGACATGACACTCATTCCTCTACACCTGCCAGCACCACTCCCAGAAGCACTCTCACCCAACTATTTCAACAATGTCCAAGTCTTGTCCCAAGCTTTGTTCAATTGAAACCCTGTGCCCATGTTAGTATGTTGTCATGTATCCTCATTGATAACAATGTCCTAGTAGGCATTGACCCAATCCAAATTTTTAGATACTTAATCATGGTGGTAAATATTAATTTTTTAGATATATTGGAATTTTCCACAGTATTGCAACATATTTAGTTCTGTCTTTTTTTTATGAATGGTTAAGTTACATCTGATGTGGTCCCAAATTTTATTGTGTTTTTCAATGTAGTCCTACTTTCAATGTAAATGTATCTCATTAAATATAACTTCCACTAAGTAACATATGTTACTGACTAAAATGGTCATGAATTATTATATTACTTTATAAATTGTCAGATAACTTTGAATATGAATCCTGTTATCTATTCAATTCATTTGTACAACACACATTTTCAAAATTAAATAATAATATGAACTTATATAAGAAGTTAACTAACTGGTGATGTATTTTACTGGATTTTAAGGAAGCAAACCCTTACACAGTCTCAATTTTTGACCGTTTAAATACTTTATTTAAATTAGTCAGTTATTTTACAGTATCTTGCAGTCTAGAATTTGGCCTTAATCATCTGTAAATATATTATACAAGCATTAACATTAATAACTTTACTTGTCAACTTTTGTTTTTTATTTCACAACTCTGTCAACATTAAAACTATGTACCTGTAATATCACTCCTTCAAACTATAAAATTATTTAAACATCCAATCAGTTATGTGGTTCAGCTACAACTGATCTCACAATGTTGATATTTTATAGAGCTTACACCATCTATCGGTAACTGCTTAAACTATTTTACAATTTTATATTATTTAACATTGTTTTACGTTACTTTAAACATGTAATTATTTATTTAGTTTAAATTTACATTTCAATTTTCTAATTAAACTTTCTATAACTGTAACATATTTTTATTTTTTAAAAACAATATCTATCCATCTTTAAAATTAAATTCTAGATCACATTTATTTTAATTTCCAATATTATTATAAACTGAGCAATTAAAGTAATAGAAGAAAAGTGTACAAAATACTAAAGAAAACTGGTACCCTGATTCAACAATAACAAAACAGTAGAGTGAGTAAAGTTGAAAAGAGTATAGACAGTATACAAGGACTACGTATATATGAAAATTGGGACTGAACAATGAATAAGAGAAATGAAGTGGGAACTGTTAGTGTTTTATATGAAAAAACGTGAAAAGAAAAAATGAGTTAAAAATGGATTATAGCTGAAATGAGACAATCAATTGCACACACAGCTCAGACCTTCTCTCCTGACAAGGGGGCTCAGGTTCACAAAAACTTTTGAATTTCTAGATTTGCTCAGCCTGATTGTTGATTTCTGGTAAGTCGACTTCAATGTCTTTCTTTCCTACCAAATATATATATATATATATATTGGTATGGAAAGGAAAAAGAGATAGGTTGTGGATTATCAGAAAGTGAAGTGCAGTGTCGCCATAAGGAACTGAAGGTTGTTCTTCAAATTTTTGGAGACTCAGCCACCAAAAATTTGAAGAATTTTATATATCTCTCTTTTCTTTCCATACCAATATTGCAATTATATATATATACACACACACACACATCAATTTGTGCCGGGCCAGCATGCAGTACCTGGAATTCAGGGCTGAAATCACTATTTAGGACAGGAATATACATTTAAATATTTCGGAGACATTAACCTGCTGAAGGTGGTCACAGGAGTTTTAGGATGCACTCCTGAGTTAGGAGGCTTATTAGTCTGAAAATTTTAAATGGTTCTTCTAGCCTGACATGGCAATTTCAGGTAAGCCAGTGATTCTCTGTGACTCTTTCCAGACCATATGAATTATATCACAAACATAGAAAATATCTTAAATAAGTAACCACTTAGAACATTCGCTATGGGGTGTCAGTAGGTATATTGGTGACTTTATTTACTTAATTATCACTTCTTTTGTCAGTTTTTGGCTACCTTTCATATTTTTAATTAATTTACTTGTTCTGTAGTGGTTAGCAATCAACTCAAGGCACATTTGTTTGATATAACTGATGTATAATGCTTTCTGGCCCATCTGAAATTGAAGTACAGTTTAACCTCAGGGGAAAAAAAGGAAGTTCCTAAAATTTTAAGAACTTCCTTTGGTTCCCTACTAATAATATAATAACAGTATAGAACTTGAAAAACAGAGTCCTGTCGCTATTGTCAGATATTCATTCCCCGAGATTATTAACAATACCATAATCATAATATTGAAACAGGTAAATTAAAATATTTTTTCCAATATTGCCATACATTCATTAACCTTGCTTTTCCCAGTTATTAATACATTACTTGCTGGAATATTTGTTTTTTCTGCATCAACATTTATTTCTGAATGTAGAATGTAGAATGTTATCCAATATTTTAAAATAAATAGCAGTTATAAAAATACATTGGACAATAACAGTTACAAAATACATTTATTTAAAATTTTAATATTGCAAAATATTATAAACACTTCTTTTATTGTGGCAACAAATAATTTAATATCTTAATATATTCCATTTTTAATTAAGGAGTTTTTGAAAGCCAAAAATTGTCGGTACATTGCAGTATCTGATAAACAATAGCTAACAATACAAAAACCTACTTAGAAACTGAAACAAATACATTTTAAAAAAATTATATTTATAGTTGCATCAACTGCTATGGTCATTAGCGACTTCTACACTGTTGGATTTGACTTTGTCAGGGAACTAACTTCTTCTGTGGAAACTTACACTCACATCAATGCCTTAGCTGGGATTAAAACTGTGATGCAAGGCAGTTATGCTGGCCACTACACCACAGGAGGTCAGCTACAAATATACTTTGTTCATTGCTTCTAATTTAATTATGTATAATATTTAATAGAGCTCATATTTAGATTTATTCTATAAGCATAATTAACATTAAACTTTTAAAAAATGTGGCTTATCAGAAATAAATAAATGTTATAGGTAAGAATAACATGTAATTGAAAAATAAATATGTTCCAATTCACGAGTTTGAAATGCTATTTTCATTAAGCTTCTTACTTCACAAAATTTAAATTGCCTTTTAATCTATTCAAAACAATTTTACGTTTGTCTGTAGTTAAGAATTCCTCAAGAAAAATTCAATTTAAATATTTTATTAACATTGCATAATACGTCAAATTATACTAAATGTATTACTTCCATTTTCAATACAGTTCAATTTTTAATGCAATGTAAAAGCTGATTCCTCCAGTAATGTGATCACTAATTATCAATCAATTTGTTGTATAAAAAAAATTGATCAGTATTGTTTTTAAGTAAGGAAAACAGAGTATTAAATGCATAAAATATAACTATCCTTACTTCACTAGAAAAAAATTGTATAATATATATTGTTATTCAAGTTAATAAAGTAATTTCTAACTGCACTGTCAACCTTATTTAAGCAATTAAGAGCATACTATCTTCTGCAACAATGAATTATTTACTATTAACAATTAAAAGCATAAAAACAAAAATTAGATTGATGAAAAGGTTAATGACAATGCATTACGCTAAAAGGTTTTAAAAAAACTAAACACATCAGAAAATTATAGTAATCCGAAACCTTAGGTCATTAATTAATTTAATTATAATTTGTATAAATAGTTGAAATACAATTAAAAAATTGTTGAAGTTGATCAAGACAATTATCATGTCATAATATTTTAATGAAGAAAAATTTAAATTTAAATATATTTCTCCCACATAATATTAATTATTTTATATTTGTTACACAGTACAGTTTATTAATATCACTGGATTATATATATGTAAATCCAATGTATCGTGTACTTTCTATTTTTGTGTATAAAGTTTTATATTAACCAATAGTTTGAAAGGTTTGTCATAATGGTAAATTGTACTAAACAAATTTTAGGCTAGTCATTGTTAAATCTGCATACAGAAAAGTTTGAAAAAAAACATTTACATACTTATATCATCAGTTGAAGGACCTGGTGTTGATGGAGAAGGAGCAAATTCTTTAGTAGCAGGCAATTGAGAGGATGTCGACGGGCTAGAATTTGTTCCCGACGCTGCCAATCGAGCCAAACGTCTTTTCCTAATCTGTAACATGCATGAAAACAAATAATTTCAATATTTAATTTACTTAAGCTTATTATAAACAAAATCTATCGCTTTTACGTGTTACCACTATTTTCACGTATGTTTTGCTCAATGTATGTCTTTTATAATGAATACTTATTACAATAACTTATACAGTTTCTTTGTGTTTTTGTTTGAATACGCTGTCTTGAAGGTTAATAAGTAACATTTTAATTTTACCTCTTCTTGACTAAGTTCGCTCATTTTCCAACACAATTATGATTAGATTTTCGTTCAGCAAGCAAATACGATAATAATGCTGATATAAATGTATAAAATTGACTATTATAATAACATCAAGCATACGTCATGTCACTACTGTTTGGCGACTGTCTACATGTGACGTCACGAGCTCAGCTGTTTATAGTACAATAGTAACGCAGACTTTCTTACAGCAATGTTAACTATAGGAAAATTAATAAAATAATTTCTTCTTTCATATAATAAAATTATAATTTATTTAAAATGGAAGAATTAATTTTACAACTATGTAAAATTTTAGAAACATAAATTCCAAAGATATATAGGAATCTTTATTTACTAGACTTCCTTAATTATTCCTTCAAATGATTAGTTACATGTCTCAAATTTAAAACGTGAACCCTTAAAGATGAAATCATTTTAAAATTCATATATATTTAGTGTAAGAGTTTAGTACATAATCTGTGCACCCATTCTGTTAATTGTATTTGTGTCAGACGTTGCAAATATTTGGCAAAGATAATTAATAAATAGGTGAAGTGTGGTCTTGGTCACTATACATCCCCCAAGGCATTTGTATAAAATTTAAGAAACGTTTTCAGCAATTAAACATTAAACCAACAAAGTTGTTTCGAAATCAATTCATTGAATCTTAATATCCAATAGAAAAACTTTCAGTTTAGATTTTTATTCCCAAGATCTTATTATTGCCCAGGGCAGGTTCCATTTTTTCAGAGGTGTCCTTCAAAGAAAATCCAGGAAAATCCTTATTTAGAATTTCAATCTGAATACATTATTTTTACTCATACAGTCTATAATATACTGTGAGATATGTTCTATTAGCAGGTTATATGCCTTAAAGAGGCAGAGAGTGAGCCTGTTCGTAGGTTTAGTGTAAATATAAGACTGGTTTATTAACATTTGACACTAGGTATCGCCCTAGTGCCTTACACATAAACACAGGCGCTAGATGGCGCCACAACACCTCCCCCTTTAAAGGTTGTGGCCATCAGTATGTTACAACTTAGTGATTCTGAGGTCGTTACGAGCTATCACATGTGGAGGTCGTACTGCAGGTGAAGGCGCTGACGCGACAGGATGTTCCTGTGTGGGTAGACGTAGAGGATCCACTTGCTGTTGAGCGTGTGATGCTCCATCATTCGCAGCGTCTGGGAAATCTTCCTCCACATCATCTTCGTGATGCTTCGGTGAGGGAACCAGCTGATGTTGGTTGCGTCGTAGCTTCCCTTGAGCCGACTTGACGATATAGGACCTAGGCGCGTCTGCCTGGTTGATCACGATTCAGGTTCTTTGCTTGTTTGGGATCTAGACTGAGTCACCTGGTGAGAGGCATTGAAGAGTTAGCACTCCGTGTCGACGATCGAATTTTAGTCGTTGCTGAGCTCTAATTTCCTCCTCTTTCTTTCGGCGAATCTCCATATTAGGCCAAGCAGGCTTGAGGTTGCTCTCGGCGACAGGTAGATGGCTTCGTAGTAGATGACCCATAAGCTTCGTTAGTAGACGTTGGACAGCGGAGTAGAGCGGTACGCTAGTAGAAGTTCATATGGATTTGAGGACTTGGTAAGCCGAGCCTTTAGAGCCTTCTCGCTTGCCTCGATGAACCCATTGCTGTGAGGGTATTGCGGAATGGTAATCGTGTGATGGAATCCCCAACTTTCGGCGAAGTGCGCGAATGCCGACGTCTGCAGAGGGTGGAATTGAGGACGAGCGAACTTCAGATGGGGTTCCATGACGGCTAAAACTTGATTTAATGTGATTCACAATCGAGGTGCTAGTCATCGACTTCAGTAGTGCGACTTCTGGGTAACGTGAGTAGTCCGTCACCAGAAGATACCAATGTTTACCCAGCATGAATAGGTCAGTTTCGACTATTTCCCATGGTCTACTCTTTCCTATTTACTTGTTGCTCCACGCACCGTTTGCACGTGCCGACGAGGTCGGTGATATCCTTCGATATAACCAGCCACCATACTGAGCAGGCTCCCCGGGCTCGGCATCTCGTTTTGCCGAAGAGTCCATCGTGGATCCTGTCCAAGATATTTTCAACGTCTGTAGGCTAGGTGGAATAGCCATTCATGTACCCAACATTAAGAGTCCATCGTTTATTGCCAAGCTGTAGCTATGTTGCCAGTACTTATTGAGTCTTAAATCACTACGATGCTTTTCTTTCCATCCGTCTTGTGCTAGTGCAACGAGTTTGCAACAAATCGGATCGGTGGACTGGGCAAGGCGGATCGCTTGAAACTTCTTGTCCGTTTTAGGAAGAGAAGAGACCACTTGCTGGACGTAGGCGGCGGTTTCTTCTTCGAGCTCCTGCTCATTAGGCGTCGATTGCGACGGCATAGGTGCTCTGGAGAGGGCGTCAGTTAATGTAAGCTGCTTCCATGGGAAGTGCGCGATGGAGTAGTCGTATCACATCATCCTGATTCTTAGGCGTTGGAGACACGGCGTCATATCTTCTAACTGGATAGATTTGTAGACCGGAACCAATGGCAGTGCTTCTTTCTATATTTGAGCGTAGTGTGATTCTGCGTTTGTTAGCATTCTCGAGATGTAGGAGACGGGTTGCAGACCGTTTTATCCTTCTTGTAGTAGGATTGTTCTGAGGCCATACGACAATGTGTCAGCTGAAACAATGGTCCTCATTATTTTCCTTTCTCCATTCCCTTAAACCTGTCTTTAATTCTGCCGTGTTTCTATCATTATCCGCTATTAAATCTGGCATATTTTTATTATTCTCTTCCCTAATTTTATTACTATCTGCTCTTAAAACTGCTATATTTTGATTAAATCTGCAATATTTTTATGAATTTTTGCACGCCAATCTGATATATTTTTATCTTTTTTTTTCAAACACTCCCATATTTTCTTTCCAATATCCCCTTCCGTATTTATTTTATAATCCATTATTTAAATTTAAATCTAGCAAACATTAAAATTTCAAAATTCAAATACACATGTAATCATCATTTTTCTCTTGAAATGAACCTCTAAATTTTTCACACGCACACATAAAACAGCAAAACATTGCTATTATTACTATTTACTTGCATTAATACTTTAATGTTATCATCAGATTTCGTTTTCTTTTAACAAAGTATCCTATTCTTTACTTTAAGAAACGTGCCACCACGTTGGACTGCCAATTTGTAGTATTTACAAATTAATTAACCTTTTAATTAAAACCCAGATTAAAATGGGCCCCACGTTGGGCGCCAATTTGTAGTAAATACTAATGAAAAACAATTAATTAAAAACAAGGTCAAAATTGGCCACATGTTGAGGACGCCAATTTGTAATATTACTTTTTTAATACTACCAGTTTAGCCCCCACTTCGGAACGTCAATTTGTAGTAAACGGTCTTATATTAAAATAATACGTGACACAAGCAGTTTAAACAAACAATTATTATTTACTAAACGCACATTTTTCATTTATACAAATCAAATGAATTTTTACAACAGTTAATAATTAATGTTATATAATGAAATTTTATCTTTCTCAGGGTCGTTTACTGGGCCTTTAATAAAACGAATACTTGTTAAAAAAAACTTTTACAATGCAATAAAGAAAAACACATACAATAACCAAATTTGAATTCTGAAATCTGACGATTATACCTTTACTTAAAAGTTTACTACTATGAATACTGTGAAATATTGAGCTTACAATCTCTCTGGCAATACATGCAATTTGGCTCGCTTGCATATGAACATTCACTCACTTTATACAGGCCATAAAGAGCACCAAGTTGTGCTCGCACTTTACACTTCCACAGCCACCTCTCCACGATGACCTTACTCTCACGACGATTCACGACGAATTCCTCCAAACAATTTACTTATTTATTTCGGCCACCTAACTCGGCCAAATATCCACCAACGAACTCATGAGAAACTGACTTTCACAAAGAAGTCCTACCGACGATCGCTGCTAATAGACTGACTTATTTCCACGGAGAAACTCCTACCGACTGTTGATGACTGGTTGATATATCTCGGCCACCTCACTTGGCCTAATCCGGTCTGAACGTCCACCGAAAAACTCTGCTGACAGACTGATCACTTATCTCTGCCACCTAACTTGGCCCAATGCGGTCTCGAGGACCGCAACCGACGACCGCTGCTTACGACGCCATATATTTCTTTCTTTTTCGCACTTTACATCGAAGCCGTGTGCACTTTTCCACACCCTCGTCTAATTTGCCATCTGTCTCCCAATTATTCTCCATTAGTTCGTCGTTGTGTCCCACTCGTATCCCTTCTGCCGCTGTTAATTCGAGTCCAAACTACGCATCGGGCTGGTCTTTGCACTCGGCACCACAGAATTCGAGCGTACCTAGAGAGAGTTCGTGTGCACTTTCGCTTCTCTCCCCAGAGTTCGGTTGCACTCAGAGTTCGTGTACAAATCTGCACACGACACTACAGAGCCGGGTGTAGAAACATTTAACTGACCCTCCTTGAATTTACCAACTGTCGCTCAATTATTCCATCATTATCTCCTTATGTCTACCCAGCGTGCCTTCTGCCGTTGACCACGCGAGTCCAAATTTGTTTATTATTAAAGATTTATTTTAATTATTAAAATATATATATATATACTATCCCATTTCGACAGGAAAAAAGTACAGAGAGCAGATTACATTATAAATGTTGATGTTGTGCAGTTACATAAAAATAACACAAAAATAACGATATCCAATTCAATTCGGGGTAATGCATATCTCGGAGCATGTTTATGACATCATGTTCAACGTGCGGAGGTGGGAGTATACCGTTTTAATCATATTAACAACTTGATTTTTGCGTCGAATAAATATATTTCGGAATCAATGACATTCTTAAATTTTTCTACGTGTTCTCTGTGTATCATTTCAACTCCTTTCGGGTTTGGGAATGGAGAACCATTAAGGTTGAGGGTGTAGTGGAATTCCATAAAAAAAATAACGCAAAAACAATCAAGATTGGATTCGAATCCGGGGTTGTGGATGTCACTGAGTTTATTTATGCCATTAGACTTACCGTTAAACACACCCAAGCGGGGGTGTTCGGCGGTTGAAATTATCAAACATGTTGAAAGGTCGATATTTTCTACTGCTGCTGTTTGTGTATAATTTCAATCTCTTTCGGCAGGTAACGGCAGCACGCTTATGGGTGAGCGTGTAGGGGCGTTACAAAAAAATAACGCGAAACAGCCTAAATTCGAGTCAAATTGGGGCTATGCATGTCGCTGAGTATATTTATGACAACCTGGGTAACGCGAGGTCGGACGGGGGGGGGGGAGGTCGGAATTGATATTATTGAAACGCGATAAAACATGTTATCGGGCCGATTTTTCCTCGAATAATATTTTTCGGGGTCAGTGAGATTCATAATATTTCTCTACATGTCTGAGTATAGTTTCAACCGCTTTTGACTTGGGAGGGGAACACCCGTAAGGGTGGCGGTGGAGAACATTACATAAAAATAACGGAATAATTTCAACACCATCCGGTATGGTACAGAAGCACTCTTAGAGGTGGGAGTGGAGAGATGTTACATAAAAATAACGCAAAAACATCCGAGATTCGAGTCAATTCTGTCGCTGAGTTTCATTTTGAAAAATTTGTTCAAGAGCAGGGGTCTTCGGGCAGGGGGTTTACAAATTTTTTAAGACTGTAACCGGCCGTTTTTTGCGTGGAATAAATACTTTTTATTTAACCAACAATAGCGGGGGTGGAAATTTCAAAAAATAATGTATGTTTGTACATTATTTATAAACATTTAAACGCGTGGATAAATTACAACAAAACTGGGTTAACATATTCTTAAAAAGCTGTAAAAACTGTGGGGTTAAGACATAACTACCTCCCGTATTGGCGAGGGTAGCGGGGGTTGTAAATTAAAAAACGACCTAAAACCGACGATTTTGCGTCGAGTAATTATTTGTCCGTGTCAATGGATTAGCTATTGTTTTTCTGGCTGTTTTTGTATATTTTCAACCCTTTTAGCATGGGAAAGGAGCACCCTTACGGGTGGGGGTGGAAATATTCAAACTTTTTAATACAGCCTATATTTTAGACGGATAAATATTTTTTGTGGTCAAAGAGATTGATAGTGTTTCTACCGATTGTGATATGAGTTTAATTTCACCCCTTTTTTACGTGGGAAAAGATCACTCTTAGGGGTGTTAGTAGAAAATAAAGCGAATACAACCGAAATAGGTGTCAAATCCTGGCTAACGGATGTCGGTGAGTTTAATTTTGACATTCTGTTGATCGTTTAACCCCGAGGGGCGGAGGGGGACGTTGGTTGATATTTAAAAACAAGAATTCACGGCCGATGTTAGCGTTAAATCAATATATTTTAGGGTTAATTAGATTGATAGTATTTTTACTCATGTTATGTTTGTAAAATTTCATCCACTTGCGTCACGAGGGGTAGCAGCACGCTTAGTGGTAGGGGTGGAGGGGAGTTTCACAGAAAATAATGCTAAAATAACCGAGATTCAAGACAAATCAAAGTTAATGGAAGTTGTTGACTTTATTTATTAAATTTTCGGCAATTCTCGAGGGTTGACTGGGGTGAGAGGAATTGGACGGTGGTATGCGGGGGTACAAATTGTAAATAATGTTTATTGCGTCGAAGAAATATATTTCTGGATCAATAAGATTAATAAAAATTTCTCTATATGGTCTCCGTGTATAATTTCAACCCTTTTCAGGATTAGGAAGGGAGCTTCCCTTAGGGGTGGGGGTGGACTTAAATAAAAATAACGCAATAAAAATCGAGATTGGAGCCGAATCCAGGGTTATGGATGCCGCTGAGTTTAATTATGACATTGAATTGGCCATTTAATCCCCAGGGACGGGGACGGGCGTGGTGGAGTTTTTAAAACATTAAATCGTCGATATTAGCGTGGAATAAATAATTTGTGTTGATAGTATTTCTACCTATGTTGTCTCTAAAATTTCAACCGCTTTCAGCGTGAAACGGGCGCACGCTTAGCGGTGGGGGTTAAAACATTCTAAAATCATAAGACAACCAATATTTGAATCGGAAAAATATTTTTAGTGGTCAAAGAGATTGATAGTGTTTCTACCGATGTTATCTGAATATAATTTCAACACCTTACCGCATGGTAAAATATCACCATTAGGGATGGGGTGGAGATGCTTGACAGGAAAATTACGCGAATAAACCCGAGATTGGAGAAAAAACCAAGGTTATGTTCGTCACTGAGTTTAATTGTAACATTCAACTTGGCATTTAACACCCAGGAGCGGGAATGGACGGGGCGGAAATTTTTGAATGTGCAAACACGGCAGATATTTGCGTTGAATACATACTTTTCATGGTTACTTATAATAATTCTATTTCTATTGTTGTTGTTTGTGTATGATTTCAACCCCTTTCGTCATGGGTAGCGGTGGACCTTTAGGATTTAATTTGATATTATTTCTCCTGCTGCTGTTAGTGTATAATTTCAATACCTTTCGACAAGTAACAGCAGCACGCTTATGGGTGAGCGTGTAGGGGCGTTACATAAAATTAACGCAAAAACAACCGATATGTCGTTGAGTTAAATTATGACAATCTGGTCAACGCGTGGGGTTGTTGGGGGGGGGAGGGTTACGGAGATTTGTGGGGATTAGAAGGGTTGGGTGGAGGAGCGAGGGGCAACAAACTTTGAACATGCTAACTGACCGATTTTTGCGTATGAATGAATATAATTCATCAAATTTTTTATCTACATACTAGCTGGGTGCCGGCGTTGCCCGAGATGTCATTATTCTATAACCCCCAATATGACTCCAATTTCGGTTGCTTTTGCGCTATTTTTATGTAACACTCCTGAAACCCTATCCCTAAATGTGCTCACCTCCCATGCTAAAGGGGGATGAAGTCATTGACCAAATATATCGGCCGTTTTTACATGTTAGAAGATGGCCACCCCCAAAAATGTGCGATAATCAAAAAGTATTTATTCCACGCAAAAATCGGTCGATTATATTGACTGAAAATTTCCACCCCAGCCCACCGCCTCCAAAACCCGTCGCGTTATCCACGTTGTCAGGATTGGACTCAGTGACATTCATAGTCACAGAATTGATTCTAATCTCGGTTGTTTTTGCGTTTTTTATTATTTACCGTACCTCCACCCCACCCCTAAGCTTGCTTCCTTCACAGGGGTTGAAATTATACACAAACAACATCGGTATACAAACTATCAAAGTCAGTAACCCCAGGAAGTAATTATTTAACGCAAATATCGACCGTTAAACAAGTTTGAAAATTTCCACCCCCGAACACTCGCGCTTGGGGGACTTAAACGGCAAGTTGAATGTCATAATTAAACTCAGTGACAACTATAACCCCGAATTCGACTCCAATCTCGATAGTTTCTGCTTTCCTTATATGTAATGCCACTCCACGCCCACACTTAAAGGTGCACCCCTCCCAACCCGGAAAGGGGTTTAAATTATACACAGAGAACATGTAGAGAAATTGTATGAATCTCATTGATGCCAAAATATATTTATTCGAAGCAAAAATTGGCCGGTTAACATGTTGGGAAATTTCCTCCCTCGCCCAACTTCGCCAGGCCCCTCACTCCCCCGCACACCTCCACCAACCCCGTTCATTGCCAACGTTGTCATAAATACATTCACTTATGTCCATAACTCTGATTTGACTCGAGTCTTGTATTTTTTTGGGTTATTTTTATAGAACACACCTCCATCTCTATGCATACTTCCCTAGTATGCCGTAAGGTGTTGAAATTATACACAAAAAAAATCGGTAGAAATATTATCAATGACATTGGCAGCGTCAAATATTTACATTTACAACCACCAACACTTCCTTGGGGTAGTTAAACGGTTAGTTAAATGTTGTAATTAAACTCATTGACATCCATGACCGTGGATTCGACCCCACCCGAAATATATTTAATCGACGCAAAAAACAGCTTGTCAACTTGTTTTAAAATTTCCATCCCTCATACACCTTCGCCCAACTCATGCAAACCCAGCCCACCCCCGCGCGTTGCCCATATTGTCATAAATAAATTCAGCGACATCCAGTACCTTTGATTTGACTCGAATCTCGGTTGTTTTCACGTTATTTTCTTGTAAGTCTCCTCCACCCCACCCCTATCATGCCTACAAACAACATGGGTAGAGATACTATCCACGTCAATGGCCCTGGCATTTATTTATTCCACGTTAATATCGAAGATTTAACATGTTTGAAAAATTTCAACCCGTCCATTCTCGCCCCCGAGGATTAAATGGGTAATTGAATACCATCTCAGATGACATCGGTTGAAACAGTATCTCTTCGATCCCTTAAAATATTTATCTAACCCCAGGAAGTTTTAGCGTGTTTGATGATTCCACCATTTCCTTAAGTGTGCTTCCCTCTCATGCCAAAAGGGGTTATATTTTACAAACAACATCGGTATATATATTATCAATATCATTAACCTTGACAATTAATTATTTAATGTAAATATCGACCGTTTAACATGTTATAAAAATTAAATCGGTCGTGATTTCTTGTTTCAATAATTCCAGTCCCGTCCATCTCCACCCCTCGGAGTTAAATGACCAAATAAATGTCATAATTAAACTCTAATCTCGGTTTTATTCGCGTTGTTTATTTTTAACTCCCGTTGACCCCCACCCCTAAAGTGAGCTCCCTTCCAATCCCGAAATGGGTTCAAATTAAACTCGGAGAACGGGTAGAGAAATTTTAATAATCTCATAGTTCCGGAAATTTATTTATTCGACGTAAAATTCAGTCCACTCACGCGGGTTGCTTCGATTGTAATAAATAAACTCAGGGACATCCGTTACCTTCGATTTGAATAGAATCTCTGTTATATTAGCGTTACTTTCCGGTATCTCACCTCCAAACCAACCTCTAACGTGAACTCACTCATGTCGCTGGGTGTTGAAATTTTACAAACACAAAATGTGTGGAAATACAACATATGTAGTTATCCCTTAAATGATTCCACGCAAATATCGACCGTTTAACATGTTAGATAATTTCCATGCCCGGTCCACCCCTGACCTTCGGTGTTAGATGGCCAATTTAATATCATAATTAAACTCTGCGACATCCACAACCCTGCATTTGACTGTCATCTCGGATTGATTCACGTTATTTATTTGCAACGCGCGTTTACCTTCACCCCTAAGAGTGCTCATTTTCCATCCTGTAGTGGATGAAACTATAATCAGATAACATCGGTTAAAACACTACCTTAAAATATTGATCTGCCTAAAATCGGTTGTTTTAGCATCTTTGAATGTTTCCACTCCCTCTCCTAAGTGTGCTTCCCTCTCATTCTGAAAGGTGTTAAATTTTACAAACAACATCGGTAAATATTTTATCAATGTCATTGATCTCGACAATTAATTATTTACTCCCGCCCTTGGGGTTAAATGTCCTATTGAATGCTATAATTGAACTCGGCGACATCCATAACCTTGAATTTCATTCGAATCTCGGTTGTATTCGCGTTATTTTATTGTAGCGTTCCTCCACCCCACCCCTAAAAGTGCTCTACTGATAAGCCCGAAAGGGGTTGAAGTTATTCTCAGAGAACATGTAGAAAAATTTTATGTATCTCATTGATCCCGAAAAATATTTAATCGGTAGATTAACATGTTTGACCATTTCCACCCCCAACCGCCCTCGTCCCTGGGATGTTAATTGTTACTTTAATGTCATAATTAAACTCATCGTTATCCATCACTTTGGTTTTGACTCCTGTCTCGGTTGTATTCGAATTATTTTCTTGTAACATTCCTCCACCCCCAACCGTATAGTTCTTCTTTCCCATGTCGTAAAATGTTGAAATTTTACTGACATACATAGTTACAAACACAATTTATCACTTTTACCCGGAAAATATTTATCCGACTCAAATATTGGCCGCGTTAGCATGTTTGAAGGTTTCCACCCTCAACCACCCACGCTCGAAGGACTTAAACGGCAACTTTAATATCATACTTAAACTCACTGACAACCATAATCTCGATTGTGTTTGCGTTATTTTGATATAAATCCACTCTAACCCCACCGTTAAGGGTGCTCCACTCCAAATGCCGGAAGAGGTTTTATTAAATACATGTAAAGAAATATAATAAATCTCAGAAAACCAAAAAATATTTATTCGTCACAAATATCGACTGCTTAACAGGTTTGAAAATTTCAACCACCATCCACCCGCGAGTGGGGAAGTTAAACTGTTAGTTAAATGTCATAATTAAACACAATGACAAATATAACCCCAGATTCGACTCGAAACTCGAATGTGTTTGCGTAATTTCATGTAATTCCACTCCACCCGCAACCCTTAAGGGTGCACCAATCCCGTGCCTAAAATAAATTGAAATTATACACAGATAACTTATAGTGAAATTTTATGATTGCTATTGATCCCGAATTATATTGATTCGACGAAAAAATCGGCCGGTTAGCATGTTAGGAAAAATTCTCTCCCCGCCCGCCCCCTCTCATCAACGCCAATTCCCACCCACCCCGTGAGTTTCTCAATTTGTTATAAATAGTCTCAGCGACATCCATAACCCCGATTTGACTCGAATCTCGGTTGTCTACGCGTTATTTTCCTGTAACGAATCTCCATCCCAAACCCTAAGGTGTAAGGGTTGAAAATTATATTCAAATAAGATCGGTAGAAACACTATCAATATCTTTGACCACTAAAAATATTTTCCCAACAAAAATATCGACTGTTTTACCATGTTTAAATATTTCCACCCCCGCTTCTGGGGGTGGTAGATGCGTCTCACCCCAACAGTGTTTCTTTCCTGATCGCATAGAACACGTGTACGAAATTTGGTGAAATTTTCTTCACCGGTGTAGATTTTTTATCTTCACCCCTAACCCTAAGGGTGCCCTTTCCCCAGGGTGTAGAGGATAAAAATTAGATTCAGACAACATCGGTAGAAACACTATCAATATATTTGACTCCTCAAAATATTTATCCGACTGAAATATCGGCTGGTTTGGCATGTTTAAACATTTCCACCCCCGCTCCTGGGGGTGGTAGACGTGTCTCACCCCGACAGTCGGTATAAATACTATCAATATCTGTGGCTGCTTAAAATATTTATCCGATCGAAATACCGATTGTTTTAGTATGTTTAAACATTTCCACCAACGTCCACCCCCGCTCCTGGGGGTGGTAGACGTGTCTCACCCCGGCAGTCGGTCGAAATACTATCAATATCTGTGACTCCTTAAAATATTTATCCGATCGAAATATCGCTTGTTTTAGCATGTTTAAATATTTCCACCCCGTCCACCCCCGCTTCTGGGGGTGGTAGATGCGTCTCACCCCGACAGTGTTTGTTTCCTGGTCGCAAAGAATACGTGTACGAAATTTGGTGAAATTTGCTGCAGCGGTGTAGATTTGTATAAGGAACATACAAATATATATATATATATATATATATATATATATATATATACATATATATACACACAAACAAACACTCTGCTTTATTTATTAGATTCTCTGTGTATAATGTCAACCTATTTCAAGCTTGGGAGTGATACACCCTTAAGTGTTGGGGGTGTAGTGGCATTGTATAAAAATAACGCAATCACATTCGACTTTGGAGTTTAAGTTTTAATTATGACTTTCAACTTGGCGTTTAACCCACATTGGCGGGTTGAACGGAGCTGGAAATTATATGTTAATCGCTAAATGTTTGCACCTAATATTTTTCGCAGTCAATTCAATTCTGAATATTTGTCCTTTTTGTTTTTTGTGTATAATTTCGACCCATTTCGGGCTTAGGAGACGATCACGCTTAGGGGTGATGTTTGGTGGCGCGTTACAGCAAAATAATTCCCATGCCACCGAGATTGGAATCAAATCCAGGGATATGGAAGTCGCTGAGTTTATTTATGATAATCTGGTCAACGCGCGTGGGTGGGCGTCGGTGGGAGGGGTCTCGGCGGTGGAGGGTGGTGTTGGACGGGGGTAAAAATTTGCATACATTTCAAACGGCCATATTTGCGGCGAATAAATATATTTCGGGATCAATGAGCCTTTTAATATCTCTCTACATGTTCTCCGTGTATAATTTCAACCCCTTACTGGTTTGGGAGGGAAACATCCTGAAGGGTGATGAGGTATTACTTCAAATTATGCAAATAAAACGAGATTAGAGTTGAATCCAAGGTTTTGTATGTCACTGAATGTAAATAAGACATTCTACTTTTTATTTAACCCAAAGTAGAGTGGGGACGTGGGTGGAAATTTTGTAAAATGTTGAAACGGACGATATAATTATTGTAAAAAAACTTTTTCGGGGTCAATGAGTTCAACCCCTTTCGGCATGGGAGGTGAGCACATGTAGGGATAGGGGGCGTAGTGCATTACATAAAAATAACGCAAAAGCAACCGAAATTTGAGTCAAATGGGGGTTATAGATATAAGACATTCCGGGCAACGCCGAGCACCCAGCTAGTCTATATAATAAAAGAGGATGTATATTTCTATGTATGTATTCATGTATGTATGTATGTATTTACGTGATTTCTATACAAATTTAAACGCGTGACAGATTGCAAAAAAAATTGATACACATATTCTTCAAAACTCTAGAAACGGTACTGTGGGGGTGAGAAATCCCTAGCACAAATCTGGAAAGAATTATAATTGAAAAACATGATGATTTTGGGTTAAATTACTAAGCACCAAGAGACCATGACGATACGATAGAGAGAGACGTTACTACGCGACGAACAAACAAAATAGTTCCTATTTTTGTAATGAAATAGAGCTGAAATGTTTTCAGTGAAAATTTGATCCGGCAATACTCCATCGAATGATAATAAAAACAATACGAAATACTTTACGATCCGTGCGTAATATGTAAGTTAATTTTCGTGGCATATTAGTGACTCCAATATGGCGACCATTTGTTTATATTGTGAATGTAGTTAACAATATTATCAATTATATTTCGTAATGTCTGAAAACTGAGGGACAATTATATCCAGCAATACTCAAGGAGTTTATCTAATTATGACATTCAATTGGCCATTTAATCACCAGGCGCGATGATGGAATTTTTTAAACACCCAATCGGGGTCAATTTTTGATTTTAATAGTTAATTTTAGAATTAATTCTATAATTTTAACACTGATTGGGAGGAATCGTAATTTTTCGTCAATGTTAAGGATGAATATGTTTGTTTGTTGTGCAGCTGTAGTGTTGCAGTGGCGTAAAAACACAATGTGGAACGTCACTTCAAGACAAACCATGCCACTTTCAATACCAATTATCCACTTCAATCTGAATTAAGAAAGAAGAAAATAGCTCAACTAAAATTGAATCTGTCTGCCCAACAATCTGTTTTTACTAGCCCTGCCGTAAAATCTAAAAATTCCACTGTTGCTTCTTTGAAAATTTGTCACATGCTCGCAAATAAGAAAAAAGGTTTCCAGGATGGTGAATTGTTAAAAGATGCATTTCTGATTGGCAACGAATGTTTATTTGAGGGATTCTCCAACAAACGTGAGATTTTTTCAGCAATACAAGACTTACAGTAGTCAGATAATTCTGTCACAAGATGAATACATGACATTTCAAAGGACATGCAAACTAAATTAAAGAGTGATTTGAAAATATGGGACTAATTCTCCCTACAGTTTGAAGAGTCAACAGGTATAACAGACACAGCACAGTTAGCAGTTATGGTGAGAATGGTATTTAGTAACTTTACTGTAAAAGAAGATCTACTGAAATTATTACCCATGAAAGCACGCACAACATGTGAGGATATCTGTAACATATTTTTAACATATGTAAAATCGATAGATATGCCTCTGCAAAAACCACAGATGGAGCACCAGCAATGGTTCGTAATATCAATGGATTTATTGCTCTATGACTGAAAGATAAATCATTTCCTTTCGTATCACTGTATTATCCTCCAGGAAGTTTTGTGTGGTAGAATACTACCTTTTGAACATGTCATAAAAATAGTTACGATAATTGACAACTTCATTCGAGCAGCCCCTTTGCAACACTGTCTTTTCAAAGCCCTATTAGAAAATTCTAAAAAACCTGATCTTATTCTTTATAGTAAAGTACGCTGGCTTGGTAAGCGCAAAACACTGTCAAGATTTGTCAACTTACTTAAAGAAATAAAAAATTATCTCAATTCCGAAGATAAAATTTTTGTTGAATTAACGGACTCTTGCTGGCTGGTAGATTTGGATTTCATCACAGGTGTAATAGAAAAATTGAATAATTTAAACTTGGAGCTGCAGGGTAAAGACTTACATTTAGCTTCAATGTAAACTCACTTAAAGCCAAACTGGGTTTGTGGATATCACATCTGCAGGTGAATCACTTGTACATTTCCCAAATATGAAAAAAATGATAGGTGACGTTAAATTGACTTGTCATCATTTATTGTCAACCATCAGTCACTTCAAAATCAGTTTGAAAAGCGATTGCAACAGTTTACCACCATTGAGCCAATGGTCACCTTTGTTGTCAATTCTTAGTTAATGTAACGAAAATGACTGCACACATTGCAGAGCTTGTTCAAGTAAAGACAGAAGAACTGGAGCTAGAAATTTTGGATCTTTATAACGACATCCTACAATCCAATACATCAGATGAGAACTTCTGGAATACAGTTGACAAAAATAAATTTCCATTATTGAAAAGAGCATCATACAAAATAAAATCGTTTTTCGGTTTCACGTATTTGTGTGAATCATTGTTATGAATATTATAAAATCAAAATCCAGATCTCGACAAATCTTAATGATTGCTTATGAGCGGCAATATCGCCATACTCTCCTAATTACGAAGACATTTCCAATAGAATGCAATGCCAAAGATCACATTGACTTGAGACTTCTACTTTATAACAAAGAATTTTTACATTATTATTTAGTTACTGGTGATGTCCGTTAATTTTATCCACATAATTCTATATTTTTGAATTAAATTAGATAAAGAATGATTAGTTCCACGTCTATTTATTTGTAATCATGTCCTTTCCACAGTTGTGTTTTGACGCCCTTTTAACTGTTTATTTTTTGATTTTGGTATATTATTTTACTGTTTATTTATACATATACGATGTTTTCACATTTTGGAGAAGTATTTGAGTAAAAATTTTCATTTTAATCTTTGGTTAAACGTCTATTTTGGCCATTATGTAAACATGTGTGAAGTAAGATATTCAATAAAGATCGTCGCGCCATCAATGTTAATAAACATTGCCAATTTATTTTACATAAAGATGTAAGCAACGATTTTCATGTTTAAATTGTATTTTTTTAATTAAAAATTATTTTTGCACATTTTGTGTATTATTGCCAATGTCCAACTATAAATATACGTTGAAAAAATTAATGGTGCCCGCCACCTCACCGGCATCATATTATGTGCTCTTAAGTGCAAAAAGGTTGGGGACCGCTGTCCTAGACAATGGTGGGAGAAACCCTGGATACCCTGATAGATACGATCTTTCAGATATCTCCACAACCAGAAGTCACATGAATTTAGGTCAATCAGAGTTAATTTCTTTTCTTTGAATTTCTTCTTATCGACATATTGTCTGGGTGAATTATAAACTGTGTGTTAATAAGGTTTTTAAAACAACTTGTTGTTTCCATTATCAAACCCAGTAGAGACCCTGAGATCTAAAATTTTAAATTGTAATTGCTTGTGAGTTAAAGCAACAAAGTGGAAATAAATAATTATATGTTTTAACTTCTTGTTGATCATTTCATTTAATTAAAGCCCATTAATTCAATATTACATTTTGGCTACCACAACGTGGGGCAAATTTAAACTAATTACCGCCTTATTTTTTATTATTACAATATAAACATGAATATTTAACTACAGACTATCAAGGGCACGAATATTTGTTGAATGTGCTTTTGGTCTGGTAGTGTTTCATTCGTCAATAGATTTGAACCCACACATTGTGAAAACATCTTATTAGCTGCCCGTGATTTACATAATTTTGTCCGTGTGTGATACGGTGACCAGTCGATACATTAACACGTCCCATGGAAGAAATAACAGTCGTACCTACTGGATCAAGTGCTAATGCTAAGAACGTTTTAATGAACAAGAACCCACAAACACATTATTTTGTCTATCAGTTGGGTATATTATTTAATTTTTGTATTTTAAAACAGACGTATTAGTTTTTTATTTCAATTTGAATTTAGATTCTACGAAAGTAGGTTAGAAATTCTTAAGTATTTTGAAAGAGAGGAAAGTCATAAATTCATAATATAGATCGTCGAATATTTCCATTGTTAAAATACTTTTGTGAGCGTATAGTTCCTAATCCATGTAATTAATTTTATATTTTATCATAGACTTATCAGCATATCTACAACTATCAAACCAAAAATTATACACGTGTATTATCACAACGAGGAGGACCAACGTTTATTTCATGAATTAAATAACATATCTCTATCCAGCATTGTCGCACGAAACTACAATGGAATACAAACAAGAACACTGCATCGTATAAGGCCGACCGCACGCTGCAAGCGACGCGACGAGTCATTTTGTCGGACGACGACTCGAGGAAGAAAATACATGGGCTCCTTATGCAGGGGCGCACACCAGGCGAAACTGTCGCGTCCGACACGGCGAGACGATTTGAGAAAGTCCGCGACCGTCGCTTCGTGACAGCCAGACATCTCGAGTCATGTTTCGTCGTGTCGGACGCTGACAGATGGAATTTGACTCGTCGCATTGTCAAACAACACTGCGCATGCGCCCAGCACATAACGGGAAACCTACCCTTGTCTTTGCCTCCAAATATTCATTTCTGTATTGGTGTTTACTTGAAAAAGGAAGGCGAAAATATATATATTTATATATATGAGTGTGTGTGTATTGAGTAGAATTTATTTGCTGCTATAGATAATATTTTGTAATGAACGAAGCACGCGTATTGTTGATAAATTAAATTGAGCGAATATGTGACAGAAAGAGACAGTTTATATTATTATTATTCTGTACCTACATTATTTATTTAAATAATATTTTGTTGTGTTGACCTGTCATTGTTACATTGTTTTTACAATCAATATAATATTTTCTTCACAAACCTCTAATAGACTAAATGAAACTATATTGCCATGGTACGCTGCCATAGTTGGATCCTCTGAAAACTGTTTGAGAAGGATCAATGTCATCTTCCTCAAGTGCAAACAGTTCTCTCTGAATTCCTGACATGCTTCCCTCTTTTTCTCTAATCATGTTGTGAAGAAGGCAACTGGAAAGAATGATTATTTTTGCTTTTTCTGGATTTACCAGCATCGCATTTTCGAGAAACCGGAATTTCTTAGCATCCCAACACCAAAGTGTCGGCAATATAGTCAAGGAAGAAGAAGTGCCTGCAGCTGTAGCGGGAGATGAATTTTTATTAGTACAGAACACACAATCATCAAGTTCTCTTGATTCCAGACCCCAACTAAAGAAAGAAAAAAAAACTGCAGCAGAAATGTTGGCAGTGCCAATGAAAAAGTTCCTAGAATCTAGGTGCACTGAACCCGATTCGCCTATGTATTTTAAAGGGCTGCTGCCGGACATTGAAAAACTCTCAATAAGACGGCAAAGAACTTTTAAAGTAAAATTATTAGAATTAATTAACAATCTTGCAGACCATAATATTCCCGCAATGGAATAAGTTAAAATAACAATGTATGTATGTAATAATATTTTACCTACGAAAATTAGTGTCTTGCTTTCTTAATTTTGCAGCAATCAAACCCAAAAGTAAGAAAACCGTTTATATTTCTTTTTGTATTAATTGGGTGTACCCATAAATCTGGAGAACTTTTGTCTTCTTCCAACAACATATAACAATAAACAATAAGAGCTATTTCGTCGTCACGATCCATCTTCACTGATATTATGTGTTACATTTGGTTGCTAGATACAGCTCGAAACGAGCCTGAAACCGTCTCAGACAGCTTGAAACATTTTGTCGGCGACGTTTTGCCTCGAGTCATTTTGCTTCAGACAGCTTGCGACGTTTTGACTCGAGACAAACCGTCGCCGACAGTTTCGTCGCTTCCAGTGTGTGGCCTGCCTAATATTGAAAGAATTAAGTGATACGGTACAATAATAGGCAGCGGTCAGTCGTCTCTTAGACAATGGTAGAAGATACCCAAGCTGCGAATTTTCGGACTATGTGACCGTCTCCATAACTAAACACGGATTGAGTTTTAAACGCAGCCAGGTGCGTTCGCCGGTTGCGAATAAGACTGGCGCAACACGATTGACCACAATAACAACCTTGGTAACGCAAAGCGTTGGGAGGTGGTGGGTGGGGGTAGAAATTTTCAGACAATGTAATCGAACGAATTTTTGAGGATTAAATACTCTTTGATTATCCCACAGTTGCGGGGGTTATCATTTTCTAACATGTAAATGGGGTAAATGACTTCAACCCCCTTCGGCATGGAAGGTGAGCATATTTACGGATAGGGTTCGAGGAGCGTTACATGTTTGGGAACGACGTTATAAGTGTACAATTCCTGACAAATGAAGTAAAGCAGGAATATTTTGATTGAATATAAAGTATAATTATATCCACTAATACCACATCGAATGATAAATAAAAATCATCATGTAAGGTTATACATTCCATGGAACTAATTTTCTTTTAAATAACTTGACTTTTAACCGGGCATAGTTAACGGGATCATGGAACATATGTTGCCCAATTATATCTTGCAATACGCACGGGAGGAGGCATAGAATTATGATAAAAACAATACTTAAATGTGCTAAAACTGACGAATTTCTTCGAGTGAGAATTACTAAAAAGTAACCAAATCAACAAAACTTACTGATCACCAACTGAAAGTCGCTCGTAATATGTTGCCGATTGCCTAACGAGCACGTGGCGGCACTGTACTATTCATTCTAAAACCGTCTTTACAACTAATGCCGAGGTACAGACCTTGGATCTATGAGAAGATATTTTCCAAGTTTTTAGTCGATCGCACTGCACGATTTCTACAAAAAAACTTAGACAGTGAGAAGTACAAAAATCTTTACGAAAGACATTTTCAATAATAACCATTAACAAATACAAGAACGCTCATGTTTGAGTGATGATTATTTAAAGACATGTTGAGTACAGCTGCTTCTAATATATCTCCTCAATACAACAAACTTGTTGAATAAAAACGATGCAATGGGTCACATTAAATTTATTTCTAAGTAACAAAAAATATTATTTTTTATTATTATTAATAATATTATTTTCTTAGTTCCCCCCCCCCTTTCCTTCCCCCACCAGACGCTATTTTCTCTTTCGGCCCACACATTTTTCATATATAGTTGTGCAGGCCTGGTTCAGCATATTAAAAATAGTAAAATTAGGTTCTTGTATTGGACAAGAGCGATTAAGAAACATGTCTATAATATCAATTGAAAAATATGTTGCCGAATATACGTTTTCTAGAGTAACAGGCTACATGACGATAATCCACGTGGTGGCAACTCCCCTGTAGTAGCATAGAAAAGATTTAATAGGGGAGATGAGGAGGGGAAGAGGTAGATAGCCAAGGGTTACTAGGGCCCCCGGGCTATATTTTAAGGATCCTACCCGGCATTGGCCTAAAGAAATGCAGGACAAACTCTAGAAAAACCAGATCAGGTAGGTCTGGCATTGGGTTCTTGATCCACGCGCTTCCGATAGCGGGAGAAGAGTTTGTTGTGGGGACGCAGCATTCCCTTCTCCGTGCCTCGACCCGTTTAGGAGGCAGCTGGCCGACTATTCCAATGGGAATAAAGGACAACTCTTACCGTATGCCCAAGGTCTGTGACCCCAGCACATACACCTCTCAGAACAGGCCAAAGTGCCTCGGCTTGTGGGAACCTTAGTTCAAAAACGGAGAGGAAAAGGCATCCCCAAAGGTAGACCCTTCGTATCTCTGTAACCGATGGCGGGAGATTTTTTTTTTAGGGTAACAGGCTACATGAGGGTAATCCACGTTGGGCAACTCCCCATTTATAGCATAGGAAGGGATTTGAAAGGGGGAATGCGGAAGGGTAGAGGAAGGTAGCCAAGGATTAACAAGGGCCCCCGGGCTATATTTAAAAGATCCTACCCGGCATTCGCCTAAATAAATGCAGGACAAACCCTAGAAAAACCTGCATCAGGTAGGTCTAGCATTGGGTACTTGTCCCACGCCCTTCCGATAGCGGGAGAGGAGTTTGCTGTGGGGACGCAGCATTCTCTTCTCCGTGCGTCGACCAGTTTAGGAGGCAGCTGGCCGACTATTCCAATGTGAATAAAGGACAACTCTTACCGTATGCCCAAGGTCTGCGACCCGGAACATACACCCCTCAAAACAGGACGAGGTGCCTCGGAGAAAGCGGGAGTTTTTTTTTTAGGGCAACAGGCTACATGAGGGTGATCCACATTGGGCAACTCCCCTTTAATAGCATAAGAAGGGATTAGAAAGGGGGGATGCGGAAGGGTAGAGGAAGGTAGCCGAGGGTTAACAAGGGCCTGCGGGCTATGGTTTAAGGATCCTACCCGGCATTCGCCTAAAGAAATGCAGGGAAAACCCTAGAAAAACCTGCATCGGGTAGGTCGGGCATTGGGTACTTGTCCCACGCCCTTCCGATAGCGGGAGAGGAGTTTGCTGTGGGGACGCAGCTTACCCCTCGCCATGCCTAGGCCTGTTTAGGAGGCAGCTGGCCGACTATTCCAATAGGAATAGCGGACAACTCTTGCCGTATGCCCAAGGTCTGCGACCCCGGCACATACACCTCTCAAAACAGACCGAGGTGCCTCGGCATGTGGGGGTTTATGTCAATATAATAGATGTGTTTGCAAATGAAAAAGCGAGAAAATCTTTTTATATATACAAATGAATGTCTGTGTGTCCCCTATGCGCTCTTCATCTGATTGCGATGAAACATGGGTGAGTTGTTGTGCGCACCTCCGCAAAGGATTATGTCCTGTTTTTCGAAGCGTTATGAAACTCCCAATGGGTAAACGGGGCTTAAACTTAAAAACATGCTAAAACGGCCGATATTATGTCGATTAATTACTTTTCGGGGTCTATGTGATTAATAGTCCAGATGTTTCTAGTGTATAATTTCAACGCCTTAAATCACCGATACTTGGAGGGTCGTTACATAAAAAACGCGAAACATCCGAGATAATCAAGTTTTATAAATCTCAATTACTTTAATCCTGACATTCACATTCACTAAGTGTGGGGACGATAGGATGTGGGTGAAAGGCCGTTACATAAAATAATGAGTAAACAACGAAGCCTGGTGTTGAATCTGGGGTTATGGAAGCCAATGAGTTTAATTCGACATTTAACATACTTAAGATGAAGTTCAGTATGTATGGGGTAAAACAAATTTCCGTTTACAATCTTAAATTCGTAGACCAATTTCGACCAAACTTTATATATATGTCACTTACGATCCAGGAACAAATACTGAGTGGTTAAGACACACTTACCGCCTCTAGGGATAAGGGTGGAGGGGATGGAATTTAAAAACATACCTAAACGGCTATTATTAGCGTCGAAAAAAATGTTTCCGGGGTTATTAATTTGATAGTGTCATTCTATAATTTTAATGTGTCTAATTTCAACTTCAAAAGGCAAGGAAAGGAAGCACCCGTACCGTGGTGGAAGGGGGTTAATAAAAATAATGCAAAAAAGACCAATATTAGTGTTGATTCCGGGATTATAGGAGTTGCAGAGTTTAATTCTCGCATTAATCATGGTTGTTGATTTTATGTTCCACTTCGTGGAGGTGGACGCTGTTGAGGAAAGTTTACCCGGAGTAGTTTTGACCTTACTAAGATACCGGCTTAATTTCTATTTTTCTTAGTATATCAGCTATAGTTTGGTCTCTATTTACTTAAATATTTCTTTAATTCTTCAAGGTATTTGGAATAGTTTTAGACTTTATTAAGTTAGCAAGTATTTTTTACTGTTTAAGTTCGTGGTGATTTTTAGACACTTTTATTTTATGTAGTAGGAGAGTTTCCGAAAACTGTCATTTATAATCCTGGTTTATTCGAAGTTAGATACCGAGGAGTTAGGTCGAGAAGGGGACGGTAAATGAGTAAATTTTATAACACTGGCGATATTGGAGCCGGTTAAATGAAATGTTTACCAAGATGTTAGTGCCGAATCAATTTCTACTCCGGGTTAATTTAAATAAATACTCGGGCAACGCTAGCACTCAGTTAGTTACTTTATAAAATATGCTGAACTGTTTTCTATTTTTACTATATTATTCTAACATACAGGTCTGCATATGTTTTATATTTATTTTATTTTATCGTCATTGAATATGAATAAAATTTAAAATTGGTTCCTGACAAATGCATTATTGTATATACAGATCAGGCTTTGGAGCGGGGCTGGAGCAGGAGCCTGGAGCAGGTGGAGCAACGAATTTTTACTTGGAGCAGAAGCGGAGCCGGAGTCGGAAATTTTGTATTGCTCCACTGCACCGATATATATTTTTTATATTCTACATAATCAAAGATTAAATCACTATGGATAGTATTATTTTCCGGGAGGGACTTGTTGAGATGATTTGCATGAGCATGAATATGATGCTGGCGAAATGGATGGGGCAGTATGCTGTTCGTCATTTTGAAATAAGTTCAGCATAAATCTACGATAAACTTTAAAATGGTAATTACGCTATTTAAAGTTAGGTTCTGCAACCCGCAGAAAATAAACTGATTTGCCATCAATGTAGAATCTCTGGATTAAAAAACGAGAAACAGAAATTAAAACATTGAATACTGAAGCAATTGTGAAAAATCAAATGAAATAAACTTTAAACAAATTTGATAATGCAACTGTAAAGAAAGTTGGCGATTATAAAAATATTTCTCAGGACAATGCAAATAAAAAAACGGATATCGAAGAATTAAATGTAAACATGTCGCAACAGTGGGTTAAACATTAATATTGCCAACATAGACACGATAATTCAAAAATTCAACAAATCAGGTGTGGTATTCACGACCTTCAATTGGTCACTTGAGATAGATTAAAGAATGAACAAATAATTAATATGTTAGGTAAAATTACACAGGATTGTGGTAAAATTACAAAGTAAAAACATGGGCATCAACATGCTAGATGTTTTTTTTTTCAAAGACTACTAGACCAAGTAGCTGCTGCTTGGACACAGGACCTAGAACTTTGGCAAAGCAGAATGGGATGAAGGAAAATATATCAGAGCTATTTTTAAAAAACCAAACATCTTCAAGCTACCGATCTTACTCTGTGAGTGTTTATGAAAGAATACACTTGAAACACGAATGGAAGAATTTGGAGGATTTGTTGCATTAGGAATTCTGTCCTCCAGGAAAAAAACCGGAAAGAAAAGCTTTCTGAAACCACACATTTATTGTTGGAGTGTATGTTAATTCTTGGTTTCGAATCTTATTAAGTGGGCAGAAAAATTAAAAGCGAGGGAAGATTTTTCATAGATCCAATGGCGAATCAAAATACAAATAATAATTTATTTGGCTGAAGAGTCAGAACAGCAATTGTTGAATTGCCACAGCCAACCTGTAATATAATACATATAGATTCAGATTGAAGAAAAAAAACGGATAACAGAAAACAGTCGTCGAGTTTCCAATATACATAATAAATATGACAACTAAATAGACAAACATATTAAGGATGCAATGAAATATATGATGTGGGGAGTTTAAAGATGAATGTATTCGAAACCATTGATCGTTATCCGGCGCATGAGAAAATCATGCAGAGTCGTTTCAAGCATGCCAACTGTTGATTAAGTTGAATTTTAAGTGATAATAGGCAGTCATTGAAGGGCGATCTGCTGTCTGCCCTTTCATTTATTAAGTCAACATATAATTTAATGTATTATTTGAAAATTATTTTAAATTTATATTGTATTGTATTTTTTTAAATTATTTGTAAAATTTTAGACTGTGTTAAATTTATTAATAATAAATATATTAGTTGTAAATAATTAAGATATATATATGGAAGAAAAATTAATGTAATTCCTGAAAGAATATTTTAATTAAAGCACGGAGCGAAGCTGGAGCAAATACTTTGTTGCCGGAGCGGATCAACTCAAAAAGTAGTCGATCAAATGCCCTGATACACACGACTTATTTTCATGAGGTTAATAGAATTAATATAGTAAAATTTAACTTGTTGCCTTAAATAATTTTTTTTATTGGAATACGGGGCTGCGCAAGTTGTACTCGTTAACGGTACTGCCGGTTGTCATTTCGGAGAGGTTGTTCACGGGATTCTAAAAAAACGGCTTTTGTTTATTACCGACAACTAATAATGAAAGGGTTTCGAAGATTATCTAAATCACATCGATTGTTGTACGTGATATTACTAAAATTCTAATAACGTTAACAGTAACAACCAACTTATTGTAAATTATGGAGTGTAAATAAGAATCAGTGACGTGTTTACTTCCACGAGCCCAATTTGTACGTAGAACTTGAAAGCTTGCTTATTCGGTACCAGCAACGGCCGGAACAAGGTAGTCAGCTCAGCGAGGAATCAAACCAAATTATTATAATTTATAGAACTGGATAATTCTGCTAACAATGAAAAGATACGCCAGAACAAGTTTTTCGTCCCGGTAAGATTCTGACTCGTTTTTTAACTAAACAGTTCTTTTCGTGTTTCGTTAATTTACACTTTCATATATACATCCGTACTCGTGAAAGAAAAAACCACCACCAAAATATGGAAGCAAGGAATTTAAATATATTGTTAGATTTTGAATTTGAAAATGAAAATTTATTATTGAATTGATTAATTATAGGGTTTTAGCAGAGAATAATTAGTAAATTAACTTCTTACTATTCATCTTTTCCATTTAGTATTCTTTAGATATAATGGAGACTGTACTTTACTAAAAATAAATTACGAACTTTTTTAATTTATTACATTTTAATTGCAGGAATAAATTTCGTTTTTATGGAGACATAAGAACAAAGTTTCTTCAAGTTCTCCATTTCCGGCCAGTTTTAAAAATGGATGATGCTGTTGAAATATTAGCCAAAATATCTAGTATGTACCTATCTTACCCTTAACTGTTGTCACAATTAAACATCCAATATCAATTATACAATTATTAGCTATAGGCCTGTGTATCTTATATGTGATCTTAGTTGCCACTTGACTGGGATAAGTTGGACAGTTCCGGTCATATAATCATGAAATTGTTAAATGCAATAAAATGTGTTTGTAATGTGATTTATTTCAAGTGAGATTCAACTTTTGTGTGATTAAAGTAAAATAATTAGTTAATAAAATTTATATAATTAAATTATTTAAAATATTCAATGTGATTGTTATTGTTATAGATTTTCATAATGTTAACTTCTTCATGCCACAAATAGATTATTTCCTTTACTAATTATTTTAAATGTGTGTTGTAGATTGAAGTTTATTTTCCACTGCCAGGTAGTGTTGAATAATTTCAGACAGAATAATAATGAAGATTCTATAAATAAGAAACAATACATTATTCCACAGGGAAATAATAGAAGTTAAAATGTGTATTTTTATCAGTTGTCTTTAATAATAGGGCAGAAGACAAGCCATGTTATTGTGGAATACCTTGTTAAGCTATTGAATCCAAAGTTGAGTTTTTATCATCAAACAATTAAACGCATTACTTTGGATAAAACTGGAGAGAGTTATTTGGTTGTCAGCAACAATGTCAATAATCCATACACATGGTAAGTACCTATGTAATCTTAAATTGAGTGGAAATTTTGGAATCCGGTATTACGAATGTTTGAAATATTTGAGAAGAATCCCTCATCCCTACTCTCCAATACCCATGAATTCAGAAAATTGTGATTCAGAATCTAGGAACAAATTCTATTTCATGAGGATCTTTCATTTTTGTGACTGTTGCTTTATGAATATGAATGTGTGCTATGTAAAGAATTATATAACAAAACATTAAACTTTTCTCAATTAACTGGAATATTTTGTCTTAAACTGTTAGAAAGAAATTTTAAAAATCTAGTCTTTCATATTGTACATTGCTATCGCTAGTAACTACCTTCCGCTCAACAATATGCACTGTGCCACTGGTGGTATCTTCCCTATAGTAGCATAAGAAGGGAATGTAAAGGGGGATTTGGAAAAGATAGCTATGTAGTCAAGGTTTAACCAGAATCCCAGTATTTTCTTAATTTTAAGTAAGTTCATTATTATATAGTAATGCATGAAAAACTTGCATCTAGTAGGTTAGCCTCTTGGTATTTGTATCACACCCTTCCAATGACTATAGCTGGGAGCTGGCTGTGTTGACCAGGTTTGGTAGACAATTGGCTGGTTGATTCAATAGGATCAGCTGACAACTCTTGTCATATGCCCAACATCTGTGACCCTGTAATATACACATCTAAACCTCAGCAGATATGTCATGGCTTAACCTTAATTTAAAATCTCTTGTTTAAAACAAAGTTCACAAAAACCTTAAGAATAAAGTTTTTACTTCATTCTCTAAACAATTTCATTTCCTCAAAATACTAAAATGTTAAGGTACTTACAAAGGAGGTTACTGTCCATGTCATGTTGAGGAACTTGATATATAAGCAGAATACTAGCAGCCATTATAATGTATACTGTTTATTTCTACATTAAAATTATATTTTTAAACTTCTACTTACAGTTTTCTAATTATTGTGTTTGTAACCATATTCAAGTGATTTTTATATTTCATCTCTAAGACAAATGGTATTTGAAATGGAGATTGTTTCTATAATTTAACTTCAAATTCATTTTAAAAATGATTCAATTTTAATGCAGGAATCTTGTAAGAGTTGTGAAATAATTGTGCATAAATATTTTGCATTTGTAGGACACTTTCAACATTTACAGATGAGGAAATGGAATTTTTCTCACTAACAATTGATGAGATTCTTTTTAAAGATCATCTACAAATTACCTCAGTTACAGACATATTGAATCTAAGATCAAAAATGAAAACCCCCTTTGCAGAGCCAGAGGCAGAGGAAATTATGAATGAGTTATTTCAAGAACACTGGCTACGTAATGAGGTATACTTTGAGTTTAAGTGCATTAGTTCAATTCATTCATTAGCATACATGGCTTTAAGACATGAAAATTAAAATAGTCTTATTTAGTTAATTAAATGGAATTTATACCAAATGCGTTTCAAATGTTTATGAAAATATTTTAAATTGTTAGAGATATAACTAGAATTGAAATGAGTAGACTAGTAAATTAGGACTTTTTAAAAATATAATAAATTAAAACATTGTTAACAAACTAAGATATCCTGGGCATAAATAAATATTTTACAGTTTCTACTTAAAGCATCTGTAATTGATTTGATATTCATAGTTACATTTATAATTAAATTAACTCGATACATGAATAAAAAGACTAATATGTCAAACAATTTTATGCAAAAAAAATTATTTTTATCAATATCAACAAAACCTGAAATTATGCTCCAAATAAATTATCTTCTACACACTCCTTTTGGTTACATTATGTGTGATAGGATCTCGCTTTTAGAAATCTCATTTCAAATTGTATTATTTATTGAAAGTCCAGAATATTACATCAAATAAATTGGAAGGAAATTCTTATTTATATTCTCTTAATTGTATTGTAAACTTTTTGATATGTTTTTATAAATTTTGTTTTCTTTAAATTTATCTATATTCATTAATACTATATTTATACAAAATATAAAAATATATATATAAATCTTGTAGAGGAACAAAAAATTGTTATTTTGTATTAATTGCTCTTTTATTTATTTATCTATTATATATTGAGTGACAATTTTCTAATTTTTATATTCAAAATTTATCAAATTATTCTGCATTTATAATAGTATTATTTGCCAATAATTTGACCAATCAAAGGTAAAGGTTGTTTGTAACATGTTTTAAATATGTTTAATATTATAAACAGTGATGATGTGTCCAGTAAAATAAAACAAAAGTAGAGAATTTTTAATATATTGGTTGTAATTTACAGGCCACTTTCAGTGTATTCAGAAACAGAGATTATAATTTTGAAGCTAATATTGAGTAAGATTATTCAAACTGAACAAATGAATCAAACTACCTGATTAGTCTACATTCCAAAATTACTCCTTGCATTATTGGGCTGGAAATATTTCTAATTGTAATACAATTAGTGAGACAACAGTGGTTCTATAACCTGGTATAATTTTTAAAGTTAAACAAGTGTACATTTGGGTGATCCATCAGACTGTTATTCACAGTGCATAATCCTATTTTTTAAGTTTAATTTCAGAAATTTTTTCTGCCCTCCAGGAAGGTGTAATTAAATTTGGCATAAAGTCCCTTGCTGAAATGATGCCTTATATAAAACACAGAAATCCTGATTTTATTTTTGAATGCCAGATTGAAAATCTATATTTTTGACAGTAAGTTGGTTCTACAATTTTAAATATTCTTACCCCTGAGTAGATCTTTTCATAACAAATATCCTCATTGCAAGTTATATTTAACTATTAATAAACATATTAATTTATTTACATGTTAAGTATCATTATTTAACATCTACTTTCTGGAAATTTATCAAATTAGTATCTATTTACTGGGTGAAGTTATTTAAGTTAAACATTCTTGGCACATTTATTTTCTTACAGAATAATTTATGAATTTATATAGTGTTTTTGTTGGTATTTACAAAATAAAGATTTTTTTTTGTTCCAGGAACTATTATGGAAAAATCAAAATTCATGTTCTAAGAATATTAAAATTGTTGTACCATACAAGGGTCCTGGTGTCAAATGTTGTGAATTTCTTTTTTGTTTTCTTATAGTTATTTCATTTCAAGGTTAAAGGTTTAAATATTAAAAATTGGGTTAAAAATTTTTGTCTGTTATTTTTATCCTGAACTCTGTTCCTACATTATTATGATCCCGTCTTTATAAAGAATCTGCAAACTACCCTTCTAATGCCTCTGGGAACGGGCGTGCACAGCGCACGGGCGGAAAACACAGAACTCATTTTTTATTATTTACACTTAAGTATTTCTTATTACGCCTTAACAACGTCTTCTATTGGTCTGTTATAAATGAATCCGAAACGCCTCAAATTCGAACCACTTAAAGATAATTAATAAGTCAATCCTAAATCAGACATTAGCTGGCAGCGGGCCTGGAATCGGGAATGTTACGTTCCCATAAAAAAAACCCTGATTTATCGGAAGGACGAGGGACACGTACTTAGAATCCGATCCACTTGATGCAATCTCTGTATTGTTTCCCGCAACACATTATGGCAATTAAGCTACAGCCCGGGGCCTTAGTCATATATATTTTTGGGAACAAGTGCTGCGTGTTAGAGAATACACGACACGTGGTGAATAGGACTAGACTTTATTGCGGACGGTTGCCTCGACTAGAGCTGCATACAGAATGGGCCCGTCTCTCCTGATGCATCTCTAAGGCGCAGGAGAGGGGGAGGGCTGCGTTGTCACGTCGATCCAATCGACGCTTGTGTGGGCAATATCTTCGGCCCCACAGCAGCCCTTCGCCGAGAGACGGAGTCGAGGATTGGCAACAGCAATATAAAAACCATGATAATAACATATATACAATAAGAAAGAAAGAACAAAATAAAATGTCATTATATACACAGCAGAACTAATGGCACACGCACTTTAAATATTGTTCCTCGTGCCGAGGGTCCCGGCTGGTTTCGTACTGCCGGGGATGTGCGGCGGCGCTGCGGGGAAGGAGAATAACAGGCGGTGCACGTGTTCGGCGATCTGCTCGAGTTGCGGGAGGTGCCGGGGTCCTATCGGGCTGTCGACCGATCCTGGCATGAGGTATTGTGCATTCCCGGGGTACCGGCTGCTGCTGCGGCGATGCGACGGGAGTAAGTTCCGACGGTCTCTGCCTCGGGCGCCGTGAAAGCCGGTTTCACCCTGTCCAGCGAAACACGGACCTCGTTCCCTCGTATCCACAGTACGCAGGTCTTGTCCCTGCTGACGATTTGGTGAGGCCCGTTTATGGTGGCCGGAGTGGAGGCCGCGCGGTGTCATCCCGAAGGAAGGCGTATGTCCACCAAGCCAATTCTTTAAAAACGAACCAAAAGGGGCGTGTATGCCGAGCCACGGGCTGGGGCATGATCCGCTGCGCAACTTGGCTGTCCCGGTCGACATGTGAAGTTTGGTTGAGTCCGCCAGGTGGAATTGGTTCGGGGGCGAAAAATTCCCCGGGTAGCCGAAGCGTTTCCCCGAATAGGAGCTCCGGTGATGATGCCTGGAGATCCTCTTTGAAGGCGGTGCGTATGCCAAGCATCACGATGGGAAGTTCATCCAGCCTCGATGCGTCGGTGTGGCACATTATCGACGCCTTCAACTACCGGTGGAATCTCTCCACTAGGCCGCGGGTGGTACGGCGTCGTCCGGGATCTCTGCCATCCAACGTCCAGAGACTCGAACAAGCGCGACTCGAACTGCCGGCCTTGGTCCATTGTGATGACTTCGGGGTAGCCAAAACGGACGATCCAGCCGTGGATAACATCGTTGGCCACGCAGTCGACGGTAATCTGCTCCAGTGGGACCGCCTCTGGCCAGCGTGAAGCGCGATCGATCATGGTGAGCAGGTACCTGAAAGGACCCGCCGGTGGTAGAGCCGACGATGTCTACGTGGACGTGGCGGAAACGAGCAGTTGGCGTCGCGAAGGACCCGACAGGGGTCCCGTTTGGCGCGTGGTTTTGGATCGTTGGAATGCCACGCACGTTCAGGCCCACACCCTGCAGTCTCTCTTCACTCACTAGATTTATTTTTAGTAATTTCACTTTTTGTTACTCTTTGTGAGATGTTCTTTGATCTACATCCACTACTTTTTTCTTCATTACTAGATTTCACAAGTTTCCCATTCTCTACCATTTCCTCCTTTAAATCATTAGCAAGTTTATGCAACCCACTATCGTTACTCAGCTGTTGGTGTACCAAATTCTCTTTACATCCTACATTTAGTTTATTAACTTCTTCCTCCCATTTTCCATTTTGCATCACTATTTGATCTTGCAAAATATTTTCTTCAGCTTTTGGCTTCGCACTCTCAACATTAACCTCATCTCTGATTTCCTCAAATTTTACATTTAAATCCTCCCCTACTATGTCAACTTTTTCATCAATTAACACATCAATTTTTTCACTTATTACATCAATCTTTCCAATTACTACATCAATATTTCCACTTACTACATCAGTACTTCCCCTTAATACATCAATATTTCCACTTACTAAATCAATACTTCCCCTTAATATATCAATATTTCCACTTACTACATCAATACTTCCCCTTAATACATCAATATTTACACTTAATAATTTTAAGAATCCAACCTATCCAATCCACTAACTGCCTCAGTTTTTCGTTCTGCCATTTCTACTCTTATAAATAAAAAAGAGTGTATGTATGTTTGTATGTTTGTATGTTTGTATGTTTGTTTGTATGTTTGTTTGTATGTTTGTTTGTATATTTGTATGTTCGTTATAGAAATCTACACCGGTAGAGCAAATTTCACCAAATTTCGTACACGTGTTCTTTACGACCAGGAAACAAACACTGTCGGGGTGAGACATGTCTACCACCCCCAGAAGCGGGGTTGCACGGGGGTTGAAATATTTAAACATGCTAAAACAGCCGATATTTTAGTCGGATAATAATTTTTAGGGGTCCAAGATATTTATGGTGTTTCTACCGATGTTTTCTGAATATAATTTTCATCCCCTACACCCTGGGAAAAGGGCACCCTTAGGGTTTGGGGTGGAGAATACAAATCTATACCGGTGGATCAAATTTCACCAAATTTCGTACACGTGTTCTTTGCGACCAGGAAAACAACACTGTTGGGGTAAGACGCACCTAACACCCCCTGAAGCGGGGGTGGAAATATTTGAACATGCTAAAACAGTCGATATTTAAGTCGGATAAATATTTTTAGGGGTCAAAGATATTTATAGTCTTTCCACTGATGATATCTGAATATAATTTTCAACCTCTACAGCCTGGGGAAAGAGCACCCCTAGCGTTTGGGGTGGAGAATACAAATCTTTACCGCTGGAGCAAATTTCACCAAATTTCGAACACGGGTTCTTTGCGACCAGGAAAACAACACTGTCGGGGTGAGACGCGTCTACCAACCCCAGAAGCGGGGGTGGACGGGGGTTGAAATACTTAAACATGCTGAAACTGCAGGTATTAGATTTGGATAAATATTTTCAGGGTCAAAGATATTGATTGTGTTTCTACCGATGTTATCTGAATATAATATTCATCTCCTACGCCCTGGGAAAAGGGCACCCTTAGGGTTTGGGGTGGAGTTGCTTTACAGAAAAATAACGCGAATACAATCGAGTTTGGAGTCAAATCGAAGGTTATGGATGTCAGTGAGTTTACTTCGGAAAAATATTTTTCATTGCCCATTTAACCCGAAAGGGTGGGGGTTGGAAGGGGAGATAAACAGTCAGTTCTTGCGCGTTCTTGGAGGAGAATTACGTGAATACTATTTCAACGGATGTTGTTGAAAATATAAATCCCTTTAGACATTAGTGGTGAGCTTGCTTAGGGCTGGGGGTGAGAATTGCCTATTATTCTAAAACTTCCAAAATGTTATGTGTTGATGGGTAAACTAGATTTATAGTGTTTCTACCGATGTGGTATGAGTAAAAATTCAACCCTTTCCACCACGGGAAAGTAGCAAATTTAGGGGTGGTGTTGTTCATACTATTTTAACCGATGTTGTTTCCATTAATAACGACGTTTAATTTTATAAATAAAAATGAGTGTATGTATGTATGTATGTTTGTTTGTTTGTATGTTTGTATGTTTGTATATTTGTATGTTTGTATATTTGTATATTTGTATGTTCGTTATACAAATCTACACCGCTGGAGAAAATTTCACCAAATTTCGTACACGTGTTCTTTGCGACCAGGAAACAAACACGGTCGGGGTGAGACCGAGTCTACCACCCCCCCAGGGAGCGGGGGTGAACAGGGGTGGAAATATTTAAACCTGCTAAAACAGTCGATATTTCAGTCGGACAAATATTTTTAGGGGTCACAGATATTGATAGTGTTTCTACCGACTGTTGGGGTGAGACGCGTCTACCACCCCCAGAAGCGGGTCGGGATTATCAGTAGAGCACTTTTAGGTGTTGGGTGGAGGAACGCTGCAATAAAATAACGCGAATACAACCAAGATTGGAGTCAAATCCAAGGTTATGAATGTCGTCCAGTTCAATTATAGCATCAAATTGGCCATTTAGCCCCAATGGGCGGGAGTGGATGGGATGGAAATTTTCTAAAATGTTAAATCATCGATATTAGCGTGGAATAAATAAATGCCGGGACCATTGACGTTGATAGTATTTCTACCGATGTTGTTTGTAGGCATGATAGGGGTGGGGCTGGAGGGGATTTCCTTGAAAATAACGGGAAAACAACCGAGATTCGAGTCAAATCGAAGGTAATGGATGTCGCTGAATTTATTTATGACAGTCTGGACAACGCGCGGGTATCGGCTGGGTTGGGATGAGTTGACCGGCTTTTTTTTCGTCAATTAAATATATTTCGGGATGAATGAGATTAATAAAATTTCTTTACATGTTCTCTGCGTGTAATTTCAACCCCTTTCGGACTTGGAAGGGTGCACCCTTAAGGGTTGGCGTGGATGTAGTATTAGATAAAAATAAACCAGAAACTATCAGGATTGTCACTGAGTTTAATTATGACATTAAACTTGACCGTTTAAGTCCCCAAAGCGGGAGTGGTCGGGGGTGAAAAATTTCAAACATGTTAAACGGTCGATATTTGCGATAATTATTTCCTGGGGTTAATTACTTTGATAGTATTTATACCGATGTTGTTTGTGTATAATTTAACCCCTGTGAGGGGAGCAAGCTTAGGGGTGGGGTGGAGGTACGTTAAATAAAATCCCGCAAAAACAACCGAGAATCGAATCAATTCCGAGACTATGAATGTCGCTGAATCTAATTGTGACAACCTGAGTAACGCGGCGGGTTTGGGAGGTGTTGGGCGGGGAATAAATTTTCAGACATTGTAATCGGCCGATTTTTGCGTGGAATACATTCTTTTTCATTATCGCATATTTGTGGGGGTGGTCATCTTCTAACATGTAAAAACGGCCGATATATTTAGTCAATGACTTCAGCCCCCTTCGGCATGGGAGGTGAGCACATTTAGGGATAGAGTTCGAGGAGCTTTACATAAAAATAGCGCAAAAGTAACCAAAATTGGAGTCTTATGGATGGTTATAGATAAATGACATCTCGGGCAACGCCGGGCACCCAGCTAGTTACTTATAAAGTTAACTTTTACAACTTACATATTCACTTAAGCGATCTGCGTAACAGCATAACATAACTCACTAAACAATAAAAAAGAATTCTCCATCAATCACCTCCCGAACAAAATAATCTTAAAAATTAGAATGTTGGCGCCATTCACTAAAAAAGGCACAAATCCTATGGTGAAGAGGGTCTCTGTCCCTATAACGGCAAGGTCCTTGAATAACAATGATATCATCATCATCATTATGTATCTCCCCTCGTATTTGTAACTTTACCTAATTCTTCTGTAAAGTCCATTAAGTCCTTACTTGAACTGTCCATGAAATCCTGCCAACTGCAACGTTCTTAACGCAATGTAACTAAATAATTCTTCCTACATTTGAAACCTCGATCTCTTTCAACTGTGTCATTCTTTGTTTAGCTTACTGTCCGGGAATAAAAAGTCACCGTATTATCTGTATCAAGAAGTCACGAAAAGCATACACTGTTAATTTTCGTAATTCGCTGGCACAAATTTAGTTTTCTCAGCGGAAGCCGCTGATAGAATATTTTTTTAATCGGCGAAATTTTAAACATTTTTTAAAATCCACATGAACGAGCAGTGTATCTTCTTGACTAAAAGTCAGCATATGATTTTTACTTTTAAATAAAAGCCATATATGATATATATGAACAAGTTTACGAATGATATCTTACCGATAATTTCTTCTTATCATAAACGTGTTACGAAATATATTAATAACTGGATTAAAAAATGAAAACGTATGTTTTGAAAATTAATAATAAGAAAGAAGTGATGATAAAAATACCACCCAACGTTTCTGTAAGAATTGTTCCTTTCTTCAGGTGCTAGGAGCCTAGACGAACACAACTGCACAAGTCAGCGGACAAAACTCAAAAGTTTTACTTAGTACCTGAAGAAAGGAACAAGACTTTCAGAAACGTTGTGTTATATTTATATAATGATTTCTTTTGTCTGAATTTGGCTATATTTCTTATTATTAACTGCAGTAAAGATAAAATATTTCTCCAGAGATAAGAAGATTATTTTTAAAATTTATTTTATTTTATGTCACATTAACGGCTACGTCATTAGCAGCAGTTGCATAGGATTAGATGAATACTGTAGGTCTTAGCTTAGCGATTGAATGCCAATAAATGAAGAGTATAATACGTAGTGATTGATATAAACTTAATACTTTCGACGAGTAATTACTAGGTAAATAGCCCTACAGTTGAGTAACATAAAAATTGAAAATATGTTAGTGAATATTTTATGAGTTAATATTAGAAACTGTTGTTATATATATATAAATTTAATTTATTTTCGTAAGTTTAAAAATACTACAAAGCCTGCAATGAAACGAGTACATTTTATTTCAAACAACCAATACAGCCGTCCTACAATACATGTGTTAGGTTATTTTTCAACACAGTCTTCATATTGTTTTATGCACATGTCGCTTTGTGGGATGAGTTTAAATATTCTCCCCTGGTAAAAATTCTGTTTTCTTGTTCAGCCACATTGTCGCAAGGTGTTTCACCTACTCGTCTGACGCGAATTGTGGTCATAGGTTCTCTTTCAAGTGAGAGAACAAAAGTCTCACAAAGGACGTCATCTTCCTTCACGACAACGCGCGACCTCATACACCCCAGAAGACTACTACGCTGATGAAGCAGTTTCGCTGGGACTTCATCGACCACCCTCCCTACAGCCCGGAGCTCGCTCCAAACTAATTTCTCCTTTTTCCTCACTTGTAGGAGCACCTAGAAGGCCGACAATTCGGTTCAGACAAGGAGGTGAAAGACTTCGTAACAACGTGGCTGAACACGCAAGGACAGTTTTTTTTACCAAGAGGGAATATTAAAACTCATCCCACAAAGCGACTATTGCCTAAACTGATATGGAGACTATGTCAAAAAGTAACCTACTATATTTACTATCGGGTGGCTGTATTCATTGTTTGAAATAAAAACTACATGTTTCATTGCAGGCTTTGTATTAGTTTCTCATCATCCCTCATAATACTTAACTTCCCGTTGTTTTACTTTAGAATAGAAGACAACGACACGTAACGGAAATATACAAAGAAACCAAGAGTAGTAAGAGTTTCATCCGCGGATACAAAATGGAAGACGTTTGGAGATATCTCAAAACTGGAGGAGGAGCTTTCGGTTTCATTACATACGTAACATTTATAGTGGGCAGTGTAGTGTCATTCTACACGTACAACATCATAGTTGGATTATGGTAAGTATACGAATACATACATACAATAAATGTATTTCTGTAATAAGTTAATGACGCCCAGAACTTTGTTAGGTTAGTAGCATTGGTATACTAAGTAATGTATAATTAAACTGAATGACTCATTTGCCTTCATAGCAGCGTGATAATTTACAGTTCATTTTTCTGTTCGAAGCGATTTAGCAATTCGTTACTATCTCATTATTGACTTGAGTATTTAACATCATTGTATGTCAAATTCACCTATTCACTAAATAATTTTTTCTAAAAATATATTTAAAATGTCTGTTTAATATTGATTATTATCTTACTTATTATAAAATAATTTTAAATTTAAGGGTCAGTATTTATGCTATTATTGTTAAATAGAATTAATAAAAATAAAAATAAAAATAAAATACAACTAGCATATTCTCCTATGTACATGATTATGAATCCTACAACATAATTTTACTTTTATGATCCGTAAACATAACCTATTTTCCGTTTCAGTTGCACATTGTCTCCTGATTACGTCCACCTGTTTCGATCCTCTGTTAGCACTGTTGCCTCGACTCACGAGTAAAGTAATTAATTTTCATTTAAGTAGCAGTAATTATGATACGTCACAAAACTGACTTGAATTTTACAACGGATAAAACGCGGCACCAATCGCGCGGATAGCTTTTTCATATCCAAATGTTTATGTTGTGATCACGTCCTACCCACATTTTAGCAATCTCATATGGCTTGTGTTTCTGTTGTGGATTTCTACGATTTTTCCCATGAAGGCCTATTCCAAAGAAGAGTTTCTGCAAGCGTGGAATTTATCTTCTCTCTTTTTCTTAACGTTATACGATCATGAAGTTTGTTTAATGCGGATTACCTATGGGTGCCAAATCATTTATAACAGTTTAAATATCGATTTTATCTATTTTCACGTAATTCCTACAATCATTAACATCTCGTAATTACAACAATCAAAAAATTGAAGACACATAGTTGAAACTTCATAATTTGATTATTTCTACTAGCGCTATCTGAAGCTTTCCAAAATATCCTTCCTAATTGGGGATGTTATATGTATTGAGTATTGTGATATTTTTGTGTATTTTTTGGGCCTGGGAAATTAAAAGATTACAGGAGATATGAATGTTTATTAGAGTTATGTCCCCTTCAGGCCTTCTTACGCGCAGAGAGAAAGCCTGTCGTCGATTCTGCCACCGCTGTACGCGCTGGTAGCGACGGTGCTGCTAGCGGCGCTGAGGAGCGTCGTGGCGAGCGTCGCGACGCTGCGGACGTCCTCCTTGCTGCACGCGTCGATGGTGACGGCGATGCTGGGCGCCAAAGTGAGAGTCTTCCACGACACTCCCGCAGGTTCGCTGCTCGCACACTTCACCGAAGACGTCGACGTCCTGGACAAACAACTGCCAAGAACCGCAGAGTGGCTCATGATGGTCAGGCTTTTAATTTACTATCGAAGCTACTCAACAATTATCAGTTACATCATTTTTTTTCTCTTCTCCACACCACGCGTATATAATTTATACTTTATTAACAAACATAATGACCCATTATTTTGATTTTAGCAAGCTTCAAAAACACGGCATCAATGAAAAAATATGTAAAGTACCAGGAAGCAATTATTAAAAATTTGTTAGTATAATAATATTACCATCTAATACGAAATTCATTGAATAATTTATTTAAAAAATGTTGATACAGATTCTAAGCACACTAATATAAATTAATAATTTTATAAATCCAATTCGATCGCAACTCAAGACAAATAGACTAAATATGGAGGGATGGTTGTGTGGGAAACTAAAAACTTCGTCATCAACTATTCAATGTTCCACTCTCTAGTTCTTGGTTCATCTTTGAGAAAGGTGAGACGTTTTTGAGGATTATTCTGTCATGTAATGGCCTATCATTACTGTAGAATTTACTATTTTTTTCGCAGATTTTGTACTCAGAGTTTCGCTTAAAATACAGGTCGATAATGACACTGAGAACTTAATATTCCCCATATATCATAAACTGGAAAATAACTGAATGACAAATGTGGAGAAAATACACAATTTTAAAAATAAAATCCTGTGTTCAGTCCGAAATATTTTTTTTATAACTCAAAAAACTTATTGTGGTTAACCTGTATTGTATTACAGCTGGTAAATCTAGTGAAAATTGAGTCGACAAATAAATAAGTTCGTTAACTTCCCCATTTACACTTCCTCGTCGGCGTAACAATTCTTAGCATCTCTAGAAAGCTAAGAATTGCCAACTTTTTCAGCACACTCCTTTAGAACTTCTATCTGGTGTATTGATTGCATCTTGCTCCTTTTCTAATAGTATTCCAAGGCCATCAGCAAGGGCTAGGCAGGTGACTACAACTTTTCTTCCACTTATAAATGGTTTCCACAGGTTGCATCTTCTTAGTTCATTTCCCATTATCTTATAACAACTGTCTAAAATGATGTTGAATAGTTATTATTAGAATTATTATGTACAATAATACAATATCATATCTACTACAATAATGATAATTATAATAAAATTAGAGGATGTTGATTCCAGGACTTAAACATCCAATGAGTTGGGGGATAAGGCTTGGTAGAAATTGTTGAGGTTGTGACTTTAGGAATTACCAAGAGGTCATTGGGTTTGGCTGATATTGAAAGGACAGAATTTGCAATTAATCTGGCAGATGATGTGGGAAGAACTAATGTTTTCTTGACCTAGTCATATTTTCCTTAAATGCTTTATGCATGTGTCTGTCTGTGTGTGATATTTGCAGTCTTTCCTTCTTCTTCCTTCATTCTCCATGCTTTGAACATATCATTTTGTGCAATTATATGCCTTAGCATATCCTTTCACATAAAGTGTATTCCCTCCTTTGTCATATTTATTTCTATCTTACCTCACTATCCATGAACCTATGTGACTTTGTCGCCAAATTAAAGTTCCTAACTTTGTATATATAAAACACATGTGGAAAATGTGTCGTGGTCAAATTTAATAACACATTTGGATAGGAAAGAGAGACAGCGATGCAGAGGTGAGAGAATATCACAAATTTTCCAGGTCCTGAGACCCCTTTGCCAGGAGAGAGGATATGAACTGCATGCCAGTAGGGCATATATGTGTATATATATATATTGCTATAGAAAGGAAAGAGAGAAAGGTAGTCACACATCTTAAATTGAGATTTGGCATCACCAAATTGGACACTATGTCAAATTTTCAAGTGTCAACACTCAAATTAGGAAAGTCAACCACACTACATTCTTAGCATCTCTAGAAAGCTTCTTCTTCCGTCGGCCGGCCCTTTTTTCTTCTCCAAGATGTACATGCGAACTCTACATTACATTCCAAGTTTCACAGACTTCTTCGTTCTCCGAGTTATAGATAGGAACTCTCCTGTTTTCTGGCTTTTCCACCTTACAGCTCGACTCTCTAAGTTCCCCACCAGAGGGTAAAAACCTCTTCACCTGTTTGATTTCAGCCAATCTGTGTCGGTTTGACACTTTCGCTGGCTTACTTTCGCCTGTTGGATGGGTTAACCCTCGGGCATTTTGGTCAGGTCAATTCCCCCGAGGCAGGATTCTCTTATAATCCGCCGCCATTGTCTAAAGGAACGGTTTCTCCTCTACTCCCCGTCACCTCGGCGCAAACTTTAATGGCCGTAATTTCCAACAAGCCACATCTCGACTCTGGGTACACAGGCGTTTTTACTAAAATATTAAAAATAAATCTTGAATTAATTTGAGAGTGTGTGTTTCTGCTGTACACAGTACACCTTTCAAAGATTTCTGTTGACCGAAGAATCATCCTGTATTTAATATTACTGTATTCCAATATACTATACATAAATTGATTTTAATTCGGATTTTTACAGGGTTTGGCATTCTGTGTTGCTGACATTTGTGTAGTTGGCTCCATAAACCAATACACGCTGATCTCTATGCTGCCTTTGACAGTTTTGGCGATAGTAACAGTCAGAATGTGTTCCATGACACTGAGAAACTGCAAGCTTCTAGAAAATGCAAGTAGGTCGCCGTCTCAGCGGTAAAGGACTTCTGTTTCTTCGACAATTAACACTACTGAACGTGCTGTTATCCTTATATTTTCAGAGCGAGCTAAATATTTTGCCCTGATAAACGATGCAGTGTCGGGCTTAACCGTTGTCCGAACTTTCAAGAAAACGAAGCACATCCTAACTAATTTCCAGATTAATGAGGTATTGGTCAGAATCACTGATTTATTATCTACCCCTTTGATCTCTTTACAAATTTATTGTCTTGTAACAGGATGCGTACACGTCATCCAGAATACTAACCATAGAAGTGGGAACTACTCAGTGGTTTATTGTGAGCCTCATATCAGCTTGCATTATCGCCATGAACATTTTTATCTTATTGAAAACAGGTAATATTCTAGATCCTAGTAGTAATATTACTTAATTTGATTAATTGTTTTATTTATTTTTTCATGTATATATTAATATTTATAAATTTGATTATTAAGTTTTTAATTATAAAAAATGTTAATGGTCTGTTAATTGCATTTAAATATATTTTATTGTTAAAGAAGACATGAAACAAAATAATATTAAATTTATTTTCTATAATTATTTGCAGAGCACGGTGGAAAAAGGGTGACTTTTTGTTCCCAACCGTTTTTTTAAGCATGGTCCAAAATCAGATTGATTAATGAAGTGGAGAATGCAATGGTCATTTTATATCTTAATGATTTTTATAGTTAACCATCGAACATTTGAGCGTTCACGTGACACTTTTTTCCAGTATAATCCGTTTGTTTGTTGGGAAAAATTCCGTTTCTAAATTTGTAAGTTTAGTTTCTTATTCGACAGGTCGCCTGTCTGATTCTACGCTCTTGTGCTTCGCTTTCCTGTACACGATGTTCAACGAGGAGTCTGTAAGCATAATAACGGAACAGATTGGAAACGCCGCAATTGAACTTCCGTCAATCAGGAATTGCTTCACAATTGCTGACATGGAACAGGAAGAAAACGTTGTAAAAGATGATAAAGGTATTAATTCGTTTTGATAGAATATAGTATATATTTGAAGCATGAAAATATGGGACAAGTAAGAATAACTCAAACGTGATCAAGGAGAGGATTGTAATTAATAAGTAAGCTGTCATTATAGCGGTAGGAGTCGCTCATGACCCTAATGGTTTCTGCGACTGTAAATATTCGATTTAACGATTAATCCATGGAATTACCGCTTTTGAGCTGTTCCCTAAAAATAAATCAATATTATTATATTATGCCTTCCATGTGTACGACTATGTTCCATAAATGTGACTGATTTATTATTTTAATTCCATTAGTCCTCGGTTCAGTAAATAAGATACGTCATAAATGAAATTACAATTATTAACCTAGAACACAATTTTTTTCCTGTACGATGTAACTAAGTCTAAAGTTTAATAATTAATTATATGTATAATTAAAATACAAATGAAAACAGAAAACGGACTTCATATTACTAAAAGTTCAGGACTTGGGTCGGAATTAATAAAAGAAACCGTGTCAACGCCAAGAATCAGTATATATTTAAATAAATTAATAAAGTATGTACAAACACAACTAGATCGTTATATATTAATTATAGCTAAAAGTGTTGTGAGACTAAATAAATCTAAATAACGTAATAGACGTCTATCACATTGTTTATGCTTTGCTAATGAGAGAAAACATTAACTAAAGTTTTTCTTCATATGACTCAGTTAAAAAGGGCTCCAACTGGCGGTTTAACTTTCTTCCTTCCTTGACTGACCCCACTTACTACCCACAGGGCAGGAGAGTGGAGAAACGTCCAGGTGATATATGACTCAAGTAAAAACGGAAACTAGTTTTGTAGAATTTTGTTTTTGTAATTTTTGTTTCAGTAGCAATTGTGAACGCTGATTGGCCAAACAGCGGAGAGATAGAATTTCGCAACGTGTCGTTGAGGTACTCTGAAGATGGACCTAAGGCCCTGAGACACGTGTCCTTTGTCATAAATTCCGGAGAAAAGGTGAAAATTAAATAGTTAATCAGTGATTTGCGTCACAGAACATAATAACTACTTCATTCACTATATTAAATGGTAGTTAGAGATTTTTAAATCTACTAATATTTGAGTAACGTAAAAAATAATATTTTGAAGTTAGGTCCGCTTTTAATTCATTTACTGAAGTATTTTAGACTTCAAATGGATAGAATACACTTACCTGTAGAGCAACAAGTAAGTTTTTTAATTAAAATAATTCAACAAATTGATTAGGATTATTTCGTAATTTACCGCTTCCTGTAAGAGAACTGCATTTGGTCGTTCCAACAGCAATTGTAAAGCCCCTAAATTATTTTCCGGACAACAGAAACGTTTCTTTGCGTTGCCAATTGCGAACGGAATAGGTTCCGACAACGAGCAAGTCCCAACGAACAATTAACCCTTCGTTAGTCGCGCCCCCTAAAGTAACGCGATAGGTCTAAGGGACCTAAATTTAACTGTTCCGTTTCTGATAACTTTTCTTAATGAACTACTGTGAATCTTTTTACAGACATTTAACATACGATTTTTAGACACATATATTCGTAATTAATATTTCCAATAACTGTCTGGTTTCATTAAAACTTTATTCAAAATATGTATTAAAGAAAATCTACTATCAAAAAAAATTAATTTTCCACTATCACAATATTCTTTAGAATTATAAGCATAAAATATTGAGAAACTAATTTTGTAAATTAAACAACAGTTAGATGCCAGATAGACAAATAATTACAGAGTGCTTGAAATGCAGTTATTTTATTTATTTTATTAATTTTTAATGAGTTTTTAAAGTATTCGACTTCAGTGAAAACGCTGATGAAATGCTCATAAATAATATTTGTATACATAAAATGAATCTAAATAATTACATTTTAGTAAAATAAATACATTAATCAGAGTTTGTTTTCAATTTTTTTTATTTTTGGATAAGGTATTATATGCAAATTATTTTTGTGTGTGCACGCAAACACATAAAACTTGCACACTTTTCACAACAATATTGTGTTTTACATTGTTTTTTAGTTTCCTTTAAAAGTGGCCCCCATTTTTTATTCTAAATCTAGTTCGCAAATTTCATGATCCGCATACGAGTCATTAGACCTAGTATAAATATAAATGACCCCACTAAATGAAAAAAAGCACAAAAAAAAATTAATGGGATTGTCACCAACCAGTTTTTTCTCTGTTTGCTTCTTACTAGCAGCATTTCACTAACACTATCACTCACTTTTCTTCCGACGACGAAGAATCAAGTTTTTTATCCTCACGTATCAGATCTCGTACTCCAACTCCGCCCTCGTGCGCTCCAGAACCGCGATCACGCGTGTACTCCAATATCGCATTCTCCAATTCTGCTCCCGCGTGCTCCAGAATCTCGAAAACCGCGTGCTCTCTGACGACGATCGTTTATTTGTTCGCAGCCCCACGTCGTTGGGCGCCACAATGTAACAAAAGACAATTCGTCCATGCGTTTATACACTCAATTTAGAATACGGGTGAAATTACCAAAACAATTTTTGATATAGTTAATTTATTTCTCGAGCATTGAGAACATTAATTTCTGCAGGGCGTGGTTATTTATTACATTTTTGTGTTAAACCACTGGGACCTCCGTACCTTGTCGTGTCCTAAGCGGAACTGAAGAATTGCCTCGCCACGTCTCGGCGCGCGGCTTACAATTAAACAGTGCCCCACATTGGTGAAGCCATAAATGTGGTATAGAAATGAAATTGCAATTAAACATAACAGTTAGCCCGCATTGATTGCATTATTTTAACTTTACATGAAAGGATGTTAATAATAATATTTTATTTAATTAAACAAACTCATTAATTTATTATATTCAAATAATTCAAATTACAAATAATTATTCGATGACCTTTTTCAACATTTATTTCATACAACAAACAAATTTTACTCTTAGTCTCAGGGTCTTTTTCTGGGCCTTTAAATTAAGAAAGGTATTACTCCATTTTCAAACAATCAAATTTCTATGCCGATTACACCTTTATGAAATATTACAAATTAGTATTTACAATATGCAACAAAAAGTCGAAATCCGACGATTTTATCTTTAATCTAACGTTCACAATAATAATTTAAATGAGGTATTACTTACAGTTTTTTCTGGTACCTGGGCAATTTAATTCTTTCAGCAACACACACACTCAATTTTTTTCTTTTTAAAAAAACAAGCCATTCTTTCACTGAATTTACACTTCACTGTTGGATTCACAAGATTGGTGGTACCTCGCACATGACTTGTTCCGCCAATTATGCCAATTTTGCGGTGATACAGATAATTCTTCCTCGTAGACTTTTAAAATTATTTGGCGTAAACTGGAAACACTCAGCAATCTTTCTGCAGCACTATCTGGGTGAATGCTGTAAAACTTTACTTTTGAAAAACGTCTGGTCTATTTTTATTACGACCGCTTTCTGTCGTTTCTGATTGCCAACTGCACTGTTCGTTTCCAGCGCGCTAACCGTCCTACAATGTCTCGGCCTGTTCCATTATCGTTCATTCTTGTGTGTCTTTCCGATGACAATCCTAGCCCACAATGTTTATAATTATTAAATATTAATTGCCCTTTAATTATTACAATATATATATATATATAGTAATAAACAAAATAAAATTTATTTGAATCGATGAATTTATTGTGATTCTGCCTCACGTTGTCACGCCATTTTATGTAATAATCAAATTACAAATTTGATTAAATAGATGAATTGCCTCACGTTGGTGGATCGAAATTGGTAATAATCAAAAGATTTTAATTATTAATTAGCCCACGTTTAAAACGCCAAAATGTAATATGCAAACGAAATTAAATTATTATGATTAATTAACGGATGAATTTATTTGTTAAATTTAAATGAAAGGATGTTAAATGATTACAGGATTTAAATCTCAGAAAACAATTAATTTATTTAAATTGCTAGTAACAAATTTTCTTGTTGTGATTATTTTACATTAATGTTTTTACTAATTTACAAACGTCTTTACTCTTGTCTCAGGGTCGTTAATTGGGCCTTTTTAACAAAGAACAAACCTTTTCCTACTTTCAAAATTTACAACATTCAACTTGATTAGAATTAAAACAGCAAAATGAAATTGAATCCGAAATCTGACGATTTATCCTTATTTAACGTTTACATACCAATAAATTTTATAAAGTTGGTCTCTCTACTTACAGTCTGTACTGGTACCAGGCATTCGTTTGCGGTGAACCTTTAGGGGAGGAGGGGTTTCTTAAAATTAAAGCAAAAACAACCGATATTCGAGTCAAATCTGGGTTAAGGCTGTCGCTGAGTATTATTATGACTATCTGGTCAACGTGTGGGGGTGTGTTAGAGTTGGCGGGGTTTTGAGGGGCTCGATGGAGGAAGACAGGGCTACAAACTTTGAACAGGATAACCGGTCGATTTTTGCGTCGAATCAATGTAATTAGGGATCAACGGCATTCATCAAATTTCAATATATGTTCGCTGTGTATAATTTCCACCCCTTACAGGCTTACATAAAAATAACCAAAACACTTCCGAGTTTGAATTCGAGTCCGGAGTTATGGATGTCGCTGAGCTTAATTATTACATTCAACTACTGTTTAACCCCTACGGGTGAGTGTGAACGGGGATGGAAATTATTCAAACATATTAATCGCCCGATATTTGTGCCTAATATTTTTCGCAGTCAATTCAATTCAGAATATTTGTCTTTACGTTGTTTGAGTATAATTTCAACTCCGTTCGGGGGCGATTACGGATAGGGGTGATATTTGGTTTGCGTTATAGCAAAATAATGCCCATACGACTGGGATTGGAATCAAATCCAGGGATATGGAAGTCGCTGAGTTTATTTATGACAATCTGGTCAACGCACGTGGGTGAGTGGCGGTGGGAGGGGGTTGGACCGTGGTGGGTGGTGTTTGTATAAATTTGTTACCATTTCAAACAGCCGATTTTTGCGTTGAATAAATATATTTCGGGATGAATGAGCCTTATAATATATCTCTCTACATGTTCTCCGTGTACAATTTTATTAATTACTAGCTGGGTGCCCGGCGTTGCCCGAGATGTCATTTATCTATAACCATCCATAAGACTCCAATTTTGGTTACTTTTGCGCTATTTTTATGTAAAGCTCCTCGAACCCTATCCCTAAATGTGCTCACCTCCCATGCCAAAGGGGGATGAAGTCATTGACTAAATATATCGGCCGTTTTTACATGTTAGAAGATGACCACCCCCACAAATATGCGATAATAAAAAAGAATGTATTCCACGCAAAAATCGGCCGATTACATTGTCTGAAAATTTATTCCCCCGCCCTACACCTCCCAAACCCGTCGCGTTACACAGGTTGTCACAATTATATTCAGCGACATTCATAGTCTCGGAATTGATTCGATTCTCGGTTGTTTTTGCGGGATTTTATTTAACGTACCTCCACCCCACCCCTAAGCTTGCTCCCCGCACAGGGGTTAAATTATACACCAACAACATCGGTATAAATACTATCAAAGTAATTAACCCCAGGAAATAATTATCGCAAATATCGACCGTTTAACATGTTTGAAATTTTTCACCTCCGACCACTCCCGCTTCGGGGACTTAAACGGTCAAGTTTAATGTCATAATTAAACTCAGTGACAATCCTGATAATTTCTGGTTTATTTTTATCTAATGCTACTTCCACGCCAACCCTTAAGGGTGCACCCTTCCGAGTCCGAAAGGGGTTGAAATTACACACAGAGAACATGTAGGGAAATTTTATTAATCTAATTCATCCCGAAATATATTTAATTACCGAAAAAAAGCCTGTCAACTCATCCCAACCCATCCGATACCCGCGCGTTGTCCAGATTGTCATAAATAAATTCAGCAACTTCCATTACCTTCGATTTGACTCGAATCTCGGGTTTTTTTCCCGTTATTTTCAAGGAAATTAATTAAACTCAGTGACAATACCGATAGTTTCTGGTTTCTTTTTATGTAATGCTACTTCACGCCCACCCTTAAGGGTGCACCCTTATGAGTCCGAAAGGGGTTGAAATTATACACAGACAACATGTAGGGAAATTTTATTAATCTAATTCATCCCGAAATATATTTAATCGACGCAAAAAACAGCCGGTAAACTCATCCCAACCCAGCCGATACCCGCGCGTTGTCCAGATTGTCATAAATAAATTCAGGGACATCCATTACCTTCGATTTGACTCGAATCTCGGTTGTTTTCCCGTTATTTTCAAGGAAATCCCCTCCAGCCCCACCCCTATCATGCCTACAAACAACATCGGTAGAAATACTATCAACGTCAATGGTTCCGGCATTTATTTATTCCACGCTAATATCGATGATTTAACATGTTAGAAAATTTCCATCCCATCCACTCCCGCCCATTGGGGCTAAATGGCCAATTTGATACTATAATTGAACTGGACGACATCCATAACCTTGGATTTGACTCCAATATCGGTTGTATTCGCGTTATTTTATTGCAGCGTTCCTCCACCCAACACCTAAAAGTGCTCTACTGATAATCCCGACCCGCTTCTGGGGGTGGTAGACGCGTCTCACTCCAACAGTCGGTAGAAACACTATCAATATCTGTGACCCCTAAAAATATTTATTCGACTGAAATATCGACTGTTTTAGCATGTTTAAATATTTCAACCCCCGTCCGCCCCCGCTTCTGGGGGTGGTAGACGCGTCTCACCCCGGCAGTGTTTGTTTCCTGGTCGCAAAGAGCACGTGTACGAAATTTGGTAAAATTTGATCCAGCGGTATAGACTTGTATTCTCCACCCCAAACGCTAGGGGTGCTCTTTTCCCAGGGTGTAAAGGTAGAAAATTATATTTAGATATCATAAGTGGAAACATTATAAATATTTTTGACCCCTAAAAATATTTGTCCGACTGAAATATCGACTGTTTTAGCATGTTCAAATATTTCAACCCCCGTCCACCCCCGTTTCTGGGGTTGGTAGACGCGTCTCACCCCGACAGTGTTGTTTTCCTGGTCGCAAAGAACCCGTGTTCGAAATTTGGTGAAATTTGCTCCAGCGGTAAAGATTTGTATTCTCCACCCCAAACGCTAGGGGTGCTCTTTCCCCAGGCTGTAGAGGTTGAAAATTATATTCAGATATAATCAGTGGAAAGATTATAAATATCTTTGACCCCTAAAAATATTTATCCGACTGAAATATCGACTGTTTTAGCATGTTCAAATATTTCCCCCCAGTCCACCCCCGCTTCTGGGGGTGGTAGACGCGTCTCACCCCGACAGTGTTATTTTCCTGGTCGCAAAGAACACGTGTACGAAATTTGGTGAAATTTGATCTACCGGTATTACATTGAACTTGCCGTTTAACTCCCCCATTCTCTCTGTTGGCATGGAGGGAAGCAAGTTTAGTTGTGAAAATTTAGTTTTCTGAGATGTGACATAGTCAAAATAATTAGGTCATTTTTATATAAATCAGATAATATTTTTACAAACATACCTGTCACATATACAGATAATAATTGGTGCATTGTCATCATCACTCTATAAACAATAAGTCCTGAAGAAGTGTTCTTTAAATTTTAATGACAATTTCATCCCATTTAAAGTATACCAACTGTTGAGGTTAAGTAAGAAAGTCAGTTCAAGTCAATATTGCTTACTGAAGAGGAAAACCATTTATATATACGTTTAGAATCAAATTGTGAAAATTTCTGATATGATATGTGACATACTCGAAATTATTAGGTTATTTTGACAGTAAATAGACACACATTCATTAATTTTCATATTTTTTTAGGGATGAACCCCCTTATTCAGGATAATAGGGAAAGTTACAGTCATTCGTTATCCGCATTAAAATTTACAGTTATCTGGTTATATCTATCAAGGTGTTAATAGGAAAGAATTAATAAATGTCTCTACATGTTCAACATGTATTATTTTAAATCTTTTCGGGCTTGGGAATTGAGCACCTTTAATGTTGGGTGTCACCAAAAAATAAGGCAAAACAATAGAAATTGGAGCCAAAACTAGGGTTATGGATTACTCTGAGTTTAATTGTTACATTCAATTGGCCATTTAACTCCCCAGGGGCGGGGTTGTAGGGGGTGGACATTTTTAACCTTCAATCCAGGTCGATATTTGCTTTTAATAATTATTATTAGATTAAATTAGATTTACAGTAGTTCTACGACTGTTTCTGTATAATTTCAACCCCTTTCGGTATTGGAGGGGAACAGGGGTGGAGGGCAGTTACAAGAAAATAACGCGAAAACAACAGTGTTTCGAGGCAAATCGAGGTTATAGATGTCTGAATTTATTTATGATAACCTGGGTAGCTCGCGGAGGTAGACAGGGGTGGCCGCACGTGGGCGGGTGTAAAAATTTCAAAAATGTTAACCTGTCGATATTTGCATCGAATAAATATTTTTCGATGTCATTTAAATTCATAATAGTATGGTAGATAATGTGTGTGTATAATTTCAACCCCTATCGGCATTGGAGGGAAGCTCGCGGAGCGTTAAAAGAAAATAACGGGAATAGACCGAGATTTTAGTTAATTCTGGGGTTATGGATGTTGCTGTGTTTCATTGTGACAAACTGGGAAATGCTTGGGGTTGGGTGGGAGTAGAAATTTTAAAAAATGTAACTGGCCGATAACACATTTAAGGATAGGAGCCGAGTTACGTTACATAAAAATAACGGAAAAATCTGGCTGTATGGACAAATGACATCTCGGGCAACGCCGGGCACCCAGCTAGTCTTATAAATAAAAATGAGTTTATGTATGTATGTTCCTTATACAAATCTACACCCGTAGAGCAATTTTCACCAAATTTCGTACACGTGTTCTTTGTGACAAGGAGACGAACACTGTTGATGTGAGACACGTCTATAAAACCCAGGAGCGGGGGTGGAAAATTTCATACATACTAAAACAGCTGATATTAGAGCCGAATAAATATTTTTCGGTGTCAAAGAGATTCATTCTGTTTATTATCCAAGATTATGGGTGTCACTGAGTTTAATTATGACAAACTAGCCATTTAACCCCCAGGGGTGGGGGTGGGCGAGGTCGAAATTTTGAAACATGCAAACATGACAGATATGTGCGATAAATAAATATTTTTCTGGGTTAATTATATTGATTGTATTTCTACTAAGGTTGTTTGTGTATAATTTCAACCCCTTTCAGCATCGGAAGTGGAACACCCTCAGGGGTGAGGGTGGAGGGGCACAACAATAAAATAACGCGAATACAATCAAAATGGGGTCAAATCCAGGGTTATGATTGTCACCGAGTTTAATTATGACATTCAATTGACCTTTTAACCCCCGGGGGTGGGGATGGACGGAGATGGAATTTTTCTTGCGCGTTAAACATTCGATAATTTCGTGGAATAAATATTTCTCAGGGTTAATTTGATTTATAGTATTTCTACCCATTTTGTGTTTTACAAACGAGGGTGAACGTGGGCGAAAAACTTAATACATGCTAAAACGGCCGATATTCGAACCGGATAATTTTTTTTTTGTGTCAAAGAGATTGATAGTGTTACTTCCAATGGAACCTTTTATAATTTCAACCCTAACAGCATGGGTAGGGGTGGAGGTCCGTTAGAGGGAAATAACGTTACTACAACCGAGATTGGAGTCAAATACAAGGTTATGGATGTCACTGCGTTTAATTATGACAAACTTGCCATTTAACCCCCAGGTGTGGGAGTGGGCGGGGTGGAAATTTTGAAACATGCAAACATGACAGATATTAGCGTTGAATAAATGTTGTCAGGGTTAATTATATTGATTGTATTTCTACTGATGTTGTTTTTGTATAATTTCAAACCCTTTCGGTATGGGAGGGGAGCACCCTTAGTGGTGAGGGTGGAGGGGCGTTTCATAAAATTAACGCAAAAACAACCGAGATTAAGTAAAATTGACTGGGTGGAGGATGGCGGTGATGAGAGGGGGTGGGCTGGGGTGGGCGGTGAAAGAAAATTCCTAAAATGCTAACCGGCCTACTTTTACGTCGAATGAATATAATTTGGGATTAATTGCATTTGTAAATTTCCTCTACATGTTCTCTGTGTATAATTTCAACCTCTTTCGATCTGTCGGGGAAGGAGGGGAGTTGCATTACAGAAAATAACGCTAACACATTCGAGTTTGGAGTCGAATCCGGGGTTATATTAATCTGTGTTTAATTATGATATTCAGTTTACAATTTAGCTATCCCAAGCGGGGTGGACGGGTGTTGAAATTTTCAAACATGTTAAACAGTCGATTTTTGCAACGTATAAATATTTTTAAAATTCACTGAAATTCATAAAATTTCTCTACATGTTCCATATATTTGATAGTAACCATTTTCGGGATTGGGATTGGAGCACCCTTAAATACGGGGGTGGCGTGGATTTATATAAAACTTACGCAAAAAAAATCGAGATTAGACTCGAATTCAGGGATATTAGTGTCATTGGGTGTAATTATGATAGTCAAATTGCCAAGCGGGGGTGGTTAGGGGTGGAAATTTACAAACATGCTAACACGGCCGATATGTGAGTCGGATAAATATCTGGGGGTAAAAGTTATTAATAGTGTTTCTACCAATGTATATGAGTAAAATTTCAACCTTTTACGATTTGGGAAAGGAGCACCCTAGGGGTGGGGGAGGAGAAGCATTACAAGAAAATAATTCGAATACAACAATGCCTGGAGCCAAAGCCAAAGTTATGGATAACGCTGAGTTTAATTATGACATTCAACTAGCAATTAACCTCCCAGGGACTGGGGTGGTCGGGGATGGAAATTGTCAAACATGTTAATCTACTAATTTTTCGACGACTAAATATTTTTCAGGCTCGATTAGATTCATAAAATTTCTCTACGTTTTGTCTGAGTATCATTTCAACCTCTTTTGGGATTAGCAGTATAGCACCCTTAGCGGTGGGGGTGGAGGAACGCTACAATAAAATAACGCGAATACAACCGAGATTGGAATCAAATCCAAAGTTATGATTGTCGCCTAGTTAAATAATTACATTCAATTAGTCACTTAAACCCCAGGGGCGCGGTGGATGGAGGTGGAATTTTTTTAACATGTTAAACAGGCGATATTTGTGTTATATAATTAAGTGTCGAGGTAAATGACATTGATAATATCTACCGATTTTGTTTGTAAAATTTCAATCCCTAGCGACATGAGGTGGAGCACGCTTAATGGTGGGTGTGGAGGGATTTAGCAGGAAAATAACTCTAAAATAACTGTCCATGAATTTGTTTATGACAATATGAGTAACCCGCAGGGGTGGGAGAAGTTGGGCGGTGGTGGTTGGGGGATAGAAATTATAAAATAAGTAAGCTCCGAATTTTGCGTTGAATAAATATTGTAATGCCAATTAATTAGGACATTAATTGTTTAAACATAAAAATTTAAATTGTTTGAGAAATCTATTATTGCGGCAGGAGCGCTTCCATAGCGACAATGTAGCCCAGCTCTGTTCCTTTGTCGGAAAGTCGAAAATGGCGTATGCGCGCTAAAACTCGAGACGATAGTTCAGTTGGTGAGATAAATTTAACAGAGTTGGTTGGTGCCGGGACGTTTAGGAGGACGGAACAAGTGATACTAGAGCAGAGACTAGCCGTCGTTTATTTTCTTACAGTTAAACAAAGTTGTGAGTTGAGGACAAAGTAAAACATTCACGAAAGCATTACATCGAAACTTGCAAAGTAAAAGCAGTTTTACGTCCAAAGCCAGCCCGGAATAGTAAAGTTGCAGTTTAAGTCCAAAGCAGTAAAGACTAGCAAATCTACAAACCACAGAATTCACCTAAGGCAAGCAGAATTCACCTAATGCAAGCAGTCAACAGATAGCTGACAAAAAAGAGAATCATCCTAGTTCCTGACATCCTATCAAGTTTGACTAGAATCAGTGTAAAATCTCGCAATAGTGTATTTTCGAAACTAAAAAGGAATGCATGAAACAAGCTGGACAGATGTGAGTAACAAAATACAAAATAATGATTTATGTAAACGTAATTAAAAGATAGAAGTCAGATTTCGTTCTCATCTTAAATTGTTAATCATAAAAATTACTTTTTAATTTCGTTCTATTTTAATTGTCAAGTTAATTCCTTTCTTTTAGTCGACGTATTGTTTAGGTAAATGTGATTTGTTGTTAATAAGATTTTTAAACAGAATTGATGTGTCCATTATCAAACCCAGTTAAGACCCTGAAAGAAATTAATATTTTAAATTTGTAATTGTTTTTAATTTATTGCCACAAAACAAATAAATATTATTATGTGAATTTTATTAATTCTTTATTTAATTAACGACCTCTAATTTCGATTATATTACAATATATTTAGTGAGATGAGCTTATTAAAATTTCACTACAAGTTCTCCGTGCTTAATTTGAACCCTTTTCTTGATTGTGATGTTGATTACCTTAGGTATGGTGGTGGATGGGCGTTACAAATAAATAACGTGAATAAAACCGAGATTAAAGTCAAATACAGGGTTATGGATGCATTGAGTTTGATTATGACATTCAATTGGCCGTTTAATCCCCAGGAGCGGGGTTGCACGGGGTGGAATTTTTCAAACCTGTTAAATCGTCGATATTAGCAAGGAATAAATAAATGACAGGACCATTGACGTTGATAGTATTTCTACCGATGTTGTTAGTAAAATATCACCTCCTTTTATCCTGGGAGGGGAGCACGTTTAGGGTTGGGGGTGGACGGGGGTGGAAATATTCAAACTTCCTAAAACAGCCGATATATTAGCCGGATAAATATTTATCTGAGTATAATTTCAATCCCTTCCAGCATGGTAAAGGAGCACCCTTAGGGTTGGGGTGGAGATACTTTACAGGAAAATTACGCGAATAAATGCGAGATTGGAGTGAACTCCAAGGTTATGTATGTAATTGAGTTTAATTATAACATTCAACTTGGTATGTAACCCCCAGGGGCGGAAGTGGACGAAGAGGTAATATTTGAATACGCAAACACGGCAGATATTTGCGTTGAATAAAAAATTTTCACGGTTAATTATATTGATTGTTTGTCAATTGACCTTGTTTGTGTATGATTTTAGCCCGTTTTGTCTTGGATAGCGGTGGAATTTTAGGGGTGGAGGAGCGTTTCATAAAATTAATGCCAAAACAACCGACATTCGGGACAAATCTGGGTTCTGGATGTCCCTGAGCTTAATTATGACATTCAACTTGCGGTTTAACCCCCCACGGGTGAGTGTGAACGGGGGTGGAAATTATTCAAATATGTTAATCGCTCGATGTTTGCGCCTTATATTTTTCGCAGTTAATCCAATTCAAATTATTTGTCTTTATGTTGTTTGTGTATAGTTTCAACCCCTTTCGTGCATAGAAGGCGATCACGCTGAGTTTATTTATGACAGTCTGGTCAACGCGCGTAGGTTGGCGGTGGTGGGAGGTCGCTGAGCGGTGGTGTTCGTCGGGGGTAGAAAATTGGAAACATTTCAAACGGTCGAGTTTTTCTTTGAATAAATATGTTTCGGGATCAATGAGTCTTATAATATATCTCTACATGTTCTCCGTGTATAATTTTAACTCTTTTCGGGTTTGGGAGGGAAGCATCGTTAAGGGTTGGGATGCAAAACAATTAAGATTCGAGTTGAATCCAAGTTTGTGTAAGTCAATGAGTTTAATTATTACATTAAATTTGCAGTTTAACTCCCCCCAGCGTGGGTGGTATTTTTAAAACATGTTAATAAGCCGATATTAGCGTCGTAATGCATTTTTTCTGTCTCAATTAAATTCATAAATTTCTCTTGATACTCTCTGTGTGATTTATGAAAGAATATTTGTCGGGGTCAATGAGTTCAACCCCTTTCGGCATGGGAGGTGAGAACATGTAGGGATAGAGGGCGAAGTGCATTACATAAAAAAAACGCAAAAGCAACCGAGATTGGAGTCAAGTTGGGGCTTATGGATATACGACATTCCGACCAACGCCGGGCACCCAGCTAGTTAATAATAATAATAATAAAACTCCGTCAAATTTAAATTGGAAGCTTTGTTTAGTATTAAAATTGCTGTTTTGTTACTATGCAGCACCCAGTAAAAACTTTAAGTATTATGAAATAAAGTTTAGTTGATTATTGACCACCATAGGAATTAGATGTAGTTTTTCATTTCGCTGCAATAAAGCTTACAATTTTTATTAAAAGTTACAACAAGTTGGATTTCATGGAGTAAATAACGTGAGATATTTATGCAATACCTTGCCAATGAGGTAAAGATTATATTGGAGAAACCAAAAGAAACGTCGACATCCGAATTAACGATCACAAAAATAACGCGAACTCTGAGAAACGTATAAATCAAAATTAGCCGAACATGCATGGTAAATTAATCATTTTCAGTAATTCTGTATAGTTGTTTTAAAACCTCATGCATTTAAAAGGAATTTTAAAGAATCCATCCACATAGCGAGCAGTTGAGCTGTATCTCAGCTGTTAACGTCCCTGTGTTAACGTCGGATTCCTCCAACAAAACGTTAAGGCCCTAGAAACTGAGAAGGAAAGCCGCCAATCTCACACAGAACGCTATAAAATTAGCAGTAAGTCCCAAACATTTCAGTTAAATGCGAAGGCCTCGATAGCCGAATCTCTGGATAAGCTGAGTCTAGTAGGTTTATTTCGTTAACTCTTCAGTACACAGTGTAGCATATATGCCACATAAATTTTAGTATCACCACAGTTAGTTTCTAAGAGTTTTAATTTTTGGTGCAGAAATGAAACAACATGCATTTAAGGAAATATGAAATTTATGGCATCAGTGGACATATTAAAACATGACTGTCCTAGCTTTCTCAACTCCTCAAGCCAGATTTCTGTTCTTTTTTTCAAGCTTCATTCTCAGGGTGTTCTTATTGCAGTAAAATAATAATTATCCATTAATGTGAATTATTGAATAAGTAAACCTAATTATATTTATGGTGAATATGTGCAACATCATGAGTTAAATTTTACTTGGTCACGTACGATATTTATTTGGTTATTTTCCCGTATTGTATTCACAATAATACATCTTTAAAAATTTACTTTAAAAGAATACAAAAAATCATGCAGTAAAGGTACTGTTCGGCATTCTTGTGCTGAGCTCTGATTCTTAATCCATTTCCCTGAAGACGAGAAGGTTTTTTACTGTTCAAAACGTTGGATCATTCTTACCGCTATCTTCCACTCTTTAATTATCTCTTCTACTATAGACAATGGTACACCCGACAAATTCTTCACAAAGAATCAATTAACGAATCACAATCTTCACTAGGAAGCTTTACTCAGGGCAAATATTATGTCTACAATAACCAGTGTTCGGCAACGTCAATTTAACCAGTTATTTTATTCTCCGAGAGTCACTTATTAATTACTCTAAGTATTTTAGTGTGTATTATTTGAAAATATTTCTTGCACAGTTCTTTAGCAACTATCGAGAGACCAGAGAGATTTGGATTTTAAACTTTCCAGGTTCTAGGAAAAATTTTCCATTGTCTCTGGAATCGTTCCCGAGTTTGCACGCCAGTTGTAACATTTATGCTATTACCAGGGGAGAAATATAAATTCAAAGATTAGGGACAAATATAATAAACACTGTATACATAATCTAAATCATTTTTTATTAATAAAACACACACTGCACAATTCAACTCATTTATCAGGGTTCAGAATAAACAATTATGTGGAATGTGGCTAAAAAATAATTTAACATACCGAGAAAATTATGTACCTGGTATTTTTGATACTAAAGACAGGAAAAAAAATGGTGCACCGATGCCCAGTCAGTACGACAAGACGGAGGTCGTCTTTGCTGTTGATGGTACAGCGTTGTGGTGAGCTTTAGGTCAAATTAACTAATGATATGCGGTTTGTTGGAATTGTTCTTGCAGGAAAGGGAAATACAATATTTAGTTAATAAAAACAAGAATTCATTTTATGAGAATTTATATAAAACGAAAGCTCTCCAGCCTGCCAGGGATGCATGTAACCCCCTCCCTTTCTCAAGATTAACCGTGGTTCTCCTTGTGGCAAACCGACGCGATACCCGGAAGCATGGAATGCGACTTACCAGGTCTGCAGTTCGGACAGGGTCGACTCCCGTTGGCGACTCTCTCTCTCCGCAGCATTCACAGGAGACGACCGGAAACCCACGTGCAAAACCAAAATCTTCCAGGATCAACTCTCCCTGACCACTCTCACCGACGGTCCAAATCCATTTCTCTAGTGTTCGCAGACTTCTCTCTCTGCCTCCTCAAAATCCCTCTCTCCTGGCTGGTCCTTGTGCACACGTGACCCACTTCCATCTATTTTAGGGCCATTCCCTCCCGGTCGTCCACGCCTTCCTTGGCCGACCCTGACCTTGCTTGCGGGACTTGCGGATTTTCCAATCCACCCCGCCATTGTCTTGTGTCTGCTGCTCGACCCGGCAAGCCACATTCCCATGCTTCCAGGCAGTAATTTAGGCAACAGTTATAAAAAATATTTTGTAACAAATCGATAACTAAAGGTGCACCATAGCGTTGGTTCTAGATACCTGGAGAGCGACATAAACTGCGTGCGTCGTCGAAACAGCTCTCGGCCGGCTTCGGAATCAGAATTGGGTTGATTATATCTCTAGAGCAGTTGATATAACGAGGTTCTCTTGGACTAAAATGTGACACTCGAAATTGAAGGAGTTCAAACTTTTAAAGTTTTAACTGCTCTGGGTCGCCACATAGACCCGAATGACCTGATTTCTCATCTCTACCTCCCATTTCGGCTCCGGAAATTCCTACGCTATTTCAAAAATTTTAATGAAAATCCATGTTCATCAATTTACAAAAATTCTAGAAAAAATTAAACACAAATAGTTGCTGGAATTCTTGACGAAGTATAAAGTAATTACTCCCGCACAACACGGCTTCCTCAAACAAAAATCCACGAGTTCATACAAAGTATACAAAATTCCCTTGATGAAAATCTCAAAGTAGCCGGAATTTTTGCTGAACTTTCGAAGGCATTTGATCTCGTAGATCACAACATACTTCGCCAAAAATTAGAATATTATGGGTTCAGAGGCAACGCTTTAGCACTCTTTGAATCTTATCTCAACAATAGAAAACGAAGGTAGCCTTACAAAAAAAAACTGGTGCCTCAGGGCTCAATAGTAGGTCCACTGCTTTTTCTTTTGTACATTAATGATCTTCCAGAATATATGGAACTTATACAATCTGTCTTATACGCAGATGACACTAATTTGTTAATTACGGACATTGATTTAAATAATTTCAATGCAAAGATTGAGATTACATCTAGAAACCTAAATACTTGGTTCGCCGCCAATAAATTAACACTCAATGTTCAGAAAACTAAGTTAGATCGTTTTACAACAGAAACCAACAACATCGTAACTGATAAGTTCTTAGATCGTGCGACTTTCCTCCGGTTGCAGGTCGACAGTATATTAAAATGGAACTTGCACATTGATCGCCTTGTGTGAAAAGTTAGTTTTCGCCAAAGTTATGGCTAATTGTAACACATGAGCCAATTGAATACATCGTGCTAATTCAGTGATATCATAACATATCAAAATTTTCGTTTAACGGATATATTTTCGATTTAAGTAATGTACTTGTGCGCCTGAATTCACAAATTCTCATCTTTACTAAAAGACTGTCTTTTGTGTCAGTTTTCTGTTAGATTCACTAGAATGTGGTTGTTCGTAATTGACTACAAGCGTTTATTATGTATATACTAGTTGGGTGCCCAGCGTTACCATAATTAAAATCAGCGACATCGATAACCCCCGAGTCGGCTCCAATCTCGGTTGTTTTCGTGTTATTTTATGTAACGCGCCTCCAACAATGAAAAGCGTAAATATTATACACAAACAACACCGAAGTGAAACATTATCAATCTAATTGACTCCGTAAAATATTTATTCGACTCAAATATCGGTCGTTTCAGCATAAGCCTATTGGAATATTACCACCCCCGCCCCCGGGGGTGGAAGTTGTGTCTCATCCCCACAGTGTTTGTTACCGTGTCGCAAAGAACATTTGTCCGAAATTTTCTCCACGGGTGTAGATTTGTATGCGGAACATACACACAGGCAATTTTATTTTATAGACTAGCTGGGTGCTCGGCGTTGTCACATGTTCATAACCCCCGACTAGACTCCAATCTCTGTTGTTTTGACGTTTCTTATGTAACGCCCCTCCAGCCCCATCACTGACGGTGGTCCCCTCCCATGCCGAAAGTTGTTGAATTTATACACAGAGAACATCTAGAGAAATATTATGAATTTAATTGACCTCCGCAAAATATTTATTCGTCGATTAATATGTTTGAAAATTCACACCCCCGTTCACTCCCAACCGTGAGGGTTAAACTGCAAGTTGAATGTCATAATTAATCTCGGCGACATCCATAACTCTGGATTTGAGTCCAATCTCGGTTGTATTCGTGTTATTTTCATGTTTGCCCCTACACCCCCACCCCTAATAGTGCTCCATTCCCAAGCTGTAAGGGGTGGAAGTTATACACATATATAATCATTAAAACATTATAAATCTCTTTGACCTCTAAAAATATTGGCCGTTTTAGTATGATGGAACATTTCAACCCCCTGCTCCTGGGGGTGGTAGACTTGTCTCATCCCAACAGGGTTTGTTTCCTGATAGCAAGGAACACGTTACAAAATTTCGTGACATTTGCTCCACAGGTGTAGATTTGTATGCGGAACATCCAATTGCTTTATTTATTAGACGAGAAACAGTTTCTAAAGTGTTTTATAATCTTAACTTGTTTTTACAATGAGTTTTTATTATAATTTTAAACAAAACATGAGACCTTTGTTTTAATAAATAAATACACACAAAATAAAATACTACAAGAAGGTCCCATGACTTTCAAATTCTTAGCAATGGATCTATCCTCCCCAAGGACTACCGCTTTATCGTGGCAGGGAGGTTTGAGTGCTCCTATGACCCGGAGAGCTATGCTGGCGGGAGCTTAAGCTTCTGGTAGAGCCACCCAAGCCAGACAGGTCGTACGGTAGGAGCAAGACCAAGAGTAGTCCACTGGTCCTCCAAGTTGGGGGTAGGGCCAGCTTCTCATCACCCTAAAAAGTGAAAAAAGTGTAATCCACATGGTGGCAACTATCCTTTAGTAGCATAGGAAGGGATTTGATAGGGAGCATGCGTGTAAACGGTCTGAGCGGACTCTCGAGAGTTGGCACTGCGAGTTTCTCTCGGAGAGTGAACTCGGCCGAATTTCACTCTCCTGTAACATTCCAGCAGTTGGAATGGAAAGTCCAGCTAGTTCGTTCGCCAACTAAGCTATACTTCCGTTAGCTCACGTGGCTACCGATCTAGAGGATAAAGGAAGAATTAAGAACAGGAAATAAGAAAGTTGGTGAACTAATTATATAGGGGTTGGGGTGATTTCTGAAAGATGCCCGAAGTGTTGCACACCCTTCCAAACATCAATTCGTATGGAGCGTGCTTAGTTGTACAATGGGGTGTCGTATTGTAGACAAAAACCGCAAATGGTAACCACTGATACCAGTCATGTCTCAGTGGGTCCGCGTAGATTCTTAAGTAGTTTGCTAAACTGGAATGACTCCTTTCGAGCGAACCGATTGTTTGCGGATGATATTCAGTGCTATTCAATATCTGTATCCTAAGCAGTTTACATAATCGTTTAAAGACTTCGCTCATAAAATTAGTACCTTGATCTGTTAAAACTATAGATTTTTTTTAGGGTAACAGTCTACATGAGGGTAATCCACATGGTGGCAACTCCCCTTTAATAGCACAGAAAGTGATTTGAAAGGGGGGAAGCGGAAAGGAAGAGGAAGGTAGCCAAGGGCTAACTACGGCCTCCGGGCTATGGTTTAAGGATCCTACCCGGCAATTCACCTAAAAGTGATGCAGGGGAAACCCTAGAAAAACCTGCATCAGGTAGGTCGGACATTTGGTACTTGTCCCACGCCCTTCTGATGGCGGGAGAGGGGTCAGATGTATCGAAGGAATGCCATACACTAAAATAACTCTGTTTACAAATGCTTCGTCGACAGACTCCGCGGTTTGATCAATAAGAGGTATTGCGATTAAATATTTTGAGAGAACGTCTTGCAATGTTAGTACATATTTGTAACCGGATTAAGTAGTGTTCAAGGGACCAAATATGTCGAGTTCGACTTTCTCCCAAAGATGATGTGGAGAATCAGTAACCTGAAGTTGCTTAGTTTGTTGATTGGAGCTTTTAAAGAGCTGACATTCTCTACAACTTGAAATGTAATCTGAAATATCTTTAGCCATATTTGGCCATTGTTTATACATTTTAACCCTGGCGAGTGTCCGATTTATTCCCTGATGCCACCCGATCGGATTTAGATGCGCCTGTTTTCGTATCTCAGACTTTTCTCTTTCTGTTATGTCCTGTAGGGGTCCCCAATCCCATATAGTTTTCTGTTTCAACAACAAAGTTAGAGGCTTAGCAATCGAACTGAAATTCGATACAAAACGCCTACAGCACCCGGTTAACCCCAAAAATTCCTTGATATCACGTATACATGTGGGTGTTGGGTAACGTTTGACAGATTCGTTCTTTGCCGAACAGGGTGACAGCCCCCCTTAGGTTACCACGTGGCCCAGAAAGTCTAGTTGTTTGGATAAGAACATACATTTCTCTGGCTGCAATTTCAAGTTAAACTGTAGAAATTGTCTAAATACTTCCCTTAGCTTCCGGCTATGGATTTCTAGTGACTCCGCAGTAATAATACAATCATCTAGATAGACCCAACATCGACTACCCAAAGCGGACCGCAAGATGTTATTAATTGCTCTCTGGAATGTGGCGGGCGCTGATTTAAGTCCAAACGGCATTGTCCTAACTTCCTCAACTATAGGAATTTGCAAATAACCGGATGCGCAATCTAGGGCTGAAAAGTTCTTAGCTTTGCCCATGTCATTGAGAATTTCCTCAATGTTAGGCATTGGAAAAGTATCCCCTGGAGTAATTACGTTAAGTTTTCGGAAATCAATACACATTCGCCACTTCCTTTTTTGAGAAGGATCTGTAGTTTTCTTAGGCTCTAACAACACAGGAAAATTCCATTCGGAGTTACTTTCAACAATTACGTTATCTTCCAACATCTCTGGTCTACTTGATTTTTAACTTCCTGTTTCAAAGATTCTGGAATTCGGTAGTTTTTTAAATTAATAGGTCTAACAACATTTGGAATGGGAACATGATGAACGGCAGCGGTTGTAGTACTTTATTCGTCCCCAGGTAGGTGAAAAATGTCCATAAATTCTAAACATAATTTCACTATTTCCTCCGAGGCTTTTCCTTCGCCGTTAACACGCAATTTAGACAATAATAAATTACGCCTTTTCTACGTAAACAATTTGGAATTTTAAATTGAAAGTTGCTTCAAATTTGTGAGAGGTTTTACTAAATCTGGGTTAGTATTGAATTGTATGGGGTAAGGTTTACTACGAGACATTTAAAAACGTTATCTCGACACTCTACCAAACTACAAGCACACCGGAGGCCTGGCTGTAACAACTGATTTTCGATTAATCTCACACCTCACTGCCTTCAGTTCATTACCACGCAATATCGCTCCGAAAAACACTCCCCCGTTTCTTTTAATAATTTGGCGTTCCGTGCCTCGTCCTCTCTGTGGGAATCGTGCACCTCCGGAAACGCCCCCTGCCGCGACACGTCAGAACCGCATCCATTCCTTATCATTATGGTGCCAAGACGTTTTTGCCGATCAGATTCGCTAGAAGTCTTGACATCAATTGATACCTACGTTCCTAGCGGACTTTTGAAATTTATGCTTCACATGAACTCCTGCCATGTCCTTCGCAAAGGTGTGCGTCAACTTACGAGTCGCCTTAGCGCATCAAATTGTGCGCACTGTACGGAAAGTCGACCTTCCGTAGGACACACCCTAACACACCGCGGATTTTTATCATTTTGGGAGTTGGTGCACGAGCTTAATAAATTCGTCGGTATTCACGATTCTGCTAACGCTGAAGGCATCTGAACCTTCAGCGTCTAACTCGAGTTTTTTGCAATTCCACATGTATTAGCCGAACTCACCGTTCGGAGTTTTGAAGATGTAGGGTACGCCAAGGAAGAATTGCCGCTCTCTGCTCTCGGAAGTGGTGTCGCGTTTCCGTCTTGCTCGCCGCTGTGCCGTACAAGTAGAATTCGCTGTCACGTCTGATCTGGAATCTGCTGACCGGTGGTGTCGTCTGTTCGACGAGATGCCCAGCTGTTTAAGGCTCCGCGTTAACACTTCTTGGACCTAGAACAGCAATCCCGACTGCATTTCTTGCTCCAACTCAATAGCTACCAGCCACTAACCTAAAATCTCAACGTGCTGTCACCATGTAACATTCCAGCAGTTGGGAATGGAAAGTCCAGCTAGATCGTTCACCAACTGAACTATACCTCCGTTAGCTCACGTGGCTACCGATCTAGGGGATAAACGAAGAATTAAGAACAGGAAATAGGAAAGTCGGTAACGTGAGGGTTCGGGTTCAACTAGTTGAACCTAGGCGTAGTGTTTGGTGTTTCGCTGCACTTCAGTCAAATAAGAGTTGGTGAAGAATAAAGAGATTTAATATGCAGAAATAAAATAAAGGAGGACAATCTGGCGGATAGCACCAGGAGCCACCGACCCGTCTGAAGGTTAGATCGCGACTGCCGTTCTCCAAGAAGCTCTTTTCCCCTACCCGATGATTTTGGGTCTCCAATCAGAGTTCTTTGAGAACGGAAGATTTCCAATACCGTGTGCATCGTTGCACACGGCAGATAAGGTGATCGGCCGCAAGCCGCTGACTTGGGCTATACTCAGCTTTAATTCAGCTGTGCCAACGTGTGTCCACAATACAGAAAAGACGTTACAAAAAAATGGCACACGTGTGTAGGCTATTATAATACACTCCCGTGTAAAGGGCTCTGAGTAACTCGAGAGCTCCGGCTGCGAGTTGCTCTCACGTGTAAACGCACCTTAAGACATATCAAAGCCCTAAGGTTAAGCTGGTTTGGTCATATTTATCGAACGAATGACGACAGAGCAGTAAAGAAAACCTATAATTGCTTTCCTTTAACCGACGCGGAAGATTCGAAGAGCAAAGGTCAGATGGCGAGATGATGTGCTGAAAAACCTAACAGTGCTAGGAATAAAGAATTGGTCAGTCCAAGTAAAACATCGGAAGAACTGGAAGACTTGTGGAGATGAAAAAGAAGCATAACAATAATAATATTGAATAAATTTACGTAACAATAATTTATTTACTTATTTTACTATGATATGATCATGTTTTGACAGCAATGTGTGTTTAGGATTGCTAGTGTACTGTTGTGGAGGGGAGGCCAGATGGCCGGACCCTATTGTTTTGGAAAAAACCCTGGTCCGAGGGTCAGGTAAAAAAAGTACCGTAAGATTCAAGGAAGCGAGCAGTGGTCAGCTCTGCAGTGTAGTGTAAGCTTTCTGATGAATAAATACGCACAATATTAAAACTCAATCTACAATTCTATTATTTTCCCTACCAATATTTCCGGCAGTTTTCAAGTTAACTATTACGTTAACAACTTATGGTCCTCCGGGGTCGGATTTAAAATATTGGTAGCAGTTCTATATTGTGCTTCGGCGCTTACAAAGTTATAACTTGTAAGTGTTACAACGATTTTCGAGGTTGTTCGTAAAGTACTTCACGACCCTCACATTATCTGCTAAGACTAGCAAAATGTCTAAAGTAGACAAGAAGCAAATGGAGCGATTAATACAGAAGCAGTATATATTGAAGCAGGAGATTCTGGACGTAAAAAATCAACTTTCTGCGAGATCTTCAATTTTGTTGCCTATGCTGAAAGCGTGCCTACAAAAACTTGAAGTGGACTGGGGTAAATATCGTACGCAGCATGCGGAAATTCAATCCCTGAAGACTTCCGAGGATGAACAGAAGATCTACTTCCAGGACGACCATTTCAACACTACCAGGGAGGCTTTTCAAGAAATATTCTATTTCATCTTGGAGAAAATTTCTGAAGAAACATCTATCCAGAACTCAACACTGAACAACGCTGCAGCCTGCGCACCATCGTCACAAGTTAAGTTACCGCGTATTGTTCTTCCTTCTTTTAATGGAAAAGTTACAGACTGGATAAATTTACACATTTAGTTATTAATAATAATTCTTTATCAGATATTGACAGATTGCATTATTTAAAGTCATGTCTTGTCGGTGAAATCAGTAACCTGTTGTGTGGCATTTCCTTGTCAGATTCTAATTTTGTAGAAGCCTGGAATTTCTTAAAAAGCCGTTTAGATAATAATCGTTCCTTAATTAACGCATACCTCAAGCAATTTTGTGATTTTTCAGCAATACCTCTGATTTCCTGCCAAATCTTAAAAATTAAGAGATATCTCTAATTCAGTTAGGACTGCCTTTAATAGTTTAAAAATTAAGTCAGAAGACCATTTTTTAGTCTATTTGACTGTTTCAAAATTAGATATACAATCCCGCAAGGAATGGGAAATGCATGTAAGTGATACAACTGAATTTGTGAACTATTGTGATTTGGAATCCTTCATTTCATCTCGTATACGTGCATTAGAAGCTATTCCCGTATATAACTTTAGATATGTCAAAACACGTAATGCTCAACAATTTTCTAAGAATAATTCATTAAATTCTCATCACACATCTGTGTATAAAATATGTTGTTTTTGTAATGGCGATCATAAGATATGTGCTTGTGATGCATTCAAGAATTTGTCAGTCTTCAATCGGCATTCTTATATTCGAAAGAATCAACGGTGTATTAATTGTTTAGCGAAAGGCCATAATCTCCAGGCCTGCCCTAGTAAGTTTTCGTGCAAACATTGCCATAAGAGACACCATTATCTGTTACATCAAGAAGCAAATATCAATTTGAGTTCTTCTAATCTAGTTTCGTCAGATAACTTAAATTCAGAAAATTCGTCAAACCCACCCGTTAGTAGTCATTTTAATTCTATTGAAAAAAGCAAGTTGCAACCAGTGTTACTTGCTACAGCTCGTGTTGTGTTACAAGCTGCTAACGGTAGACAAATTCAAGTTCGCGCCTTGTTAGATCAGGGTTCAGAAGCTTCCTTTATAAGCGAATCTATTGTTCAAATATTATGTTTACGTCGTTCCCGAATATCAACTTCTATTTCGTCAGTTGGTAGTAACACCGTAGCAAATATTTCTAGTTCCGTGAATGTTATCATTAAACCTATTGATACCACTACTCTCGTTGTTCCAAAAATAACTAAATATGTACCTAGACAATTTACCATCTCGAGCGAACTGAGCCATTTGCAAGATCTTAAACTTGCAGATCCTTATCCTTCTTCCAATGATAAAATTGATTTCCTTATTGGTGCTGATTTATACAGTTCTGTACTTCGCGATGGATTACGTACAGGTCCTCCTAGTACACCGGTAGCGCAATTAACTATATTTGGATGGATAATTTCAGGTCCTCTACCGCTCCACCCAATTAATTCTCACTCGGTCCATATCCATCATGCCTTTGATACATCATTAAATAAGTTATTACAAAGATTTTGGGAAATAGAAGATATCTCTGATCATGTTTCACTTTCTCAGGATGAAAATGAATGTGAATCTCACTTTATCGTACTCACGAAGGGCGTTATGACTTTCATCTGCCGTTTCGTAAATTAATCATGGAATTAGGTCTGTCACATAAAATAGCTCTCAATTCGTTTCTTAGGTTGGAAAATAAATTACAAAGTGACACTTTAGAGACTGTTCAGGAAATGCAAATTCAAATTTCCGCCTTAGCTAATTCTGCTGGGTTTCAACTTCGTAAATGGTGTAGTAATTCACCTGCACTCCTTTCTAGTATTGATTCGTCTGATCATGGATTGGCAGTTGAATTTCCCTTTGAAGAAATTACGAGTTTGAAATTATTGCTTATAAATTCAATGTTTCCCCATCAATAAATACCACTATTAATAAGCGAAACATTCTATCTTCTATAGCTAAATTGTTTGATCCTCTCGGCTGGGTCTCACCAGTTATTATTAATGCTAAAATACTTCTTCAATCATTGTGGCTGTTGAAAGTTTCCTGGGATGAAGAACTGCCAAAACCAATTGTGCAAAAGTGGATTGAAGTTAGAGACCATTTATCAGCTCTATCTTCTGTAACTATTCCTCGCTGGATCCATTATGATAAATATATTCATGTTGTCGAACTTCATGGTTTTTCAGACGCTTCAATCTCGGCTTATTCTGCTGTTATATATATACGTATTGTAACCAGATCAGGTTCTATATTTGTTTCTTTATTGAATGCTAAAACAAAAGTCGCTCCTCTTAAAACTTCAAGTATACCTCGATTGGAGCTCTGTTCCGCTTCTATTCTTGCGAAACTGATAGTTACTGTACAAAAGGCATTAGATATTTCAAAAATATCATTACATTGTTGGTCAGATTCAACTATTGTTTTAAGTTGGCTGCAGAAACCTGCCGCTACATGGTCAGTGTTTGTTGCAAATCGAATTTCAAATATTCAGACAATTATTCCCGATGCTATTTGGAGACATGTTCCAACAAAGGATAATCCTGCAGACTGCTTCACGCGGTTTGTCACCTGCTGAATTGCTAAATTATTCTTTATGGTGGAATGGGCCAAAATGGCTTTCTTACCCTTCAGACAAATGGCCTAAAATTAGAATCGACTGAACTCGAGAAACGCAATCAATTTACTTCACGTCATTTAGAAAAAACTGATGCTATTTACCTTCGTTTCTCATCTTGGTCAAGACTGTTGCGTGTTACCGCATACATGATTAAATTTATTAATGGGCTAAAACGAAAATCTGAGAGAACCATATTTCTTTCTGGCAATGAAATTACGCACGCTGCTGAGGTTTGGATCAGGTGCATTCAAAGTGAAGAATTTGCCACAGAAATTTCTCTTATCGATAAAAAACGAGAACTTCCTAAATCCTCTAATTAAGATCATTAAATCCCTTTCTAGATTCATCAAATATTCTTACTCGGTGGTCGACTTCGGAATTCAACGTTACAAAAGTGTCGGTTATTTCCCGCCATTAATAGTTAGACAAATGCACCAGAATTTATTACATGCTGGTACTCAATTAACTCTGAGTGTTTTACGAGAAAGATATTGGATTCTTGGAGCGAGATCTCTTGTCAAGACGGTAATTCACACTTGTGTAACGTGTAGTAGATTTAAAGCTTCTACCAATTATCAGCAAATGGCTGACTTGCCTTCTGTACGGTGTTTTCCTCATCGTATCTTCTCTCATACCGGAGTAGACTACGCTGGACCTTTTAATATTCGCGACAGCTCTGGTCGTGGTCGTAAATCGCACAAGTCGTATATAGCTGTCTTTGTTTGTTTTTCTACTCGTGCCGTACATTTAGAACTCGTTAACGATTATTCTTCCGCAGCATTTCGTCGATTTGTATCTCGACGCGGTATACCTAGCAATATGTACAGTGATAATGCCGCGAATTTCTATGGGGCTAATAAAGAATTATCAATTGCATTTCAAGCCGTTAGGAAGGACCCTAATGTTAAATAATTTTTTGCAAATGATGGAACTACATGGCATTTTCTGCCGCCAGCAGCCCCTCATTTCGGAGGCTGGTGTGAAAAGTGTCAAAAATCATTTACGAAAGATCGTAGGCACAGCCACTCTAACTTATGAAGAGTTTGTTACACTCCTAACTCAGATTGAATGTTGCTTGAATTCACGACCCATCGCGCCTCTTAAAGATAATTGTGATTCTTTCGATGTATTAACTCCTGGACATTTTTTGACTGGTACATCTTTAAAATCTATTCCTGAAGCTTCAGTTTTAAATTTCAACGATAAACGACTTTCTCGCTGGCAAATAGTACAAAAGCTTGCAGAGCGATTCGGGAGCCGTGATTATTTGTTGTCTTTACAACAGGGTAATAAATGGGTATCAACAAAGCCTAACGTCAAGTGTGGCGAAATAGTACTAATTAAAAATACTAATCTTCCTCCTACTAAATGGGAATTAGGACGCATTATTTCATGTTCACCCGGACGAGATAATTTAGTTCGTGTGGTAACAATAAAAACAGCGAATTCTCAGTACGAACGCCCTATAACACAAATTTGTAAATTGCCTGTTCCTATTACCTTCCAGAAATAAAGTTAGTATTGTAATTGTCTCAATAAAGTATAACCATATATATATGCATATCTATATAATAAAAAAGGATGTATATTTGTATGTATGTATGTATGTATTTACGTTGTTCTTTATACAAATTTTATCGCGTGGACAGAATGCAACAAAAATTGGTACACATATTCTTCAAAATACGAGAAACGGTACTGTGAGGGTGAGAAACGCCTAGCATGCATGTGGAAAGAATTATAATTAAAAACCGTGATCATTAAATATTAAATTACTGCGCGCCAAGAGACAATGACGTCACGCGAGAGAGAGACGTTACTACGCAACGAACAAAGGAAATATCTCCTTTATTAGGAATGAAATAAAGCAGAAATATGTTCTTTAAATAAAAAGTATAATTTCATACAGCAATACTCCATCGAATGATAATAAAGAAGAATACTAATTACTTTACCATCCTTGGGGAAAATGTAAGTTAATTTTCGCGCTGTATTAGTTGTGAGTCTAGCTAACAATTTCATCAATGTAATATTTCGTAATGTATGAAGACTGAGTGACGATTATATCCTGAAATACTCAAGGAATATATTTAGGTAATCAATTAAATACTTTTTCGAGTTTATATAAATAAGTACACGAGCAACGCCGGGCACCCAGCTAGTTAATAATAAAATTCAATAATTAGCTAAGGAACAAACCTCAATATAAAATTGTTAAAATGATAAATAATTTCACATAAACTGTATCAAACCAATATGATTATTTGTTTAATAAAATAAAGTTCACCCTGCATAACATTCTGTATATAAATAAGCCAATGATAATATTGTATGTAAATATTGAATGTAATTAGAAAACCCTTTACTTTAATATTGTTAATTTTCTGCAATTTGTATTACTCTTTGTAAGGTGAATATTTCTTTTTTTTTCTTGTACCTACAGCTTTCAATATTTTGTTTATTGTATACTAGCTGGGTGCCCGGCGTTGCCCGAGATGTCATTTATCTATAACCATCGATAACACTCCAATTTTGGTTACTTTTGCGCTATTTTTATGTAAAGCTCCTCGAACCCTATCCCTAAATGTGCTCACCTCCCATGCCGAAGGGGGATGAAGTTATTGAATAAATATATCGGCCGTTTTTACATGTTAGAAGATGACCACCCCCACAAATATGCGATAATTAAAAAGAATGTATTCCACGCAAAAATCGGCCGATTACATTGTCTGAAAATTTATTCCCCCGCCCAACATTTTCCAAAACCCATCTCGTTACCCAGGTTGTCACAATTAGATTCAGCGACATTCATAGTCTCGGAATTGATTCGAATCTCGGTTGTTTTTGCGGGATTTTATTTAACGTACCTCCACCCCACCCCTAAGCTTGCTCCCCTCACAGGGGTTAAATTATACACAAACAACATCGGTATAAATACTATCAAAGTAATTAACCCCAGGAAATAATTATCACAATTATCGACCGTTTAACATGTATGAAATTTTTCACCCCGGACCACTCCCGCTTCGGGGACTTAAACGGTCAAGTTTAATGTCATAATTAAACTCAGCGACAATCCTGATAGTTTCTGGTTTATTTTTATCTAATGCTACTTCCACGCCAACCCTTAAGGGTGCACCCTTCAGAGTCCGAAACGGGTTGAAATTATACACAGAGAACATGTAGGGAAATTTTATTAATCTAATTCATCCCGAAATATATTTCATGCACGCAAAAAACAGCCGGTCAACTCATCCCAACCCAGCCGATACCCGCGCGTTGTCCAGATTGTCATAAATAAATTCAGGGACATCCATTACCTTCGATTTGACTCGAATCTCGGTTGTTTTCCCGTTATTTTCAAGGAAATCCCCTCCACCCCTACCCCTATCATGCCTACAAACAACATCGGTAGAAATACTATAAACGTCAATGGTCCCGGCATTTATTTATTCCACGCTAATATCGATGATTTAACATGTTAGAAAATTTCCATCCCATCCACTCCCGCCCTTGGGGCTAAGTGGCCAATTTGATGCTATAATTGAACTGGACGACATCCATAACCTTGGATTTGACTCCAATCTCGGTTGTATTTGCGTTATTTTATTGCAGCGTTCCTCCACGCAACACCTAAAAGTGCTCTACTGATAATCCCGACCCGCTTCTGGGTGTGGTAGACGCGTCTAACCCCAACAGTCGGTAGAAACACTATCAATATCTGTGACCCCTAAAAATATTTATCCGACTCAAATATCGACTGTTTTAGCATGTTTAAATATATCAACCCCCGTCCACCCCCGCTAATTGGGAAGGTAGACGCGTCTCAGCCCGACAGTGTTTGTTTCCTGGTCGCAAAGAACACGTGTACGAAATTTGGTGAAATTTGATCCACCGGTATAGATTTGTATTCTCCACCCTAAGGGTGCCCTTTTCCCAGGGTGTAGGGGATGAAAATTAAATTCAGAAAACATCGGTAGAAACACCATAAATATCTTGGACCCCTAAAAATTATTATCCGACTAAAATATCGGCTGCTTTAGCATGTTTAAATAATTCAACCCCCGTGCACCCCCGCTTCTGGAAGTGGTAGATATGTCTCACCCCGACAGTGTTTGTTTCCTGGTCGTAAAGAACACGTGTACGAAATTTGGTGAAATTTGCTCTACCGGTGTAGATTTGTATAACGAACATACAAACATACAAACAAACATACAAACACTCTTTTTTATTTATAAGACTATCTGGGTGCCCGGCGTTGCCCGAGATGTCATTTATCTCTAACCATAGATAAGACTCCAATTTTGGTTATTTTTTTAACTATTTTTATGTATAGCTCCTCGTACCCTACCCCTAAATGTGCTCACCTCCCATGCCGAAGGGGGATGAAGTCATTGACTAAATATATCGGCCGTTTTTACATGTTAGAAGATGACCACCCCACATTTATGCGATAATGAAAAAGAATGTATTCCACGCAAAAATCGGCCGATTACATTGTCTGAAAATTTATTCCCGCGCCTAACACCTCCCAAACCCGTCGCGTTACCCAGGTTGTCACAATTAGATTCAGCGACATTCATAGTCTCTGAATTGATTCGAATCTCGGTTGTTTTTGCGTTTTTTTATTTAACGTACCTCCACCCCACCCCTAAGCTTGCTCCCCTCACAGGGGTTAAATTATACACAAACAACATCGGTATAAATACTATCAAAGTAATTAACCCCAGGAAATAATTATCGCAAATATCGACCGTTTAACATGTTTGAAAATTTTCACCCCCGACCACTCCCGCTTCGAGGACTTAAACTGTCAAGTTGAATGTCATAATTAAACTCAGTGACAATCCCGATAGTTTCTGGTTTCTTTTTATGTAATGCTACTTCACGCCCACCCTTAAGGGTGCACCCTTCCGAGTCCGAAAGGGGTTGAAATTGTACACAGAGAACATGTAGGGAAATTTTATTAATCTAATTCATCCCGAAATATATGTAATCGATGCAAAAACTGCCGGTCAATTCATGCCAACCCAGCCGATACCCGCGCGTTGTCCAGATTGTCATAAATAAATTCAGTGACGTCCATTACGTTCGATTTGACTCGAATCTCGGTTGTTTTCCCGTTATTTTCAAGGAAATCCCCTCCACCCCCACCCCTATCATGCCTACAAACAACATCGGTAGAAATACTATCAACGTCAATGGTCCCGGCATTTATTTATTCCACGCTAATATCGATGATTTAACATGTTAGAAAATTTCCATCACATCCACTACCGCCCCTTGGGGCTAAATGGCCAATTTGATGCTATAATTGAACTGGGCGACATCCATAACCTTGGATTTGATTCCCATCTCGATTGTATTCGCGTTATTTTATTGCAGCGTTCCTCCTCCCAACACCTAAAAGTGCTCTACTGATAAGCCCGAAAGGGTTTGAAGTTATAATCTGTGTAAATGTAGAGAAATCTCATTGATCCGGAAAAATATTTAGTTGCAAAGTTGTTTAACATGTTTGATAATTTCCACTCCCGACCACGGCCGTCCCTGGGAGGTTAATTGCTAGTTTATAGCATAATTAAACTCAGCGTTATCCATAACTTTGCTTTTGACTCCAGTCTCGTTTGTATTCGAGTTAGTTTTTTGTAATATTCCTCAACCCCCACCCCTACAATTCTCCTTTCCCATGCCGTAAAATGTTTGAAATTTTACTTACATACATTGGTACAAACACTATTTATCACTTTTACCCGGAAATTATTTATCTGACTGTGTTAGCATGTATGAAGAATTTGATCCACCGGAATAGATTTGTATTCTCCACCCCAAACGCTAGGGGTGCTCTTACCCCAGGGTGTAGAGGTTGAAAATTATATTCAGATATCATCAGTGGAAAGACTATAAATATCTTTGACCCCTAAAACTATTTATTTATTTGCATGAAATATCGACTGTTTTAGCATGTTCAAATATTTCCACTCCCGTCCACCCCCGCTTCTGGGGGTGGTAGGCGCGTCGCACCCCGACAGTGTTTGTTTCCTGGTCGCCTACAAACAACATATATATATACAACAAATTATATTCAGAAAACATCGGTAGAAACACCATCAATATCTTGGACCCCTAAAAATATTTATCCGACTGAAATATCGACTGTTTTAGCATGTTCAAATATTTCCACCCCCGTCCAGCCCAGATTTTGGGGGTGGTAGACGCGTCTCACCCCGACAGTGTTGTTTCCCTGGTTGCAAAGAACACGTGTACGAAATTTGGTGAAATTTGATCCACCGGTATAGATTTGTATAACGAACATACAAACATACAAACATACATACACTCTTTTTTATTTATAAGAAGATTAAGTGTAATAATTATTTATATTAAGCCCTTTCGTTTTGGTAGAAAAGGGATTATTAATGGATTGATTTATATGGTTTAGCATTTTGGCAGTTTTAGAATAATAGACAATTCTCACCACCAGCCCTAAGCAAGCTCACCACTAATGTCTAAAGGGATTTATATTTTCAACAACATCCTTTGAAATAGTATTCACGTAATTCTCCTCCAAGAACGCACAAGAACTGACTATTTATCTTCCCTTCCAACCCCCACCCTTTCGGGTTAAATGGGCAATGAAAAATATTTTTCCGAAGTAAACTCACTGACATCCATAACCTTCGATTTGACTCCAAACTCGGTTGTATTCGCGTTATTTTTCAGTAAAGCAACCCCACCCCAAACCCTAAGGGTGCCCTTTTCCCAGGGGGTAGGAGATGAATATTATATTCAGATAACATCGGTAGAAACACAATTAATATCTTTGACCCCGAAAATATTTATCCAAATCTAATACCTGCTGTTTTAGCATGTTTAAGTATTTCCACTCCCGTCCACCCCCGCTTCTGGGGGTGGTAGGCGCGTCTCACCCCGACAGTGTTTATTTCCTGGTCGCAAAGAACACGTGCACGTAATTTGGTGAAATTTTAACCACCGGTATAGATTTGTATTATCCACCGCAAACGCTAGGGGTGCTCTTTCCCCAGGGTGTAGGGGATAAAAGTTATATTCAGAAAACATCGGTAGAAACACCATCAATATCTTTGACCCCTAAAAATTATTATCCGACTAAAATATTGGCTGTTTTAGCATGTTTAAATATTTCAACCCCCGTGCAGCCCCGCTTCTGGGGGTGGTAGACGCGTCTCACCACGACTGTGTTTGTTTCCTGGTCGTAAAGAACACGTGTACAAAATTTGGTGAAATTTTCTCTACCGGTGTAGATTTGTATAAAGAACATACAAATATATTTATATACAAACAAACACTCTGCTTTATTTATTAGACTAGCTGGGTGCCCGGCGTTGCCCGAGATGTCGTTTATCCATAACCCCCGATTTGACTCCAATCTAAGTAGCTTTTGCGTTATTTTATGATACAACTCGACCCCTATCCCCAAATATGTTCACCTCCCATTCCGAAAGAAGTTGAACTCATTGACCCTGAAATAATTTCATTGAACGAATATATCGTCGTTTTAACATGTTTGAAAATTTCCAGCCCCGCTACAGTAGGTTAAACAAAGAAAAATTTCCACGCAAAAATCGGCCAGTAACATCGTTTGAAAATTTCTACCACCGTTCAGGCCCCCTCCCTCCCACACCGCGCGTTATTCAGATTGTTACAATGAAACTCATCGACATCCATAACCACAAAATTTTGGTCTATTCGCGATATTTTCATGTAACGAAACACCAAACGCCACCCCAAAGCGTGCTCCCCTTCCATGGCGATAGAGATTGAAATTATTCACCGAGAATATCGACCTTAATATAATGAATTTAAATTATACCGAAAAATATATATTGGACGCAAATATGGGCCGATTAACATGTTTGAAAATTTTTATCTCTCTTCAGTCCCACTCGTGGGGGTTAAACTGCAAGTTGAATGTCATAATTAATCTCAGCGGCATCCATAACCTCATATTCGATTCCTATATCGGTTCTGTGTGTTATTTTTATGTAATGAAACCTACCCTTCATGGTGCTTTCCTCTCGAGTCGATAAGGGTTGTAATTATACACAGAATATATTAAAAAATATTATTAGTGTCATTAACACCGCTAAATATTTATTTGACGTAACTATCGATAGGTTAACATTTTTTAATATTATACCCCCACCCACGTCCGCCCAGCCCCACTCACCCTCGCTCGCCTCTACGCGCTAACCAGGTTGTCCTAAATAAATTCAGCAACATCCATAACCCCGATTTTTCTCGAATCTCGGTTGTTTTCGTGTTATTTTCTTGTAACACCCCTCCACACCTACCCGTGCTCGCCTTACAAACTGAAAGTTGTTAAAATTATACAAAAATAAAGTTGTAGAAATACTATCAATCAAATTTATGCTAAAAATAATTATTAAAGCAAGTACGGAACTCGATTACATGTTTCAAAATTTCCACCCTGACCACCCCGTCCTTTGGCGTTAAATGGCGAATTTAATGTCATAATTAAACTCAGCGGCAACCATAACCCTGGATTCGACTCTAATCTCGATTGTTTTTGCGTTATTTTTTTGTAATGCCACTCCACCACCAACCCTAAGGGCAGCTCCCCTCCAAATCCTGAAAGGGGTTGAAATTATACACGGATACCATATAGAGAAATTTTATTAATCTCATTGATCCCGAAATATATCTATTCGACGCAATAAACGGCCTAAAAACATTATTTACAATTTCTACCCCCGCCCAACTCCTCTCACCACAGTCAACCCTCGAGCGTTGCCGAAATTGTCGTAAAGAAACTAAACGTCAGGCATTACCTTTGATTTGACTTGAATCTCGGTTGTTTTAGCGTTATTTTCTGTGAAACTCCCCTCCACCACCAACCGTAAGCGTTCAGCCCCTCCTGCTGCAAGTGGTTGAAATTTTACACACATAACATGAGTATACTATCAAACTAATTAACCCTAAATACATTTATTCAACGCTAACATCGGCCGTAATTTCATGTTTTTAAATTTCAACCCCCGTCCCCCTCCACCCCTCGAGGTTAAATGGTCAATTGAATGTCAAAATTAAACTCACCTACATCCATTACCCTGGATTTGACACCTATCTCGGTTGTATACGCGTTATTTTCTAACACTCGTAAGAGTGCTCCTTTCCTATAGTAAAAAAGGGTTGAAATTATACTTATATAACATCTGTAGAAACAATATGAATCTCTTTGACCCCAAAAAATTTTTATCCGCCTAAAATATCTGCAATATTAGCAAGTTTGAATATTTCCACCCACACCCGTAAGGGTGCTCCTTTCTCATGCCGAAGGGGGTGAAGTTATACACAAACAGCATCCAGAATGACACTAACAAATCCAATGACACCGACAAATAATTACTCAACGCAAATATTGACTGTTTTAACCTGTTGTTTTTATTAATTTACAACCCCGCTACCCTCGCCAAGTCTTAACCCCACAGTTTTTCCAGATTTTTAAGAATATGTCTACCCAGGATTATTGCAATTTATCCACAAGTTTAATTGTTTATAAATAATGTACAAACATACATTATTTTTTCTTACATAGGCAACTGAGTGCAGGGTTTTTATTTATATTTGCCCTGGTAGAGAAATTAATTCTATATGGTTAATTGTTAACACGTGTTGTAACTGGCATAAGACCATCAGATATTAACCCCTTTATGGATAAAACCCAACATATGCCAGTAGCACATAACTGTCATTTTAAATCCTATTAAACAGAATAAGGGGGTTTATCTAAAAAAATGTGAAAATTAATGAATCTGTCTCTATTTCCTATCCAAATGACTTAATATTTTTGACTATGACATATCTCAGAAAACAAAATTATCACCATTTGGTTCTATATGTATAGTTAATTATGTTTTTACTCTTCAGTATGGATTTATCAGCTTTAATAATTAGAACTGACTTACCTAACATCACAGATATTAATCTCAATCAGATGAACTTTTGACGTAGTGAACATTAATTTAGATTCCATATTTGGGAAGAGCTAGTTAAATTTACATATGTAATATTTTTCCATTTATGAGCTATTATGTAATATATATATATATATATATATATATATATATCTGTGTGTGTGTGTGTTTGTATTTATACAAATTTGGGAATTGTTTTAAATAATGTGTATGAATATGTTATATGAGAAACATCAAGGCAAAATCAGCTGTAAGCCCTATTTATTAAAAATGATGAATGACCCTACCTAAGATATATATATATATATATATATATATATATATATACATATTCAATATTATTATTCACTGTCAGCTACTTAGAGAAGGAAAAATACATCAAATTTAACAATGAACATATACATACAATACACAACAATGCCATGATATGCACAGCAATTATGCAAAAAACTACAATTATATGAAGAGTGTATTAAATTTTGGTAAAAAGCTCTATATTATAAGCTTTCCATTTAATTTAAATATTTTGATTTTAATATATTCAAAAATAACTTTAAAATATTCCTTGTGAAGAACTGTTATTATTGGAAAATATGTTGTCACAATTATTCCCGATTTAGATTTTAATAATGTTTTATACTGAAAAGAAATGCTGATAATAGCTCAGAAATTGTAATATGTTTTCTTAATGTTTAAACATTGACATTCAAATATGTGATATTATGAAGATATACACACATAACAATATATGTGTGTGTGTGTGTGTGTGTGTGTTTGTATATATACAAATTTGGGAATTGTTTTAAATAATGTGTATGAACATGTTATATGAGAAACATCAAGGCAAAATCAGCTGTAAGCCCTATTTCTTAAAAATGATGAATGACCCTACCTAAGATATATATATATATACATATTCAATATTATTATTCACTGTCAGCTACTTAGAGAAGGAAAAATACATCAAATTTAACAATGAACAAAAACATACAATACACAACAATGCCATGATATGCACAGCAATTATGCAAAAAACTACAATTATATGAAGAGTGTATTAAATTTTGGTAAAAAGCTCTATATTATAAGCTTACCATCGAATTTAGATATTTTGATTTTAATATATTCGAAAATAACTCAAAAAATAAAATATGTTATCACAATTATTCCCAATTTAGATATTTATAATAAAATAGTATATAAATTAGCTGATTTATTATCACTCACAAAGAATTTAATCAGAAAAAATTTGTGTTAACCTAACCTGAAAATTTTGTTTAACGACACAAATTGCACGCAATAATTTGTTTACATTTATACAAATTTATAGAATAACGTTGCGTAAAGTATAATTAATTGTACTTTTAATTCAATTTAAATGTTCCTATTTCTGTACATACCTTTCACTGATGGTGCATTAATTGAATAACGACCATAAAAAACTTTCGGAGTTCCGTACGTCATTTTCAATACTTTTATAGTTACAAACATATAATTCAGCAGTCGTACCTTAGACAAATCTTATTATCTTCTGAAATATTATACAGGATACAATAGTACGTTATATTATGAAATTTTATAAATCTCGACCGAAACACATTTGAATGTATTATAAGGCGCCATATTGGCTTTATCAAAGATATCGAGATAATTAACTATTCCAAATTAACTTTGCGCAAGTAAAGTGTTTCGTATTGTTTTTCATTACTATTCGATGGAGTAATACTGGAAAAAATTTTACTTTTTATTCAATCAAAATATTTCTGCTTTATTTCATTACGAAATACAGAACTATATTTAGGATACGTCAATGTCTTGAAAACTTATGACGTCATCGTCTCGCGCAGTAATTTAACACTAATTCGTAACTTATTTCAATTATAATTATTTCCACGTTTATTCTAGGGGTTTCTCACCCCCACAGTACCGGTTCTCGATTTTGGCAGAATATATATACCAATTTTTGTTAAATTCTGTCCACGCGATAAAATTTGTATACAAAACAACGTAAATACAAACAAATATACACGCTATTTTATTATATAGAAGAAGAAGATTAAGTGTAAAAATTATTTATATTAAGCCCTTTCGTTCTGGTAGAAAAGGGATTATTAATGGATTGATTTATATGGTTTAGCATTTTGGCAGTTTTAGAATAATAGACAATTCTCACCACCAGCCCTAAGCAAGCTCACCACTAATGTCTAAAGGGATTTATATTTTCAACAACATCCGTTGAAATAGTATTAACGTAATTCTCCTCCATGAACGTGCAAGAACTGACTATTTATCTTCCCTTCCAACCCCCACCCTTTCGTGTTAAATGGGAAATTAAAAATATTTATCCAAAGTAAACTCACTGACATCCATAACCTTCGATTTGACTCCAAACTCGGTTGTACTCGCGTTATTTTTCTGTAAAGCAACACCACCCCAAACCCAAAGGGTGCCCTTTTCCCAGGGCGTAGAAGATGAATATTATATTCAGAAAACATCGGTAGAAACACCATAAATATCTTGGACCCCTAAAAATTATTATCCGACTAAAATATCGGCTGTTTTAGCATGTTTAAATATTTCAACCCCCGTGCACCCCCCCTTCTGGGGGTGGTAGATATGTCTCACCCCGACAGTGTTTGTTTCCTGGTCGTAAAGAACACGTGTACGAAATTTGGTGAAATTTGCTCTACCGGTGTAGATTTGTATAACGAACATACAAACATACAAACAAACATACATACACTCTTTTTTATTTATAAGACTATCTGGGTGATCGGCGTTGCCCGAGGTGTCATTTATCTATAACCATAGATAAGACTCCAATTTTGGTTATTTTTGAACTATTTTTATGTAAAGCTCCTCGAACTCTATCCCTAAATGTGCTCACCTCCCATGCCGAAGGGGGATGAAGTCATTGACTAAATATATCGGCCGTTTTTACATGTTAGAAGATGACCACCCTCACAGTTATGCGATAATGAAGAAGAATGTATTCCACGCAAATATCGGCCGATTACATTGTCTGAAAATTTATTCCTCCGCCCAACACCTCCCAAACCCGTCGCGTTACCCAGGTTGTCAAAATTAGATTCAGCGACATTCATAGTCTCTGAATTGATTCGAATCTCGGTTGTTTTTGCGTTTATTTATTTAACGTATCTCCACCCCACCCCTAAGCTTGCTCCCCTCACAGGGGTTAAATTATACACAAACAACATCGGTATAAATACATTCAAAGTAATTAACCCCAGGAAATAATTATCGCAAATATGGACCGTTTAACATGTTCGAAAATTTTCACCCCCGACCTCTCCCGCTTCGGGGACTTAAACGGTCAAGTTTAATGTCATAATTAAACTCACTGACAATCTGATAGTTTCTGGTTTATTTTTATCTAATGCTACTTCCACACCAACCCTTAAGGGTGCACCCTTCCGAGTCCGAAAGGGGTTGAAATTATACACAGAGAACATGTAGGGAAATTTTATTAATCTAATTCATCCCGAAATATATTTAATCGACGCAAAAAACAGCCGGTAACTCATCCCAACCCAGCCGATACCCGCGCGTTGTTCAGATTGTCATAAATAAATTCAGTGACATCCATTACCTTCGATTTGACTCGAATCTCGGTTGTTTTCCCGTTATTTTCAAGGAAATCCCCTCCACCCCCACCCCTATCATGTCTACAAACAACATCGGTAGAAATACTATCAACGTGAATGGTCCCGGCATTTATTTATTCCATGCTAATATCTATGATTTAACATGTTAGAAAATTTCCATCCCATCCACTACCGCCCCTTGGGGTTAAATGGCCAATTTGATGCTATAATTGAACTGGGCGACATCCATAACCTTGGATTTGACTCCAATCTCGGTTGTATTCGCGTTATTTTATTGCAGCGTTCCTCCACCCAACACCTAAAAGTGCTCTACTGATAATCCCGACCCGCTTCTGGGTGTGGTAGACGCGTCTAACCCCAACAGTCGGTAGAAACACTATCAATATCTGTGACCCCTAAAAATATTTATCCGACTCAAATATCGGCTGTTTTAGCATGTTTAAATATTTCAACCCCCGTGCACCCCCCCTTCTGGGGGTGGTAGATATGTCTCACCCCGACAGTGTTTGTTTCCTGGTCGTAAAGAACACGTGTACGAAATTTGGTGAAATTTGCTCTACCGGTGTAGATTTGTATAACGAACATACAAACATACAAACAAACATACATACACTCTTTTTTATTTATAAGACTATCTGGGTGATCGGCGTTGCCCGAGGTGTCATTTATCTATAACCATAGATAAGACTCCAATTTTGGTTATTTTTGAACTATTTTTATGTAAAGCTCCTCGAACTCTATCCCTAAATGTGCTCACCTCGCATGCCGAAGGGGGATGAAGTCATTGACTAAATATATCGGCCGTTTTTACATGTTAGAAGATGACCACCCTCACAGTTATGCGATAATGAAGAAGAATGTATTCCACGCAAATATCGGCCGATTACATTGTCTGAAAATTTATTCCTCCGCCCAACACCTCCCAAACCCGTCGCGTTACCCAGGTTGTCAAAATTAGATTCAGCGACATTCATAGTCTCTGAATTGATTCGAATCTCGGTTGTTTTTGCGTTTATTTATTTAACGTATCTCCACCCCACCCCTAAGCTTGCTCCCCTCACAGGGGTTAAATTATACACAAACAACATCGGTATAAATACATTCAAAGTAATTAACCCCAGGAAATAATTATCGCAAATATGGACCGTTTAACATGTTCGAAAATTTTCACCCCCGACCTCTCCCGCTTCGGGGACTTAAACGGTCAAGTTTAATGTCATAATTAAACTCACTGACAATCTGATAGTTTCTGGTTTATTTTTATCTAATGCTACTTCCACACCAACCCTTAAGGGTGCACCCTTCCGAGTCCGAAAGGGGTTGAAATTATACACAGAGAACATGTAGGGAAATTTTATTAATCTAATTCATCCCGAAATATATTTAATCGACGCAAAAAACAGCCGGTAACTCATCCCAACCCAGCCGATACCCGCGCGTTGTTCAGATTGTCATAAATAAATTCAGTGACATCCATTACCTTCGATTTGACTCGAATCTCGGTTGTTTTCCCGTTATTTTCAAGGAAATCCCCTCCACCCCCACCCCTATCATGTCTACAAACAACATCGGTAGAAATACTATCAACGTGAATGGTCCCGGCATTTATTTATTCCATGCTAATATCTATGATTTAACATGTTAGAAAATTTCCATCCCATCCACTACCGCCCCTTGGGGTTAAATGGCCAATTTGATGCTATAATTGAACTGGGCGACATCCATAACCTTGGATTTGACTCCAATCTCGGTTGTATTCGCGTTATTTTATTGCAGCGTTCCTCCACCCAACACCTAAAAGTGCTCTACTGATAAGCCCGAAAGCGGTTGAAGTTATAATCTGTGTAAATGTAGAGAAATCTCATTGATCCGGAATAATATTTAGTTGCAAAAATTATTAACATGTTTGACAATTTCCACTCCCGACCAAGCCCGACCCTGGGAGGTTAATTGCTAGTTTATAGCATAATTAAACTCAGCGTTATCCATAACTTTGCTTTTGACTCCAGTCTCGTTTGTATTCGAGTTAGTTTTTTGTAATATTCCTCAACCCCCACCCCTACAATTCTCCTTTCCCATGCCGTAAAATGTTTGAAATTTTACTCACATAATTTGGTACAAACACTCTGAATCACTTTTACCCGGAAATTATTTATCTGACTGTGTTAGCATGTATGAAGAATTTGAACCACCGGAACAGATTTGTATTCTCCACCCCAAACGCTAGGGGTGCTCTTACCCCAGGGTGTAGAGGTTGAAAATTATATTCAGATATCATCAGTGGAAAGACTATAAATATCTTTGACCCCTAAAAATATTTATCCGACTGAAATATCGACTGTTTTAGCATGTCCAAATATTTCTACCCCCGTCCACCCCCGCTTCTGGGGGTGGTAGGCGCGTCTCACCCCGACAGTGTTTGTTTCCGGGTCTTAAAGGACACGTGAACGAAATTTGGTGAAATTTTAACCACCGGAATAGATTTCTATTCTCCACCACAAACCCTAAGGGTGCCCTTTTCCCAGGGTGTAGGGGATGAAAATTATATTCAGAAAACATCGGTAGAAACACCATAAATATCTTGGACCCCTAAAAGTTATTATGTGACTAAAATATCGGCTGTTTTAGCATGTTTAAATATTTCAACCCCCGTGCACCCCCGCTTCTGGGGGTGGTAGACATGTCTCACCCCGACAGTGTTTGTTTCCTGGTTGTAAAGTACACGTGTACGAAATTTGGTGAAATTTGCTCTACCGGTGTAGATTTGTATAACGAACATACAAACATACATACACTCTTTTGTATTTATAAGAAGATTAAGTGTAATAATTATTTATATTAAGCCCTTTCGTTCTGGTAGAAAAGTGATTATTAATGGATTGATTTTTATGGTTTAGGATTTTGAGAACAATTGTTCTAATAATGTAGATTACGTGGATAATATTTTCATTGAAGTTGTAGTAAACTAAATTATAAACTACGTTAGCATGTAGAGTTTTTCTTACATGTATTTGTCCGTGATTATTTGTTGCTTTATTTCTTCTCAATAATACAACTTCAATTACGGAATAAATGTAAAATTATGTTTATAACAATTTATAATATAAAAACTTTTTAAAAGAGTATAAAAAGCAATGGTTCTGAAACACTTTTATTTTTTATTAAACGTCGTTATTAATGGAAACAACATAGGTTAAAATAGTATGAACAACACCACCCCTAAATCTGCTACTTTCCCGTGGTGGAAAGGGTTGAATTTTTACTCATATCACATCGGTAGAAACACTATCAATCTAGTTTACCCATAAACACATAACATTTTGGCAGTTTTAGAATAATAGACAATTCTCACCCCCAGCCCTAAGCAAGCTCACCACTAAGGTCTAAAGGGATTTATATTTTCAACAACATCCTTTGAAATAGTATTCACGTAATTCTCCTCCAAGAACGCCCAAGAACTGACTATTTATCTTCCCTTCCAACCCCCACCCTTTCGGGTTAAATGGGCAATTAAAAATATTTATCCGAAGTAAACTCACTGACATCCATGACCTTCGATTTGACTCCAAACTCGGTTGTATTCGCGTTATTTTTCAGTAAAGCAACTCCACCCTAATCCCTAAGGGTGCCCTTTTCCCAGGGCGTAGGAGATGAATATTATATTCAGATAACATCAGTAGAAACACAATCAATATCTTTGACCCCGAAAATATTTATCCAAATCTAATACCTGTTGTTTTAGCATGTTTAAGTATTTCAACCCCCGCCCACTTCCGCTTCTGGGGTTGGTAGACGCGTCTAACCCCGACAGTGTTGTTTTCCTGGTCGCAAAGAACCTGTGTACGAAATTTGGTGAAATTTGCTCCAGCGGTGTAGATTTGTATTCTCCACCCCAAACGCTAGGGGTGCTCTTTTCCCAGGGTGCAGGGTTGAAAATTATATTCAGATATCATCAGTGGAAAGACTATAAATATCTTTGACCCCTAAAAATATTTATCTGACTGAAATATAGACTGTTTTAGCATGTTTAAATATTTAAACCCCCGTGCACCCCCGCTTCTGGGGGTGGTAGACATGTCTCACCCCGACATTGTTTGTTTCCTGGTCGTAATGAACACGTGTACGAAATTTGGTGAAATTTGCTCTACCGGTGTAGATTTGTATAACGAACATACAAACATACATACACTCTTTTTTATTTATAAGACTAGCTGGGTGCCCGGCGTTGCCCGAGATGTCATTTATCTATAACCATAGATAAGACTCCAATTTTGGTTACTTTTGAGCTAATTTTATGTAAAGCTCCTCGAACCTTATCCCTAAATGTGCTCACCTCCCATGCCGAAGGGGGATGAAGTCATTGACTAAATATATCGGCCGTTTTTACATGTTAGAAGATGACCACCCCCACAAATATGCGATAGTGAAAAAGAATGTATTCCACGCAAAAATCGGCCGATTACATTGTCTGAAAATTTATTCCCCCGCCAAACACCTCCCAAACCCATCGCTTAACCAAGGTTGTCACAATTAGATTCAGGGACATTCATAGTCTCTGAATTGATTCGAATCTCGGTTGTTTTTGCGGGTATTTATTTAACGTACCTCCACACCACCGCTAAACTTGCTCCTCTCACAGGGGTTAAATTATACACAAACAACATTGGTATAAATACTACTAAAGTAATTAACCCCAGGAAATAATTATCGCAAATATCGACCGTTTAACATGTTTGAAATTTTTCACCTCCGACCACTCCCGCTTCGGGGACTTAAACGGTCAAGTTTAATGTCATAATTAAACTCAGTGACAATCCCGATAGTTTCTGGTTTCTTTATATGTAATGCTACTTCACGCTCACCCTTAAAGGTGCACCCTTCCGAGTCCAAAAGGGGATGAAATTATACACAGAGAACATGTAAGGAAATTTTATTAATCTAATTCATCCCGAAATATATTTAATCGACGCAAAAAATAGCCGGTAACTCATCCCAACCCAGCCGATACCCGCGCGTTGTCCAGATTGTCATAAATAAATTCAGCGACATCCATTACCTTCGGTTTGACTCGAATCTCGGTTGTTTTCCCGTTATTTTCAAGGAAATTAATTAAACTCACTGACAATCCCGATAGTTTCTGGTTTCTTTTTATGTAATGCTAATTCACGCCCACCCTTAAGGGTGCACCCTTATGAGTACGAAAGGGGTTGAAATTATACACAGAGAACATGTAGGGAAATTTTATTAATCTAATTCTTCCAGAAATATATTTAATCGACGCAAAAAACAGCCGGTCAACTCATTCCAACCCAGCCGATACCCGCGCGTTTTCCAGATTGTCATAAATAAATTCAGCGACATCCATTACATTCGATTACGCAAAAAACAGCCGACCAACTCATCCCAACCCAGCCGATACCGCGCGTTGTCCAGATTGTCATAAATAAATTCAGCGACATCCATTACATTCGATTACGCAAAAAACAGCCGACCAACTCATCCCAACCCAGCCGATACCCGCGCGTTGTCCAGATTGTCATAAATAAATTCAGCGACATCCATTACATTCGATTACGCAATAAACAGCCGACCAACTCATCCCAACCCAGCCGATACCCGCGCGTTGTCCAGATTGTCATAAATAAATTCAGCGACATCCATTACCTTCGGTTTGACTCGAATCTCGGTTGTTTTCCCGTTATTTTCAAGGAAATTAATTAAACTCACTGACAATCCCGATAGTTTCTGGTTTCTTTTTATGTAATGCTAATTCACGCCCACCCTTAAGGGTGCACCCTTATGAGTACGAAAGGGGTTGAAATTATACACAGAGAACATGTAGGGAAATTTTATTAATCTAATTCTTCCAGAAATATATTTAATCGACGCAAAAAACAGCCGGTCAACTCATCCCAACCCAGCCGATACCCGCGCGTTTTCCAGATTGTCATAAATAAATTCAGCGACATCCATTACATTCGATTACGCAAAAAACAGCCGACCAACTCATCCCAACCCAGCCGATACCCGCGCGTTGTCCAGATTGTCATAAATAAATTCAGCGACATCCATTACATTCGATTACGCAAAAAACAGCCGACCAACTCATCCCAACCCAGCCGATACCCGCGCGTTGTCCAGATTGTCATAAATAAATTCAGCGACATCCATTACATTCGATTACGCAATAAACAGCCGACCAACTCATCCCAACCCAGCCGATACCCGCGCGTTGTCCAGATTGTCATAAATAAATTCAGCGACATCCATTACCTTCGGTTTGACTCGAATCTCGGTTGTTTTCCCGTTATTTTCAAGAAATTAATTAAACTCACTGACAATCCCGATAGTTTCTGGTTTCTTTTTATGTAATGCTAATTCACGCCCACCCTTAAGGGTGCACCCTTATGAGTACGAAAGGGGTTGAAATTATACACAGAGAACATGTAGGGAAATTTTATTAATCTAATTCTTCCAGAAATATATTTAATCGACGCAAAAAACAGCCGGTCAACTCATCCCAACCCAGCCGATACCCGCGCGTTTTCCAGATTGTCATAAATAAATTCAGCGACATCCATTACATTCGATTACGCAAAAAACAGCCGACCAACTCATCCCAACCCAGCCGATACCCGCGCGTTGTCCAGATTGTCATAAATAAATTCAGCGACATCCATTACATTCGATTACGCAAAAAACAGCCGACCAACTCATCCCAACCCAGCCGATACCCGCGCGTTGTCCAGATTGTCATAAATAAATTCAGCGACATCCATTACATTCGATTACGCAATAAACAGCCGACCAACTCATCCCAACCCAGCCGATACCCGCGCGTTGTCCAGATTGTCATAAATAAATTCAGCGACATCCATTACCTTCGGTTTGACTCGAATCTCGGTTATTTTCCCGTTATTTTCAAGGAAATTAATTAAACTCACTGACAATCCCGATAGTTTCTGGTTTCTTTTTATGTAATGCTAATTCACGCCCACCCTTAAGGGTGCACCCTTATGAGTACGAAAGGGGTTGAAATTATACACAGAGAACATGTAGGGAAATTTTATTAATCTAATTCTTCCAGAAATATATTTAATCGACGCAAAAAACAGCCGGTCAACTCATCCCAACCCAGCCGATACCCGCGCGTTTTCCAGATTGTCATAAATAAATTCAGCGACATCCATTCGATTTGACTCGAATCTCGGTTGTTTTCCCGTTATTTTCAAGGAAATACCCTCCAAACCCACCCCTATCATGCCTACAAACAACATCGTTCGAAATACTATCAACGTGAATGGTCCCGGCATTTATTTATTCCACGCTAATATCGATGATTTAACATGTTAGAAAATTTCCATCCCATCCACTACCGCCCCTTGGGGTAAAATGGCCAATTTGATGCTATAATTGAACTGGGCGACATCCATAACCTTGGATTTGACTCCAATCTCGGTTGTATTCGCGTTATTTTATTGCAGCGTTCCTCCACCCAACACCTAAAAGTGCTCTACTGATAAGCCCGAAAGCGGTTGAAGTTATAATCTGTGTAAATGTAGAGAAATCTCATTGATCCGGAAAAATATTTAGTTGTAAAGTTGATTAACATGTTTGACAATTTCCACTCCCGACCACGCCCGTCCCTGGGAGGTTATATGCTAGTTTATAGCATAATTAAACTCAGCGTTATCCATACCTTTGCTTTTGACTCCAGTCTCGTTTGTATTCGAGTTATTTATTTGCAATATTCCTCCACCCCACCCCTACAATTCTCATTTCCCATGCTGTAAAATGTTTGAAATTTTACTCACATACATTGGTACAAACACTATTAATCACTTTTACCCGGAAAATATTTATCTGACTGTGTTAGCATGTATGAAGAATTTGATCCACCAGAATAAATTTGTATTCTCCACCCCAAACGCTAGGGGTGCTCTTACGCCAGGGTGTAGAGGTTTAAAATTATATTCAGATATCATCAGTGGAAACACTATAAATATCTTTGATCCCTAAATATATTTATCCGACTGAAATATCAACTGTTTTAGCATGTTTAAATATTTCCACCCCCGTCCACCCCCGCTTCTGGGGGTGGTAGACGCGTCTCACCCCGACGGTGTTTGTTTCCTGGTCGTAAAGAACCCGTGTTCGAAATTTGGTGTAATTTTATTAAGCGGTGTAGATTTGTATTCTCCACCCAAAACGCTAGGGGTGCTCTTTCCCCAGGGTGTAGAGGTTGAAAATTATATTCAGATATCATCAGTGGAAAGACTATAAATACCTTTGACCCTTAAAAATATTTAACCGACTAAAATATCGACTGTTTTAGCATGTTCAAATATTTCCACCCCCGTCCACCCCCCTTCTGGGGTTGGAAGACGCGTCTCACCCCGACAGTGTTATTTTCCTGGTCGCAAAGAACCCGTGTTCCTAATTTGGTGAAATTTTCTCCATCGGTGTAGACTTGTATTCTCCACCCCAAACGCTAGGGGTGCTCTTTCCCCAGGGTGTAGAGGTTGAAAATTATATTCATATATCATCAGTGGAAAGACTATAAATACCTTTGACCCCTAAAAATATTTATCCCACTGAAATATCGACTGTTTTAGCATGTTCAAATATTTCCACCCTCATCCACCCCCGCTTCTGGGGGTGGTAGGCGCGTCTCAGCCCGACAGTGTTGTTTTCCTGGTCGCAAAGAACACGTGTACGAAATTTGGTGAAATTTGATCCACCGGTATAGATTTGTATTCTCCACCCCAAACCCTAAGGGTGCGCTTTTTCCAGGGTGTAGGGGATGAAAATTATATTCAGAAAACATCGGTAGAAACACCATCAATATCTTAAACCCCTAAAAATTATTATCCGACTAAAATATCGGCTGTTTTAGCATGTGTAAATATTTCAACCCCCGTGCACCCCCGCTTCTGGGGGTGGTAGACATGTCTCACCCCAACAGTGTTTGTTTCCTGGTCGTAAAGAACACGTGTACGAAATTTGGTGAATTTTGCTCTACCGGTGTAGATTTGTATAACGAACATACAAATATACAAACATACAAACAAACATACAAACATACATACAATCTTTTTTATTTATAAGATATAAAAACTTTTTAAAAGAGTATAAAAAGCAATGGTTCTGAAACAGTTTTATTTTTGATTAAACGTCGTTATTAATGGAAACAACATAGGATAAAATAGTATGAACAACACCACCCCTAAATATGCTACTTTCCCGTGGTGGAAAGGGTTGAATTTTTACTCATATAACATCGGTAGAAACACTATCAAACTAGTTTACCCATAAACACAACATTTTGGCAGTTTTAGAATAATAGACAATTCTCACCCCCAGCCCTAAGCAAGCTCACAACTAATGTCTAAAGGGATTTATTATATTTTCAACAACATCCGTTGAAATAGTATTCACGTAATTCTCCTCCAAGAACGCACAAGAACTGACCATTTATCTTCCCTTCCAACCCCCACCCTTTCGGGTTAAATGGGCAATGAAAAATATTTTTCCGAAGTAAACTCACTGACATCCACAACCTTCGATTTGACTCCAAACTCGGTTGTATTCGCGTTATTTTTCAGTAAAGCAACTCCACCCCAAACCCTAAGGGTGCCCTTTTCCCAGGGCGTAGGAGATGAATATTATATTCAGATAACATCGGTAGAAACACAATCAATATCTTTGACCCCGAAAATATTTATCCAAATCTAATACCTGCTGTTTTAGCATGTTTAAGTATTTCAACCCCGGCCACCCCCGCTTCTGGGTTTGGTAGACGCGTTTCACCCCGACAGTATTGTTTTCCTGGTCGCAAAGAACCCGTGTACGAAATTTGGTGAAATTTGCTTCAGCGGTGTAGATTAATATTCTCCACCCCAAAACCCTAAGGGTGCTTTTTCCCAGGGTGTAGGGGATGAAAATTATATTCAGATAACATCGGCAGATACACTATCAATATCTTTGACCCCAAAAAATATTTATCGGACTGAAATATCGACTGTTTTAGCATGTTCAAATATTTCCACCCCCGCTACTGGGGGTGGTAGGCGCGTCTCACCCCGACAGTGTTGTTTTCCTGGTCGCAAAGAACACGTGTAAGAAATTTGATCCACCTGTATAGATTTGTATTCTCCACCCCAAACCCTAAGGGTGCCGTTTTCCCAGGGTGTAGGGGATGAAAATTATATTCAGAAAACATCGGTAGAAACACCATCAATATCTTGGACCCCTAAAAATTATTATCCGACTAAACAATCGGCTGTTTTAGCATGTTTAAATATTTCAACCCCCGTGCACCCCACCCCCCTTCTGGGGGTGGTAGACATGTCTCACCCCGACAGTGTTTGTTTCCTGGTCGTAAAGAACACGTGTACGAAATTTGGTGAAATTTTCTCTACCGGTGTAGATTTGTATAACGAACATACAAACACTCTTATTTATAAGATAATGCTTTGTAATTATGCATTTTGTTTGTGTTTGATAATTTACTTGATTTTGTAATATTGCGATACCTGTCTCGCAAGGCTGGCGGTATGTTTAGGATTGCTACTGTACTGTAGTGGAGGGGAGGCCAGATGGCCGGACCCTATTGTTTTGGAAAAAACCATGGTCGGAGGGTCAGTTAAAAAAAGTACCGTAAGATTCGAGGAAGCGAGCCGTGGTCAGCTCTGCAGTGTAGTGTAAGCTTTCTGCTTAATAAATACGCACAATATTAAAACTCAATCTACAATTCTGTTATTTTCCCTACCAATATTTCCGGCAGTTTTCAAGTTAACTATTACGTTAACAATGTGAACTGAACTTAAAAAAATCTTTTGCATTCAATTGTAGTTGTATTACTTAGTTCAACATAAATAAATCAGATTTGAGCACTGAAACAATGCAAACTTTTACAATAAGTTTTGTATTATAATTGTACAAATAAAGTTAGACGTTTTCTTAATAAATAAATACAAACAAACAAACAAAATAAAATACTACAAGAGGTTCCATGACTTTCAAATTCTTAGCAATGGACCCATGCATAACAATAATAATATTGAATAATTTAACATAATAATTTATTCACTTATTTTACTATGATATGATCATGTTTTGACAACAATGTGAACTGAACTTAAAAAAAATCTTTTGCATTCAATTGTAGTTGTATTACATAGTTCAACATAAATAAATCAGATTTGAGCACAGAAACAATTCAAACTTTTACAATGAGTTTTATATTATAATTGTACAAAAAACGTGAGACGTTTTCTTAATAAATAAATACAAACAAACAAACAAAATAAAATACTACAAGAGGTTCCATGACTTTCAAATTCTTAGCAATGGACCCATGCATAACAATAATAATATTGAATAATTTAACATAATAATTTATTCACTTATTTTACTATGATATGATCATGTTTTGACAACAATGTGAACTGAACTTAAAAAAAAAATCTTTTGCATTCAATTGTACTTGTATTACATAGTTCAACATAAATAAATCAGATTTGAGCACTGAAACAATGCAAACTTTTACAATAAGTTTTGTATTATAATTGTACAAATAAAGTTAGACGTTTTCTTAATAAATAAATACAAACAAACAAACAAAATAAAATACTACAAGAGGTTCCATGACTTTCAAATTCTTAGCAATGGACCCATGCATAACAATAATAATATTGAATAATTTAACATAATAATTTATTCACTTATTTTACTATGATATGATCATGTTTTGACAACAATGTGAACTGAACTTAAAAAAAATCTTTTGCATTCAATTGTAGTTGTATTACATAGTTCAACATAAATAAATCAGATTTGAGCACAGAAACAATTCAAACTTTTACAATGAGTTTTATATTATAATTGTACAAAAAACGTGAGACGTTTTCTTAATAAATAAATACAAACAAACAAACAAAATAAAATACTACAAGAGGTTCCATGACTTTCAAATTCTTAGCAATGGACCCATGCATAACAATAATAATATTGAATAATTTAACATAATAATTTATTAACTTAGTTTACTATGATATGATCATGTTTTGACAACAATGTGAACTGAACTTAAAAAAAAAATCTTTTGCATTCAATTGTACTTGTATTACATAGTTCAACATAAATAAATCAGATTTGAGCACTGAAACAATGCAAACTTTTACAATAAGTTTTGTATTATAATTGTACAAATAAAGTTAGACGTTTTCTTAATAAATAAATACAAACAAACAAACAAAATAAAATACTACAAGAGGTTCCATGACTTTCAAATTCTTAGCAATGGACCCATGCATAACAATAATAATATTGAATAATTTAACATAATAATTTATTCACTTATTTTACTATGATATGATCATGTTTTGACAACAATGTGAACTGAACTTAAAAAAAATCTTTTGCATTCAATTGTAGTTGTATTACATAGTTCAACATAAATAAATCAGATTTGAGCACAGAAACAATTCAAACTTTTACAATGAGTTTTATATTATAATTGTACAAAAAACGTGAGACGTTTTCTTAATAAATAAATACAAACAAACAAACAAAATAAAATACTACAAGAGGTTCCATGACTTTCAAATTCTTAGCAATGGACCCATGCATAACAATAATAATATTGAATAATTTAACATAATAATTTATTAACTTAGTTTACTATGATATGATCATGTTTTGACAACAATGTGAACTGAACTTAAAAAAAAAATCTTTTGCATTCAATTGTACTTGTATTACATAGTTCAACATAAATAAATCATATTTGAGCACTGAAACAATGCAAACTTTTACAATAAGTTTTGTATTATAATTGTACAAATAAAGTTAGACGTTTTCTTAATAAATAAATACAAACAAACAAACAAAATAAAATACTACAAGAGGTTCCATGACTTTCAAATTCTTAGCAATGGACCCAGGCATAACAATAATAATATTGAATAATTTAACTTTTTCATTTATTCACTTATTTTACTGTGATATGATCATGTTTTGAACTGAACTTAAAAAAAATCTTTTGCATCCAATTGTAGTTGTATTACATAGTTCAACATAAATAAATCAGATTTGAGCACTGAAACAATGCAAACTATACAAACAACATAATTTATTTGAAAACGTAACATTTTGAAATTATATCTCATAAAAAGAATTAAAATCCTGCGATATGTACTTTTTTCATTTTCTTGGTAACCTTATTTAAACCTACTTTTATACTCTTAAGATTAGCTGACTGCTCAGGTGTGCAATCTTGATTCAAAGAACAAAAATTATCTTGAATCTCTGGTGTGGACTGTAAAGTCATATCATAAGATTCACATAATCTATCAGGTGAAGATAGTTTCACTCTTTTGCTCTTTCTTTCCAAGCTACCCAGTGAGCGTTTTGGAAGAGTTTCAGAATTTTTGTTATATTTATCAGTGACCATAGAACCTTGAGACTGCTGGCTTTCAAACATGTCTTGTGATAAATTCATACTTAAATTTTGATTTGAAGAAAAGTTGTCCTTATTCAGATTCTTTTTGGCCTCCGGTGAGTTAGCAATTGAATGATTAATGGGACTGAATTCAGCTTGTTTTAACCATTCTTCCACTTTATCATCACTAGATGGCAATTGAGGCCCATCTTCATCTTTGCTCCATTCATCCATTTCATCAATTCCCCAAGCAGAAAGAATTAAAGGGGCGAGGAAATCATCATAGGACTTCAATTCTGCTTTAGACACTTGCCATTTTTGTCGAGGGAGTTGAGGACTTTCTTCTTCACTAACTACAGGTGTATCAATATTCTGTTTTAAATCTGAAATTTGAAGTTAGTTATCAATCTGGTTTATAGAATTATAAGAATAATAATTATGATCTTGAAGTTACATAAATCCAACAAGTTTATTTTATATTAATTATAGGAAATAGTGCAACAATAGAATTAATTCCTGACCCTTTCAGGAATTCAAGTGAAAACAACCTTAATACAAAGGTAATATATCAAAGATTCATTCAAACCATTTATAATCAAGCTTTAGCCAAACTAATTTGTAATAGGAATTTGACACATTTAATATGAATAAATAATGTTCTTTTTACCACTTAAAAATAGATTGGTATAAAATTAAGCAAATGAAAAACAAATAAGGCAATATACACACAAAAATAAAAAAATAAAATTACAGTCATATATGTGCTGCATATTCTGGAAAGATGAAGCATAAAACCTCTTCTTACGATATACTTCATTCTGAGGTGGTTCATTATTAACTTCATGTGTGCCTGATTTAAACATTTGTTTGTATATATGACCAGCTGAAGTCTGCATAAGAAACTTAGTTTCATCTTTAAAATATTCTGGTAATCCTGTGAGTCCCATTATTCCTTGAGATTTTGTGACAGCAGGCAGGCTCAAAGGTGGGTGAGAACTGCAACATATTCTACCAGCAATCATACAAACAATTTGTTTATGATTACCAACGCACAATAACTCTTTCATATTTCCAAGATTGGAACACTGAGCCAAAAAAGGAGGAGATGATAACTGGTGGTTCCAACATCTGACAGGATTTGAGAAAGAATTACGAGGATCAAACTGAATTACAGAATGGGTTGAACCCATATACATATTCCACTGCTTTGTATATAGCAAGCATGAAATTTCTTCACATGCGAATTCAAGGAATTTTTTCCCTTCAGCTTTCAAACAAAATCCATTTACTGGTTTTTTCAAATCAATCTGTAAATATTAAAATTTAAGTACAAAACATACAAAAATTATAATTATAAAGTAAGATGATATTTAATAAGTATATTGGGAAACTCTGAATAAATAATTACTCTGGTATCAATCCATGTGCAGCAACACTTATCTGTTACAAATATTTCATTTTCTGATCTATATGTCACACCACACCAACCATTTTTTCTTTTTCCATCTGTTGGACAAACTGAATTCAGTGTCACCTCTCCAGTAAGAACATAAGACCTGAAACGAGAACAAATTAGAGTATCAAATAGTTAGTGAAGTCTGATACATACCAAGATGATAATTGTGTAGAAATGTTGACAGAAGTGTGAATGCCATGAAGACTTCATTTAATATTCTTGCTAAAAGTAAACAAATACTCCTTAAATGAATACCATTAAAAGACCAACTGACAATTTATTGAGACAAAGAACCTGCCATAGAATATTTAGAACAATAAAATTAGCAAATAACCAAAAAGAAAATAAAACAAGATAAATAAAATTTGCCAACTATTTGACCTGGATCAAAAGCTGAGAACTTGAATGGTAGAGATCAATAACTGAATTATTGCCACATAACAAAAACAGAATATTAAACACAATGTGTGTTAATTTTCATTTCTTGTATTTTAATAAAATCAGTCAGATTTATTTATTGCATTACATTTAAGTTGTGTTGAAAGGTAATGAAACAGTAAAGACATCTAAGAAATAGTATTACATTTTATTTTACAGGCCTTTATATTTTGTAAAAATCATACAAATATCTTACTGTTGGTTGATGTCCCACAATTTGATTTCATGTTCACAGGTTGATGTACATAACTGACCAATAGAAGAGTTTAAATCAAACCCTGTAAAAGGTTTTCCATTATCAGATAATAATTGATTTTTTTCCCTCAAAATCAATGAATTTGTATTTTTTTTATTTAAGTACAAGTGGATTGTATCTCTTTGTCGAACACCAACAGCCACTGCAACAATTATTTCCTATCAGTTAACTACTAAATTCTCAGTTTTAGATATTAGTTACAAGGTTCAAACTCATTGATGAAAAAAACTGTTGTAATAAATTCATAAGAAAATGGGCTAAACCTTTAGACAATATATCTTCTGCATAATAACAGAAAAGCCAGGGTATTGAATGTGAGATATACTTAAAAAACTTACTTTGATAGATAGAATAAATATTGTTATTAACCTTGTTTGACAAAAGAAATATAAATGTAAAATATTGATGGATGTTTTTATAAATTATTTTAAATTCAGAAAATTAATATCCTTTAATAAAAACATAAAAATGTGATTCAATAAATTATCTCAATGTTTAAAAACAAAATCTGACATGCAAACCTTTATTGGCAACCACAACACTTTTAATTTGATAGATAGGCTGTTTTTTATTACATTTAGTCCGAATTATTGAAGTACTGGCTTCCAATGAGTCATTTTCTTGAAATAGAGGTACTGTACCTGCAATAAAAGTTGAAATAAAACTTAAGAAAACTATTATTAGAATAAATCAACAATTTTTTTACAGAAGGAATACTTTCCCACTGAATATGTAGAGTAAACAATTCTTAGAGCATCAAACAAGATAGTCATTGCAATACCACACAATGCAATCTATGAATTATTTATTAACAAAAAAAAAAGTTTATATAAATGGTAAGTCATAATTAATTTGAAATATACAATTGTATATGCCATGAGCTTCTGGTTTAATGTGAACAAATATCACATTTAAACAAAGGAAATTATTACAATAAGTAATGACAGATAACATGCAATGAAGCTAATTATTAACAAATAAGATATTCACAATGTGCAATTAAGGGAAAAACTAGTTTTTTCTCAAATAGTTTGAATGAAAACACAGTATGAACAAAATGATCATGTTTAAGTGCTTTTATTTACATAGTTCATCAAGGTATCTTCCTTGTGCAGAAAATGTGTACCCTTTATCCTTGTAAATTGCAGTAGAAAGAGTTCCTCCACAGTAATACCAATTGTAAACCTGTTAATAATAAAATAAAGAATTAGAATTCAGCTTGATATATGTTGGTATTACACTATGAAACTTGCTTTACATGTGTATATATAATTGCAATATTGGTATGGAAAGGAGGAGGCTGAGAAACTCCGAAAATTTGAAGAAATACCTTCAGTTCCTCTTGGCGACACCGCACTTCACTTTCAGGTAAGCCACAACCTATATATATATATATATATATATATATATATATATATATATATATATATATATATATATATATATACTGCTGCAGTATTCAAGTTTCAGAATCTATCACAATGGCCTCAATGATAAAAATAAACATTTTAGGAAACTATCATGAATTGCAAGGTCTGAGATGAAGGGGATCCATCAAATAAGTTACATCAATTGCAGGGGACAGTTGAAGAGAGCTTCAAACTTTAATATTATAATAAATAATATATTTATGAAATACAAAAAGCATTGAGGAACAGCTAATTTTTAGCCAATACCTAAATTATAGTACACACATCCTGTGCACACTTGTATGAATCATACAACAACAAAATGTGTGATGAAGAGGTTTTGAACATTATAATTTAGCTGTTTATATTTTCCTTAAATTTTATAATTTTACAATTAAAATTGAAAAGTGAATTTTGTTCAGCCAGTATCAAAATCTATTAATATCTAATTCCTTTAAAAAAAGAGGTGAGAGTGAGAGAGAATGGAGGGTGGGAGAGAGGGGGGAGAAATGTAAATTGTCACACATGTATTAAAATATAATTCAGTACTGATGAGTATTGTCTAAGAATGTATCAAGATCGTAAAGAGCTTGGAAATCTTGAAACATCATATCCACAGGTATGAGAAATCAGCAACTATAAAATATAGTACTATTGAAGGTCAATTAAAATTGCTTCTTTCTTATTAGCTAGTATATATTCTCATGACAGTGCTGATAAATAAGATGAAGGAGATTGAAGTGAATAGTATAAAATAAAGTATCCTATGTATGCAAAATAACCTGCTACAGTATTTTTTAGCTTGACACATCATGGCATTACAGTTAACATTGCATAAGCTCCTTAATTGTCTGTGACATTTTGCAAACATATCCTCTGGATCAATATATTCATCACAAAGCTTAACTTCACTATTTGAGTCTTTGCTTGTTATGGTAGCATGAAATCATAATTCAAATATTTTCTGTTGTAGGGCTTCTTTCTCTCTCTAAAAAGTTGAAATTATCAATGGATTTGGCCTAAAAACTAACACAATGCCAAATTAAACAGTTTTAACACTTCATAAAAAATTCTTTTACAGACCAAATGAATAAATAAATTTTGTTGAAAATGAACTACAATGAAATAATATTTACATGTTTTTTATTCCATTAGTCCTCAGGTGGTCAACATTGATTTTGCCACCTGATGTGCCTTTTTTCAGACATATAGCACCTTAAAGATGCAACTTAAAATCGAAAAATTACATAAAGAATCAGGTTGGAAAAATTATTACCAAACAAAGAATCAAACCTACATCTCCTGATTGGTACACAGACGCTCTAACCATTAAACCGTCAGAGTTGTTGCCTTAGAGCACACATGTACCAATCAGGAGACCCAGGTTTGATTCCTGGTCCAGTCAAGATTATTCCATCCTGATCCTTTAATTAAAAATATTTCATGACCCATATGGCTGAGCTTCAAATGTAAGCTTCTTCTGTTTCAACTGAATTAAAAATTAACTTCTTTTTCAGTATTTTGCTCATTATGCTCAGCCTGATCTGTTTATCTGGTAGTATTAAAAAAGTGTAGCATGTTGTAAAAGTTAACAGAAGGCTTGTAAATGCCACCTATAACATCCACTTTTTATACCATTTTAAATCTATAACAAGAAATGGTAAGATTATTAATAGAGCATTTTAACTTGACTTGACTTCTGCAAAAAAAATAAGTCTCGTTTCTTTCACCAGTTTGTTTTCTAAACTATGAACTGGAATCATGTTAAATAATTATGTGCAATAAACTGACTTTTTGCTGGAAGAAACCGACTCTGGCTCCTCAATTCATTCAATTTATTTTTCATGCCTTAAAATTTGAATGGGTATCCATTTTACAGAAGATTTTCAGAAATTGTCTTATGTTTCCAGTCATTTGCTTTAATTTTTATAATCAAGATGATTAATGTCACATTACATTCATATTAACTAATTAACAACTTCATGGCTGCATAGTGTACCTGTTATCACCATCATAAAACAACTGAACAAAATATTTTGTAATATATAGGATGATGCTAACTATGATAAATTAAATAAAACTGGTGGTGTTACACTGTCACATTTACTGTCTAGAATATTTATTAAATATCTTTGTTAAAGAAGTTTTATGGTGTATTACCAGCCTTACAATGTTGTTTGCATATCATTTAATAATTTCGGTGTAAACAGTTATTAATCAGACAAAATAATAATAATAATAAATTAAGTAATCTTATTTATGACATTTCTTATGTTTGACATGACACTAAATATTTAATACATGCTTGAGTAATAAACTGAAAACAAAATGTAAAATTATATATCTAGTAACTTGAAGGTCCTGGATTTTATTCCTGGTCAAGTCATCAATTTTCCTCAAGCTTAAAATAAATAATATATGCATGTGTCTCACAAGGAAACTCACCCCATCAAAATAATAATCAGGGTCATTTTTGAAATGTTTCAACAGTCTTTGATCATTTCGAGGGACAACTATTTCATCTACTCCAGAAAGTAGCAACCCACGGAAAGCTTCGAATTTTACTCTAGCTGAAAAGTAAACCAGGAAACAATACATCATCATTCATGCAATAAATTTAATGTTTGGTTCAATGTATATAAATATAATTTATACCTGAATTTGATAAAACACAGTTAAAACATGTTCATAAAATTAATATTTTCTACACATTCAACTTCAGTTAATTACACAGATGCACAAAATGCTTTTAACTATCAAATACCTTCAGCATTCTTTCGGAGACGACTAACAAGTCTTTCTGATGTCCTCTTCCATTCTATTTTATCAATTACAGGTTGTGAAACTGGATCTTTTCCTTGTTTAACTGTTACAAAAAAAATAAAAAGTACAAGACGACGATGCTGTTTTCAATTATATAAAATGGATAAAGAGTTATCACAAAGCAACAGGTAAATAATTAATGTAAAGTTAATCAAAAGCATAATAATAACTTTAAACTAACCTCTTTTTGGTATACATGGAGATTTAAACAACTGTTTGTAAGTACATTTGAATGGAAATGGTCCAATGTGCTCATCAAAATGTTTGTGACATGCCGTTTTTTGTATATTGAGGCCAGGAAGAAGAGAATGTGGAAGTTTTTCTAGATACGCTTTAGTAGGTGGTTTCGAAACCAATTTATGAAAATCCATAATAAATTTAAGTGTTTAACCGAGGTTACCGGCTCTCTGTCTGGGGAACATCGAACTGTGGTTCGCCCAGGTCGAGCACCAATTCAAAAGAAACGCCATGTTGAATTTTTTTTAAGCCGAGTATGACGTCAAATGTTTTGTACGGATGTCGTTTCTTAACAAGCAAACACAAAATTTACTCAAAATGAGTAAAAGAAACATTCATACAGCTACAGAAACCTTTTTTACAGTGTTAAATGAAGGACACGTCCTCCCTGAGCCTGTTCTGTGTATGAATTGACGTCATAGATTGTCAAACTTAAATATCGACGTGGCAACGCAGCCACGCATCGTGGCTGGAAGCACTTTCCATCGTGATGCTTGGCATACGCATCGCATTCAAGGAGGATCTCCAGGCATCATCAGCGGAGCTCCTATTCGGGGAAACGCTTCGGCCACCCGGGGAATTTTTCGCTCCCGAACCAATTGCACCTGGCGGATTCAACCCAACTTCACTTGTCGGCCGCTTTCCTTCGGGATGACTCCGCGCGGCCTCCTCTCCGGCTGCCATATACGGGAAATCGCCAAATCGTCAGCAGGGACAAGACCTACGTACTGCGGATACGAGGGAACGAGGTCCGGGTTTCGCTGGACAGGGTGAAACCGGCTTTCACGGCGTCCGGGGAAAGACCGCCGCACCATCTCGGGCTACTCCCGTTGCAATGCAGCAGCAGCCGGTTTCCCGGGAACGCCCAATGCCTCCTGCCAGGATCGGTTTACAGCCCGATAGGACCACGGCAACTCGAGCAGGTCTCCTCCCCGCTACGTCGCCGGCAATCCACAAACAGCCGGGCCCCTCGGCACGATGAACAATATTTGCCATTGGCGCCGACATTTTATTGTATTCTTTTTTATCTTTCTTTCTTATTGTATATATGTTTTGACATGGATTTTTTTATTGTTGTTGCCAATCCACGACTCCGTCTCTCGGCGGGGAACTGCTGTGGGGCCTTCTCCCTGTCCTAAGCACCTTAAGATTAAGCAGGAGAGAAAGGTCTCATTCTGTACGCAGCTCTAGTTAAGGCATCCGGTGTCCGCAATAAAGTCTTGTCCTATCGATCACGAGTTCTCTATTCTCTAGCACGCAGCACATTTTCCCAAAGAATATATGCACCTGTATTTATTATTATAAGTTTAAAAATCGTAAGAACCATCTAATCTTTCTAGAAAAACAATATGATTAAAAACTAATAACGACGATAATATGCAGACTAATACAAATAGAATGTTGATAAATTGCTGGTAAAAGTAAAATAATATTTCTGAGTGGAAAGGGTAAAAGGAACGCAGTTTTGCATTTGATAATATGTTGAAGAAACCTAGCGTATTTCTGACCTGCAATCTGTAAAATATTGTTGAGAATATAAACGGGAATCACATTTTGTGACATCTTGGAAGACTTAAAAGTTTTAATCGGAGAATAAAAGAAAGATAAAGAGACTTATTATTTGTGGGTGAGAGGTAGGGATGGGCTTAACAGGTATTTCTGGATAACGTGTTACTCGGTAGCAGTGATCCGGGAATAACGTGTTCCAGTAACCGGTGATTTCAGGAACTGCGTTTAGTAAAACGTTACCGAAGTAGCAGTTGAAAAGCGTGATTTACTCCATCACTGGCCTCCAGGGGCGGGCAGTGCTCCATAACCTCCCAGTCCGCATTTGCCCCCACCACGACGACCGCGAGTCGAAGAATTTAAGAGTGATTCAATCACGTATTAGGAAGGTCATCCTGATGGGCGACCTCAACGCCAAACACACGCAATGGAACTCCCGAGTGTGTAACAGAAGTGATATCGCGTTACGGCGTGTTGCCAGGAGAGGAGTGCACGTTTAGTCCCCAGAGGAACCAACTCACTACCCGCCCGGCGGACGAGCCCCAGACGTCCTAGACATTGCCGTAACAAAGGGAGTTACAGGTATCTGGGATTGCTATACGTTGCCCTGTCGTCTGACCACAATCCTGTATTTTTCAAAATGAAAGCAGATCTCGACCTCATCGAAGCGCCGAGAAACTACAAGAACGTCGACTGGGCGAAATTCAAGAAGGGACTCGCCGACTCCATCGCAGAGGCCCCGGATCCAGAGGACACCGACTCTGCAGTGGAGTTCATCACGGAGATGACAGTCTACATCGCCAACGAGACCTCGGCGACCCGTCGGGCAGAGGACGACCGACCTTCCCGCGAGCATCCTGGACCTGATCCGGGAGAAGAACCGAGCCAGAAAGTGCTGGCAGATCACGCGCGACAAGTCGGCCAAAGCTCTGATGAATCGGCTGGTCCGAGACATCAGAGCTGCGACCCAGCAGCACAGAAATGCGCTCTGGGAAGCACGGCTGATGAATCTTAGCGTGTCTGACGGCACTCTCTGGAAGGCCACGAGAACCAACGTAAAGAAGAGGAATATGATCCCCTACCTTACAGGAGAAAACGGCACGGCGTATAGTCATTCCGAAAAGGCAGAAGCGCTCGCAGACGCCTTTGAAGGGAACTTTCGCCCTGTCGAAAACCCAATAGACTTAGCACAGATCGAGTATGTAAACAATTACTTAAGAAATTATTTTTCCAGGAAACAGGAAGAAGATGATGAAATCCCCGAGATTTTAACCGAGGATCTACGCAGCATCCTCCGCAAGCTGCCGGCCAACAAAGCGCCGGGATACGACGGGCTCCCCAACGTCCTGCTGAGGAACTTCCCGCCGGAGGCCATCGAGTATGTCCGGAGGATATTCAACGCCCTGCTACGCCAGCGGAGATTCCCCCGCGCCTGGATGCACACCATCATCTACGCCGTGCCGAAGCCGGGAAAGGACCGAAAGCATCCTGGCTGGCGTACCGCAGGGCAGCGTCCTCGGACCTGTCCCGTACAACGTCTTCACCGCGGACATCCCGAAGCCAGGAACTGTAGCAGGCATCGCGCAGTACGCGGACGACACTGCAATCATCACGGCATCGTGGGACGAGTACGTCGTGGTAAAGCGACTCAACGTAGGCCTAGAGAAGATCCAACTGGAGGGTGAAGATCAACACGTCGAAGAGCCAGGCGCTGCTGATAACCCGTCGTCGACCGGACAAGCCAGTCCTGCGGCACTTTGGAGAAGTTTTCCCATGGACCACGAAAGTTAAGTATCTGGGGGTAACCTTAGATACAACGCTTACGTGGATGCACCACGTTAATGATATTTTAAAAAAAGGTAAGAGCTAGGTTAAATGTCTTATATCCGATTTTTAATTCTAGTTCGAAGCTGTCACCAAGAGTGGGGCTCTCCATCTACATATCGCTCATCCGACCGATCATGGAGTACGCCTCACCAGTATGGGCCTGCGCTGCGGAGTCCCACAAGGAGAAGATCTTCGCCCTGGAGAGGAAGTCCCTCGGTGAGAGCTGCATCTCCCGCCACGGACCTCCAACGCCGTAGTCTGGGACCTGGCAGGGATGTGCAACCTGTGGGAGCGGATCCTCGAAAACTCCGTAAGGTTTTATGGAAGGGCCCACGAGTATAGCAATGAGCTGGTCTCATCGCTAGGCTGCTACGACCCGAAAGAAAGGTAAACAGGAACCGACCTTTGTCGATCTTCCTGTAAGTATCGCCTTGTTATTTTAAAATATTAATTTATTAGGTAACCTACGAGCCCCTTTACAGCTTTTACGTTAAAGTGATATATTAATCATACACCTATTCCCACGAATCTTATTTTTATATTTATACATAGATGCAAATATTTATTTATTCTTTTATATTTTTACTCTTATTTATTTTTCAATACCCCCCCCCCTCCCCTTCCGAAAAATTAGGAAGAAGGGAGAGCGTCGGCCGAGAAATGTAGCGGAAGGCGAAGAACCAACATCAACAGCAGCAGCGGTATAAGTGTGAATGAATGGGTGTACGAATGAGTGTGAGAATCCAATAGTTAGGTAGCCGTAAAGGCATTTACAATTGTTATGTATGAATGTTTTATCCAAATAATGACATTTTAGTAATGACAGAATATTAGTATGTTATAGGCATAATATCTCGTCATCGCGGAGCAGATTCCACGAGGAAGGAACTGCGACCACTAGAAGAGGAGGCTGGACCTCCAGTTAGATGTCACCGCTGCTACATATTAGCTTCAGTAACACGTTACCGCGGTAGCAGTTACTTTCCAGTAACGTTATTTTTAACAGTGAAGTGATTTCGACCCCATCACTAGTCCACATAAAGAAATAACACAGTAAAGTTTGCTAACCTAAAAGCATGAATAGTGTTATGCAGGAGGTGCAACGGCGAGATATGATAGTTTACATAAAATGCGAGTAAGCAGTTTGGCGGAGAGACTCATAAAATCGCAATTTGGAAGCAGAAGTTTTGCTTCACAAATTGAACTAATTGTCGCATCGAGAGACTTTGAGGAAATCTACGTCCGGCAACCGGCAGAGGGTGGGCTAATCCAGATGTTCAAATTGGTAGTGATTCATTTAATGAATAAGCTTAGAAATGAGCAATTAAAATACAAATCTTATAACAGTTATATTTCTCTTACGTCCTTAAATAAATGAAAACATCAACCTGCTTAATTATAAATTTATAATTAATTTAAATTTATATATTATAATAGAAAGAACATTCTCAAAGTTTCATCCCTAATATATTAAGGAATCTTCAGGTGTTGTAAAGTCAATTAAATGATCAAATTTCCAAATCCGTATTTCCAAAAATTCCAACAAAGCAAGATTTTACACACATGATAATTTATAATACAATTAATGAAATAAAATTATTAAAGCATAGTTATTTCACGTAGCACAATTTCGATTAGCATTATCTAAAACTTGCCGATGAAGAATGACAATATTATTCCAGATCGATGAACGAAATGTTGTCTTTCTTCAAATGATTCGGTCATTAACGTAAACAATTAATACTAATAATTTCAATAGAATTTATGATTCCCTATTTTATTAATCCATTTATTGTATTTAAAATAATTTTATTTTCAATGTTTCTTTAAATTTAACAATACTATCAACAGCTGTAAACATAACAGAATTTTCGCAGCAATGTGTAATTGTATTACATATTATCATGTTCGTAAAATCTTGCTTTGTAGGAATTTTTAGAAACACAGATTATGAAATTAGATCATTTAATTGACTTTACAATTCCTGAAGGGGTCCTAATAAATTAGGGATTATACGTTGAGATTTTTTTCTATTATAATGTTTAAAAATTTAAATTAATAATAAATTTATAACTAAACAGGTTGATATTTTCATTTATTTAAGTACGTCAGATAAATATAACTGTTAAAAGATTTGTATCTTAATTGATCTTTTCTAAGCATATTCATTAAACGAATCACTTCCGATTTGAACAGTTATCATGTATAGATAGAGATAGAAGTTATAAATCCAGATAAGTTTCAAAAATGTTATACATTAAACTTGTATTACATTCACTTAATGTTAAAACCAAGACTCTTCCGAAAACTTTATCCCTGTTCGCTCAGCGGTCAGGATTGAAGAAGGGACTGTTGTCCGCTCAGGGCACGGCCCTCAGAATACGATATCAGTTGTGAAGTTGTGTTGCTCCTGGCACTCGTGTCTTTTCCAAACACCTGACGAAACGAACAAGGAGAATTATATCAATTAATCTTATTTTTTTCTATTTGGCTATTTCATCTTATTATTATATTTTATACAGACGTATTATATTCTCATTTAAAATTACTGTTCGTTGTAAGTTGTAATATCATTCCTTCCTCTCTTTGAACTGTTCCCTCCGTAGAAGTTTAAATGTTTATTTTTACAAATCATATAATGGAACGCACAATTTAATCATAATCAGTGAATAAAATTTCAAATGTATTTTGATTATGACGTACAGGTGGTGATGTCTATCGTGCTAGTGGGTGGCTGTGCTTGCTGGCCCAGCCTGTCAGAATCGGAGGCGGCGCTCACGGACTCTGATCGGTGCTGGTCTGCGCTCAGTTTCTCCGACGTCCCACTCTTCCGCGAACGGTTCGTTTCCCGACATCTACTCCACGGCCGACGGCGGCGGCCTCCTGGTGCATCTGCCTCTGCTGCTGCTGCCGTCGGAGGACGACGTCGACCTCACGTTGCAGAGTCTGGAACTGCAGGCGTCGGTGGCGCCCATCGTGGTGACGGGAGAGTGCGGTAACAGCTCCAGCGGCAACACCAGCTTTCTTCTCAGCAGCGTCGCCGTCTTTCGGAGAGAATAATATCCTGCGATACAGAAATGCCCATTTCAAGTTCGAACCCAAAGAAGTGTCTGTAACTCTGGGCTACGGTCAGGGGCAAGCAAGGCTCCCTAGCCACGGAGTTAAGGTCACGGCCATATTGTCACTTTTACCTATCAGACGTAAATTCACGCCTCATAACACACTTAATGGACTTGTCTGGACCAAAATTCGACATATTTTATTTGACAGTTTGTCAAATATTTTGCAAATATTTAAAATACAACAATTTCACACACCAATACAAGAAATCTATAATTTAATAAAATATTCAGTGTCGGGTAAAAGGTTAATCAAAATCCATATATTGATTCGTAATTTAATAAAAAATTCAATCTACAAATTACTTTAATAATATAAACAACATTAGAAGTTTAGTAAAGCATGGAATATTTTTTACAATATCTGGTAATTTGGACCAAACACAGCTGATATGTTGATCGCTAATTCAGTAAATTATAGATTATCATTTTTATTGTAAGGGTGTCATGAAATGATATATATTAAATATTTTAAGCTAAAATCCCAAATAAAATAAATAGTAGTTTTATCGAAAGAACGTGTCGTCCCATTTGCGACCAGGTTCATAAGTATGCTGTCTAATTTGTGGTAAACTCAGGTAGTGTCCCATTGGAACCAGACGATTAGGAGAGGCCATACTCAAGCATCATTATTTACCTAGTGGAGTTCTATCAAACTTAGACTTTTTTTACTCGATATTTTATTTTAAAATATTTCGGATATATCAATTTTACGCGGTATTACAAGAAAAGTGATATAATATATTCTATAATTCACTGAATTTGAGCGCAACATTCAACTATGTTTGGTGTATTACTCCGAAACATTTTTAAATGCAAATATTCTATATTTTACCAAACTTTTACCGTCATAACTCGTACTAAACCTAGAAATTTAATTATACAACTTAATATGTGTCTCCTTTCGAAATTTAGTTCCATTTATAATAATTTTTAAATGTGATTTTTCAGACTTCAAACATTTAAACTTAAAATTTTTTATCAAGTCGACTATTTTCTTGTGTTGTCTTCCAATTATTTGTTCTGTGGCGTCTCCAGTGGCACTAATGGATTGCATAACCACTGTTCTACAAAGTAATAAAAGAATTCTTCTTCTGGGGCTTGTAAACCCAGCCTTCTTCTACATCTAGTGCGACACACATTCAGACGTTGTCTAACTTCTTCGGTATCTTTATACAATTTCGTCATTCCGTCGTCATGAACTTTTCTTCGAACGCATTGCGTCGAAATAAAACAACATCGGTGCAAAGGAAATACCTAATTTAATGCAGAGATAGTGGATATTTAACAGTCTCGGGACTCTTTCACTCAGTAGTACTTGAAACAAACGTAAACTACCGTCTTCTTATATAGAACAAAGGTAAACACAACCATTTCAACGTTGATTTCACATTTAGGATTACATAAATATGCATTTATAGCATGCATTTGGGCAAATTGTTTATTGCAGCTTTTAAAAGTCCTGCCCCGAAACAGACATTTTTATTTCTTAACACCTATAAGAGCGAAAATTAATATTACATCTGGTTCACCACCATTAAATGAGAATAAACTGCACCCGTCAGACATTATCATAAATTCCTCATTGGGCATACGGTAAGAGTTGTCCGCTATTCCTATAGGAATAGTAGGCCAGCTGCCTCCTAAACTGGTCAAGGCACGTCGAGGGGAAAGCTGCGACCCCACAGCAAATCCCTCTCTCGTCATCGGAAGGGCGTGGGTCAAGTACCAAAAGCCCGACCTACCTGATGCAGGTTTTTCTAGGGTTTTCCCTGCATCACTTTTAGGCGAATTGCCGCGTAGGATCCTTAAACCATAGCCCGTGGGCCCTAGTTAACCCTTGGCTACCTTCCTCTACCTTTCCGCATCCCCCCTTTCACTCCTTTTCCTATGCTATAAGATGGGAGTTGCCACTATGTAGATTACCCTATACGTAGCCTGTCTACACCTACAAACCAAAACTAGAATGACCGCATATAGAACCCAACTGTCGAAGAATCGAAGTGTAGAAGCCGAATGAGGCCTTTCCTAATCCTCCGGGCTAGGTGAGCACTAGATACCTGGGTCTCCAACAGCCCAGCCGCACTCCCTTGTTATTAATACTATAATCCAGAGCACTTCTGTTTACCTCATATAGAATTCAGAGAAATATGTTTGTAACCACATATAATAATAATATAATTACACGTTTTTAATTTCAGCTACACTAAAAATACACAATGGAAAATAAGTTTTTTTAAAAAAATTGTAGGTACGAATGTTGTAAACGGTCCCTACACATTTCCGACCCGGCATTCGCCTAAAGAAATGCAGGGAAAACCCTATAAAAACCTGCATCGGGTAGGTTGGGCATTGGGTACTTGTGCCTTTCCGATAGCGGGAGATTTTTTTTTTAGGGCAACAGGCTACATGAGGGTAATCCACTTTGGGCAACTCCCCTTTAATATCATAGGAAGGGATTTGAAAGGGGGGATGCGGAAGGGTAGAGGAAGGTAGCCAAGGATTAACTAGGCCCCCCGGGCTATATTTAAAAGATCCTACCCGGCTTTCGCCTAAATAAATGCAGGACAAACCCTAGAAAAACCTGCATCAGGTAGGTCTAGCATTGGGTACTTGTCCCACGCCCTTCCGATAGCTGGAGAGGAGTTTGCTGTGGGGACGCAGCATTCTCTTCTCCGTGCCTCGACCAGTTTAGGAGGCAGCTGGTTGACTATTCCAATGGGAATAAAGGACAACTCTTACCGTATGCCCAAGGTCTGCGACCCGGAACATACACCCCTCAAAACAGGCCGAGGTGCCTCGGAAAATGCGGGAGTTTTTTTTTCTAGGGCAACAGGCTACATGAGGGTGATCCACATTGGGCAACTCCCCTTTAATAGCATAGGAAGGGGGGATGCGGAAGGGTAGAGGAAGGTAGCCAAGGGTTAACTAGGGCCCCCGGGCTATGGTTTAAGGATCCTACCCGGCATTCGCCTAAAGAAATGCAGGGAAAACCCTAGAAAAACCTGCATCGGGTAGGTCGGGCATTGGGTACTTGTCCCACGCCCTTCCGATAGCGGGAGAGGAGTTTGCTGTGGGGACGCAGCATTCCCTTCTCCGTGCCTCGACCAGTTTAGGAGGCGGCTGACCGACTATTCCAACGGGAATAGCGAACAACTCTTACCGTATGCCCAAGGTCTGCGACCCCGGAACATACACCTCTCAAAACAGGCCGAGGTGTCTCGGCTTGTGGGAACCTTAGTTCAAAAACAGAGAGGAAAAGGCATACCCAAAGGTAGCCCCTTCGTATCTCTCCTAAAAGGTTCTGCCTGCGAAAGAAAATCCCTCGCAGGTTACCTGCGAGAGAATCCTCTCGCAGGCTTTTATAAGAAGGCGGGAGATTTTTTTTTTTTTTTTTTTTTTTTAGGGCAACAGGCTACATGAGGGTGATCCACATTGGGCAGCTCCCCTTTAATAGCATAGGAAGGGATTAGAAAGGGGGGATGCGGAAGGGTAGAGGAAGGTATTTTTTGTTTAGGGCAATAGGCAACATGAGGGTAATCCACTTAGTGCAACTCCCCTTTAATAGCATAGGAAGGGATTTGAAAGGGGGGATGCGGAAGGGTAGAGGAAGGTAGCCAAGGGTTAACTAGGGCCCCCGGGCTATATTTTAAGGATCCTACCCGGCATTCGCCTAAAGGAATGCAGGGAAAACCTTAGAAAAACCTGCATCGGGTAGGTCGGGCATTGGGTACTTGTCCCACGCCCTTCCGATAGCGGGAGAGGAGTTTGCTGTGGGGACGCAGCTTACCCCTCGCCATGCCTCGGCCTGTTTAGGAGGCAGCTGGCCGACTATTCCAGGGGTTTATGTCAATATAATAGATGTGTTTGCAAATGAAAAAGCGAGAAAATCTTTTTATATATACAAATGAATGTCTGTGTGTCCCCTATGCGCTCTTCATCTGATTGCGATGAAACATGGGTGAGTTGTTGTGCGCACCTCCGCAAAGGATTATGTCCTGTTTTTCGAAGCGTTATGAAACTCCCAATGGGTAAACGGGGCTTAAACTTAAAAACATGCTAAAACGGCCGATATTATGTCGATTAATTACTTTTCGGGGTCTATGTGATTAATAGTCCAGATGTTTCTAGTGTATAATTTCAACGCCTTAAATCACCGATACTTGGAGGGTCGTTACATAAAAAAAAACGCGAAACATCCGAGATAATCAAGTTTCATAAATCTCAATTACTTTAATCCTGACATTCACATTCACTAAGTGTGGGGACGATAGGATGTGGGTGAAAGGCCGTTACATAAAATAATGAGTAAACAACGAAGCCTGGTGTTGAATCTGGGGTTATGGAAGCCAATGAGTTTAATTCGACATTTAACATACTTAAGATGAAGTTCAGTATGTATGGGATAAAACAAATTTCCGTTTACAATCTTAAATTCGTAGACCAATTTCTACCAAACTTTATATATATGTCACTTACGATCCAGGAACAAATACTGAGTGGTTAAGACACACTTACCGCCTCTAGGGATAAGGGTGGAGGGGATGGAATTTAAAAACATACCTAAACGGCTATTATTAGCGTCGAAAAAAATGTTTCCGGGGTTATTAATTTGATAGTGTCATTCTATAATTTTAATGTGTCTAATTTCAACTCCAAAAGGCAAGGAAAGGAAGCACCCGTACCGTGGTGGAAGGGGGTTAATAAAAATAATGCAAAAAAGACCAATATTAGTGTTGATTCCGGGATTATAGGAGTTGCAGAGTTTAATTCTCGCATTAATCATGGTTGTTGATTTTATGTTCCACTTCGTGGAGGTGGACGCTGTTTAGGAAAGTTTACCCGGAGTAATTTTGACCTTACTAAGATACCGGCTTAATTTCTATTTTTCTTAGTATATCAGCTATAGTTTGGTCTCTATTTACTTAAATATTTCTTTAATTCTTCAAGGTATTTGGAATAGTTTTAGACTTTATTAAGTTAGCAAGTATTTTTTACTGTTTAAGTTCGTGGTGATTTTTAGACACTTTTATTTTATGTAGTAGGAGAGTTTCCGAAAACTGTCATTTATAATCCTGGTTTATTCGAAGTTAGATACCGAGGAGTTAGGTCGAGAAGGGGACGGTAAATGAGTAAATTTTATAACACTGGCGATATTGGAGCCGGTTAAATGAAATGTTTACCAAGATGTTAGTGCCGAATCAATTTCTACTCCGGGTTAATTTAAATAAATACTCGGGCAACGCTAGCACTCAGTTAGTTACTTTATAAAATATGCTGAACTGTTTTCTATTTTTACTATATTATTCTAACATACAGGTCTGCATATGTTTTATATTTATTTTATTTTATCGTCATTGAATATGAATAAAAATTAAAATTGGTTCCTGACAAATGCATTATTGTATATACAGATCAGGCTTTGGAGCGGGGCTGGAGCAGGAGCCTGGAGCAGGTGGAGCAACGAATTTTTACTTGGAGCAGAAGCGGAGCCGGAGTCGGAAATTTTGTATTGTTCCACTGCTTCGATATATATTTTTTATATATAATCAAATATTAAATCACTATGGATAGTATTATTTTCCGGGAGGGACTTGTTGAGATGATTTGCATGAGCATGAATATGATGCTGGCGAAATGGATGGGGCAGTATGCTGTTCGTCATTTTGAAATAAGTTCAGCATAAATCTACGATAAACTTTAAAATGGTAATTACGCTATTTAAAGTTAGGTTCTGCAACCCGCAGAAAATAAACTGATTTGCCATCAATGTAGAATCTCTGGATTAAAAAACGAGAAACAGAAATTAAAACATTGAATACTGAAGCAATTGTGAAAAATCAAATGAAATAAACTTTAAACAAATTTGATAATGCAACTGTAAAGAAAGTTGGCGATTATAAAAAAAAATTCTCAGGACAATGCAAATAAAAAAACTGATAACGAAGAATTAAATGTAAACATGTCGCAACAGTGGGTTAAACATTAATATTGCCAACATAGACACGATAATTCAAAAATTCAACAAATCAGGTGTGGTATTCACGACCTTCAATTGGTCACTTGAGATAGATTAAAGAATGAACAAATAATTAATATGTTTGGTAAAATTACACAGGATTGTGGTAAAATTACAAAGTAAAAACATGGGCATCAACATGCTAGATGGTTTTTTTCTTTTCAAAGACTACTAGACCAAGTAGCTGCTGCTTGGACACAGGACCTAGAACTTTGGCAAAGCAGAATGGGATGAAGGAAAATATATCAGAGCTATTTTTAAAAAACCAAAAATCTTCAAGCTACCGATCTTACTCTGTGAGTGTTTATGAAAGAATACACTTGAAACGCGAATGGAAGAATTTGGAGGATTTGTTGCATTAGGAATTCTGTCCTCCAGGAAAAAAACCGGAAAGAAAAGCTTTCTGAAACCACACATTTATTGTTGGAGTGTATGTTAATTCTTGGTTTGGAATCTTATTAAGTGGGCAGAAAAATTAAAAGCGAGGGAAGATTTTTCATAGATCCAATGGCGAATCAAAATACAAATAATAATTTATTTGGCTGAAGAGTCAGAACAGCAATTGTTGAATTGCCACAGCCAACCTGTAATATAATACATATAGATTCAGATTGAAGAAAAAAAATGGATAACAGAAAACAGTCGTCGAGTTTCCAATATACATAATAAATATGACAACTAAATAGACAAACATATTAAGGATGCAATGAAATACATGATGTGGGGAGTTTAAAGATGAATGTATTCAAAACCATTGATCGTTATCCGGCGCATCAGAAAATCGTGCAGGGTCGTTTCAAGCATGCCAACTTCTCAAACAAGTGTTTATTAAGTTGAATTTTAAGTGATAATAGGCAGTCATCGAAGGGCGATCTGCTGTCTGCCCTTTCGTTAATTAAGTCAACATATAATTTACTGTATTTTTTGAAAATTATTTTAAATTTATATTGTATTGTATTTTTTTAAAGTATTTGTAAAATTTTAGACTGTGTTAAATTTATTAATAATAAGTATATTAGTTGTAAATAATTAAGGTATATATATGGAAGAAAAATTAATGTAATTCCTGAAAGAATATTTTAATTAAAGCACGGAGCGAAGCTGGAGCAAATACTTTGTTGCCGGAGCGGATCAACTTAAAAAGTAGTCGATCAAATGCCCTGATACACACGACTTATTTTCATGAGGTTAATAGAATTAATATAGTAAAATTTAACTTGTTGCCTTAAATAATTTTTTTATTGGAATACGGGGCTGCGCAAGTTGTACTCGTTAACGGTACTGCCGGTTGTCATTTCGGAGAAGTTGTTCACGGGATTCTAAAAAAACGGCTTTTGTTTATTACCGACAACTAATAATGAAAGGGTTTCGAAGATTATCTAAATCACATCGATTGTTGTACGTGATATTACTAAAATTCTAATAACGTTAACAGTAACAACCAACTTATTGTAAATTATGGAGTGTAAATAAGAATCAGTGACGTGTTTACTTCCACGAGCCCAATTTGTACGTAGAACTTGAAAGCTTGCTTATTCGGTACCAGCAACGACCGGAACAAGGTAGTCAGCTCAGCGAGGAATCAAACCAAATTATTATAATTTATAGAACTGGATAATTCTGCTAACAATGAAAAGATACGCCAGAACAAGTTTTTCGTCCCGGTAAGATTCTGACTCGTTTTTTAACTAAACAGCTCTTTTCGTGTTTCGTTAATTTACACTTTCATAAATACATCCGTACTCGTGAAAGAAAAAAACCACGTCCAAAATATGGAAGCAAGGAATTTAAATATATTGTTAGATTTTGAATTTGAAAATGAAAATTTATTATTGAATTGATTAATTATAGGGTTTTAGAATAGAATAATTAGTAAATTAACTTCTTACTATTCACCTTTTCCATTTAGTATTCTTTAGATATAATGGAGACTGTACTTTACTAAAAATAAATTACGAACTTTTTTAATTTATTACATTTTAATTGCAGGAATAAATTTCGTTTTTATGAAGACATTAGAACAAAGTTTCTTCAAGTTCTCCTTTTCCGGCCAGTTTTAAAAATGGATGATGCTGTTGAAATATTAGCCAAAATATCTAGTATGTACCTATCTTACCCTTAACTGTTGTCACAATTAAACATCCAATATTAATTATACAATTATTAGCTATAGGCCTGTGTATCTTATATGTGATCTTAGTTGCCACTTGACTGGGGTAAGTTGGACAGTTCCGGTCATATAATCATGAAATTGTTAAATGCAATAAAATGTGTTTGTAATGTGATTTATTTCAAGTGAGATTAAACTTTTGTGTGATTAAAGTAAAATAATTAGTTAATAAAATTTATATAATTAAATTCTTTAAAATATTCAATGTGATTGTTATTGTTATAGATTTTCATAATGTTAACTTCTTCATGCCACAAATAGATTATTTCCTTTACTAATTATTTTAAATGTGTGTTGTAGATTGAAGTTTATTTTCCACTGCCAGGTAGTGTTGAATAATTTCAGACAGAATAATAATGAAGATTCTATAAATAAGAAACGATACATTATTCCACAGGGAAATAATAGAAGTTAAAATGTGTATTTTTATCAGTTGTCTTTAATAATAGGGCAGAAGACAAGCCATGTTATTGTGGAATACCTTGTTAAGCTATTGAATCCAAAGTTGAGTTTTTATCATCAAACAATTAAACGCATTACTTTGGATAAAACTGGAGAGAGTTATTTGGTTGTCAGCAACAATGTCAATAATCCATACACATGGTAAGTACCTATGTAATCTTAAATTGAGTGGAAATTTTGGAATCCGGTATTACGAATGTTTGAAATATTTGAGAAGAATCCCTCATCCCTACCCTCCAATACCCATGAATTCAGAAAATTGTGATTCAGAATCTAGGAACAAATTCTATTTCATGAGGATCTTTCATTTTTGTGACTGTTGCTTTATGTATATGAATGTGTGCTATGTAAAGAATTATATAACAAAACATTAAACTTTTCTCAATTAACTGGAATATTTTGTCTTAAACTGTTCGAAAGAAATTTTTAAAATCTAGTCTTTCATATTGTACATTGCTATCGCTAGTAACTACCTTCCGCTCAACAATATGCACTGTGTCACTGGTGGTATCTTCCCTACAGTAGCATAAGAAGGGAATGTAAAGGGGGATTTGGAAAAGATAGCTATGTAGTCAAGGTTTAACCAGAATCCCAGTATTTTCTTAATTTTAAGAAAGTTCATTATTATATAGTAATACAGGAAAACTTGCATCTAGTAGGTTAGGCTCTTGGTATTTGTATCACACCCTTCCAATGACTATAGCTGGGAGCTGGCTTTGTTGACCAGGTTTGGTAGACAATTGGCTGGTTGATCCAATAGGATCAGCTGACAACTCTTGTCATATGCCCAACATCTGTGACCCTGTAATATACACATCTAAACCTCAGCAGATATGTCATGGCTTAACCTTAATTTAAAATCTCTTGTTTAAAACAAAGTTCACAAAAACCTTAAGAATAAAGTTTTTACTTCATTCTCTAAACAATTTCATTTCCTCAAAATACTAAAATATTAAGGTACTTACAAAGGAGGTTACTGTCCATGTCATGTTGAGGAACTTGATATATAAGCAGAATACTAGCAGCCATTATAATGTATACTGAGAAGAGAGAGTAACTGAAGTCATAATGCTGATCATTTTATCTTTTCAATAATCTAAGGCAGTAGTTTGATAACAATTGGGGAAATTTATTTAGAGCATGTTAAAAGTGAAGAAATATTAAAATAATTATTCATCTCATTTTGTTTATTTCTACATTGAAATTATATTTTTAAACTTCTACTTACAGTTTTCTAATTATTGTGTTTGTAACCATATTCAAGTGATTTTTATATTTCATCTCTAAGACAAATGGTATTTGAAATGGAGATTGTTTCTATAATTTAACTTCAAATTCATTTTAAAAATGATTCAATTTTAATGCAGGAATCTTGTAAGAGTTGTGAAATAATTGTGCATAAATATTTTGCATTTGTAGGACACTTTCAACATTTACAGATGAGGAAATGGAATTTTTCTCACTAACAATTGATGAGATTCTTTTTAAAGATCATCTACAAATTACCTCAGTTACAGACATATTGAATCTAAGATCAAAAATGAAAACCCCCTTTGCAGAACCAGAGGCAGAGGAAATTATGAATGAGTTATTTCAAGAACACTGGCTACGTAATGAGGTATACTTTGAGTTTAAGTGCATTAGTTCAATTCATTCATTAGCATACATGGCTTTAAGACATGAAAATTAAAATAGTCTTATTTAGTTAATTAAATGGAATTTATACCAAATGCGTTTCAAATGTTTATGAAAATATTTTAAATTGTTAGAGATATAACTAGAATTGAAATGAGTAGACTAGTAAATTAGGACTTTTTAAAAATATAATAAATTAAAACATTGTTAACAAACAAAGATATCCTGGGCATAAATAAATATTTTACAGTTTCTACTTAAAGCATCTGTAATTGATTTGATATTCATAGTTACATTTATAATTAAATTAACTCAATACATGAATAAAAAGACTAATATGTCAGAAACAATTTTATGCAAAAAAAATTATTTTTATCAATATCAACAAAACCTGAAATTATGCTCCAAATAAATTATCTTCTACACACTCCTTTTGGTTACATTATGTGTGACAGGATCTCACTTTTAGAAATCTCTTTTCAAATTGTATTATTTATTGAAAGTCCAGAATATTACATCAAATAAATTGGAAGGAAATTCTTATTTATATTCTCTTAATTGTATTGTAAACTTTTTGATATGTTTTTATAAATTTTGTTTTCTTTAAATTTATCTATATTCATTAATACTAAATTTATACTAAATATAAAAATAATATATATATATATAAATCTTGTAGAGGAACAAAAAATTGTTATTTTGTTTTAATTGCTCTTTTATTTATTTATCTATTATATATTGAGTGACAATTTTCTAATTTTTATATTCAAAATTTCTCAAATTATTCTGCATTTATAATAGTATTATTTGTCAATAATTTGACCAATCAAAAGTAAAGGTTGTTTGTAACATGTTTTAAATATGTTTAATATTATAAACAGTGATGATGTGCCCAGTAAAATAAAACAAAAGTAGAGAATTTTCAATATATTGGTTGTAATTTACAGGCCACTTTCAGTGTATTCAGAAACAGAGATTATAATTTTGAAGCTAATATTGAGTAAGATTATTCAAACTGAACAAATGAATCAAACTACCTGATTAGTCTACATTCCAAAATTACTCCTTGCATTATTGGGCTGGAAATATTTCTAATTGTAATACAATTAGTGAGACAACAGTGGTTCTATAACCTGGTATAATTTTTAAAGTTAAACAAGTGTACATTTGGGTGATCCATCAGACTGTTATTCACAGTGCATAATCCTATTTTTTAAGTTTAATTTCAGAAATTTTTTCTGCCCTCCAGGAAGGTGTTATTAAATTTGGCATAAAGTCCCTTGCTGAAATGATGCCTTATATAAAACACAGAAATCCTGATTTTATTTTTGAATGCCAGATTGAAAATCTATATTTTTGACAGTAAGTTGGTTCTACAATTTTAAATATTCTTACCCCTGAGTAGATCTTTTCATAACAAATATCCTCATTGCAAGTTATATTTAACTATTAATAAACATATTAATTTATTTACATGTTAAGTATCATTATTTAACATCTACTTTCTGGAAATTTATCAAATTAGTATCTATTTACTGGGTGAAGTTATTTAAGTTAAACATTCTTGGCACATTTATTTTCTTACAGAATAATTTATGAATTTATATAGTGTTTTTGTTGGTATTTACAAAATAAAGATTTTTTTTTGTTCCAGGAACTATTGTGGAAAAATCAAAATTCATGTTCTAAGAATATTAAAATTGTTGTACCATACAAGGGTCCTGGTGTCAAATGTTGTGAATTTCTTTTTTGTTTTCTTATAGTTATTTCATTTCAAGGTTAAAGGTTTAAATATTAAAAATTGGGTTAAAAATTTTTGTCTGTTATTTTTATCCTGAACTCTGTTCCTACATTATTATGATCCCGTCTTTATAAAGAATCTGCAAACTACCCTTCTAATGCCTCTGGGAACGGGCGTGCACAGCGCACGGGCGGAAAACACAGAACTCATTTTTTATTATTTACACTTAAGTATTTCTTATTACGCCTTAACAACGTCTTCTATTGGTCTGTTATAAATGAATCCGAAACGCCTCAAATTCGAACCACTTAAAGATAATTAATAAGTCAATCCTAAATCAGACATTAGCTGGCAGCGGGCCTGGAATCGGGAATGTTACGTTCCCATAAAAAAAACCCTGATTTATCGGAAGGACGAGGGACACGTACTTAGAATCCGATCCACTTGATGCAATCTCTGTATTGTTTCCCGCAACACATTATGGCAATTAAGCTACAGCCCGGGGCCTTAGTCATATATATTTTTGGGAACAAGTGCTGCGTGTTAGAGAATACACGACACGTGGTGAATAGGACTAGACTTTATTGCGGACGGTTGCCTCGACTAGAGCTGCATACAGAATGGGCCCGTCTCTCCTGATGCATCTCTAAGGCGCAGGAGAGGGGGAGGGCTGCGTTGTCACGTCGATCCAATCGACGCTTGTGTGGGCAATATCTTCGGCCCCACAGCAGCCCTTCGCCGAGAGACGGAGTCGAGGATTGGCAACAGCAATATAAAAACCATGATAATAACATATATACAATAAGAAAGAAAGAACAAAATAAAATGTCATTATATACACAGCAGAACTAATGGCACACGCACTTTAAATATTGTTCCTCGTGCCGAGGGTCCCGGCTGGTTTCGTACTGCCGGGGATGTGCGGCGGCGCTGCGGGGAAGGAGAATAACAGGCGGTGCACGTGTTCGGCGATCTGCTCGAGTTGCGGGAGGTGCCGGGGTCCTATCGGGCTGTCGACCGATCCTGGCATGAGGTATTGTGCATTCCCGGGGTACCGGCTGCTGCTGCGGCGATGCGACGGGAGTAAGTTCCGACGGTCTCTGCCTCGGGCGCCGTGAAAGCCGGTTTCACCCTGTCCAGCGAAACACGGACCTCGTTCCCTCGTATCCACAGTACGCAGGTCTTGTCCCTGCTGACGATTTGGTGAGGCCCGTTTATGGTGGCCGGAGTGGAGGCCGCGCGGTGTCATCCCGAAGGAAGGCGTATGTCCACCAAGCCAATTCTTTAAAAACGAACCAAAAGGGGCGTGTATGCCGAGCCACGGGCTGGGGCATGATCCGCTGCGCAACTTGGCTGTCCCGGTCGACATGTGAAGTTTGGTTGAGTCCGCCAGGTGGAATTGGTTCGGGGGCGAAAAATTCCCCGGGTAGCCGAAGCGTTTCCCCGAATAGGAGCTCCGGTGATGATGCCTGGAGATCCTCTTTGAAGGCGGTGCGTATGCCAAGCATCACGATGGGAAGTTCATCCAGCCTCGATGCGTCGGTGTGGCACATTATCGACGCCTTCAACTACCGGTGGAATCTCTCCACTAGGCCGCGGGTGGTACGGCGTCGTCCGGGATCTCTGCCATCCAACGTCCAGAGACTCGAACAAGCGCGACTCGAACTGCCGGCCTTGGTCCATTGTGATGACTTCGGGGTAGCCAAAACGGACGATCCAGCCGTGGATAACATCGTTGGCCACGCAGTCGACGGTAATCTGCTCCAGTGGGACCGCCTCTGGCCAGCGTGAAGCGCGATCGATCATGGTGAGCAGGTACCTGAAAGGACCCGCCGGTGGTAGAGCCGACGATGTCTACGTGGACGTGGCGGAAACGAGCAGTTGGCGTCGCGAAGGACCCGACAGGGGTCCCGTTTGGCGCGTGGTTTTGGATCGTTGGAATGCCACGCACGTTCAGGCCCACACCCTGCAGTCTCTCTTCACTCACTAGATTTATTTTTAGTAATTTCACTTTTTGTTACTCTTTGTGAGATGTTCTTTGATCTACATCCACTACTTTTTTCTTCATTACTAGATTTCACAAGTTTCCCATTCTCTACCATTTCCTCCTTTAAATCATTAGCAAGTTTATGCAACCCACTATCGTTACTCAGCTGTTGGTGTACCAAATTCTCTTTACATCCTACATTTAGTTTATTAACTTCTTCCTCCCATTTTCCATTTTGCATCACTATTTGATCTTGCAAAATATTTTCTTCAGCTTTTGGCTTCGCACTCTCAACATTAACCTCATCTCTGATTTCCTCAAATTTTACAATTAAATCCTCCCCTACTATGTCAACTTTTTCATCAATTAACACATCAATTTTTTCACTTATTACATCAATCTTTCCAATTACTACATCAATATTTCCACTTACTACATCAGTACTTCCCCTTAATACATCAATATTTCCACTTACTAAATCAATACTTCCCCTTAATATATTAATATTTCCACTTACTACATCAATACTTCCCCTTAATACATCAATATTTACACTTAATAATTTTAAGAATCCAACCTATCCAATCCACTAACTGCCTCATTTTTTCGTTCTGCCATTTCTAATATAAATATAAATGACTCCACAAAAATGAAAAAAAAACCCAAAAAAAATTAATGGGATTGTCACCAACCAGTTTTTTCTCTGTTTGCTTCTTACTAGCAGCATTTCACTAACACTATCACTCACTTTTCTTCCGACGACGAAGAATCAAGTTTTTTATCCTCACGTATCAGATCTCGTACTCCAACTCCGCCCTCGTGCGCTCCAGAACCGCGATCACGCGTGTACTCCAATATCGCATTCTCCAATTCTGCTCCCGCGTGCTCCAGAATCTCGAAAACCGCGTGCTCTCTGACGACGATCGTTTATTTGTTCGCAGCCCCACGCCGTTGGGCGCCACAATGTAACAAAAGACAATTCGTTCATGCGTTTATACACTCAATTTAGATTACGGGTGAAATTACCAAAACAATTTTTGATATAGTTAATTTATTTCTCGAGCATTGTGAACATTAATTTCTGCAGGGCGTGGTTATTTATTACATTTTTGTGTTAACCACTGGGACCTCCGTACATTGTCGTGTCCTAAGCGGAACTGAAGAATTGCCTCGCCACGTCACCACATTGGTGAAGCCAAAAATGTGGTATAGAAATGAAATTGCAATTAAACATAACAGTTAGCCCGCATTGATTGCATTATTTTAACTTTACATGAAAGGATGTTAATAATAATATTTCATTTAATTAAACAAACTCATTAATTTATTATATTCTAATAATTCAAATTACAAGTAATTATTCGATGACCTTTTTCAACATTTATTTCATACAACAAACAAATTTTACTCTCAATCTCAGGGTCTTTTTCTGGGCCTTTAAGTTAAGAAAGGTATTACTCCCTTTTCAAACAATCAAATTTCTATGCCGATTACACCTTTATGAAATATTACAAATTAGTATTTACAATATGCAACAAAAAGTCGAAATCCGACGATTTTATCTTTAATCTAACGTTCACAATAATAATTTAAATGAGGTATTACTTACAGTTTTTTCTGGTACCTGGGCAATTTAATTCTTTCAGCAACACACACACTCAATTTTTTTCTTTTAAAAAAACAAGCCATTCTTTCACTGAATTTACACTTCACTGTTGGATTCACAAGATTGGTGGTACCTCGCACATGACTTGTTCCGCCAATTATGCCAATTTTGCGGTGATACAGATAATTCTTCCTCGTAGACTTTTAAAATTATTTGGCGTAAACTGGAAACACTCAGCAATCTTTCTGCAGCACTATCTGGGTGAATGCTGTAAAACTTTACTTTTGAAAAACGTCTGGTCTATTTTTATTACGACCGCTTTCTGTCGTTTCTGATTGCCAACTGCACTGTTCGTTTCCAGCGCGCTAACCGTCCTACAATGTCTCGGCCTGTTCCATTATCGTTCATTCTTGTGTGTCTTTTCCGATGACAATCCTAGTCCACAATGTTTATAATTATTAAATATTAATTGCCCTTTAATTATTACAATATATATATATATATATATATATATATATATATATATATATATATATTGTAATAAACAAAATAAAATTTATTTGAATCGATGAATTTATTGTGATTCTGCCTCACGTTGTCACGCCATTTTATGTAATAATCAAATTACAAATTTGATTAAATAGATGAATTGCCTCACGTTGGTGGATCGAAATTGGTAATAAACAAAATATTTTAATTATTAATTAGCCCACGTTGAAAACGCCAAAATGTAATATGCAAACGAAATTAAATTATTATGATTAATTAACGGATGAATTTATTTGTTAAATTTAAATGAAAGGATGTTAAATGATTACAGGATTTAAATCTCAGAAAACAATTAATTTATTTAAATTGCTAGTAACAAATTTTCTTGTTGTGATTATTTTACATTAATGTTTTTACTAATTTACAAACTTCTTTACTCTTGTCTCAGGGTCGTTAATAGGGCCTTTTTAACAAAGAACAAACCTTTTCCTACTTTCAAAATTTACAACATTCAACTTGATTAGAATTAAAACAGCAAAATGAAATTGAATCCGAAATTTGACGATTTATCCTTATTTAACGTTTACATACCAATAAATTTTATAAAGTTTCTCTCTGTACTTACAGTTTTTTACTGGTACCAGGCATTCGTTTGTGTTCTTTGATACACTACACTATTCACATGTAACAGGCCATCGTTTTTATATGTTTTATATCACTTTCCAAAGCTTTTGTATCGTCCACCTGACACAATTGTTCCGTACAACACTGCGGACCTCTGCTTTAAGTCCCTCCCCATCTCTCTCTCTCTCTCTCCAGCCAAAATTGTAGCTCTGGTTCTGATTAAGGATAAATCAGAATGTCGTCCAGTCCTTCTCCAAAGTTCTACCAATACCTGCCGACCAATTGATTATCAGCCTCCTGAATCATACCCTCTTCCTTCTCCTCAGAGTAATCTTCTTTGTTAAAATTTTAGTGACCAGCTTTACTCGACGAAACCTTGTAACTGTCTTTACTTGATGAAATTCTACCTGCGACTGGCTGTGTAAACCCCGCAGTTCGGCACGACAAAGCCCGCCTGTACATGTACTTACCCATTGTTGTGTTTGTATTCTCGCCGATAACAATTTACTTCAATTGTTTAATTATTAATTCTCTAATTGCCTTTAATTATTATTATAATATATATATAAATTCTGAAAGTTCAAAATTAAAACCGGAGTAGACAAGGAGACAGCCTTTCTCCATTACTATTCAGCATAATTTTATACAAGGTTATAAGAGAATGGGAAAAAGAACTAAGAAGATACAACCTGTGAAAACCAATTAAAATTGGAATAAAAGTTTAAGTAATGTGCTTAGCCTTTGCCGATGACGTTGCAAGACTATCAGAAAATGAGCAGGATGCAAAACGCCAGATGGAAGATCTAAAGGAGTGTGACGAAAAATTTGGCTAACAAATTTCGTTTGAAAATATGACTTCATGTGTAAAATCTTAAACACACAGAATCTCAACACGAAATATGGACAGACGAAGAGTGTCTCACATTTCGGGGAAATCCAGTAACCCACGGGTCTAGAAAAGAAATCTCAGGTACTATGGGTACTAAGAAACCGAACGTTTCAACTATATAACAAAAAAATGAATATCCATTCACGAAAAACTGAAACACTACATCGCGTTCATAAAACACTAGCCTCTATGTACAGCGGAAATATTGTCACTTCACAAGACTCCTACAAAAAAAGTTAGAAAATTCTTGGTCCACGTAAAACGGGATTTGTATAGACTTCAAACCAACAAAACTACAAAGCAATCTTCCAACATCTCGGCCGATATTAGGAAAAGACGATTAAAATTTTCTTGACAGAAATATTGTAATAATAATTAGAGGCAATTAGATAATTAATAATTGTAAATTTGTAGTAAATTGTTATCGGCGAGAATATAAACACAACAATGTACAGGCGGGCAATTGTCGGCGAGCGTTTTAAAACTCCGGGCCCACAACGACAGTCGTGGGCAGATTTTCCTCGAGTAAAGAGTGGCAGGCAATAATTCATTAAGAGTGGTGTGGCACACAGAATTTCATCGAGTAAAGTTTGGACAGAATTCGATCAAGTAAAGGTCGCAGGAAAGTTTTCAATTAGTTAAGCCACAGTTAGAAATTCAACAAGTAATGACTGTTACAAAATTTTGTCGAGAAGGAGTTGATAACATTCTGATTGACCATTAATCAGAACGAGAACTACAATATTTGCTGGAGAGGGAGAGAGAGACTTAATGCAGAGGTCCACAGGTGTTGTACGGAGTAATCGTTCAAGTTGATAGATACAAAAGTTTTGGACACTGGTTTTGAAACAAATTAAATTCTGAGAAATTATGGTCTATTATATGTGAATAGTATATAGTGCATAAAAGAGCCCAAACGAATGCCTGGTACCAGTAAATAAACTGTAAGTAGAGAGAGAAATTTTATAAATTTTATTGTAAACGTTAAATAAGGATCAAATCGTCAGATTTCGTATTCACGTTCATTTTGTTGTTTAATTCTAATGTTGAAAAATTTTGATTGTTAATTTGAATGTAAGAAAGGTTTGTTCTTTATTTAAAAGACCCAAATAAATGACCCTGAGATGAGAGTATATGAGCTTGTAAAATAGCAAGGGCATGAATGTAAATCAATAACGACAAGAAAATTTTGTTATTTTACTTTAAATAAATTAATTGTTTCTGTAAATTGTAATTTATTTAACATCCTTTCATTTTAAATTTTAATAAATAAATTCATCCATTAATTAACTATTGATTTACTTAATTTCTTCTAATTATTACATTTTGGCGTGCCAACGAGAAGCAAATTAATTGCTTATTTCATTTAATTTCTTTGCTTTGGTCATCAACGTGTGAACAACCAATTAATTCCTTTAATCCTTACAATTATTACATTTATTACATTTTGACGCCTCAACGTGGGCCGATTCAATAAAAGTTTAATTTTAATTATCACATTTTTGGCACCCTCAACGTGAGGCATTTCATGTATTCAATTAAATTTATTTTAATTATTACACTATATTGTAATATTTTAAAAATATGGACTTTTAAATGAATGAAAGATTATAAACTTTAACAAACAATAAATTTATTTTTAATAATTTAAAACAATTACACAATTTAAAAATATATCTCAGGGTATCTACTGGGTTTGATAATGGCGAATCAGTGATTTTATTGATATTGAGAGCACAGAATCCATGGCGCATTAATCAAATGTCTAGAGAGAGCAGAGAGTGAACTGTAAACAGAGAGTAATGATAAATCTACCAGTCAGAAACAGTGTTTTGTGTTTGCAAACAAAATACAATAGAATCAGTGCACATGGCCGGTTAGTGAAGTGTTAAAATTCGAATTAAGTGAGCACGAGCCCCAGATGGTAATGTAACACAAAAGAATTTATCAACTCTAAACCTTATGTTGTAAATATCATTTACTCTCAGATTTCAATATTTTCATTAAAATTATAATAATTTTCAAGTTAGGGATAATTGTGTTTTGTAAATTTAAATGAAATTTTGTTGTACTATCTTTATTGGAGGCCCGATAGGCGGCCCTGAAATTAAGTTCTTACCAAGCTGTGGCATAATATTAATAAATTGTAAAATATCAACAAAGAGTAAATTTTGTTTATTAAATTAATTTGTTATTTTTTTAAAATTGTTTAATTTCAATCTTCTTTCATTTGTTTATTACATTAATTGACCATCACGTGTTGACATTATATCTTTTTGTTTTCATTTCAATCATTTTATTTTGTTTACTAGCTGGTTGCCCGGCGTTGCCCGAGATGTCATTTATCTATAACCATCGATAAGACTCCAATTTTGGTTACTTTTGCGCTATTTTTATGTAAAGCTCCTCGAACCCTATCTCTGAATGTGCTAACCTCCCATGCCGAAGGGGGATGAAGTCATTGACTAAATATATCGGCCGTTTTTACATGTTAGAAGATAACCACCCCCACAAATATGCGATAATTAAAAAGAATGTATTCCACGCAAAAATCGGCCGATTATATTGTCTGAAAATTTATTCCCCCGCCCAACACCTCCCAAACCAGTCCCGTTACCCAGGTTGTCACAATTAGAATCAGCGACATTCATAGTCTCTGAATTGAATCGAATCTCGGTTGTTTTTGCGGGTTTTTATTTAACGTACCTCAACCCCACCCCTAAGCTTGCTCCCCTCACAGGGGTTAAATTATACACAAACAACATCGGTATAAATACTATCAAAGTAATTAACCCCAGGAAATAATTATCGCAAATATCGACCGTTTAACACGTTTGAAAATTTTCACCCCCGACCACTCCCGCTTCGGGGACTTAAACGGTCAAGTTTAATGTCATAATTAAACTCATTGACAATCCCGATAGTTTCTGGTTTCTTTTTATGTAATGCTACTTCACGCCGACCCTTAAGGGTGCACCCTTCTGAGTCCGAAAGGGGTTGAAATTATACAGAGAGAACATGTAGGGAAATTTTATTAATCTAATTCATGCCGAAATATATTTAATCGACGCAATAATGTTTGTTTGTTTGTATATATATTTGTATGTTCCTTATACAAATCTACACCGGTGGAGCAAATTTAACCAAATTTCGTACACGTGTTCTTTGTGACCAGGAAACAAACACTGTTGGCGTGAGATGCGTCTACCACCCCCAGAATCGGGGGTGAACGGGGTGGGAATATTTAAACATGCTAAAACAGTCGATATTTGAGTCAGATAAATATTTTTAGGAGTCAAAGATATTGATAGTGTATCTGCCGATGTTATCTGAATATAATTTTCATCCCCTACACCCTGGGAAAAAGCACCCTTAGGGATTTGGGGTGGAGAATACAAATCTTCACCGGTGGATCAAATTTCACTAAATTTCGTACACGTGTTCTTTGCGACCAGGAAACAAACACTGTCGGGGTGAGATGCGTCTACCACCCCGCAGAAGCGGGGGTGGACGGGGTGTAAATATTTAAACATGCTAAAATAGTCGATATTTGAGTCAGATAAATATTTTTAGGGGTCAAAGATATTGATAGTGTTTCTACCGATGTTATCTGAATATCATTTTCATCCCCCTACACCCTGGGAAAAGGGCACCCTTAGGGCTTGGGGTGGAGCTGCTTTACAGGAAAATAACGCGAATACAACCGAGATTGGGGTCAAATCGTAGATTATGGAAGCCACTTAGTTTAGTTATAACATTCAACTTAGCATTTACCCCTCAGTGGCAGGGGTAGCGGGATGGAAATTTTGAAACATGCATACACGGCAGATATTTGCGTTGAATAAATATTTTTTAAGGTTAATTATATTGATTGTATTTCTACTGATGTTGTTTGTGTATATTTTCAACCCCTTTCGGTATGCGATGGGAGCACCCTTGTGGTGGAGGGGCGATTCATATAATTAACGCCAAATCAACCGAGATTCGAGTCAAATCGGGCATATGGATGTCGCTGATATTTATAACAATCTGAGAAACTTACAGGGGTGGGTTGGTGATGAGAGGTGGTGGGCGGGGAAAAAGTTTTTCAAACATGCTTACCGGCCGATTTTTTCGACGAATCAATATAATTCGGGATCAATAGCATTCATATAATTTCACTACATGTTATATGTGTATAATTTCAACTTCTTTAGCCGTGGGAGTGATGCACCCTTAAAGGTTGTGGGTGGACTGCCATTGCATGAAATTACTTAAACACATTCGAGTTTCGAGTCGAATCAGGGGTTATATTTGTCACTGTGTTTAATTATGACATTTAATTTACAGTTTAAATTTCTCAAGCGGGGATGGACGGGGGTTGAAATTTTCAAACATGTTAAACATGTCGATTTTTGCGTTGAATAAATATTTTTCTGGTTCACTGAGATTTATTATATTTCTCTAGATGTTCCATGTATTTAATATAACCTCTTTCGGGATTGAAGTGTAGCACTCTTAAGGGGGAGGGGTGGAGAAGATTTATATAATAATAACGCAAACACAATCGAGATTGGACTCAAATCCAGGGTGTTGGTTGTCAGTGAGTTTAAGTATAGTATGATATTCAAGTTGCCGTTTAAGTTCCCCAAGTGGGGGTGGCTGGGTGTGGAAATCTTAAAACATGATATCAAGGCCCATATTTGAGTCTGATAAATATTTTCCGGTTAAAAAAGATTAATAGTGTTTGTACCAATGTATGTCAGTAAAATTTCAACATTTTACGGCATAAGAAAGAAGCACCCTAGGGGTGGGGATGGATTAATGTTACAATAAATTAACTCGAATACAACCGAGACTGGAGTCAAAACCAAATTTATGGATAACGCTGAGTTTAATTACGACATTAAACAAGCAATTAACCTCCCAGCGACGGGGGTGGTCGGGGGTGGAAATTGTCAAACATGTTAATCTACCGATTTTTGCAACGACGAAATATTGATCGGGATCAATGCGATTCATACAATTTCTCTACATATTCTGTGAGTATAACTTCAACCCCTTTCGTGCTTATCAGTAAAGCACCTATAGGGGTGGGATGGAGGAACGCTTCAATAAAAAAAAGCGAATACAACCGAGATTGGAGTCAGGGATAGAATTTTTCTAACATGTTAAACGATCGAAATTTGCGTGGAGTAAATATTTTTAAAGGATAAATACAATTAATTGTCGGGGTCAGTGACATTCATAATAAAATAAATCTACCGATGTTGTTTGTAAAATGTAACCCCTTTTGGCATGAGAGGGAAGCACACTTACGGGAGGAGGTGGAAACATTTATTTAGGCAGATAAATATTTTTAGGTATCTAAAATATAGTGTTTCAACCGATGTTATGAGTATAGTTTCATCCCTTACAGGATGGGAAAGGAGCACTCTTAGGGGTGAGAGTAAAAAAATAAATAACGCGAATAAATCCGAGAATACAACCAAATAAAGGGTTGTGGATGTGGCAGAGTTTCATTATGATATTCAATTGGCCATCTAACACCCAAGGGTAGGGGTGAACCGGGCATGGAAAAGGTTTAACATGTTAAACGGTCGATATTTGCGTGGAATTAATATTTTTAACGGATAATTACATTTATAGTATTTCCACCCATTTTATGTTTGTAAAATTTCAACCCCTAGCGACATGAGTGACATCATGCTTAGGGGTGGGTGTAGAGGTGAGATACCGGAAAATAACACTAATGCAACCGAGATTCTATTCAAATCGAATGTAATGGATGTCCCTGAGTTTATTTATGACAATCTAAGCAATCCGCGGGGGTGAATTAAGGTGGGAGAAATTGGGCGGTGGTGGGTAAGGAGTAGAAATTTTAAAATAATTAAAGATACGAATTTTGCGTCGAATAAATATATACAATGAGATCATTCACTAAACGTTCTCAGTGTTTAATTTGAACCCATTTCGGGATTTGGAGGGAGCTTACTTTAGGAGTGAGGCTCAACAGGAGTTAAAAATAAATAACGGGAATAAAACCGAGATTAGAGTCAAATACAGGGTTATGAATGTCGCTGGGTTTAATTATGACATTTAAATAGTCATTGATCTCCAAGGGGTGGAGATGGACGGGAGTGGAATTATTGAAACAAGAAATCATAATATATTTCCGGGTTAATTAGATTTATAGTATTTCTATCCAAGTTGTGTGTGTAAAATTTTAACCTTTCTTGCGGCATGAAGGAGGTGCATAGTAAGGGGTGGTGGTGGATTGGGACTCATAAAAAAATAACGCGAGAAAAACCGAAATTGGAGTCAAATCGAAATCCCCTGGGGCGGGATTGGACGGGGTGGAATTCTTCAAACATGTTAAATCATCGATATTATCGTGGAATAAATAAATTCCAGGGATATTGACGTTGATAGTATTTCTACCGATGATGTTTGTAGGGATGATATGGGGGGGGGGGAATTATAGGGGGGTGGAGGATATTTACAAGAAAATAATGCAAAACCGAGATTCAAGTCAAATCGAAGGAAATGGATGTCGCCGAATTTATTTGTGACAATCTGGGCAACGCGCGGGTGTGGGCTGGGTTGGGATGAGTTGGGCGGAGGTGTACGGGGGATAGAAATTTTAAAACATGTTGACCGTCAGTTTTTTGCGTCAAGTAAATATATTTCGGGATCAAATAGATTAATAAAATTTCTCTACATTTTGCCCATGTATAATTTCAACATCTTTCGCGATTGGGAATGGAGCTCCCCTTAAGGGTGGAATTACATTATAATGATGCAAAAATAACTGACATTGGAGACGAATCCACGGTAATGGATGTCAATGAGTTAAATTATTACATTCAACTAACCGTTTAACTCCCCCAATGAAGTGTTGGTGGTTGTAAATTGTTTAAATATGTTAAACGGTCGAAACGTGATTAAATCCCAGATTGGAGATATAGGTGAAAGTGTTTATGGCAACGTGGGATATTTACGGTGGGTGGTGGTGGTGTGCGGGGGTGTGAGGGGATTGGAGCAGTTGGGCGGGGGAATAAATTTTCAAACATGTTAACCGGCTGATTTTTCCTTCGAATAAATATATTTCGGCATCAATGAGATTCATAAAATTTCTCTACATGTTCTGTGTGTATAATTTCAACCCTTTTGCGGGCCTTGGAGGGGTGCACCCTTAAGGGTAGGCGTGAAGTGCCATTACATAAAAAGAAAGCAGAAAGTATCGAGAATGGAGTTGAATCCGGGGTTATATTTGTCACTGAGTTTAATTACGTCATTCAACATGCAGTTTAAGTCCCCGAAGCGGGAGTGGTTGGGGGGTGGAAATTTTCAAACATGTTAAACGGTCGTTATTTGCGATAATTATTTCCAGGGGTTAATTACTTTGATTTTATGTATATAGATGCTGTTTGTGGATAATTTCCACCCCTGTGAGGGGAGCAATCTTAGGGGGGTAATGGAGGTACGTTAAGTAAAAAAAACAACCGATATTCAAATCAATTCAGGGACTGTTAATGTTGCTGAATCTGATTATGACAACCTGGGTAACGCGACGGGTTTGGGAGGTGGTGGACTGGGGTAGAAATTTTCAGACAACGTAATCGGTCGATTTTTGTGAAATAAAAACTTTTTGATTATTGCACATTTGCGGGTGTGGTCGTCTTCTAACATGTAAAAACGGCCGATATATTTTCTCAATGACTTCAACCCCCTTCGGCATGGGAGGTGAGCACATTTAGGGATAGGGTTCGAGGAACGTTACATAAAAATAGCGCAAAAGCAGCCGAAATTGGAGTCATATCGGGGGTTATAGATAAATGACATCTCGGGCATCGCCGGGCACCCAGCTAGTAAATAAAATATAATTGTAAATAAAGCTTTCGAGTTTTGTCAACTGACTAATACATTTCTGTCTCTCTAGGCTCTTGCGTTCTTTTCTGCACCGGAAGAAAGGAACAAGTCTTCCATAAACGGTGTTGGTATTTATATTATCACTTATACAGCGAAGTGATAGTGCTCCGTTAAAAACTAAAAAGAAAATTGGTAACATTCCTTGTCTCCTTAGATAGTTAAACAGTTGGCTAATCTCTATTTTCCGACTTTACAGGCCAGAACTATATTATTTCCTGCTTTAACTTTTTCAAAATTAAACTTTAATTAATATAATATTATATACATGTATATATTGCTGAAATAATGTCACTAAACCTAGCTTATATTTTAAAATAATTGTATTTATTTACTCTATTTTCCGTTATTGTAACTTCCCTTACTTAATTTGTAATTGTATGTATCTATTACCGGGAAAACTGGCTACTTATAGTAGCCATTTCACACGCGGGAAACCATGTAAATAATCCCCGCGTCTACTCAAGAAATCCAGATATATATTCAGCGACTGCCTAAACGGAAAACCCCTGGACCAGACCTAATAAGCAACGAAATATTGAAAAACTTATCAAAGAAAGATGTAGCCTATTTAACCTCAATTTGTAATGATTCTATAAGACTTGGATACTTTCCTCTGGCATGGAGAACAGCAAGCGTCTTACCAATCTACAAAACTAGCAAGAACATACTTGACCCTGATAGCTACAGACCTACTGTACACTTCAGCCAAGCTACTAGAGAAGGTGATCCTCACTAGACTGCAAGAATACGTACACGAACATGAAGTTATACCATCTCATCAGTTTGGGATCAGACAGTCACACTCGACTGCTCACCAACTCATCAGACTAACAGAGACGATTGAAAAGGGATTTGAAGAGATGAAATATGTTGGAGCAGTCTATCTAGATCTGGAAAGAGCTCAACGCTAGCCATGTTTTCCTTCAAAATGCAATTAATGTAACGTGTAATTGATATAAAAAATGGAAAGTAAATTCAACTAAATCCCAAAGCAAAGATGTTCACACTCGAGCGCTTCACTCAACTACCGACTCTCCGACTGCACAATAATGAAATAACATGGAATCCACAGGACTCAGCGATGGAGTATCTAGGGGTCCACCTAGATGCAGAACTCAACTGTAGATACCTCAGTCGTAAAAATCTAAGACTCTCTCTGCTCTACCCCCTGATCAACCGAAAATCTCATCTTCGAGTTGATTCCTCGCTCTTAATTTATAAATCGATTCTCCGGCCCATTCTTAGATACACCTGCCCAGCTTGGAGCAACGCACCTACAAGTTCGCTCAAGAAACTTCAAACCATGCAGAATAAAGTGCTACGTATTGCAATTAACAGCCCGTGGTTCATACGAAACAGTCAAATACACCAAGAATTGAAGGTTCCACTAATAACAAACTACATCTACAGACTAACCAGTAACTTTTTCAAAAATATAGTGAAGTGTAAAAGTGCAAAGAAATTAAACCTAGGACAAAAAAACACCCATAAAAGATTTAAACGCAAGTTACCACAAGACTTACACAAATAATTGTCAACCTGTAAAATACCTGAACCCAATGTAATAAGCCAAAGGTGTGAAAATATTTTCACATAACCTTCTCTCCAAATACTCTTAGCCATATGATTTCTTATATCATAGCAGTGAATTGCATTTTACTTGCAGACCCAGCTAAATAAAGTTTTTAAAAAAACCATAAAAGTATTTTTGATTTTAGGTAACGCCAATGTTAAAACTAGTGAGAAGTCGAAAGTCCTCACTCGTTTATAAGGTCTTGTTAAATCAGATAGGAGTAATAGCTTACGCGAGTACTACTGGAACCTTCGACATCGGTATAGGATTTCATTCACAGGAATATTATCATGTTTCTTATAAAGTTTCTATTTTAATTTTCTAAGTTTTGCTGCCACGTAAATTGATATACAAATAAGAAAAGAATACACATGAAAATTAATATTCTATCTGGATGTCGCGAGACAGACATAGAGTTGAACACTTGGCCACGATCAAATTCGTAAAGATTATTCCACTCTATAGATTTTCCCTTGCACTTAATTACAGTAAAACTGCAGGCTTATCGTTATGAAGAAACTTTCAAACGTATTATAAACCTGTTGCTAATAGGTTAATTATCAAACGGTTATCAAATTTATCAAAATTTGAAGTTGAGAACAACTTGAAATTTTTTAGAGAGTTCAATGTTTTCAGTTTCTAATTTCTTTATCAAATAAGATCGTCATTGAGCCGTACAAAGTTCCAATGCGTGAAGAACTTCTATTTCGTAACAAAATATCCGTATACATTTTCAATATTTATATAATGTACAGCCGTGCAAAGATTCGCACAAAGAAAATATATTTAAAGGAGGGTTGTATAGATGAAAATAAAAGACATGGGTTAAATGAATTTTTTTCTCACTTGACGGCAAAGTTACACAATAGAAACAACAAATTTCCTGTAGTTTATATTTTTGAACAAATTTACAGTCCTCGAAGATAATTTCTATTTTGTGTGAGGATTGATTTCCCTCATTTACCAAAGTTATCGTCTTCCACAAATAACAGATTATTTAACATGATATTAAGGTCTATTATAAATTTTCAGCATTGCCCAACACAGTAGCCAAAAATATACTCTCTTCGTTCGTCACTATAAATTAACTTATACCTACGTAAATACAAACTAAACAGTTTATAAGTCTTAATAGAATATGCTAAATAAAGCAATATGTCCAATTTCTATAGTCTTTGGCTTTGAACTTATACCAGGTGACGGTTAATGACTAGGAGACCACGAGGCGTCTTCATATCACAGGTGAATCCCTGGTAATATAACTTCAAAAATAAAGCTTCGGCGACATCTGCCGTAATACTGACTCGATCTTCGTCCCTTTGAGAAATTCCACTAGAACCATTTTGGAGAAAGTCTAAATGCTTTGTGATAGATGAGTTTCCCACTGCATCAACGATTCTTAGAACACTGCATCTTCATCAGCGCAGGTTCGACAAATATCTTCCATCCACAGCCGCGGGCAAAGCCACGCTATTCACCAGACCCGCCATAAATGTGGAAACGTCAACGGGCAACGTTGCATTTTCCGTTTCTTCGATGTGAGCAGTGACGCCTGGCAGAGTCACGAACTCCAGACTCACGACAGAGCTCGTGCAGTTCTACCAGTCCAGCGTCGCCCCAGCAGCAATTCCTTCCCCCTGATCACCAGGCGTCCAGATTGTCCTGCCCAAGAGGCGTCTTCGTACCGCAGACCCATCTCTGGCAGGTCCATGATGCAAGTCGCCACCATCGCTGGCTGGAAAACATATGATGATGTAATCTGATGATCAATATATTTAAAAGGAGTCGTTTGGAAATAGTGTTGGTGATTTGAAATGCCGGTTTTTCTTAATTTAATACTCGTAATTCAGTCATGGAAAAGATGTAATTGAGTTTTCAGGAGAGCAGAGAATTTAATAATTTGCACTAGCAGGAGAAAATTGAATACAGACTATGAGAGTGAGAATTAGACAAAGATTCACCACAAAGCCAAGAGACTGGATCGAACCAGTTTCTGATTCACTGAAAAGGAACACTGATTTTTCAGTCTAATTCACACTCAATCATTCTATCCTCAATAATCCAATATCACATAATCTTAAATTTCAATTAAAACCATATTATGATAAATTTCGAATCTGTGACTGTTTAATGTTTGAAGTGCTCTTTGTATTATACACTTAGTGTATATATATATATATATGTATATATATATATATATATATATATATGTATATATATATATATATATATATATATTGTAGCCGCTCCGCTACCCTCCTTGCGTTTTTTCGTAGATTATTCATAATGTTTGGGCGCCAGGTAATTTTTGGGAGAAAATCACCAAAACAACTTTTTAATATTTCATTACTTTTATTTGAACGAACATGAGACATAAATTATCTGAAAGGCGTGGTTTATAAAACTTTGACTTTAGTTGTTGCACGTCCATCCTTTGTCGAGTCCAGCTTGGAACTGACCCTACATTTGTCCCCTTGGCTGGCGCCTAAAACAACATCGCCTTTCCTGCATGTGCATACACACTGCAGTCTCCCCCGCCAAGGGCCCTCGACCGTACCTCGCAACAATCATGTTACAATATATTGTAATAAACAACAAGGTTTGATTAAATGAATCAATTAAAGAAAATTTATTTATATTTAAAAATTTATTGTTGATAAATTTACATTGTATAAGACCTATTTTGCACGCCGAATTATGAATATACAGTTCTTATATCATTACAATCAAATACGTCGAATGTCTTATTTTTTGATAATTAGAACAAAATCAATGTATAAACTGACAAGTAACAATTCAAATATAAAATTTAACCTAAAACAATATGAAAATAAGTGAAAAGAAAACTGAACGAAATCTGATTATACCTTTTTAATTATCGTTTACAAATTTGTATAAAAGTTTTGTTACTAACGGAATGTCTATCTGGTACCAGACCTCTCTCTTGTATTTGAAACTACCACACTAAAAGGCCATTTTTTATTGACAATTTTAATACACACGATTTAAATACTCGGATGAGCCGCCCCCTTCGGCCAGCTAGGGTATGCCGGTCTCCTCTATGCGAAAATTGTTCAATCAGCGTGAAGCAACCATTTGCTTCACCGTGTGCAAATTATTATGTAAATCTCTCCATAAAAATATTTGCTTGCTTTCATGTAAAAATACAGGATCTCGCCATTAGTACTTTATATCTGCAGACTTTACTGTTTGTTGCTCTAGGTGAACTGAACTGTATTATATCTCCCCGTCGACTTTTAATGGTTTCATCTCTCGTACGCAGATTTTAGACTCCTTCACCTTTCAATCGCCGATTCCAGACTGGCGAAAAAAAAAAAAAACAGAAAGGTGCAGTGTACAAGAAACAAGTTAGGTTAAACTGACGACGTAAAAGGTCGTCTAGAAGTTCAGAAAAAGATGTAGATATTTACTCCAATGTTTCCAACTGTAAGGAAAACTCTGTTCGTCTTCAGGGAGAGAATAGCACTCACATACGCAACATGAGAGTCCGTACACTCATTAGGCAGGGCAGACTTATTAAATTCCTGTCTGTCCCTGTATATAGCATCCAAATTCTGCATTCTTTTCTATGTGTTTTTCTTTTCTTTATCACTTTTCTGTCTTTTTATTGCTCACATTGTCTTACGCAGACGATGGAATACCAGAAAAGGCTAAATAACAATGTTACCACTGTCAAATTTCAAATCCAAATTACTTTTGACAAAGTCAATTAACAGAAGTAATTTTGTGCTTCTTAGGATCAAGTGAATAAATCTTATGAAATTTTTTTTGACTCGCATAACATTCCGGGTGTATTTTTGAATCGTTTTAGAGTAGCGAGAATATTTTTGTCTGTCTTGCACCGGGATTATGTTTCACTTTCTTAACTTATTCGGAATATTTCTAGTCCCTAAGGTACTGGGAATATTTAGATTCAGTTAACCTACCGGGAGTGTGTTTAACTCCATTAAGGAACCGAAAGAAAATTTGACTCTCTTAAGGTGCCTGGAGTTTTCTTTCCCTCTCCTAAGACACCCAGAGAATTTTTGATTGTCTGAACGTACGGGGACTATTATTGACTTTTAAGTGGCCGGATGAACTTTGAAGTATTGGGAGAATCTTAAATCTTTTGAAGTATGGTGAGTATTTTTGACTGTAGTGAACCAGAAATATTATTGAATCCCTTAAGTTAGCGAGGGTATTTTTTACTTTCTTAATGTGCCAAAAGTTATTTATTTACTCTATTCGGGTACTTGAAGCATTTATGACTCTCTTAAGGAGTCGTGAATATTTTTTACTCTATTGGGATATGGAAGTATTTTTCTTATTCTCTTACGTCCCGGAAGTTTGGTGCTGGAAGTAGTTTTGACTTATCTAAGGTATCGGTTTTTTTTAATTGTCTAATGTACCGGGAGTATTTCTGACTGTAGTATTGTATAACTCTATTAGGGTAGGGAAGTATTTTTAAGTTCTTCCGGTGTACCGGGAATATATTGGACTCTTAGATACGACATAAGCACTGGATCGGTAAAACGCCCCTGTAACTTATAGAGGTGCCATTTTAAAGTCATTGAAAATTACAGTAACTCTCTTTAGATTAACAGGAGTATTTTAGACTCATTTTGGTTACCGGGAATATTTTTCACGTTCTCACGGTAACCAGAATACTTTTGACAGTAATTTTGTCCGTTTTATTTTCTTCATCTAATGAAAGCATTTTTGATTCGCATGTGATACAGGCTGTATTTTTGTCCCGCTAAAGGTACCCGAAGTATTTTGACTCTTAATTTACCGTAAGAATATTTTTAAACTTTATCATATTCGAGGAGTGTTTTGTGTTCTGGTAGTATTTTTTACTCTCTTCGATTACCGGAGCATTTTCGACTGTGTCTAGAATATTTGACTCGATTAAGATAGGGCGGGTCATCAAATCGGTTATGATGAAATTATCATTTCGTCGGCTTAGGTAGGGGTCGTGAAATTAAAATGTTCAAAAATTTGTCGCTCTTTATGCCCGTTAAATCAGATTAATGTCGAATAAAAAACATTTTATCCAGCTCGTACACAATAAATCCATTTGGTGAATTCCTTTTTAAACTTACTTCGTAATTTAGAGTCGTACAAGAGTAAACGCTCACCGTCTTCCTCATGCTGACATCTGTGAAGCGCCTCAGATGCGAGGCCCTGGAACCACCCTTTCCTAGCAACAATCCTTTCACTTTTACCGTGAACGGCCTGGTTGACATCTGGCAGCTGTACCTTCTGGACAGGGCCTAGAGAAACACGTACGGTCACCAAAACCAAGTCGGCCATGGAGTTGTGGGAATCCACAAAGTACCGCGAGTATGCGGCGAGCTCTCGCGCTGCTTTACTGTCAGGGATAACGTCGGCGACTGAGATTCGAGCGAGGACCTCGTTCAGCAAATCCTCCAGACGACCACTCATACGGCGGGACAATTCCATGTAAAAATCATCCAGCAGCGACCACTGAACAATCAACGACACGTATTAGAACATATTTTACTAACTATTTAATTTAATTATTATTACAGAAGCGTAATATGACTAAAATTACCAAAATAAACTATAGTCAAATCGAGGAAATAAGGCTAGTGACAGTTTCTGCGATGTTATCATTTAGGACTTAAATCATTTCCAATATCAAAAGTGAATTTAGCTACTGCACGTACTAAATACGGCTCCGTATTTGTAACGAAAAGCGTATCAATAGCGACCACCTGAGGTAATATTTAGCTCAGCTCAACATCGAAAAGTGGGAGAAAAATTGACTACCAGTATTAGAGCCAAACACAAAAACAACTTAAATGAGAGCGTGTAACAATAATAAAAATGAGTTCACGTTTTCTGTAATCTTAAATTACTGAAAGAATCTTCTCTATATTGAAAAAATGCTAATGAAACTGTGATTGAATATGATCAAATAAATTATAATAATCAGAAATAATTTTTGTACAGTGGTAGAATAAATGAATGATGAATGCCATCCACGTTCTATTTACGTAATAACAAAATGTTGTAGGGACCGTTTACAACATTCGTACCTACAATTTTTTAAAAAAACTTATTTTCCATTGTGTATTTTCAGTGTAGCTGAAATTAAAAACGTGTAATTATATTATTATTATATGTGGTTACAAACATATTTCTCTGAATTCCATATGAGGTAAACAGAAGTGCTCTGGATTATAGTATTAATAACAAGGGAGTGCGGCTGGGCTGTTGGAGACCCAGGTATCTAGTGCTCACCTAGCCCGGAGGATTAGGAAAGGCCTCATTCGGCTTCTACACTTCGATTCTTCGACAGTTGGGTTCTATATGCGGTCATTCTAGTTTTTGTTTGTAGGTGTAGACAGGCTACGTATAGGGTAATCTACATAGTGGCAACTCCCATCTTATAGCATAGGAAGAGGAGTGAAAGGGGGGATGCGGAAAGGTAGAGGAAGGTAGCCAAAAGTTAACTAGGGCCCACGGGCTATGGTTTAAGGATCCTACGCGGCAATTCGCCTAAAAGTGATGCAGGGAAAACCCTAGAAAAACCTGCATCAGGTAGGTCGGGCATTTGGTACTTGACCCACGCCCTTCCGATGACGAGAGAGGGATTTGCTGTGGGGTCGCAGCTTTCCCCTCGACGTGCCTTGACCAGTTTAGGAGGCAGCTGGCCTACTATTCCTATAGGAATAGCGGACAACTCTTACCGTATGCCCAATGAGGAATTTATGATAATGTCTGACGGGTGCAGTTTATTCTCATTTTAATGGTGGTGAACCAGATGTAATATTAATTTTCGCTCTTATAGGTGTTAAGAAATAAAAATGTCTGTTTCGGGGCAGGACTTTTAAAAGCTGCAATAAACAATTTGCCCAAATGCATGCTATAAATGCAGATTTATGTAATCTTAAATGTGAAATCAACGTTGAAATGGTTGTGTTTACCTTTGTTCTATATAAGAAGACGGTAGTTTACGTTTGTTTCAAGTACTACTGCGTGAAGGAGTCCCGAGACTGTTAACTATCCACTATCTCTGCATTAAATTAGGTATTTCCTTTGCACCGATGTTGTTTTATTTCGACGCAATGCGTTCGAAGAAAAGTTCATGACGACGGAATGACGAAATTGTATAAAGATACCGAAGAAGTTAGACAAGGTCTGAATGTGTGTCGCACTAGATGTAGAAGAAGGCTGGGTTTACAAGCCCCAGAAGAAGAATTCTTTTATTACTTTGTAGAACAGTGGTTATGCAATCCATTAGTGCCACTGGAGACGCCACAGAACAAATAATTGGAAGACAACACAAGAAAATAGTCGACTTGATAAAAAATTTTAAGTTTAAATGTTTGAAGTCTGAAAAATCACATTTAAAAATTATTATAAATGGAACTAAATTTCGAAAGGAGACACATATTAAGTTGTATAATTAAATTTCTAGGTTTAGTACGAGTTATGACGGTAAAAGTTTGGTAAAATATAGAATATTTGCATTTAAAAATGTTTCGGAGTAATACACCAAACATAGTTGAATGTTGCGCTCAAATTCAGTGAATTATAGAATATCTTATATCACTTTTCTTGTAATACCGCGTAAAATTGATATATCCGAAATATTTTAAAATAAAATATCGAGTAAAAAAAGTCTAAGTTTGATAGAACTCCACTAGGTAAATAATGATGCTTGAGTATGGCCTCTCCTAATCGTCTGGTTCCAATGGGACACTACCTGAGTTTACCACAAATTAGACAGCATACTTATGAACCTGGTCGCAAATGGGACGACACGTTCTTTCGATAAAACTACTATTTATTTTATTTGGGATTTTAGCTTAAAATATTTAATATATATCATTTCATGACACCCTTACAATAAAAATGATAATCTATAATTTACTGAATTAGCGATCAACATATCAGCTGTGTTTGGTCCAAATTACCAGATATTGTAAAAAATATTCCATGCTTTACTAAACTTCTAATGTTGTTTATATTATTAAAGTAATTTGTAGATTGAATTTTTTATTAAATTACGAATCAATATATGGATTTTGATTAACCTTTTACCCGACACTGAATATTTTATTAAATTATAGATTTCTTGTATTGGTGTGTGAAATTGTTGTATTTTAAATATTTGCAAAATATTTGACAAACTGTCAAATAAAATATGTCGAATTTTGGTCCAGACAAGTCCATTAAGTGTGTTATGAGGCGTGAATTTACGTCTGATAGGTAAAAGTGACAATATGGCCGTGACCTTAACTCCGTGGCTAGGGAGCCTTGCTTGCCCCTGACCGTAGCCCAGAGTTACAGACACTTCTTTGGGTTCGAACTTGAAATGGGCATTTCTGTATCGCAGGATATTATTCTCTCCGAAAGACGGCGACGCTGCTGAGAAGAAAGCTGGTGTTGCCGCTGGAGCTGTTACCGCACTCTCCCGTCACCACGATGGGCGCCACCGACGCCTGCAGTTCCAGACTCTGCAACGTGAGGTCGACGTCGTCCTCCGACGGCAGCAGCAGCAGAGGCAGATGCACCAGGAGGCCGCCGCCGTCGGCCGTGGAGTAGATGTCGGGAAACGAACCGTTCGCGGAAGAGTGGGACGTCGGAGAAACTGAGCGCAGACCAGCACCGATCAGAGTCCGTGAGCGCCGCCTCCGATTCTGACAGGCTGGGCCAGCAAGCACAGCCACCCACTAGCACGATAGACATCACCACCTGTACGTCATAATCAAAATACATTTGAAATTTTATTCACTGATTATGATTAAATTGTGCGTTCCATTATATGATTTGTAAAAATAAACATTTAAACTTCTACGGAGGGAACAGTTCAAAGAGAGGAAGGAATGATATTACAACTTACAACGAACAGTAATTTTAAATGAGAATATAATACGTCTGTATAAAATATAATAATAAGATGAAATAGCCAAATAGAAAAAAATAAGATTAATTGATATAATTCTCCTTGTTCGTTTCGTCAGGTGTTTGGAAAAGACACGAGTGCCAGGAGCAACACAACTTCACAACTGATATCGTATTCTGAGGGCCGTGCCCTGAGCGGACAACAGTCCCTTCTTCAATCCTGACCGCTGAGCGAACAGGGATAAAGTTTTCGGAAGAGTCTTGGTTTTAACATTAAGTGAATGTAATACAAGTTTAATGTATAACATTTTTGAAACTTATCTGGATTTATAACTTCTATCTCTATCTATACATGATAACTGTTCAAATCGGAAGTGATTCGTTTAATGAATATGCTTAGAAAAGATCAATTAAGATACAAATCTTTTAACAGTTATATTTATCTGACGTACTTAAATAAATGAAAATATCAACCTGTTTAGTTATAAATTTATTATTAATTTAAATTTTTAAACATTATAATAGAAAAAAATCTCAACGTATAATCCCTAATTTATTAGGACCCCTTCAGGAATTGTAAAGTCAATTAAATGATCTAATTTCATAATCTGTGTTTCTAAAAATTCCTACAAAGCAAGATTTTACGAACATGATAATATGTAATACAATTACACATTGCTGCGAAAATTCTGTTATGTTTACAGCTGTTGATAGTATTGTTAAATTTAAAGAAACATTGAAAATAAAATTATTTTAAATACAATAAATGGATTAATAAAATAGGGAATCATAAATTCTATTGAAATTATTAGTATTAATTGTTTACGTTAATGACCGAATCATTTGAAGAAAGACAACATTTCGTTCATCGATCTGGAATAATATTGTCATTCTTCATCGGCAAGTTTTAGATAATGCTAATCGAAATTGTGCTACGTGAAATAACTATGCTTTAATAATTTTATTTCATTAATTGTATTATAAATTATCATGTGTGTAAAATCTTGCTTTGTTGGAATTTTTGGAAATACGGATTTGGAAATTTGATCATTTAATTGACTTTACAACACCTGAAGATTCCTTAATATATTAGGGATGAAACTTTGAGAATGTTCTTTCTATTATAATATATAAATTTAAATTAATTATAAATTTATAATTAAGCAGGTTGATGTTTTCATTTATTTAAGGACGTAAGAGAAATATAACTGTTATAAGATTTGTATTTTAATTGCTCATTTCTAAGCTTATTCATTAAATGAATCACTACCAATTTGAACATCTGGATTAGCCCACCCTCTGCCGGTTGCCGGACGTAGATTTCCTCAAAGTCTCTCGATGCGACAATTAGTTCAATTTGTGAAGCAAAACTTCTGCTTCCAAATTGCGATTTTATGAGTCTCTCCGCCAAACTGCTTACTCGCATTTTATGTAAACTATCATATCTCGCCGTTGCACCTCCTGCATAACACTATTCATGCTTTTAGGTTAGCAAACTTTACTGTGTTATTTCTTTATGTGGACTAGTGATGGGGTCGAAATCACTTCACTGTTAAAAATAACGTTACTGGAAAGTAACTGCTACCGCGGTAACGTGTTACTGAAGCTAATATGTAGCAGCGGTGACATCTAACTGGAGGTCCAGCCTCCTCTTCTAGTGGTCGCAGTTCCTTCCTCGTGGAATCTGCTCCGCGATGACGAGATATTATGCCTATAACATACTAATATTCTGTCATTACTAAAATGTCATTATTTGGATAAAACATTCATACATAACAATTGTAAATGCCTTTACGGCTACCTAACTATTGGATTCTCACACTCATTCGTACACCCATTCATTCACACTTATACCGCTGCTGCTGTTGATGTTGGTTCTTCGCCTTCTGCTACATTTCTCGGCCGACGCTCTCCCTTCTTCCTAATTTTTCGGAAGGGGAGGGGGGGGGGGTATTGAAAAATAAATAAGAGTAAAAATATAAAAGAATAAATAAATATTTGCATATATGTATAAATATAAAAATAAGATTCGTGGGAATAGGTGTATGATTAATATATCACTTTAATGTAAAAGCTGTAAAGGGGCTCGTAGGTTACCTAATAAATTAATATTTTAAAATAACAAGGCGATACTTACAGGAAGATCGACAAAGGTCGGTTCCTGTTTACCTTTCTTTCGGGTCGTAGCAGCCTAGCGATGAGACCAGCTCATTGCTATACTCGTGGGCCCTTCCATAAAACCTTACGGAGTTTTCGAGGATCCGCTCCCACAGGTTGCACATCCCTGCCAGGTCCCAGACTACGGCGTTGGAGGTCCGTGGCGGGAGATGCAGCTCTCACCGAGGGACTTCCTCTCCAGGGCGAAGATCTTCTCCTTGTGGGACTCCGCAGCGCAGGCCCATACTGGTGAGGCGTACTCCATGATCGGTCGGATGAGCGATATGTAGATGGAGAGCCCCACTCTTGGTGACAGCTTCGAACTAGAATTAAAAATCGGATATAAGACATTTAACCTAGCTCTTACCTTTTTTTTAAATATCATTAACGTGGTGCATCCACGTCAGCGTTGTATCTAAGGTTACCCCCAGATACTTAACTTTCGTGGTCCATGGGAAAACTTCTCCAAAGTGCCGCAGGACTGGCTTGTCCGGTCGACGACGGGTTATCAGCAGCGCCTGGCTCTTCGACGTGTTGATCTTCACCCTCCAGTTGGATCTTCTCTAGGCCTACGTTGAGTCGCTTTCCCACGACGTGCTCGTCCCACGATGCCGTGATGATTGCAGTGTCGTCCGCGTACTGCGCGATGCCTGCTACAGTTCCTGGCTTCGGGATGTCCGCGGTGAAGACGTTGTACAGGACAGGTCCGAGGACGCTGCCCTGCGGTACGCCAGCCAGGATGCTTTCGGTCCTTTCCCGGCTTCGGCACGGCGTAGATGATGGTGTGCATCCAGGCGCGGGGGAATCTCCGCTGGCGTAGCAGGGCGTTGAATATCCTCCGGACATACTCGATGGCCTCCGGCGGGAAGTTCCTCAGCAGGACGTTGGGGAGCCCGTCGTATCCCGGCGCTTTGTTGGCCGGCAGCTTGCGGAGGATGCTGCGTAGATCCTCGGTTAAAATCTCGGGGATTTCATCATCTTCTTCCTGTTTCCTGGAAAAATAATTTCTTAAGTAATTGTTTACATACTCGATCTGTGCTAAGTCTATTGGGTTTTCGACAGGGCGAAAGTTCCCTTCAAAGGCGTCTGCGAGCGCTTCTGCCTTTTCGGAATGACTATACGCCGTGCCGTTTTCTCCTGTAAGGTAGGGGATCATATTCCTCTTCTTTACGTTGGTTCTCGTGGCCTTCCAGAGAGTGCCGTCAGACACGCTAAGATTCATCAGCCGTGCTTCCCAGAGCGCATTTCTGTGCTGCTGGGTCGCAGCTCTGATGTCTCGGACCAGCCGATTCATCAGAGCTTTGGCCGACTTGTCGCGCGTGATCTGCCAGCACTTTCTGGCTCGGTTCTTCTCCCGGATCAGGTCCAGGATGCTCGCGGGAAGGTCGGTCGTCCTCTGCCCGACGGGTCGCCGAGGTCTCGTTGGCGATGTAGACTGTCATCTCCGTGATGAACTCCACTGCAGAGTCGGTGTCCTCTGGATCCGGGGCCTCTGCGATGGAGTCGGCGAGTCCCTTCTTGAATTTCGCCCAGTCGACGTTCTTGTAGTTTCTCGGCGCTTCGATGAGGTCGAGATCTGCTTTCATTTTGAAAAAGACAGGATTGTGGTCAGACGACAGGGCAACGTATAGCAATCCCAGATACCTGTAACTCCCTTTGTTACGGCAATGTCCAGGACGTCTGGGGCTCGTCCGCCGGGCGGGTAGTGAGTTGGTTCCTCTGGGGACTAAACGTGCACTCCTCTCCTGGCAACATGCCGTAACGCGATATCACTTCTGTTACACACTCGGGAGTTCCATTGCGTGTGTTTGGCGTTGAGGTCGCCCATCAGGATGACCTTCCTAATACGTGATTGAATCACTCTTAAATTCTTCGACTCGCGGTCGCCGTGGAGGGGGCAAATGCGGACTGGGAGGTTATGGAGCACTGCCCGCCCCTGGAGGCCAGTGATGGAGTAAATCACGCTTTTAAACTGCTACTTCGGTAACGTTTTACTAAACGCAGTTCCTGAAATCACCGGTTACTGGAACACGTTATTCCCGGATCACTGCTACCGAGTAACACGTTATCCAGAAATCACTGTTAAGCCCATCCCTACCTCTCACCCACAAATAATAGGTCTCTTTATCTTTCTTTTATTCTCCAATTAAAACTTTTAAGTCTTCCAAAATATCACAAAATGTGATTCCCGTTTATATTCTCAACAATATTTTACAGATTGCAGGTCAGAAATACGCTAGGTTTCTTCAACCTATTATCAAATGCAAAACTGCGTTCGTTTTACCCTTTCCACTCAGAAATATTATTTTACTTTTACCAGCAATTTATCAACATTCTATTTGTATTAGTCTGCATATTATCGTCGTTATTAGTTTTTAATCATATTGTTTTTCTAGAAAGATTAGATGGTTCTTACGATTTTTAAACTTATAATAATAAATACAGGTGCATATATTCTTTGGGAAAATGTGCTGCGTGCTAGAGAATAGAGAACTCGTGATCGATAGGACAAGACTTTATTGCGGACACCGGATGCCTTAACTAGAGCTGCGTACAGAATGAGACCTTTCTCTCCTGCTTAATCTTAAGGTGCTTAGGACAGGGAGAAGGCCCCACAGCAGTTCCCCGCCGAGAGACGGAGTCGTGGATTGGCAACAACAATAAAAAAATCCATGTCAAAACATATATACAATAAGAAAGAAAGATAAAAAAGAATACAATAAAATGTCGGCGCCAATGGCAAATATTGTTCATCGTGCCGAGGGGCCCGGCTGGTTGTGGATTGCCGGCGACGTAGCGGGGAGGAGACCTGCTCGAGTTGCCGTGGTCCTATCTGGCTGTAGACCGATACTGGCAGGAGGCATTGGGCGTTCCCGGGAAACCGGCTGCTGCTGCATTGCAACGGGAGTAGCCCGAGATGGTGCGGCGGTCTTTCCCCGGACGCCGTGAAAGCCGGTTTCACCCTGTCCAGCGAAACCCGGACCTCGTTCCCTCGTATCCGCAGTACGTAGGTCTTGTCCCTGCTGACGATTTGGCGATTCCCCGTATATGGCAGCCGGAGAGGAGGCCGCGCGGAGTCATCCCGAAGGAAAGCGGCCGACAAGTGAAGTTGGGTTGAATCCGCCAGGTGCAATTGGTTCGGGAGCGAAAAATTCCCCGGGTGGCCGAAGCGTTTCCCCGAATAGGAGCTCCGCTGATGATGCCTGGAGATCCTCCTTGAAGGCGATGCGTATGCCAAGCATCACGATGAAAAGTGCTTCCAGCCACGATGCGTGGCTGCGTTGCCACGTCGATATTTAAGTTTGACAATCTATGACGTCAATTCATGCACAGAACAGGCTCAGGGAGGACGTGTCCTTCATTTAACACTGTAAAAAAGGTTTCTGTAGCTGTATGAATGTTTCTTTTACTCATTTTGAGTAAATTTTGTGTTGGCTTGTTAAGAAACGACATCCGTACAAAACATTTGACGTCATACTCGGCTTAAAAAAAATTCAACATGGCGTTTCTTTTGAATTGGTGCTCGACCTGGGCGAACCACAGTTCGATGTTCCCCAGACAGAGAGCCGGTAACCTCGGTTAAACACTTAAATTTATTATGGATTTTCATAAATTGGTTTCGAAACCACTTACTAAAGCGTATCTAGAAAAACTTCCACATTCTCTTCTTCCTGGCCTCAATATACAAAAAACGGCATGTCACAAACATTTTGATGAGCACATTGGACCATTTCCATTCAAATGTACTTACAAACAGTTGTTTAAATCTCCATGTATACCAAAAAGAGGTTAGTTTAAAGTTATTATTATGCTTTTGATTAACTTTACATTAATTATTTACCTGTTGCTTTGTGATAACTCGTTATCCATTTTATATAATTGAAAATAGCATCGTCGTCTTGTACTTTTTATTTTTTTTGTAACAGTTAAACAAGGAAAAGATCCAGTTTCACAACCTGTAATTGATAAAATAGAATGGAAGAGGACATCAGAAAGACTTGTTAGTCGTCTCCGAAAGAATGCTGAAGGTATTTGATAGTTAAAAGCATTTTGTGCATCTGTGTAATTAACTGAAGTTGAATGTGTAGAAAATATTAATTTTATGAACATGTTTTAACTGTGTTTTATCAAATTCAGGTATAAATTATATTTATATACATTGAACCAAACATTAAATTTATTGCATGAATGATGATGTATTGTTTCCTGGTTTACTTTTCAGCTAGAGTAAAATTCGAAGCTTTCCGTGGGTTGCTACTTTCTGGAGTAGATGAAATAGTTGTCCCTCGAAATGATCAAAGACTGTTGAAACATTTCAAAAATGACCCTGATTATTATTTTGATGGGGTGAGTTTCCTTGTGAGACACATGCATATATTATTTATTTTAAGCTTGAGGAAAATTGATGACTTGACCAGGAATAAAATCCAGGACCTTCAAGTTACTAGATATATAATTTTACATTTTGTTTTCAGTTTATTACTCAAGCATGTATTAAATATTTAGTGTCATGTCAAACATAAGAAATGTCATAAATAAGATTACTTAATTTATTATTATTATTATTTTGTCTGATTAATAACTGTTTACACCGAAATTATTAAATGATATGCAAACAACATTGTAAGGCTGGTAATACACCATAAAACTTCTTTAACAAAGATATTTAATAAATATTCTAGACAGTAAATGTGACAGTGTAACACCACCAGTTTTATTTAATTTATCATAGTTAGCATCATCCTATATATTACAAAATATTTTGTTCAGTTGTTTTATGATGGTGATAACAGGTACACTATGCAGCCATGAAGTTGTTAATTAGTTAATATGAATGTAATGTGACATTAATCATCTTGATTATAAAAATTAAAGCAAATGACTGGAAACATAAGACGATTTCTGAAAATCTTCTGTAAAATGGATACCCATTCAAATTTTAAGGCATGAAAAATAAATTGAATGGATTGAGGAACCAGAGTCGGTTTCTTCCAGCAAAAAGTCAGTTTATTGCACATAATTATTTAACATGATTCCAGTTCATAGTTTAGAAAACAAACTGGTGAAAGAAACAAGACTTATTTTTTTTGCAGAAGTCAAGTCAAGTTAAAATGCTCTATTAATAATCTTACCATTTCTTGTTATAGATTTAAAATGGTATAAAAAGTGGATGTTATAGGTGGCATTTACAAGCCTTCTGTTAACTTTTACAACATGCTACACTTTTTTAATACTACCAGATAAACAGATCAGGCTGAGCATAATGAGCAAAATACTGAAAAAGAAGTTAATTTTTAATTCAGTTGAAACAGAAGAAGCTTACATTTGAAGCTCAGCCATATGGGTCATGAAATATTTTTAATTAAAGGATCAGGATGGAATAATCTTGACTGGACCAGGAATCAAACCTGGGTCTCCTGATTGGTACATGTGTGCTCTAAGGCAACAACTCTGACGGTTTAATGGTTAGAGCGTCTGTGTACCAATCAGGAGATGTAGGTTTGATTCTTTGTTTGGTAATAATTTTTCCAACCTGATTCTTTATGTAATTTTTCGATTTTAAGTTGCATCTTTAAGGTGCTATATGTCTGAAAAAAGGCACATCAGGTGGCAAAATCAATGTTGACCACCTGAGGACTAATGGAATAAAAAACATGTAAATATTATTTCATTGTTGTTCATTTTCAACAAAATTTATTTATTCATTTGGTCTGTAAAAGAATTTTTTATGAAGTGTTAAAACTGTTTAATTTGGCATTGTGTTAGTTTTTTAGGCCAAATCCATTGATAATTTCAACTTTTTAGAGAGAGAAAGAAGCCCTACAACAGAAAATATTTGAATTATGATTTCATGCTACCATAACAAGCAAAGACTCAAGTAGTGAAGTTAAGCTTTGTGATGAATATATTGATCCAGAGGATATGTTTGCAAAATGTCACAGACAATTAAGGAGCTTATGCAATGTTAACTGTAATGCCATGATGTGTCAAGCTAAAAAATACTGTAGCAGGTTATTTTGCATACATAGGATACTTTACTTTATACTATTCACTTCAATCTCCTTCATCTTATTTATCAGCACTGTCATGAGAATATATACTAGCTAATAAGAAAGAAGCAATTTTAATTGACCTTCAATAGTACTATATTTTATAGTTGCTGATTTCTCATACCTGTGGATATGATGTTTCAAGATTTCCAAGCTCTTTACGATCTTGATACATTCTTAGACAATACTCATCAGTACTGAATTATATTTTAATACATGTGTGACAATTTACATTTCTCCCCCCTCTCTCCCACCCTCCATTCTCTCTCACACTCACCTCTTTTTTTAAAGGAATTAGATATTAATAGATTTTGATACTGGCTGAACAAAATTCACTTTTCAATTTTAATTGTAAAATTATAAAATTTAAGGAAAATATAAACAGCTAAATTATAATGTTCAAAACCTCTTCATCACACATTTTGTTGTTGTTGTATGATTCATACAAGTGTGCACAGGATGTGTGTACTATAATTTAGGTATTGGCTAAAAATTAGCTGTTCCTCAATGCTTTTTGTATTTCATAAATATATTATTTATTATAATATTAAAGTTTGAAGCTCTCTTCAACTGTCCCCTGCAATTGATGTAACTTATTTGATGGATCCCCTTCATCTCAGACCTTGCAATTCATGATAGTTTCCTAAAATGTTTATTTTTATCATTGTGATAGATTCTGAAACTTGAATACTGCGGCAGTATATATATATATATATATATATATATATATATATATATATATATATATATATATATATATTTATATAGGTTGTGGCTTACCTGAAAGTGAAGTGCGGTGTCGCCAAGAGGAACTGAAGGTATTTCTTCAAATTTTCGGAGGTTCTCAGCCTCCTCCTTTCCATACCAATATTGCAATTATATATACACATGTAAAGCAAGTTTCATAGTGTAATACCAACATATATCAAGCTGAATTCTAATTCTTTATTTTATTATTAACAGGTTTACAATTGGTATTACTGTGGAGGAACTCTTTCTACTGCAATTTACAAGGATAAAGGGTACACATTTTCTGCACAAGGAAGATACCTTGATGAACTATGTAAATAAAAGCACTTAAACATGATCATTTTGTTCATACTGTGTTTTCATTCAAACTATTTGAGAAAAAACTAGTTTTTCCCTTAATTGCACATTGTGAATATCTTATTTGTTAATAATTAGCTTCATTGCATGTTATCTGTCATTACTTATTGTAATAATTTCCTTTGTTTAAATGTGATATTTGTTCACATTAAACCAGAAGCTCATGGCATATACAATTGTATATTTCAAATTAATTATGACTTACCATTTATATAAACTTTTTTTTTGTTAATAAATAATTCATAGATTGCATTGTGTGGTATTGCAATGACTATCTTGTTTGATGCTCTAAGAATTGTTTACTCTACATATTCAGTGGGAAAGTATTCCTTCTGTAAAAAAATTGTTGATTTATTCTAATAATAGTTCTCTTAAGTTTTATTTCAACTTTTATTGCAGGTACAGTACCTCTATTTCAAGAAAATGACTCATTGGAAGCCAGTACTTCAATAATTCGGACTAAATGTAATAAAAAACAGCCTATCTATCAAATTAAAAGTGTTGTGGTTGCCAATAAAGGTTTGCATGTCAGATTTTGTTTTTAAACATTGAGATAATTTATTGAATCACATTTTTATGTTTTTATTAAAGGATATTAATTTTCTGAATTTAAAATAATTTATAAAAACATCCATCAATATTTTACATTTATATTTCTTTTGTCAAACAAGGTTAATAACAATATTTATTCTATCTATCAAAGTAAGTTTTTTAAGTATATCTCACATTCAATACCCTGGCTTTTCTGTTATTATGCAGAAGATATATTGTCTAAAGGTTTAGCCCATTTTCTTATGAATTTATTACAACAGTTTTTTTCATCAATGAGTTTGAACCTTGTAACTAATATCTAAAACTGAGAATTTAGTAGTTAACTGATAGGAAATAATTGTTGCAGTGGCTGTTGGTGTTCGACAAAGAGATACAATCCACTTGTACTTAAATAAAAAAAATACAAATTCATTGATTTTGAGGGAAAAAAATCAATTATTATCTGATAATGGAAAACCTTTTACAGGGTTTGATTTAAACTCTTCTATTGGTCAGTTATGTACATCAACCTGTGAACATGAAATCAAATTGTGGGACATCAACCAACAGTAAGATATTTGTATGATTTTTACAAAATATAAAGGCCTGTAAAATAAAATGTAATACTATTTCTTAGATGTCTTTACTGTTTCATTACCTTTCAACACAACTTAAATGTAATGCAATAAATAAATCTGACTGATTTTATTAAAATACAAGAAATGAAAATTAACACACATTGTGTTTAATATTCTGTTTTTGTTATGTGGCAATAATTCAGTTATTGATCTCTACCATTCAAGTTCTCAGCTTTTGATCCAGGTCAAATAGTTGGCAAATTTTATTTATCTTGTTTTATTTTCTTTTTGGTTATTTGCTAATTTTATTGTTCTAAATATTCTATGGCAGGTTCTTTGTCTCAATAAATTGTCAGTTGGTCTTTTAATGGTATTCATTTAAGGAGTATTTGTTTACTTTTAGCAAGAATATTAAATGAAGTCTTCATGGCATTCACACTTCTGTCAACATTTTTACACAATTATCATCTTGGTATGTATCAGACTTCACTAACTATTTGATACTCTAATTTGTTCTCGTTTCAGGTCTTATGTTCTTACTGGAGAGGTGACACTGAATTCAGTTTGTCCAACAGATGGAAAAAGAAAAAATGGTTGGTGTGGTGTGACATATAGATCAGAAAATGAAATATTTGTAACAGATAAGTGTTGCTGCACATGGATTGATACCAGAGTAATTATTTATTCAGAGTTTCCCAATATACTTATTAAATATCATCTTACTTTATAATTATAATTTTTGTATGTTTTGTACTTAAATTTTAATATTTACAGATTGATTTGAAAAAACCAGTAAATGGATTTTGTTTGAAAGCTGAAGGGAAAAAATTCCTTGAATTCGCATGTGAAGAAATTTCATGCTTGCTATATACAAAGCAGTGGAATATGTATATGGGTTCAACCCATTCTGTAATTCAGTTTGATCCTCGTAATTCTTTCTCAAATCCTGTCAGATGTTGGAACCACCAGTTATCATCTCCTCCTTTTTTGGCTCAGTGTTCCAATCTTGGAAATATGAAAGAGTTATTGTGCGTTGGTAATCATAAACAAATTGTTTGTATGATTGCTGGTAGAATATGTTGCAGTTCTCACCCACCTTTGAGCCTGCCTGCTGTCACAAAATCTCAAGGAATAATGGGACTCACAGGATTACCAGAATATTTTAAAGATGAAACTAAGTTTCTTATGCAGACTTCAGCTGGTCATATATACAAACAAATGTTTAAATCAGGCACACATGAAGTTAATAATGAACCACCTCAGAATGAAGTATATCGTAAGAAGAGGTTTTATGCTTCATCTTTCCAGAATATGCAGCACATATATGACTGTAATTTTATTTTTTTATTTTTGTGTGTATATTGCCTTATTTGTTTTTCATTTGCTTAATTTTATACCAATCTATTTTTAAGTGGTAAAAAGAACATTATTTATTCATATTAAATGTGTCAAATTCCTATTACAAATTAGTTTGGCTAAAGCTTGATTATAAATGGTTTGAATGAATCTTTGATATATTACCTTTGTATTAAGGTTGTTTTCACTTGAATTCCTGAAAGGGTCAGGAATTAATTCTATTGTTGCACTATTTCCTATAATTAATATAAAATAAACTTGTTGGATTTATGTAACTTCAAGATCATAATTATTATTCTTATAATTCTATAAACCAGATTGATAACTAACTTCAAATTTCAGATTTAAAACAGAATATTGATACACCTGTAGTTAGTGAAGAAGAAAGTCCTCAACTCCCTCGACAAAAATGGCAAGTGTCTAAAGCAGAATTGAAGTCCTATGATGATTTCCTCGCCCCTTTAATTCTTTCTGCTTGGGGAATTGATGAAATGGATGAATGGAGCAAAGATGAAGATGGGCCTCAATTGCCATCTAGTGGTGATAAAGTGGAAGAATGGTTAAAACAAGCTGAATTCAGTCCCATTAATCATTCAATTGCTAACTCACCGGAGGCCAAAAAGAATCTGAATAAGGACAACTTTTCTTCAAATCAAAATTTAAGTATGAATTTATCACAAGACATGTTTGAAAGCCAGCAGTCTCAAGGTTCTATGGTCACTGATAAATATAACAAAAATTCTGAAACTCTTCCAAAACGCTCACTGGGTAGCTTGGAAAGAAAGAGCAAAAGAGTGAAACTATCTTCACCTGATAGATTATGTGAATCTTATGATATGACTTTACAGTCCACACCAGAGATTCAAGATAATTTTTGTTCTTTGAATCAAGATTGCACACCTGAGCAGTCAGCTAATCTTAAGAGTATAAAAGTAGGTTTAAATAAGGTTACCAAGAAAATGAAAAAAGTACATATCGCAGGATTTTAATTCTTTTTATGAGATATAATTTCAAAATGTTACGTTTTCAAATAAATTATGTTGTTTGTATAGTTTGCATTGTTTCAGTGCTCAAATCTGATTTATTTATGTTGAACTATGTAATACAACTACAATTGGATGCAAAAGATTTTTTTTAAGTTCAGTTCAAAGCATGATCATATCACAGTTAAATAAGTGAATAAATGAATAAGTTAAATTATTCAATATTATTATTGTTATGCCTGGGTCCATTGCTAAGAATTTGAAAGTCATGGAACCTCTTGTAGTATTTTATTTTGTTTGTTTGTTTGTTTGTATTTATTTATTTATTTATTAAGAAAAGTCTCACGTTTTTTGTACAATTATAATACATACCTCATTGTAAAAGTTTGCATTGTTTCAGTGCCTAAATCTGATTTATTTATGTTGAACTAAGTAATACAACTACAATTGAATGCAAAAGATTTTTTTTAAGTTCAGTTCACATTGTTGTCAAAACATGATCATATCATAGTAAAATAAGTGAATAAATTATTATGTTAAATTATTCAATATTATTATTGTTATGCATGGGTCCATTGCTAAGAATTTGAAAGTCATGGAACCTCTTGTAGTATTTTATTTTGTTTGTTTGTTTGTATTTATTTATTAAGAAAACGTCTGACGTTATTTGTACAATAATAATACAAAACTCATTGTAAAAGTTTGCATTGTTTCAGTGCTCAAATCTGATTTATTTATGTTGAACTATGTAATACAAGTACAATTGAATGCAAAAGATTTTTTTTTTAAGTTCAGTTCACATTGTTGTCAAAACATGATCATATCATAGTAAAATAAGTGAATAAATTATTATGTTAAATTATACAATATTATTATTGTTATGCATGGGTCCATTGCTAAGAATTTGAAAGTCATGGAACCTCTTGTAGTATTTTATTTTGTTTGTTTGTTTGTATTTATTTATTAAGAAAACGTCTCACGTTTTTTGTACAATTATAATATAAAACTCATTGTAAAAGTTTGCATTGTTTCAGTGCTCAAATCTGATTTATTTATGTTGAACTATGTAATACAACTACAATTGAATGCAAAAGATTTTTTTTAAGTTCAGTTCACATTGTTGTCAAAACATGATCATATCATAGTAAAATAAGTGAATAAATTATTATGTTAAATTATTCAATATTATTATTGTTATGCATGGGTCCATTGCTAAGAATTTGAAAGTCATGGAACCTCTTGTAGTATTTTATTTTGTTTGTTTGTTTGTATTTATTTATTAAGAAAACGTCTAACTTTATTTGTACAATTATAATACAAAACTTATTGTAAAAGTTTGCATTGTTTCAGTGCTCAAATCTGATTTATTTATGTTGAACTAAGTAATACAACTACAATTGAATGCAAAAGATTTTTTTAAGTTCAGTTCACATTGTTAACGTAATAGTTAACTTGAAAACTGCCGGAAATATTGGTAGGGAAAATAACAGAATTGTAGATTGAGTTTTAATATTGTGCGTATTTATTAAGCAGAAAGCTTACACTACACTGCAGAGCTGACCACGGCTCGCTTCCTCGAATCTTACGGTACTTTTTTTAACTGACCCTCGGACCATGGTTTTTTCCAAAACAATAGGGTTCGGCCATCTGGCCTCCCCTCCACTACAGTACAGTAGCAATCCTAAACATACCGCCAGCCTTGCGAGACAGGTATCGCAATATTACAAAATCAAGTAAATTATCAAACACAAACAAAATGCATAATTACAAAGCATTATCTTATAAATAAGAGTGTTTGTATGTTTGTTTGTATATTCGTTATACAAATCTACACCGGTAGAGAAAATTTCACCAAATTTCGTACACGTGTTCTTTACGACCAGGAAAACAACACTGTCGGGGTGAGACATGTCTACCACCCCCAGAAGGGGGGGGGGGGTGCACGGGGGTTGAAATATTTAAACATGCTAAAACAGCCAATTGTTTAGTCGGATAATAATTTTTAGGGGTCCAAGATATTGATGGTGTTTCTACCGATGTTTTCTGAATATAATTTTCATCCCCTACACCCTGGGAAAAGGGCACCCTTAGGGTTTGGGGTGGAAAATACAAATCTATACAGGTGGATCAAATTTCTTACACGTGTTCTTTGCGACCAGGAAAACAACACTGTCGGGGTGAGACGCGCCTACCACCCCCAGTAGCGTGGATGGAAATATTTGAACATGCTAAAACAGTCGATATTTCAGTCGGATAAATATTTTTAGGTGTCAAAGATATTGATAGTGTATCTGCCGATGTTATCTGAATATAATTTTCATCCCCTACACCCTGGGAAAAAGCACCCTTAGGGTTTTGGGGTGGAGAATATTAATCTACACTGCTGGAGCAAATTTCACGAAATTTCGTACACGGGTTCTTTGCGACCAGGAAAACAATACTGTCGGGGTGAAACGCGTCTACCAAACCCAGAAGCGGGGGTGGCCGGGGTTGAAATACTTAAACATGCTAAAACAGCAGGTATTAGATTTGGATAAATATTTTCGGGGTCAAAGATATTGATTGTGTTTCTACCGATGTTATCTGAATATAATATTCATCTCCTACGCCATGGGAAAAGGGCACCCTTAGGGTTTGGGGTGGAGTTGCTTTACTGAAAAATAACGCGAATACAACCGAGTTTGGAGTCAAGTCGAAGGTTATGGATGTCAGTGAGTTTACTTCGGAAAAATATTTTTCATTGCCCATTTAACCCGAAAGGGTGGGGGTTGGAAGGGAAGATAAATAGTCAGTTCTTGTGCGTTCTTGGAGGAGAATTACGTGAATACTATTTCAACGGATGTTGTTGAAAATATAATAAATCCCTTTAGACATTAGTGGTGAGCTTGCTTAGGGCTGGGGGTGAGAATTTTCTATTATTCTAAAACTGCCAAAATGTTGTGTTTATGGGTAAACTAGTTTGATAGTGTTTCTACCGATGTTATATGAGTAAAAATTCAACCCTTTCCACCACGGAAAAATAGCAGATTTAGGGGTGGTGTTGTTCATACTATTTTAACCTATGTTGTTTCCATTAATAACGACGTTTAATCAAAAATAATCAACAACGCGCTGGTATCGGCTTAGTTGGGATGAGTTACCGGCTATTTTTTGCGTCGATTAAATATATTTCGGGATGAATTAGATTAATAAAATTTCCTTACATGTTCTCTGTGTATAATTTCAACCCCTTTCGGACTCGGAAGGGTGCACCCTTAAGGGTTGGCGTGGAAGTAGCATTAGATAAAAATAAACCAGAAACTATCAGGATTGTCACTGAGTTTAATTATGACATTAAACTTGACCGTTTAAGTCCCCGAAGCGGGAGTGGTCGGGGGTGAAAAATTTCAAACATGTTAAACGGTCGATATTTGCAATAATTATTTCCTGGGGTTAATTACTTTGATAGTATTTATACCGATGTTGTTTGTGTATAATTTAACCCCTGTGAGGGGAGCAAGTTTAGGGGTGGGGTGGAGGTACGTTAAATAAAATCCCGCAAAAACAACCGAGATTCGAATCAATTCCGAGACTATGAATGTCGCTGAATCTAATTGTGACAACCTGGGTAACGCGACGGGTTTGGGAGGTGTTGGGTGCGGGAATAAATTTTCAGACAATGTAATCGGCCGATTTTTGTGTGGAATACATTCTTTTTCATTATCGCATATTTGTGGGGGTGGTCATCTTCTAACATGTAAAAACGGCCGATATATTTAGTCAATGACTTCATCCCCCTTCGGCATGGGAGGTAAGCACATTTAGGGATAGGGTTCGAGGAGCTTTACATAAAAGTAGCGCACAAGTAACCAAAATTGGAGTCTTATGGATGACATCTCGGGCAACGCCGGGCACCCAGCTAGTCAAAAATAAAAGTGTTTCAGAACCATTGCTTTTTATACTCTTTTAAAAAGTTTTTATATTATAAATTGTTATAAACATAATTTTACATTTATTCCATAACTAGCTGGGTGCCCGGCGTTGCCCGAGATCTCATTTATCTATAACCATCCATAAGACTCCAATTTTGGTTACTTTTGCGCTATTTTTATGTAAAGCTCCTCGAACCCTATCCCTAAATGTGCTCACCTCCCATGCCGAAGGGGGATGAAGTCATTGACTAAATATATCGGCCGTTTTTACATGTCAGAAGATGACCACCCCCACAAATATGCGATAATGTAAAAGAATGTATTCCACGCAAAAATCGGCCGATTATATTGTCTGAAAATTTATTCCCCCGCACAACACCTCCCAAACCCGTCGCGTTACCCAGGTTGTCACAATTAGATTCAGCGACATTCATAGTCTCGGAATTAATTCGATTCTCGGTTGTTTTTGCGGGATTTTATTTAACGTACCTCAACCCCACCCCTAAGCTTGCTCCCCTCACAGGGGTTAAATTATACACAAACAACATAGGTATAAATACTATCAAAGTAATTAACCCCAGGAAATGATTATCGCAAATATCGACCGTTTAACATGTTTGAAATTTTTCACCCCCGACCACTCCCGGTTCGGGGACTTAAACGGTCAAGTTTAATGTCATAATTAAACTCAGTGACAATCCTGATAGTTTCTGGTTTATTTTATCTAATGCTACTTCCACGCCAACCCTTAAGGGTGCACCCTTTCGAGTCCGAAAGGGGTTGAAATTATACACATTGAACATGTAGGGAAATTTTATTAATCTAATTCATCCCGAAATATATTTAATTGACGAAAAAACTGCCGGTAAACTCATCCCAACCCAGCCGATACCCGCGCGTTGTCCAGATTGTCATAAATAAATTCAGCTACATCCATTACCTTCGATTTGACTCGAATCTCGGTTGTTTTCCCGTTATTTTCAAGGAAATTAATTAAAATCAGTGAAAATCCCGATAGTTTCTGGTTTCTTTTTATGTAATGCTACTTCACGCCCACCCTTAAGGGTGCACCCTTATGAGTCCGAAAGGGGTTGAAATTATACACAGAGAACATGTAGGGAAATTTTATTAATCTAATTCATCCCGAAATATATTTAATCGACGCAAAAAACACCCGGTCAACTCATCCCAACCCAGCCGATACCCGCGCGTTGTCCAGATTGTCATAAATAAACTCAGGGACACCCATGACCTTCGATTTGACTCGAATCTCGGTTGTTTTCCCGTTATTTTCAAGGAAATCATCTCTAGCCCCACCCCTATCATGCCTACAAACAACATCGGTAGAAATACTATCAACGTCAATGGTCCCGGCATTTATTTATTCCACGTTAATATCGTTTATTTCACTTTTATTTTTGATTAAACGTCGTTATTAATGGAAACAACATCGGTTAAAATAGTATGAACAACACCACCCCTAAATCTGCTACTTTCCCGTGATGGAAAACATAACATTTTGGAAGTTTTAGAATAATAGACAATTCTCACCCCCAGCCCTAAGCAAGCTCGCCACTAATGTCTAAAGGGATTTACATTCTCAACAACATCCGTTGAAATAGTATTCATGTAATTCTCCTCCAAGAACGCGCAAGAACTGTCTATTTATCTTCCCTTCCAACCCCCACCCTTTCGGGTTAAATGGGCAATAATTTTTCCGAAGTAAACTCACTGACATCCATAACCTTCGATTTGACTCCAAACTCGGTTGTATTCGCGTTTTTTCTCTGTAAAGCAACTCCACCCCAAACCCTAAGGGTGCAATTTCCCAGGGCGTAGGAGATGAATATTAAATTCAGATAACATCGGTAGAAAGACAATCAATATCTTTGACCCCGAAAATATTTATCCAAATCTAATACCTGTTGTTTTAGCATGTTTAAGTATTTGAACCCCCGTCCACCCTGCTTCTGGGGTTGGTAGACGTGTCTCAGCCCGACAGTGTTGTTTCCCTGGTAACAAAGAACCCGTAAACTCACTGACATCCATAACCTTCGATTTGGATCCAAACTCGGTTGTATTCGCGTTATTTTTCTGTAAAGCAACTCCACCCCAAACCCTTAAGGGTGCCCTTTTCCCAGGGCGTAGGATATGAATATTATATTCAGATAACATCGGTAGAAACACAGTCAATATCTTTGACCCCGAAAATATTTATCCAAATCTAATACCTGCTGTTTTAGCATGTTTAAGTATTTCAACCCCCGTCCACCCCCGCTTCTGGGGTTAGTAGACGCGTCTCACCCCGACAGTGTTTGTTTCCTGGTCGTAAAGAACACGTGTACGAAATTTGGTGAAATTTGCTCTACCGGTGTAGATTTGTATAACGAACATACAAATATACAAACATACAAACATACAAACATACAAACAAACATATATACACTCTTTTTTATTTATAAGATAAGTGTAATAATTATATATATTAAGCCCTTTCGTTCTGGTAGAAAAGGGATTATTAATGGATTGATTTATACGGTTTAGGATTTTGAGATCAATTGTTCTAATATTGTAGATTACGTGGATAATATTTTCATTGAAGTTGTAGTAAACTAAATTATAAACTACGTTAGCATGTAGAGTTTTTGTTACATGTATTTGTAAATAATTATTTGTTGCTTTATTTCTTCTCAATAATACAACTTCTGGTACGGAATAAATGTAAAATTATGTTTATAACAATTTATAATATTAAAACTTTTTAAAAGAGTATAAAAAGCAATGGTTCTGAATCACTTTTATTTTTGATTAAACGTCGTTATTAATGGAAACAACATCGGTTAAAATAGTATGAACAACACCACCCCTAAATCTGCTACTTTCCCGTGATGGAAAACATAACATTTTGGAAGTTTTAGAATAATAGACAATTCTCACCCCCAGCCCTAAGCAAGCTCACCACTAATGTCTAAAGGGATTTATATTTTCAACAACTTCCGTTGAAATAGTATTCACGTAATTCTCCTCCAAGAACGCGCAAGAACTGACTATTTATCTTCCCTTCCAACCCCCACCCTTTAGGGTTAAACGGGCAATTAAAAATATTTATCCGAAGTAAACTCACTGACATCCATAACCTTCGATTTGACTCCAAACTCGGTTGTATTCGTGTTATTTTTCTGTAAAGCAACTCCACCCCAAACCCTAAGGGTGCCCTTTTCCCAGGGCGTAGGAGATGAATATTATATTCAGATAACATCGGTAGAAACACAATCAATATATTTGACCCCGAAAATATTTATCCAAATCCAATACCTGCCGTTTTAGCATGTTTAAGTATTTCAACCCCCGTCCACCCCCGCTTCTGAGGTTGGTAGACGCGTCTCACCCCGACAGTGTTGTTTTCCTGGTCGCAAAGAACCCGTGTACGAAATTTGGTGAAATTTGCTCCAGCGGGGTCTTTAGTATTCTCCACCACAAACGATAGGGGTGCTCTTTCCCCAGGGTGTAGAGGTTGAAAATTATATTCAGATATGATCAGTGGAAAGACTATAATATCTTTGACCCCTAAAAATATTTATCCGACTGAAATATCGACTGTTTTAGCATGTTCAAATATTTCCACACCCGCTTCTGGGGGTTGTAGGCGCGTCTTACCCCGACAGTGTTGTTTTCCTGGTCGCAAAGAACACGTGTACGAAATTTGGTGAAATTTGATCTACATACACTCTTTTTTATTTATAAGATAATATAAAAACTTTTTTAAAAAGTATAAAAAGCAATGGTTCTGAAACACTTTTATTTTTGACTATACGTATTTATTAATGGAAACAACATCGGTTATTATAGTATGAACAACACCACCCCTAAATCTGCTACTTTCCCGTGATGGAAAACATAACATTTTGGAAGTTTTAGAATAATAGACAATTCTCACCCCCAGCCCTAAGCAAGCTCACCACTAATGTCTAAAGGGATTTATATTTTCAACAACACCCGTTGAAATAGTTTTCACGTAATTCTCCTCCAAGAACGCGCAAGAACTGACTAATTATGTTCCCTTCCAACCCCCACCCTTTCGGGTTAAATGGGCAATAATTTTTCCGAAGTAAACTCACTGACATCCATAACCTTCGATTTGACTCCAAACTCGGTTGTATTCGCGTTTTTTTTCTGTAAAGCAACTCCACCCCAAACCCTAAGGGTGCCCTTTTCCCAGGGCGTAGGAGATGAATTTTATATTCAGATAACATCGTTAGAAACACAATCAATATCTTTGACCCCGGAAATATTTATCCAAATCTAATACCTGCTGTTTTAGCATGTTTAAGTATTTCAAACCCCCGTCCACCCCCGCTTCTGGGGTTGGTAGATGAGTCTCACCCCGACAGTGCTGTTTTCCTGTTAGCAAAGAACCCGTGATCGAAATTTGGTGAAATTTGTAACAGCGGTGTAGATTTGTATTCTCCACCCCAAACGCTAGGGTTGCTCTTTCCCCAGGGTGTAGCGGTTGAATATTATATTCAGATATCATCAGTGGAAAGACTATAAATATCTTTGACCCCTAAAAATATTTATCCGACTGAAATATCGACTGTTTTAGCATGTTCAAATATTTCTACCCCGTCCACCCCCGCTTCTGGGGGTGGTAGACATGTCTCACCCCGACAGTGTTTGTTTCCTGGTCGCAAAGAACACGTGTACGAAATTTGGTGAAATTTGCTTCAGCGGTGTAGATTTGTATTCTCCACCCCAAACGCTAGGGGTGCTCTTTCCCCAGGGTGTAGAGGTTGAAAATTATATTCAGATATCATCAGTGGAAAGACTATAAATATCTTGGAACCCTAAAAATATTTATCCGACTGAAATATCGACTGTTTTAGCATGTTCAAATATTTCAACCCCCGTGCACCCCCGCTTCCGGGGGTGGTAGACATGTCTCACCCCGACAGTGTTTGTTTCCTGGTCGTAAAGAACACGTGTACGAAATTTGGTGAAATTTGCTCTACCGGTGTAGATTTGTATAACGAACATACAAACATACAAACAAACATACAAACAAACAAACATACAAACATACAAACATACATACACTCTTTTTTATTTATAAGATTGAAGTTGTATTATTGAGAAGAAATAAAGCAACAAATAATCACGGACAAATACATGTAACAAAAACTCTACATGCTAACGTAGTTTATAATTTAGTTTACTACAACTTCAATGAAAATATTATCCACGTAATCTACATTATTAGAACAATTGTTCTCAAAATCCTAAACCATAAAAATCAATCCATTAATAATCACTTTTCTACCAGAACGAAAGGGCTTAATATAAATAATTATTACACTTAATCTTCTTATAAATACAAAAGAGTGTATGTATGTTTGTATGTTCGTTATACAAATCTACACCGGTAGAGCAAATTTCACCAGATTTCGTACACGTGTTCTTTACGACCAGGAAACAAACACTGTCGGGGTGAGATATGTCTACCACCCCCAGAAGTGGGGGTGGACGGGGGTTGAAATATTTAAACATGCTAAAACAGCCGATATTTAAGTCGGATAATAATTTTTAGGGGTCCAAGATATTGGTGGTTTTCTACCGATGTTTTCTGAATATAATTTTCATCCCCTACACCCTGGGAAAAGGGCACCCTTAGGGTTTGGGGTGGAGAATACAAATCTATACCGGTGGATCAAATTTCACCAAATTTCGTACACGTGTTCTTTGCGACCAGGAAAACAACACAGTCGGGGTGAGACGCGTCTACCACCCCCAGAAGCGGGGGTGGACAGGAGTGGAAATATTTAAACATGCTAAAACAGTCGATATTTCAATCGGATAAATTTTTTTAGGGGTCACAGATATTGATAGTGTTTCTACCGATGTTATCTGAATATAATATTCATCTCCTACGCCCTGGGAAAAGGGCACCCTTAGGGTTTGGGGTGGAGTTGCTTTACAGCAAAATAACGCGAATACAACCGAGTTTGGAGTCAAATCGAAGGTTATGGATGTCAGTGAGTTTACGGGTTCTTTGCCACCAGGAAAACAACACTGTCGGGGTGAGACACGTCTACCAACCCCAGAAGCGGGGTGGACGGGGGTTGAAATACTTAAACATGCTGAAACAGCAGGTATTAGATTTGGATAAATATTTTCGGGGTCAAAGATATTGATTGTGTTTCTACCAATGTTAACTGAATATAAATTTCATCTCCTACGCCCTGGGAAAAGGGCACCCTTAGGGTTTGTGGTGGAGTTGCTTTACAGAAAAATAACGCGAATACAACCGAGTTTGGAGTCAAATCGAAGGTTATGGATGTCTGTGAGTTTACATCGGATAAATAATTGCCCATTTAACCCGAAAGGGTGGGGGTTGGAAAGGAAGATAAATAGACATTTCTTGCGCGTTCTTGGAGGAGAATTACATGAATACTATTTCAACGGATGTTGTTGAAAATGTAAATCCCTTTAGACATTAGTGGTGAGCTTGCTTAGGGCTGGGGGTGAGAATTGTCTATTATTCTAAAACTGCCAAAATGTTATATTTTTATGGGTATAGTGTTTCTACCGATGTGATATGGGTAAAAATTCAACTCTTTCCACCACGGGAAAGTAGCAGATTTAGGGGTGGTGTTGTTCATACTATTTTAACCGATGTTGTTTCCATTAATAACGACGTTTAATCAAAAATAAAAGTGTTTCAGAACCATTGCTTTTTATACTCTTTTAAAAAGTTTTTATATTATAAATTATTATAAACATAATTTTACATTTATTCCGTAATTGAAGTTGTAATATTGAGAAGAAAAAAAGCAACAAATAATCACGGACAAATACATGTAACAAAAACTCTACATGCTAACGTAGTTTATAATTTAGTTTACTACAACTTCAATGAAAATATTATCCACGTAATCTACATTATTAGAACAATTGGGGTGGAGAATACAAATCTATACCGGTGGATCAAATTTCACTAAATTTCGTACACGTGTTCTTTGCGACCAGGAAACAAACACTGTCGGGGTGAGACGCGTCTACCAACCCAAGAAGCGGGGGTGGACTGGGGTGTAAATATTTAAACATGCTAAAACAGTCGATATTTCAGTCGGATAAATATTTTTAGGGGTCACAGATATTGATAGTGTTTCTACCGACTGTTGGGGTGAGACGCGTCTACCACCCCCAGAAGCGGGTCAGGATTATCAGTATAGCACTTTTAGGTGTTGGGTGGAGGAACGCTGCAATAAAATAAGGCGAATACAACCGAGATTGGAGTCAAATCCAAGGTTATGGATGTCGTCCAGTTCAATTATAGCATGAAATTGGGCATTTAGCCCTAAGGGGCGGGAGTGGTTGGGATGGAAATTTTCTAACATGTTAAATCATCGATATTAGCGTGGAATAAATAAATGCCGGGACCATTGACGTTGATAGTATTTCTACCGATGTTGTTTGTAGGCATGATAGGGGTGGGGCTAGAGAGGATTTCTTTGAAAATTCGAGATTCGAGTCAAATCGAAGGTCATATTTATAGTCTTTCCACTGATGATATCTGAATACAATTTTCAACCTCTACAGCCTGGGGAAAGAGCACCCTTAGCGTTTGGGGTGGAGAATACAAATCTACACCCCTGAGCAAATTTCACCAAATTTCGTACACGGGTTCTTTGCGACCAGGAAAACAACACTGTCGGGGTGAGACGCGTCTACCAACCCCAGAAGCGGGGGTGGACTGGGGTGTAAATATTTAAACATGCTAAAACAGTCGATATTTCAGTCGGATAAATATTTTTAGGGGTCACAGATATTGATAGTGTTTCTACCGACTGTTGGGGTGAGACGCGTCTACCACCCCCAGAAGCGGTTCGGGATTATCAGTATAGCACTTTTAGGTGTTGGGTGGAGGAACGCTGCAATAAAATAAGGCGAATACAACCGAGATTGGAGTCAAATCCAAGGTTATGGATGTCGTCCAGTTCAATTATAGCATGAAATTGGGCATTTAGCCCTAAGGGGCGGGAGTGGATGGGATGGAAATTTTCTAACATGTTAAATCATCGATATTAGCGTGGAATAAAAAAATGCCGGGACCATTGACGTTGATAGTATTTCTACCGATGTTGTTTGTAGGCATGATAGGGGTGGGGCTAGAGAGGATTTCCTTGAAAATAACGGGAAAACAATCGAGATTCGAGTCAAATCGAAGGTCATGGGTGTCCCTGAATTTATTTATGACAATCTGGACAACGCGCGGGTATCGGCTGGGTTGGGATGAGTTGACCGGCTGTTTTTTGCGTTGATTAAATATATTTCGGGATGAATTAGATTAATAAAATTTCCTTACATGTCCTCTGTGTATAATTTCAACCCCTTTCGAACTCATAAGGGTGCACCCTTAAGGGTGGGCGTAAAGTAGCATTACATAAAAAGAAACCAGAAACTATCGGGATTGTCACTGAGTTTAATTTATTTCCTTGAAAATAACGGGAAAACAACCGAGATTCGAGTCAAATCGAAGGTAATGGATGTCGCTGAATTTATTTATGACAATCTGGACAACGCGCGGGTATCGGCTGGGTTGGGATGAGTTACCGGCTGTTTTTTGCGTCGATTAAATATATTTCGGGATGAATTAGATTAATAAAATTTCCCTACATGTCCTCTGTGTATAATTTCAACCCTTTTTCGGACTCATAAGGGAGCACCCTTAAGGGTGGGCGTGAAGTAGCATTACATAAAAAGATACCAGAAACTATCGGGATTGTCACTGAGTTTAATTTATTTCCTTGAAAATAACGGGAAAACAACCGAGATTCGAGTCAAATCGAAGGTAATGGATGTCGCTGAATTTATTTATGACAATCTGGACAACGCGCGGGTATCGGCTGGGTTGGGATGAGTTGACCGGCTGTTTTTTGCGTCGATTAAATATATTTCGGGATGAATTAGATTAATAAAATTTCCCTACATGTCCTCTGTGTATAATTTCAACCCCTTTCGGACTCATAAGGGTGCACCCTTAAGGGTGGGCGTGAAGTAGCATTACATAAAAAGAAAACAGAAACTATCGGGATTGTCACTGAGTTTTATTTATTTCCTTGAAAATAATGGGAAAACAACCGAGATTCGAGTCAAATCGAAGGTAATGGATGTCACTGAATTTATTTATGACAATCTGGACAACGCGCGGGTATCGGCTGGGTTGGGATGAGTTACCGGCTATTTTTGCGTCGATTAAATATATTTCGGGATGAATTACATTAATAAAATTTCCCTACATGTTCTCTGTGTATAATTTCAACCCCTTTCGGACTCGGAAGGGTGCACCCTTAAGGGTTGGTGTGGAAGTAGCATTAGATAAAAATAAACCAGAAACTATCAGATTGTCAGTGAGTTTAATTATGACATTAAACTTGACCGTTTAAGTCCCCGAAGCGGGAGAGGTCGGGGGTGAAAATTTTCAAACATGTTAAACGGTCGATATTTGCGATAATTATTTCCTGGGTTTAATTACTTTGAATGTATTTTTACCGATGTTGTTTGTGTATAATTTAACCCTTGTGAGGGGAGCAAGCTTAGGGGTGGGGTGGAGATACGTTAAATAAATAAACGCAAAAACAACCGAGATTCGAATCAATTCAGAGACTATGAATGTCGCTGAATCTAATTGTGACAACCTGGGTAACGCGACGGGTTTGGGAGGTGTTGGGCGGAGGAATAAATTTTCAGACAATGTAATCGGCCGATATTTGCGTGGAATACATTCTTCTTCATTATCGCATAACTGTGAGGGTGGTCATCTTCTAACATGTAAAAACGGCCGATATATTTAGTCAATGACTTCATCCCCCTTCGGCATGGGAGGTGAGCACATTTAGGGATAGAGTTCGAGGAGCTTTACATAAAAATAGTTCAAAAATAACCAAAATTGGAGTCTTATCTATGGTTATAGATAAATGACACCTCGGGCAACGCCGATCACCCAGATAGTCTTATAAATAAAAAAGAGTGTATGTATGTTTGTATGTTTGTTTGTATGTTTGTATGTTCGTTATACAAATCTACACCGGTAGAGCAAATTTCACCAAATTTCGTACACGTGTTCTTTACGACCAGGAAACAATCACTGTCGGGGTGAGACATATCTACCACCCCCAGAAGCGGGGGTGCACGGGGGTTTAAATATTTAAACATGCTAAAACAGCCGATATTTTAGTCGGATAATAATTTTTAGGGGTCCAAGATATTTATGGTGTTTCTACCGATGTTTTCTGAATATAATATTCATCTTCTACGCCCTGGGAAAAGGGCACCCTTTGGGTTTGGGGTGGTGTTGCTTTACAGAAAAATAACGCGAGTACAACCGAGTTTGGAGTCAAATCGAAGGTTATGGATGTCAGTGAGTTTACTTTGGATAAATATTTTTAATTTCCCATTTAACACGAAAGGGTGGGGGTTGGAAGGGAAGATAAATAGTCAGTTTTTGCACGTTCATGGAGGAGAATTACGTGAATACTATTTCAAAGGATGTTGTTGAAAATATAAATCCCTTTAGACATTAGTGGTGAGCTTGCTTAGGGCTGGTGGTGAGAATTGTCTATTATTCTAAAACTGCCAAAATGCTAAACCATATAAATCAATCCATTAATAATCCCTTTTCTACCAGAACGAAAGGACTTAATATAAATAATTTTTACACTTAATCTTCTTCTTCTATATAATAAAATAGCGTGTATATTTGTTTGTATTTACGTTGTTTTGTATACAAATTTTATCGCGTGGACAGAATTTAACAAAAATTGGTATATATATTCTGCCAAAATCGAGAATCGGTACTGTGGGGGTGAGAAACCCCTAGAATAAACGTGGAAATAATTATAATTGAAATAAGTTACGAATTAGTGTTAAATTACTGCGCGTTACGATGACGTCATAAGTTTTCAAGACATTGACGCATCCTAAATATAGTTCTGTATTTCGTAATGAAATAAAGCAGAAATATTTTGATTGAATAAAAAGTAAAATTTTTTCCAGTATTACTCCATCGAATAGTAATGAAAAACAATACGAAACACTTTACTTGCGCAAAGTTAATTTGGAATAGTTAATTATCTCGATATCTTTGATAAAGCCAATATGGCGCCTTATAATACATTCAAATGTGTGTCGGTAGAGATTTATAAAATTTCATAATATAACGTACTATTGTATCCTGTATAATATTTCAGAAGATAATAAGATTTGTCTAAGGTACGACTGCTGAATTATATGTTTGTAACTATAAAAGTATTGAAAATGACGTACGGAACTCCGAAAGTTTTTATGGTCGTTATTCAATTAATGCACCATCAGCCAAAGGTATGTACAGAAATAGGAACATTTAAATTGAATTAAAAGTACAATTAATTATACTTTACGCAACGTTATTCTATAAATTTGTATAAATGTAAACAAATTATTTCGTGCAATTTGTGTCATTAAACAAAATTTTCAGGTTAGGTTAACACAAATATTTTCTGATTAAATTCTTTGTGAGTGATAATAAATCAGCTAATTTATATACTATTTTATTATAAATATCTAAATTGGGAATAATTGTGATAACATATTTTATTTTTTGAGTTATTTTTGAATATATTAAAATCAAAATATCTAAATTCGATGGAAAGCTTATAATATAGAGCTTTTTACCAAAATTTAATACACTCTTCATATAATTGTAGTTTTTTGCATAATTGCTGTGCATATTATGGCATTGTTGTGTATTGTATGTTTTTGTTCATTGTTAAATTTGTTGTATTTTTCCTTCTCTAAGTAGCTGACAGTGAATAATAATATTGAATATGTATATATATATATATCTTAGGTAGGGTCATTCATCATTTTTAAGAAATAGGGCTTACAGCTGATTTTGCCTTGATGTTTCTCATATAACATGTTCATACACATTATTTAAAACAATTCCCAAATTTGTATATATACAAACACACACACACACACACACACACACACACACACACACATATATATATATATATATATATATATATATATATATATATATATATATATATATTAAATTGTTATGTGTGTATATCTTCATAATATCACATATTTGATTGTCAATGTTTAGACATTAAGAAAACATATTACAATTTCTGAGCTATTATCAGCATTTCTTTTCAGTATAAAACATTATTAAAATCTAAATCGGGAATAATTGTGACAACATATTTTCCAATAATAACAGTTCTTCACAAGGAATATTTTAAAGTTATTTTTGAATATATTAAAATCAAAATATTTAAATTAAATGGAAAGCTTATAATATAGAGCTTTTTACCAAAATTTAATACACTCTTCATATAATTGTAGTTTTTTGCATAATTGCTGTGCATATCATGGCATTGTTGTGTATTGTATGTATATGTTCATTGTTAAATTTGATGTATTTTTCCTTCTCTAAGTAGCTGACAGTGAATAATAATATTGAATATGTATATATATATATATATATATATATCTTAGGTAGCGTCATTCATCATTTTTAATAAATAGGGCTTACAGCTGATTTTGCCTTGATGTTTCTCATGTAACATATTCATACACATTATTTAAAACAATTCCCAAATTTGTATAAATACAAACACACACACACACACAGATATATATATATATATATTACATAATAGCTCATAAATGGAAAAATATTACATATGTAAATTTAGCTAGCTCTTCCCAAATATGGAATCTAAATTAATGTGCACTACGTCAAAAGTTCATCTGATTGAGATTAATATCTGTGATGTTAGGTAAGTCACTTCTAATTATTAAAGCTGATAAATCCATACTGAAGAGTAAAAACATAATTAACTATACATATAGAAACAAATGGTGATAATTTTGTTTTCTGAGATATGTCATAGTCAAAAATATTAAGTCATTTGGATAGGAAATAGAGACAGATTCATTAATTTTCACATTTTTTTAGATAAACCCCCTTATTCTGTTTAATAGGATTTAAAATGACAGTTATGTGCTACTGGCATATGTTGGGTTTTATCCATAAAGGGGTTAATATCTGATGGTCTTATGCCAGTTACATCACGTGTTAACAATTAACCATATAGAATTAATTTCTCTACAAGGGCAAATATAAATAAAAACCATGCACTCAGTTGCCTATGTAAGAAAAAAGAATGTATGTTTGTACATTATTTATAAACAATTAAACTTGTGGATAAATTGCAATAATCCTGGGTAGACATATTCTTAAAAATCTGGAAAAACTGTGGGGTTAAGACTTGGCGAGGGTAGCGGGGTTGTAAATTAATAAAAACAACAGGTTAAAACAGTCAATATTTGCGTTGAGTAATTATTTGTCGGTGTCATTGGATTTGTTAGTGTTTTTCTGGATGCTGTTTGTGTATAACTTCACCCCCTTCGGCATGAGAAAGGAGCACCCTTACGGGTGGGGGTGAAAATATTCAAACTTGCTAATTTTGCAGATATTTTAGGCGGATAAAAATTTTTTGGGGTCAAAGAGATTCATATTGTTTCTACAGATGTTATATAAGTATAATTTCAACCCTTTTTTACTATAGGAAAGGAGCACTCTTATGAGTATTAGTAGAAAATAACGCGTATACAACCGAGATAGGTGTCAAATCCAGGGTAATGGATGTCGGTGAGTTTAATTTTGACATTTAATTGACCATTTAACCTCGAGGGGTGGAGGGGGACGGGGGTTGAAATTTAAAAACATGAAATTACGGCCGATGTTAGCGTTGAATAAATGTATTTAGGGTTAATTGATGGTATATAAGTATAATTTCAACCCTTTTTTACTATAGGAAAGGAGCACTCTTACGAGTGTTAGTAGAAAATAACGCGTATACAACCGAGATAGGTGTCAAATCCAGGGTAATGGATGTCGGTGAGTTTAATTTTGACAATCAATTGACCATTTAACCTCGATGGGTGGAGGAGGGCGGGGGTTGAAATTTAAAAACATGAAATTACGGCCGATGTTAGCGTTGAATAAATGTATTTAGGGTTAATTAGTTTGATAGTATACTCATGTTATGTGTGTAAAATTTCAACCACTTGCAGCAGGAGGGGCTGAACGCTTACGGTTGGTGGTGGAGGGGAGTTTCACAGAAAATAACGCTAAAACAACCGAGATTCAAGTCAAATCAAAGGTAATGCCTGACGTTTAGTTTCTTTACGACAATTTCGGCAACGCTCGAGGGTTGACTGTGGTGAGAGGAGTTGGGCGGGGGTAGAAATTGTAAATAATGTTTTTAGGCCGTTTATTGCGTCGAATAGATATATTTCGGGATCAATGAGATTAATAAAATTTCTCTATATGGTATCCGTGTATAATTTCAACCCCTTTCAGGATTTGGAGGGGAGCTGCCCTTAGGGTTGGTGGTGGAGTGGCATTACAAAAAAATAACGCAAAAACAATCGAGATTAGAGTCGAATCCAGGGTTATGGTTGCCGCTGAGTTTAATTATGACATTAAATTCGCCATTTAACGCCAAAGGACGGGGTGGTCAGGGTGGAAATTTTGAAACATGTAATCGAGTTCCGTACTTGCTTTAATAATTATTTTTAGCATAAATTTGATTGATAGTATTTCTACAACTTTATTTTTGTATAATTTTAACAACTTTCAGTTTGTAAGGCGAGCACGGGTAGGTGTGGAGGGGTGTTACAAGAAAATAACACGAAAACAACCGAGATTCGAGAAAAATCGGGGTTATGGATGTTGCTGAATTTATTTAGGACAACCTGGTTAGCGCGTAGAGGCGAGCGAGGGTGAGTGGGGCTGGGCGGACGTGGGTGGGGGTATAATATTAAAAAATGTTAACCTATCGATAGTTACGTCAAATAAATATTTAGCGGTGTTAATGACACTAATAATATTTTTTAATATATTCTGTGTATAATTACAACCCTTATCGACTCGAGAGGAAAGCACCATGAAGGGTAGGTTTCATTACATAAAAATAACACACAGAACCGATATAGGAATCGAATATGAGGTTATGGATGCCGCTGAGATTAATTATGACATTCAACTTGCAGTTTAACCCCCACGAGTGGGACTGAAGAGAGATAAAAATTTTCAAACATGTTAATCGGCCCATATTTGCGTCCAATATATATTTTTCGGTATAATTTAAATTCATTATATTAAGGTCGATATTCTCGGTGAATAATTTCAATCTCTATCGCCATAGAAGGGGAGCACGCTTTGGGGTGGCGTTTGGTGTTTCGTTACATGAAAATATCGCGAATAGACCAAAATTTTGTGGTTATGGATGACGATGAGTTTCATTGTAACAATCTGAATAACGCGCGGTGTGGGAGGGAGGGGGCCTGAACGGTGGTAGAAATTTTCAAACGATGTTACTGGCCGATTTTTGCGTGGAAATTTTTCTTTGTTTAACCTACTGTAGCGGGGCTGGAAATTTTCAAACATGTTAAAACGACGATATATTCGTTCAATGAAACTATTTCAGGGTCAATGAGTTCAACTTCTTTCGGAATGGGAGGTGAACATATTTGGGGATAGGGGTCGAGTTGTGTCATAAAATAACGCAAAAGCTACTTAGATTGGAGTCAAATCGGGGGTTATGGATAAACGACATCTCGGGCAACGCCGGGCACCCAGCTAGTCTAATAAATAAAGCAGAGTGTTTGTTTGTATATAAATATATTTGTATGTTCTTTATACAAATCTACACCGGTAGAGAAAATTTCACCAAATTTTGTACACGTGTTCTTTACGACCAGGAAACAAACACAGTCGTGGTGAGACGCGTCTACCACCCCCAGAAGCGGGGCTGCACGGGGGTTGAAATATTTAAACATGCTAAAACAGCCGATATTTTAGTCGAATAATAATTTTTAGGGGTCCAAGATATTGTTGGTGTTTCTAACGATGTTTTCTGAATATAATTTTTATCCCCTACACCCTGGGGAAAGAGCACCCCTAGCGTTTGCGGTGGATAATACAAATCTATACCGGTGGTTAAAATTTCACCAAATTTCGTGCACGTGTTCTTTGCGACCAGGAAATAAACACTGTCGGGGTGAGACGCGCCTACCACCCCCAGAAGCGGGGGTGGACGGGGGTGGAAATATTTGAACATGCTAAAACAGTCGATATTTCAGTCGGATAAATATTTTTATGGGTCCAAGATATTGATGGTGTTTCTACCGATGTTTTCTGAATATAATATTCATCTCCTACGCCCTGGGAAAAGGGCACCCTTAGGGTTTGGGGTGGAGTTGCTTTACTGAAAATTAACGCGAATACAACCGAGTTTGGAGTCAAATCGAAGGTTATGGATGTCAGTGAGTTTACTTCGGAAAAATATTTTTCATTGCCCATTTAACCCGAAAGGGTGGGGGTTGGAAGGGAAGATAAATAGTCAGTTCTTGTGCGTTCTTGGAGGAGAATTACGTGAATACTATTCCAACGGATGTTGTTGAAAATATAATAAATCCCTTTAGACATTAGTGGTGAGCTTGCTTAGGGCTGGGGGTGAGAATTGTCTATTATTCTAAAACTGCCAAAATGTTATGTGTTTATGGGTAAACTAGTTTGATAGTGTTTCTACCGATGTTATATGAGTAAAAATTCAACCCTTTCCACCACGGGAAAGTAGCAGATTTAGGGGTGGTGTTGTTCATACTATTTTAACCGATGTTTTTTCCATTAATAACGACGTTTATTCAAAAGTAAAAGTGTTTCAGAACCATTGCTTTTTATACTCTTTTATAAAGTTTTTATATTATAAATTGTTATAAACATAATTTTAAATTTATTCCGTAATTGAAGTTGTATTATTGAGAAGAAATAAAGCAACAAATAATCACGGACAAATACATGTAACAAAAACTCTACATGCTAACATAGTTTATAATTTAGTTTACTACAACTTCAATGAAAAAATTATCCACGTAATCTACATTATTAGAACAATTGTTCTCAAAATCCCAAACCATATAAATCAATCCATTAATAATCCCTTTTCTACCATAACGAAAGGGCTTAATATAAATAATTATTACACTTAATCTTCTTATAAATAAAAAAGAGTGTATGTATGTTTGTATGTTTGTATGTTCGTTATACAAATCTATACCGGTGGATCAAATTTCACCAAATTTCGTACACGTGTTCTTTGCAACCAGGGAAACAACACTGTCGGGGTGAGACGCGTCTACCACCCCCAAAAGGTGGGCTGGACGGGGGTGGAAATATTTGAACATGCGAAAACAGTCGATATTTCAGTCGGATAAATATTTTTAGGGGTCCAAGATATTGATGGTGTTTCTACCGATGTTTTCTGAATATAATTTGTTGTATATATATATATGTTGTTTGTAGGCGACCAGGAAACAAACACTGTCGGGGTAGGACGCGCCTACCACCCCCAGAAGCGGGGGTGGACGGGAGTGGAAATATTTGAACATGCTATAACAGTCGATATTTCAGTCAAATAAATAAATATTTTTAGGGGTCAAAAATATTTATAGTGTTTCCACTGATGATATCTGAATATAATTTTCAAACTCTACACCCTGGGGTAAGAGCACCCCTAGCGTTTGGGGTGGAGGATACAAATCTATTTCGGTGGATCAAATTCTTCATACATGCTAACACAGTCAGATAAATAATTTCCGGGTAAAAGTGATAAATAGTGTTTGTACCAATGTATGTAAGTAAAATTTCAAACATTTTACGGCATGGGAAAGGAGAATTGTAGGGGTGGGGGTTGAGGAATATTACAAAAAACAAACGAGACTGGAGTCAAAAGCAAAGTTATGGATAACGCTGAGTTTAATTATGCTATAAACTAGCAATTAACCTCCCAGGGACGGCCGTGGTCGGGAGTGGAAATTGTCAAACATGTTAAACAACTTTGCAACTAAATATTTTTCCGGATCAATGAGATTTCTCTACATTTACACAGATTATAACTTCAACCCCTTTTGGGCTTATCAGTAGGGCACTTTTAGGTGTTGGGTGGAGGAACGCTGCAATAAAATAACGCGAATACAATCGAGATGGGAGTCAAATCCAAGGTTATGGATGTCGCCCAGTTCAATTATAGCATCAAATTGACCATTTAGCCCCAAGGGGCGTTAGTGGATGTGATGGAAATTTTCTAACATGTTAAATCATCGATATTAGCGTGGAATAAATAAATGCCGGGACCATTGCCGTTGATAGTATTTCTACCGATGTTGTTTGTAGGCATGATAGGGGTAGGGGTGGAGGGGATTTCCTTGAAAACAACGGGAAAACAACCGAGATTCGAGTCAAATCGAACGTAATGGATGTCACTGAATTTATTTATGACAATCTGGACAACGCGCGGGTATCGGCTGGGTTGGGATGAATTGACCGGCAGTTTTTGCATCGATTACATATATTTCGGGATGAATTAGATTAATAAAATTTCCCTACATGTTCTCTGTGTATAATTTCAACCCCTTTCGGACTCGGAAGGGTGCACCCTTAAGGGTGGGCGTGAAGTAGCATTACATAAAAAGAAACCAGAAACTATCGGGATTGTCACTGAGTTTAATTATGACATTCAACTTGACAGTTTAAGTCCTCGAAGCGGGAGTGGTCGGGGGTGAAAATTTTCAAACATGTTAAACGGTCGATATTTGCGATAATTATTTCCTGGGGTTAATTACTTTGATAGTATTTATACCGATGTTGTTTGTGTATAATTTAACCCCTGTGAGGGGAGCAAGCTTAGGGGTGGGGTGGAGGTACGTTAAATAAAAAAACGCAAAAACAACCGAGATTCGAATCAATTCAGAGACTATGAATGTCGCTGAATCTAATTGTGACAACCTGGGTAACGCGACGGGTTTGGGAGGTGTTAGGCGCGGGAATAAATTTTCAGACAATGTAATCGGCCGATATTTGCGTGGAATACATTCTTCTTCATTATCGCATAACTGTGAGGGTGGTCATCTTCTAACATGTAAAAACGGCCGATATATTTATTCAATAACTTCATCCCCCTTCGGCATGGGAGGTGAGCACATTTAGGGATAGGGTTCGAGGAGCTTTACATAAAAATAGCGCAAAAGTAACCAAAATTGGAGTGTTATCGATGGTTATAGATAAATGACATCTCGGGCAACGCCGGGCACCCAGCTAGTATACAATAAACAAAATATTGAAAGCTGTAGGTACAAGAAAAAAAAAAGAAATATTCACCTTACAAAGAGTAATACAAATTGCAGAAAATTAACAATATTAAAGTAAAGGGTTTTCTAATTACATTCAATATTTACATACAATATTATCATTGGCTTATTTATATACAGAATGTTATGCAGGGTGAACTTTATTTTATTAAACAAATAATCATATTGGTTTGATACAGTTTATGTGAAATTATTTATCATTTTAACAATTTTATATTGAGGTTTGTTCCTTAGCTAATTATTGAATTTTATTATTAACTAGCTGGGTGCCCGGCGTTGCTCGTGTACTTATTTATATAAACTCGAAAAAGTATTTAATTGATTACCTAAATATATTCCTTGAGTATTTCAGGATATAATCGTCACTCAGTCTTCATACATTACGAAATATTACATTGATGAAATTGTTAGCTAGACTCACAACTAATACAGCGCGAAAATTAACTTACATTTTCCCCAAGGATGGTAAAGTAATTAGTATTCTTCTTTATTATCATTCGATGGAGTATTGCTGTATGAAATTATACTTTTTATTTAAAGAACATATTTCTGCTTTATTTCATTCCTAATAAAGGAGATATTTCCTTTGTTCGTTGCGTAGTAACGTCTCTCTCGCGTGACGTCATTGTCTCTTGGCGCGCAGTAATTTAATATTTAATGATCACGGTTTTTAATTATAATTCTTTCCACATGCATGCTAGGCGTTTCTCACCCTCACAGTACCGTTTCTCGTATTTTGAAGAATATGTGTACCAATTTTTGTTGCATTCTGTCCACGCGATAAAATTTGTATAAAGAACAACGTAAATACATACATACATACATACATACATACATACATACAAATATACATCCTTTTTTATTATATAGATAGATATGCATATATATATATGGTTATACTTTATTGAGACAATTACAATACTAACTTTATTTCTGGAAGGTAATAGGAACAGGCAATTTACAAATTTGTGTTATAGGGCGTTCGTACTGAGAATTCGCTGTTTTTATTGTTACCACACGAACTAAATTATCTCGTCCGGGTGAACATGAAATAATGCGTCCTAATTCCCATTTAGTAGGAGGAAGATTAGTATTTTTAATTAGTACTATTTCGCCACACTTGACGTTAGGATTTGTTGATACCCATTTATTACGCTGTTGTAAAGACAACAAATAATCACGGCTCCAGAATCGCTCTGCAAGCTTTTGTACTATTTGCCAGCGACAAAGTCGATTATCGTTGAAATTTAAAACTGAAGCTTCAGGAATAGATTTTAAAGATGTACCAATCAAAAAATGTCCAGGAGTTAATACATCGAAAGAATCACAATTATCTTTAAGAGGCGCGATGGGTCGTGAATTCAAGCAACATTCAATCTGAGTTAGGAGTGTAACAAACTCTTCATAAGTTAGAGTGGCTGTGCCTACGATCTTTCGTAAATGATTTTTGACACTTTTCACACCAGCCTCCGAAATGAGGGGCTGCTGGCGGCAGAAAATGCCATGTAGTTCCATCATTTGCAAAAATTTATTTAACATTAGGGTCCTTCCTAACGGCTTGAAATGCAATTGATAATTCTTTATTAGCCCCATAGAAATTCGCGGCATTATCACTGTACATATTGCTAGGTATACCGCGTCGAGATACAAATCGACGAAATGCCGCTAAAAATGCTGCGGAAGAATAATCGTTAACGAGTTCTAAATGTACGGCACGAGTAGAAAAACAAACAAAGACAGCTATATAAGACTTGTGCGATTTACGACCACGACCAGAGCTGTCGCGAATATTAAAAGGTCCAGCGTAGTCTACTCCGGTATGAGAGAAGATACGATGAGGAAAACACCGTACAGAAGGCAAGTCAGCCATTTGCTGATAATTGGTAGAAGCTTTAAATCTACTACACGTTACACAAGTGTGAATTACCGTCTTGACAAGAGATCTCGCTCCAAGAATCCAATATCTTTCTCGTAAAACACTCAGAGTTAATTGAGTACCAGCATGTAATAAATTCTGGTGCATTTGTCTAACTATTAATGGCGGGAAATAACCGACACTTTTGTAACGTTGAATTCCGAAGTCGACCACCGAGTAAGAATATTTGATGAATCTAGAAAGGGATTTAATGATCTTAATTAGAGGATTTAGGAAGTTCTCGTTTTTTATCGATAAGAGAAATTTCTGTGGCAAATTCTTCACTTTGAATGCACCTGATCCAAACCTCAGCAGCGTGCGTAATTTCATTGCCAGAAAGAAATATGGTTCTCTCAGATTTTCGTTTTAGCCCATTAATAAATTTAATCATGTATGCGGTAACACGCAACAGTCTTGACCAAGATGAGAAACGAAGGTAAATAGCATCAGTTTTTTCTAAATGACGTGAAGTAAATTGATTGCGTTTCTCGAGTTCAGTCGATTCTAATTTTAGGCCATTTGTCTGAAGGGTAAGAAAGCCATTTTGGCCCATTCCACCATAAAGAATAATTTAGCAATTCAGCAGGTGACAAACCGCGTGAAGCAGTCTGCAGGATTATCCTTTGTTGGAACATGTCTCCAAATAGCATCGGGAATAATTGTCTGAATATTTGAAATTCGATTTGCAACAAACACTGACCATGTAGCGGCAGGTTTCTGCAGCCAACTTAAAACAATAGTTGAATCTGACCAACAATGTAATGATATTTTTGAAATATCTAATGCCTTTTGTACAGTAACTATCAGTTTCGCAAGAATAGAAGCGGAACAGAGCTCCAATCGAGGTATACTTGAAGTTTTAAGAGGAGCGACTTTTGTTTTAGCATTCAATAAAGAAACAAATATAGAACCTGATCTGGTTACAATACGTATATATATAACAGCAGAATAAGCCGAGATTGAAGCGTCTGAAAAACCATGAAGTTCGACAACATGAATATATTTATCATAATGGATCCAGCGAGGAATAGTTACAGAAGATAGAGCTGATAAATGGTCTCTAACTTCAATCCACTTTTGCACAATTGGTTTTGGCAGTTCTTCATCCCAGGAAACTTTCAACAGCCACAATGATTGAAGAAGTATTTTAGCATTAATAATAACTGGTGAGACCCAGCCGAGAGGATCAAACAATTTAGCTATAGAAGATAGAATGTTTCGCTTATTAATAGTGGTATTTATTGATGGGGAAACATTGAATTTATAAGCAATAATTTCAAACTCGTAATTTCTTCAAAGGGAAATTCAACTGCCAATCCATGATCAGACGAATCAATACTAGAAAGGAGTGCAGGTGAATTACTACACCATTTACGAAGTTGAAACCCAGCAGAATTAGCTAAGGCGGAAATTTGAATTTGCATTTCCTGAACAGTCTCTAAAGTGTCACTTTGTAATTTATTTTCCAACCTAAGAAACGAATTGAGAGCTATTTTATGTGACAGACCTAATTCCATGATTAATTTACGAAACGGCAGATGAAAGTCATAACGCCCTTCGTGAGTACGATAAAGTGAGATTCACATTCATTTTCATCCTGAGAAAGTGAAACATGATCAGAGATATCTTCTATTTCCCAAAATCTTTGTAATAACTTATTTAATGATGTATCAAAGGCATGATGGATATGGACCGAGTGAGAATTAATTGGGTGGAGCGGTAGAGGACCTGAAATTATCCATCCAAATATAGTTAATTGCGCTACCGGTGTACTAGGAGGACCTGTACGTAATCCATCGCGAAGTACAGAACTGTATAAATCAGCACCAATAAGGAAATCAATTTTATCATTGGAAGAAGGATAAGGATCTACAAGTTTAAGATCTTGCAAATGGCTCAGTTCGCTCGAGATGGTAAATTGTCTAGGTACATATTTAGTTATTTTTGGAACAACGAGAGTAGTGGTATCAATAGGTTTAATGATAACATTCACGGAACTAGAAATATTTGCTACGGTGTTACTACCAACTGACGAAATAGAAGTTGATATTCGGGAACGACGTAAACATAATATTTGAACAATAGATTCGCTTATAAAGGAAGCTTCTGAACCCTGATCTAACAAGGCGCGAACTTGAATTTGTCTACCGTTAGCAGCTTGTAACACAACACGAGCTGTAGCAAGTAACACTGGTTGCAACTTGCTTTTTTCAATAGAATTAAAATGACTACTAACGGGTGGGTTTGACGAATTTTCTGAATTTAAGTTATCTGACGAAACTAGATTAGAAGAACTCAAATTGATATTTGCTTCTTGATGTAACAGATAATGGTGTCTCTTATGGCAATGTTTGCACGAAAACTTACTAGGGCAGGCCTGGAGATTATGGCCTTTCGCTAAACAATTAATACACCGTTGATTCTTTCGAATATAAGAATGCCGATTGAAGACTGACAAATTCTTGAATGCATCACAAGCACATATCTTATGATCGCCATTACAAAAACAACATATTTTATACACAGATGTGTGATGAGAATTTAATGAATTATTCTTAGAAAATTGTTGAGCATTACGTGTTTTGACATATCTAAAGTTATATACGGGAATAGCTTCTAATGCACGTATACGAGATGAAATGAAGGATTCCAAATCACAATAGTTCACAAATTCAGTTGTATCACTTACATGCATTTCCCATTCCTTGCGGGATTGTATATCTAATTTTGAAACAGTCAAATAGACTAAAAAATGGTCTTCTGACTTAATTTTTAAACTATTAAAGGCAGTCCTAACTGAATTAGAGATATCTCTTAATTTTTTCAGATTTGGCAGGAAAAACAGAGGTATTACTGGAAAATCACAAAATTGCTTGAGGTATGCTTAATTAAGGAACGATTATTATCTAAACGGCTTTTTAAGAAATTCCAGGCTTCTACAAAATTAGAATCTGACAAGGAAATGCCACACAACAGGTTACTGATTTCACCGACAAGACATGACTTTAAATAATGCAATCTGTCAATATCTGATAAAGAATTATTATTAATAACTAAATGTGTAAATTTATCCAGTCTGTAACTTTTCCATTAAAAGAAGGAAGAACAATACGCGGTAACTTAACTTGTGACGATGGTGCGCAGGCTGCAGCGTTGTTCAGTGTTGAGTTCTGGATAGATGTTTCTTCAGAAATTTTCTCCAAGATGACGTAGAATATTTCTTGAAAAGCCTCCCTGGTAGTGTTGAAATGGTCGTCCTGGAAGTAGATCTTCTGTTCATCCTCGGAAGTCTTCAGGGATTGAATTTCCGCATGCTGCGTACGATATTTGCCCCAGTCCACTTCAAGTTTTTGTAGGCACGCTTTCAGCATAGGCACCAAAATTGAAGATCTCGCAGAAAGTTGATTTTTGACGTCCAGAATCTCCTGCTTCAATATATACTGCTCCTGTACTAATCTCTCCATTTGTTTCTTGTCTGCTTTCGACATTTTGCTAGTCTTAGCAGATAATGTGAGGGTCGTGAAGTACTTTACGAACAACCTCGAAAATCGTTGTAACACTTACAAGTTATAACTTTGTAAGCGCCGAAGCACAATATAGAACTGCTACCAATATTTTAAATCCGACCCCGGAGGACCATAAGTTGTTAACGTAATAGTTAACTTGAAAACTGCCGGAAATATTGGTAGGGAAAATAACAGAATTGTAGATTGAGTTTTAATATTGTGCGTATTTATTAAGCAGAAAGCTTACACTACACTGCAGAGCTGACCACTGCTCGCTTCCTTGAATCTTACGGTACTTTTTTTACCTGACCCTCGGACCATGGTTTTTTCCAAAACAATAGGGTCCGGCCATCTGGCCTCCCCTCCACTACAGTACAGTAGCAATCCTAAACACATATTGCTGTCAAAACATGATCATATCATAGTAAAATAAGTAAATAAATTATTGTAACGTTAATTTATTCAATAGTATTATTGTTATGCTTCTTCTTCATCTCCACAAGTCTTCCAGTTCTTCCGTTGTTTTACTTGGACTGACCAATTCTTTATTCCTAGCACTGTTTGGTTTTTCAGCACATCATCTCGCCATCTGACCTTTGCTCTTCGAATCTTCCGCGTCGGTTAAAGGAAAGCAAGACGGAAACGCGACATCACTTCCGAGAGCAGAGAGCGGCAATTCTTCCTTGGCGTACCCTACATCTTCAAAACTCCGAACGGTGAGTCAGTTCCTAATTAAGAGAGGCTTTGTCTCATATGTCGCAACGAACCAGAGGTCAAGTAAAAGCTTTGAAGGGCAAAATTGAACAGGGTATTCAGACACGAGAGACTCACATTATAGACGATTCCCAATCTGACGTACTTGATGACTACCTATATTTGTCAGTTGCAGACGCTGCTAAGTTAATCACGGTAACTTTCAACGGGACACCTAGCTTGTTACGAAATTTTATAGAATGCGTAGCTTGCTCTGGGTGCAGTCAAGCCGGCAAAACAAGGGTTAATTTTAAAATTTGTCGAATCGAAAGTAATTGGAAAGGCAAGGGAAAAAATATTGGTGCGACCCCACGGAAATTGGTCGGAAATAAAGGCTTCTTTAGAGGATAGTTATTTGACCAAAAAGACTCTTGCACATTATATATCGATTCTCTGCCAATTGAAACAAAATTTGGGAGTAACTGTAAAAGACTTTATGAGCCGTCCGGAAGATTTAGGTTTCGCGATGAGAAGAGAAGTAAGGGCGAAATTGAGGGCGTCAGAACGACGGGATGGACTTGGTGAAGAGATATACGTGCGGGGTTGAGTTGGTAGATGAACTATTAAAAACGACCTTCGTATCTGGTGTTAGGGACCAAATGGTGAAGTATTTGGTAAAATCAAAAAATAATGACGTCAGTTTAGCGCAGCCTTGTGAAATTGCAGGGTCGGAGGAAGTAGAAATTGCAGGGGCATCGCAACCAAGGAGATATGAAAGGCAATCTATGGGACATCCGTGCACTAGTGATAGAGATCGGGCTAGGATAAAAATAGAAGCAGACCACGAAAGTGGTTCTACGACATTCTAAGGGTGTGGAAAGATAAGACATATAGTTAGAAATTGTAGAGCAGTGATCAGATGCACCAAGTGTAATAAATATGGCCATTTGGCTAATACATGTGGAAATTGCAAAAAACTCGAGTTAGACGCTGAAGGTTCAGATGCCTTCAGCGATAGCAGAATCGTGAATACCGACGAATTAAGTGTACATAGTCGTGTAAGCGATAAATTATTAAGCTCGTGCACCAACTCCCAAAATGATAAAAATCCGCGGTGTGTTAGGGTGTGTCCTACGGAAGGTCGACTTTCCGTACAGTGCGCACAATTTGATGCGCTAAAGCGACTCGTAAGTTGACGCACACCTTTGCGAAGGACATGGCAGGAGTTCATGTGAAGCATAAATTTCAAAAGTCCGCTAGGAACGTAGGTATCAACTGATGTCAAGACTTCTAGCGAATCAGATCGAAAAAACGTCTTGGCGCCATAATGATAGGGGATGGATGCGGTTCTGACGTGACGCGGCAGAGGGCGTTTCCGGAGGTGCACGATTCCCACAGAGAGGACGACGCACGGAACGCCTAATTATTAAAAGAAACGGGGGAGTGTTTTTCGGAGCGATATTGCGTGGTAATGAACTGAAGGCAGTGAGGTGTGAGATTAATCGAAAATCAGTTGTTACAGCCAGGCCTCCGGTGTGCTTGTAGTTTGGTAGAGTGTCGAGATAACGTTTTTAAATGTCTCGTAGTAAACCTTACCCCATACTATTCAATACTAACCCAGATTTAGTAAAACCTCTCACAAATTTGAAGCAACTTTCAATTTAATATTCCAAATTGTTTACGTAGAAAAGGCGTAATTTATTATTGTCTAAATTGCGTGTTAACGGCGAAGGAAAAGCCTCGGAGGAAATAGTGAAATTATGTTTAGAATTTATGGACATTTTCCACCTACCTGGGGACGAATAAAGTACTACAACCGCTGCCGTTCATCATGTTCCCATTCCAAATGTTGTTAGACCTATTAATTTAAAAAACTACCGAATTCCAGAATCTTTGAAACAGGAAGTTAAAAATCAAGTAGACCAGAGATGTTGGAAGATAACGTAATTGTTGAAAGTAACTCCGAATGGAATTTTCCTGTGTTGTTAGAGCCTAAGAAAACTACAGATCCTTCTCAAAAAAGGAAGTGGCGAATGTGTATTGATTTCCGAAAACTTAACGTAATTACTCCAGGGGATTCTTTTCCAATGCCTAACACTGAGGAAATTCTCAATGACATGGGCAAAGCTAAGTACTTTTCAGCCCTAGATTGCGCATCCGGTTATTTGCAAATTCCTATAGTTGAGGAAGTTAGGACAATGCCGTTTGGACTTAAATCAGCGCCCGCCACATTCCAGAGAGCAATTAATAACATCTTGCGGTCCGCTTTGGGTAGTCGATGTTGGGTCTATCTAGATGATTGTATTATTACTGCGGAGTCACTAGAAATCCATAGCCGGAAGCTAAGGGAAGTATTTAGACAATTTCTACAGTTTAACTTGAAATTGCAGCCAGAGAAATGTATGTTCTTATCCAAACAACTAGACTTTCTGGGCCACGTGGTAACCTAAGGGGGGCTGTCACCCTGTTCGGCAAAGAACGAATCTGTCAAACGTTACCCAACACCCACATGTATACGTGATATCAAGGCATTTTTGGGGTTAACCGGGTGCTGTAGGCGTTTTGTATCGAATTTCAGTTCGATTGCTAAGCCTCTAACTTTGTTGTTGAAACAGAAAACTATATGGGATTGGGGACCCCTACAGGACATAACAGAAAGAGAAAAGTCTGAGATACGAAAACAGGCGCATCTAAATCCGATCGGGGGGCATCAGGGAATAAATCGGACACTCGCCAGGGTTAAAATGTATAAACAATGGCCAAATATGGCTAAAGATATTTCAGATTACATTTCAAGTTGTAGAGAATGTCAGCTCTTTAAAAGCTCCAATCAACAAACTAAGCAACTTCAGGTTACTGATTCTCCACATCATCTTTGGGAGAAAGTCGAACTCGACATATTTGGTCCCTTGAACACTACTTAATCCGGTTACAAATAAGTACTAACATTGCAAGACGTTCTCTCAAAATATTTAATCGCAATACCTCTTATTGACCAAACCGCGGAGTCTGTCGACGAAGCATTTGTAAACCGAGTTCTTTTAGTGTATGGCATTCCTTCGATACATCTAACCCCTCTCCCGCCATCAGAAGGGCGTGGGACAAGCACCAAATGTCCGACCTACCTGATGCAGGTTTTTCTAGGGTTTTCCCTGCATCACTTTTAGGCGAATTGCCGGGTAGGATCCTTAAACCATAGCCCGGGGGCCGTAGTTAACCCTTGGCTACCTTCCTCTTCCCTTCCGCTTCCCCCCTTCAAATCCCTTCCTGTGCTATTAAAGGGGAGTTGCCACCATGTGAATTACCCTCATGTAGACTGTTACCCTAAAAAAATTCTATAGTTTTAACAGATCAAAGTTCTAATTTTTTGAGCGAAGCCTTTAAACGATTATGTAAACTGCTTAGGATACAGATATTGAATAGCACTGAATATCATCCGCAAACAATCGGTTCGCTCGAAAGGAGTCATTCCAGTTTAGCAAACTACTTAAGAATCTACGCGGACCCACTGAGATATGACTGGTATCAGTGGTTACCATTTGCGGTTTTTGTCTACAATACGACACCCCATTGTACAACTAAGCACGCTCCATACGAATTGATGTTTGGAAGGGTGTGCAACACTTCGGGCATCTTTCAGAAATCACCCTAACCCCTATATAATTAGTTCACCGACTTTCTTATTTCCTGTTCTTAATTCTTCCTTTATCCTCTAGATCGGTAGCCACGTGAGCTAACGGAAGTATAACTTAGTTGGTGAACGATCTAGCTTTCCATTCCCAACTGCTGGAATGTTACAGGAGAGTGAAATTCAGCCGAGTTCACTCTCCGAGAGAAACTCGCAGTGCCAACTCTCGAGAGTCCGCTCAGACCGTTTACACGCATGCTCCCTATCAAATCCCTTCCTATGCTACTAAAGGATAGTTGCCACCATGTGGATTACACTTTTTTCACTTTTTAGGGTGATGAGAAGCTGGCCCAACCCCCAACTTGGAGGACCAGTGGACTACTCTTGGTCTTGCTCCTACCGTACGACCTGTCTGGCTTGGGTGGCTCTACCAGAAGCTTAAGCTCCCGCCAGCATAGCTCTCCGGGTCATAGGAGCACTCAAACCTCCCTGCCACGATAAAGCGGTAGTCCTTGGGGAGGATAGATCCATTGCTAAGAATTTGAAAGTCATGGGACCTTCTTGTAGTATTTTATTTTGTCTCATGTTTTGTTTAAAATTTTGTTTAAAATTATAATAAAAACTCATTGTAAAAACAAGTTAAGATTATAAAACACTTTAGAAACTGTTTCTAGTCTAATAAATAAAGCAATTGGATGTTCCGCATACAAATCTACACCTGTGGAGCAAATGTCACCAAATTTTGTAACGTGTTCCTTGCTATCAAGAAACAAACCCTGTTGGGATGAGACAAGTCTACCACCCCCAGGAGCAGGGGGTTGAAATATTCCATCATATTAAAACGGTCAATATTTTTAGAGGTCGAAGAGATTTATAATGTTTTAATGATTATATCTGTGAATAACTTGCACCCCTTACAGCATGAGAATGGAGCACTCTTAGGGGTGGGGGGTAGGGGCAAACAAGAAAATAACACGAATACAACCGAGATTGGACTCAAATCCAGAGTTATGGATGTCGCCGAGATTAATTATGACATTCAACTTGCAGTTTAACCCTCACGGTTGGGAGTGAACGGGGGTGTGAATTTTCAAACATATTAATCGGCCGATATTTTCGACGAATAAATATTTTGCGGAGGTCAATTAAATTCATAACATATCTCTAGATGTTCTCTGTGTATAAATTCAACAACTTTCGGCATGGGAGGGGACCACCGTCAGTGATGGGGCTGGAGGGGCGTTACATAAGAAACGTCAAAACAACAGAGATTAGAGTCTAGTCGGGGGTTATGAACATGTGACAACGCCGAGCACCCAGCTAGTCTATAAAATAAAATTGCCTGTGTGTATGTTCCGCATACAAATCTACACCCGTGGAGAAAATTTCGGACAAATGTTCTTTGCGACACGGTAACAAACACTGTGGGGATGAGACACAACTTCCACCCCCGGGGGCGGGGGTGGTAATATTCCAATAGGCTTATGCTGAAACGACCGATATTTGAGTCGAATAAATATTTTACGGAGTCAATTAGATTGATAATGTTTCACTTCGGTGTTGTTTGTGTATAATATCTACGCTTTTCATTGTTGGAGGCGCGTTACATAAAATAACACGAAAACAACCGAGATTGGAGCCGACTCCGGGGTTATCGATGTCGCTGATTTTAATTATGGTAACGCTGGGCACCCAACTAGTATATACATAATAAACGCTTGTAGTCAATTACGAACAACCACATTCTAGTGAATGTAACAGAAAACTGACACAAAAGACAGTCTTTTAGTAAAGATGAGAATTTGTGAATTCAGGCGCACAAGTACATTACTTAAATCGAAAATATATCCGTTAAACGAAAATTTTGATATGTTATGATATCACTGAATTAGCACGATGTATTCAATTGGCTCATGTGTTACAATTAGCCATAACTTTGGCGAAAACTAACTTTTCACACAAGGCGATCAATGTGCAAGTTCCATTTTAATATACTGTCGACCTGCAACCGGAGGAAAGTCGCACGATCTAAGAACTTATCAGTTACGATGTTGTTGGTTTCTGTTGTAAAACGATCTAACTTAGTTTTCTGAACATTGAGTGTTAATTTATTGGCGGCGAACCAAGTATTTAGGTTTCTAGATGTAATCTCAATCTTTGCATTGAAATTATTTAAATCAATGTCCGTAATTAACAAATTAGTGTCATCTGCGTATAAGACAGATTGTATAAGTTCCATATATTCTGGAAGATCATTTATGTACAAAAGAAAAAGCAGTGGACCTAATATTGAGCCCTGAGGCACCAGCTTTTTTGTAAGGCTACCTTCGTTTTCTATTGTTGAGATAAGATTCAAAGAGTGCTAAAGCGTTGCCTCTGAACCCATAATATTCTAATTTTTGGCGAAGTGTGTTGTGATCTACGAGATCAAATGCCTTCGAATGTTCAGCAAAAATTCCGGCTACTTTGAGATTTTCATCAAGGGAATTTTGTATACTTTGTATGAACTCGTACATAGCAGTGCTTGTGGATTTTTGTTTGAGGAAGCCCTGTTGTGCGGGAGTAATTACTTTATACTTCGTCAAGAATTCCAGCAACTATTTGTGTTTAATTTTATTCTAGAATTTTTGTAAATTGATGAACATGGATTTTGATTAAAATTTTTGAAATAGCGGAGGAATTTCCGGAGCCGAAATGGGAGGTAGAGATAAGAAATCAGGTCATTCGGGTCTATGTGGCGACCCAGAGCAAACTTTAAAAGTTTGAACTCCTTCAATTTCGAGTGTCACATTTTAGTCCAAGAGAACCTCGTTATATCAACTGCTCTAGTTGATAGTTCCGAAGCCGGCCGAGAGCTGTTTCGACGACGCACGCAGTTTATGTCGCTCTCCAGGTATCTAGAACCAACGCTATGGTGCGCCTTTAGTTATCGATTTGTTACAAAATATTTTTTATAACTGTTGCCTAAATTACTGCCTGGAAGCATGGGAATGTGGCTTGCCGGGTCGAGCAGCAGACACAAGACAATGGCGGGGTGGATTGGAAAATCCGCAAGTCCCGCAAGCAAGGTCAGGGTCGGCCAAGGAAGGGGTGGACGACCGGGAGGATATGGCCCTAAAATAGATGGAAGTGGGTCACGTGGGCACAAGGACCAACCAGGAGAGAGGGATTTTGAGGAGGCAGAGAGAGAAGTCTGTGAAACACGAAGAGATGAATTTGGACCGTCGGTGAGAGTGGTCAGGGAGAGTTGATCCTGGAAGATTTTGGTTTTGCACGTGGGTTTCCGGTCGTCTCCTGTGAATGCTGCGGAGAGAGAGAGTCGCCAACGGGAGTCGACCCTGTCCGAACTGCAGACCTGGTAAGTCGCATTCCATGCTTCCGGGTATCGCGTCGGTTTGCCACGAGGAGAACCACGGTTAATCTTGAGAAAGGGAGGGGGTTACATGCATCCCTGGCAGGCTGGAGAGCTTTCGTTTTATATAAATTCTCATAAAATGAATTCTTGTTTTTATTAACTAAATATTGTATTTCCCTTTCCTGCAAGAACAATTCCAACAAACCGCATATCATTAGTTAATTTGACCTAAAGCTCACCACAACGCTGTACCATCAACAGCAAAGACGACCTCCGTCTTGTCGTACTGACTGGGCATCGGTGCACCATTTTTTTTCCTGTCTTTAGTATCAAAAATACCAGGTACATAATTTTCTCGGTATGTTAAATTATTTTTTAGCCACATTCCACATAATTGTTTATTCTGAACCCTGATAAATGAGTTGAATTGTGCAGTGTGTGTTTTATTAATAAAAAATGATTTAGATTATGTATACAGTGTTTATTATATTTGTCCCTAATCTTTGAATTTATATTTCTCCCCTGGTAATAGCATAAATGTTACAACTGGCGTGCAAACTCGGGAACGATTCCAGAGACAATGGAAAATTTTTCCTAGAACCTGGAAAGTTTAAAATCCAAATCTCTCTGGTCTCTCGATAGTTGCTAAAGAACTGTGCAAGAAATATTTTCAAATAATACACACTAAAATACTTAGAGTAATTAATAAGTGACTCTCGGAGAATAAAATAACTGGTTAAATTGACGTTGCCGAACACTGGTTATTGTAGACATAATATTTGCCCTGAGTAAAGCTTCCTAGTGAAGATTGTGATTCGTTAATTGATTCTTTGTGAAGAATTTGTCGGGTGTACCATTGTCTATAGTAGAAGAGATAATTAAAGAGTGGAAGATAGCGGTAAGAATGATCCAACGTTTTGAACAGTAAAAAACCTTCTCGTCTTCAGGGAAATGGATTAAGAATCAGAGCTCAGCACAAGAATGCCGAACAGTACCTTTACTGCATGATTTTTTGTATTCTTTTAAAGTAAATTTTTAAAGATGTATTATTGTGAATACAATACGGGAAAATAACCAAATAAATATCGTACGTGACCAAGTAAAATTTAACTCATGATGTTGCACATATTCACCATAAATATAATTAGGTTTACTTATTCAATAATTCACATTAATGGATAATTATTATTTTACTGCAATAAGAACACCCTGAGAATGAAGCTTGAAAAAAAGAACAGAAATCTGGCTTGAGGAGTTGAGAAAGCTAGGACAGTCATGTTTTAATATGTCCACTGATGCCATAAATTTCATATTTCCTTAAATGCATGTTGTTTCATTTCTGCACCAAAAATTAAAACTCTTAGAAACTAACTGTGGTGATACTAAAATTTATGTGGCATATATGCTACACTGTGTACTGAAGAGTTAACGAAATAAACCTACTAGACTCAGCTTATCCAGAGATTCGGCTATCGAGGCCTTCGCATTTAACTGAAATGTTTGGGACTTACTGCTAATTTTATAGCGTTCTGTGTGAGATTGGCGGCTTTCCTTCTCAGTTTCTAGGGCCTTAACGTTTTGTTGGAGGAATCCGACGTTAACACAGGGACGTTAACAGCTGAGATACAGCTCAACTGCTCGCTATGTGGATGGATTCTTTAAAATTCCTTTTAAATGCATGAGGTTTTAAAACAACTATACAGAATTACTGAAAATGATTAATTTACCATGCATGCATGTTCGGCTAATTTTGATTTATACGTTTCTCAGAGTTCGCGTTATTTTTGTGATCGTTAATTCGGATGTCGACGTTTCTTTTGGTTTCTCCAATATAATCTTTACCTCATTGGCAAGGTATTGCATAAATATCTCACGTTATTTACTCCATGAAATCCAACTTGTTGTAACTTTTAATAAAAATTGTAAGCTTTATTGCAGCGAAATGAAAAACTACATCTAATTCCTATGGTGGTCAATAATCAACTAAACTTTATTTCATAATACTTAAAGTTTTTACTGGGTGCTGCATAGTAACAAAACAGCAATTTTAATACTAAACAAAGCTTCCAATTTAAATTTGACGGAGTTTTATTATTATTAACTAGCTGGGTGCCCGGCGTTGGTCGGCATGTCGTATATCCATAAGCCCCAACTTGACTCCAATCTCGGTTGCTTTTGCGTTTTTTTTATGTAATGCACTTCGCCCTCTATCCCTACATGTTCTCACCTCCCATGCCGAAAGGGGTTGAACTCATTGACCCCGACAAATATTCTTTCATAAATCATATCGTACGTTTAAACATTTTTCAAAATTTCTACCCACGTCCCTACTGTACTTTGGGTTAAAAAAATCGTATTAGCGTTGTTTTCATGTAACGTCCCACCTAACCCCACCCCTGAGCTGGCTCACTTCCATGCCGACAGGGATTGAAATTATACACAGAGAGTATCAAGAGAAATTTATGAATTTAATTGAGACAGAAAAAATGTATTACGACGCTAATATCGGCTGATTAACATGTTTTAAAAATACCACCCACGCTGGGGGGAGTTAAACTGCAAATTTAATGTAATAATTAAACTCAGTGACTTACAAAAACTTGGATTCAACTCGAATCTTGATTGTTTTGCATCCCAACCCTTAACGATGCTTCCCTCCCAAACCCGAAAAGAGTTAAAATTATACACGGAGAACATGTAGAGATATATTATAAGACTCATTGATCCCGAAACATATTTATTCAAAGAAAAACTCGACCGTTTGAAATGTTTCCAATTTTCTACCCCCGACGATCACCACCGCCCAGCGACCTCCCACCACCGCCAACCTACGCGCGTTGACCAGACTGTCATAAATAAACTCAGCGTGATCGCCTTCTATGCACGAAAGGGGTTGAAACTATACACAAACAACATAAAGACAAATAATTTGAATTGGATTAACTGCGAAAAATATAAGGCGCAAACATCGAGCGATTAACATTGAATAATTTCCACCCCCGTTCACACTCACCCGTGGGGGGTTAAACCGCAAGTTGAATGTCATAATTAAGCTCAGGGACATCCAGAACCCAGATTTGTCCCGAATGTCGGTTGTTTTGGCATTAATTTTATGAAACGCTCCTCCACCCCTAAAGTTCCACCGCTATCCAAGACAAAAGGGGCTAAAATCATACACAAACAAGGTCAATAGACAAACAATCAATATAATTAACCGTGAAAATTTTTTATTCAACGCAAATATCTGCCGTGTTTGCGTATTCAAATATTACTTCTTCGTCCACTTCCGCCCCTGGGGGTTACATACCAAGTTGAATGTTATAATTAAACTCAATTACATACATAACCTTGGAGTTCACTCCAATCTCGCATTTATTCGCGTAATTTTCCTGTAAAGTATCTCCACCCCAACCCTAAGGGTGCTCCTTTACCATGCTGGAAGGGATTGAAATTATACTCAGATAAATATTTATCCGGCTAATATATCGGCTGTTTTAGGAAGTTTGAATATTTCCACCCCCGTCCACCCCAACCCTAAACGTGCTCCCCTCCCAGGATAAAAGGGCGTGATATTTTACTAACAACATCGGTAGAAATACTATCAACGTCAATGGTCCTGTCATTTATTTATTCCTTGCTAATATCGACGATTTAACAGGTTTGAAAAATTCCACCCCGTGCAACCCCGCTCCTGGGGATTAAACGGCCAATTTAATGTCATAATCAAACTCAATGCATCCATAACCCTGTATTTGACTTTAATCTCGGTTTTATTCACGTTATTTATTTGTAACGCCCATCCACCACCATACCTAAGGTAATCAACATCACAATCAAGAAAAGGGTTCAAATTAAGCACGGAGAACTTGTAGTGAAATTTTAATAAGCTCATCTCACTAAATATATTGTAATACAATCGAAATTAGAGGTCGTTAATTAAATAAAGAATTAATAAAATTCACATAATAATATTTATTTATTTTGTGGCAATAAATTAAAAACAATTACAAATTTAAAATATTAATTTCTCTCAGGGTCTTCACTGGGTTTGATAATGGACACATCAATTCTGTTTAAAAATCTTATTAACAACAAATCACATTTACCTAAACAATACGTCGACTAAAAGAAAGGAATTAACTTGACAATTAAAATAGAACGAAATTAAAAAGTAATTTTTATGATTAACAATTTAAGATGAGAACGAAATCTGACTTCTATCTTTTAATTACGTTTACATAAATCATTATTTTGTATTTTGTTACTCACATCTGTCCAGCTTGTTTCATGCATTCCTTTTTAGTTTCGAAAATACACTATTGCGAGATTTTACACTTATTCTAGTCAAACTTGATAGGATGTCAGGAACTAGAATGATCCTCTTTTTTGTCAGCTATCTGTTGACTGCTTGCCTTAGGTGAATTCTGCTTGCCTTAGGTGAATTCTGTGGTTTGTAGATTTGCTAGTCTTTACTGCTTTGGACTTAAACTGCAACTTTACTATTCCTGGCTGGCTTTGGACGTAAAACTGCTTTTACTTAACAAGTTTCGATGTAATGCTTTCGTGAATGTTTTACTTTGTCCTCAACTCACAGCTTTGTTTAATAGTAAAACAATAAACCACGGCTAGTCTCTGCTCTAGTATCACTTGTTCCGTCCTCCGAAACGTCCCGGCACCAACCAACTCTGTTAAATTCCAATCACCAACTGAACTATCGTCTCGAGTTTTAGTGCGCATACGCCATTTTCGACTTTCCGACAAAGGAACAGAGCTGGGCTACATTGTCGCTATGGAAGCGCTCCTGCCGCAATAATATATTTCTCAAACAATTTAAATTTTTATGTTTAAACAATTCATGTCCTAATTAATTAGCATTACAATATTTATTCAACGCAAAATTCGGAGCTTACTTATTTTATAATTTCTATCCCCCAACCACCACCGCCCAACTTCTCCCACCCCTGCGGGTTACTCATATTGTCATAAACAAACTCATGGACAGTTATTTTAGAGTTATTTTCCTGTTACATCCCTCCACACCCACCATTAAGCGTGCTCCACCTCATGTCGCTAGGGATTGAAATTTTACAAACAAAATCGGTAGATATATTATCAATGTCATTTACCTCGACACTTAATTATATAACACAAATATCGCCTGTTTAACATGTTAAAAAAATTCCACCTCCATCCACCGCGCCCCTGGGGGTTAAGTGACTAATTGAATGTAATTATTTAACTAGGCGACAATCATAACTTTGGATTTGATTCCAATCTCGGTTGTATCGCGTTATTTTATTGTAGCGTTCCTCCACCCCCACCGCTAAGGGTGCTATACTGCTAATCCCAAAAGACGTTGAAATTATACTCAGACAAAACGTAGAGATATTTTATGAATCTAATTGAGCCTGAAAAATATTTAGTCGTCGCAAAAATTAGTAGATTAACATGTTTGACAATTTCCATCCCCGACCACCCCCGTCCCTGGGAGGTTAATTGCTAGTTGAATGTCATAATTACACTCAGCGTTATCCATAACTTTGGATTTGGCTCCAGGCATTGTTGTATTCGAATTATTTTCTTGTATTGCTTCTCCTCCCCCACCCCTAGGGTGCTCCTTTCCCATATCGTAAAAGGTTGAAATTTTACTCATATACATTGGTAGAAACACTATTAATAACTTTTACCCTCAGATATTTATCCGACTCACATATCGGCCGTGTTAGCATGTTTGAAAATTTCCACCCCTAACCACCCCCGCTTGGCAATTTGACTATCATAATTACACCCAATGACACTAATATCCCTGAATTCGAGTCTAATCTCGATTTTTTTTGCGTAAGTTTTATATAAATCCACGCCACCCCCGTATTTAAGGGTGATCCAATCCCAATCCCTAAAATGGTTAATATCAAATATATGGAACATGTAGAGAAATTTTATGAATTTCAGTGAATTTTAAAAATATTTATACGTTGCAAAAATCGACTGTTTAACATGTTTGAAAATTTCAACACCCGTCCACCCCGCTTGGGATAGCTAAATTGTAAACTGAATATCATAATTAAACACAGATTAATATAACCCCGGATTCGACTCCAAACTCGAATGTGTTAGCGTTATTTTCTGTAATGCAACTCCCCTCCTTCCCCGACAGATCGAAAGAGGTTGAAATTATACACAGAGAACATGTAGAGGAAATTTACAAATGCAATAAATCCCAAATTATATTCATTCGACGTAAAAGTAGGCCGGTTAGCATTTTAGGAATTTTCTTTCACCGCCCACCCCAGCCCACCCCCTCTCATCACCGCCATCCTCCACCCAGTCAATTTTACTTACTCTCGGTTGTTTTTGCGTTAATTTTATGAAACGCCCCTCCACCCTCACCACTAAGGGTGCTCCCCTCCCATACCGAAAGGGGTTGAAATTATACAAAAACAACATCAGTAGAAATACAATCAATATAATTAACCCTGACAACATTTATTCAACGCTAATATCTGTCATGTTTGCATGTTTCAAAATTTCCACCCCGCCCACTCCAACACCCGGGGGTTAAATGGTAAGTTTGTCATAATTAAACTCAGTGACATCCATAACCTTCTATTTGACTCCAATCTCGGTTGTAGTAACGTTATTTCCCTCTAACGGACCTCCACCCCTACCCATGCTGTTAGGGTTGAAATTATAAAACGTTTCATTGGAAGAAACACTATCAATCTCTTTGACACACAAAAAAATTATCCGGTTCGAATATCGGCCGTTTTAGTATGTATTAAGTTTTTCACCCACGTTCACCCTCGTTTGTAAAACACAAAATGGGTAGAAATACTATAAATCAAATTAACCCTGAGAAATATTTATTCCACGAAATTATCGAATGTTTAACCCGCAAGAAAAATTCCATCTCCGTCCATCCCCACCCCCGGGGGTTAAAAGGTCAATTGAATGTCATAATTAAACTCGGTGACAATCATAACCCTGGATTTGACCCCATTTTGATTGTATTCGCGTTATTTTATTGTTGTGCCCCTCCACCCCCACCCCTGAGGGTGTTCCACTTCCGATGCTGAAAGGGGTTGAAATTATACACAAACAACCTTAGTAGAAATACAATCAATATAATTAACCCAGAAAAATATTTATTTATCGCACATATCTGTCATGTTTGCATGTTTCAAAATTTCGACCTCGCCCACCCCCACCCCTGGGGGTTAAATGGCTAGTTTGTCATAATTAAACTCAGTGACACCCATAATCTTGGATAATAAACAGAATGAATCTCTTTGACACCGAAAAATATTTATTCGGCTCTAATATCAGCTGTTTTATCATGTATGAAATTTTCCACCCCCGCTCCTGGGTTTTGTAGACGTGTCTCACATCAACAGTGTTCGTCTCCTTGTCACAAAGAACACGTGTACGAAATTTGGTGAAAATTGCTCTACGGGTGTAGATTTGTATAAGGAACATACATACATACACTCATTTTTATTTATAAGACTATCTGGGTGGCCGGCGTTGCCCGAGATGTCATTTATCCATACCGCCAGATTTTTCCGTTATTTTTATGTAACGTAACTCGGCTCCTATCCTTAAATGTGTTATCGGCCAGTTACATTTTTTAAAATTTCTACTCCCACCCAACCCCAAGCATTTCCCAGTTTGTCACAATGAAACACAGCAACATCCATAACCCCAGAATTAACTAAAATCTCGGTCTATTCCCGTTATTTTCTTTTAACGCTCCACGAGCTTCCCTCCAATGCCGATAGGGGTTGAAATTATACACACACATTATCTACCAAACTATTATGAATTTAAATGACATCGAAAAATATCTCGGCCCATGGCTTCATCCTGTGTCATCGGTGGGGATAACTTAGGAAAGACCTCGGTGTCGTCCTCTCCAATGGTATTTCTACTGCATAGCCTTCAACTGGCCAGACAGCGGTAGGCCTCGATCGTTGCCGTCCTCTCCTGCTACGACTCCAGGACCTCCGGGCGCCGGCAGGAGAGCTCATGTCCCTCGTCGTCGACCAAACCGGTGGGAACCGCACCAGTGTCATCCTCGCAGGAAAGAAATACCGCCACCTCAAGGTGGGCTGCAGCTTGTCAGGCTCTGCCTCTGCTTGAATGGGAAGCGTTCCTCACGGAAGCCTATGTCCCTTCTGTTCAGAATGCACCTCTCCGACAGGTTTGAGTCTGTAACCATAGCCCCCCTCTCGTACGCCAGTAGCACGCATTCGTTAGCTTTTGGGAAGGACGTTCTCTGTTGTTGTTCCTTCGGGATCCGGTCCGCGAATGGCAGCCAAACACCCGGAGGTGCCTGTAACCGTCCTCCTCCAAGTCCCTCCACTTCTACTTCGGTAAGAAAGGCGAGGCTTGATGCTGATGACTCAGGATGGCGTCATGTTGCATATATGGCAGGCAGTCTTGAGTGCCTCCTCCCAAAAGTAGAGAGGCATACCTGGCTCTAACAGCATGCACCTACAGTGTCGCAGTGTCTGGATTATCGTATCGGCCAGCTCATTCTTGTGGTGTGTGTGTTTGAGTGTGCTCTACTGACCCTCTGTAGTGAATACCATTTATCTCGAAAAATGCTTGGAACGCATTGACAAAAACTCTATCCCTTTATCAGTTTTAAATTCCTTCATCTTTCTTCTATGAAGGTTCCCCAACTTACCCTAGAATGAAATAGGATTTTCTTATTTGTCATGTGACCAGATGCGCCACCGTCGAGGACTCACACACGATTCTCTCCGGGTGTCTTTCTTCGCATAGAGTGCTACCGTGCTCCATAGTAGCAACCTTGCCCTTCCTCGGAGATTCCTGCTTCTTTCCTTCCTCTTCCTTCCCTTGTCTTTCTTTTTCCTCGAGTTATTTCAACTTCAAACAATTACGGCTCCTCAGCACCACACGTAAAGTAGAAGAAACATAGTTTTGTTTCCCTTCGCTTGACTCTTCTTGCTATTGTCACGGTGCTGCAACGGTGGCCTCCATTATTTTTTAGACTACGCGTTCCTCCAGCATATCTAGGACAAATCGTCCTCGATTATGATTTAAGGCTAGCGCGTGTATTTCTTCTAACGCACAGTCTTAAAAACTGGAGCGCGCGCTACGTTTAAGTACGACTGGCTTCCAAGCCGTCGACAGACTGTATCTGCCTTCGTTATTGAAGGGAACGCTTCAGAGTGGGCTCTTTCCCTAGTTTTCTATTTCCTCTTATATTCTACGCTTACAGCTAGTATATGTAACTGTAAATATACTACTGCTAAACTTTACATCTGTGTCTTGACTGAAAAAACAACCAAACCTCCGATTCCTCCCTGATAAGCCTCAGGCGAACCCTCACTACCCTTTCTCCTCAACTTGTCTACAAATTTAAGCCTTCGAGATCGTACCTAGATCTTCCTTCCCAAGTCAGCCTTCAACTCCACGGAACCATGGCCAGGTTTCACGGAATCTGCGGACAAGGAATCCTTCATTTCTTGCAATGACTCCCTGTCACGGTACACTATGTTTGTTCTTCACCGACGTCTTTGTGGCTTTGAGTACGACGTGTGCACTTTCCAGCTTGCTCAAAATTTTGCCTTCACACTCTATCAGTATTTGAACACAGTGGAAATTTTTGCCTCTGTCTAGTTGGACCCAGACCGTTTTTATCGTGAATGGTACTCGTCTGGTAGCATGGACAGGCATAGGTAAGCCAGCTGTATGTGATTGAATTTTTATTCATGTTTACTGCGGTATTCACATATACCGCGATACTCAGATCGTCTTTTACCATCTTAGTCCATACTCGAAATTTCTACCTGGCACCTTATTACATGTTTTGGTGACATTGCTTTTTGAGAATTTGCCACACTTCGCTCGATATCTCCATGTCGAGGATGTCAGTCATCAAATCCTCGCTCGTAGTCTTCCTAATGAGAGAAATCGTGGCAAAAAATTTCTATCGCGGGGTTTGGACTTCTGTAGCACTGGAGACGAAATCTGCAACGTACTCCTCGTACTACATTGCTTCCCAGCAGTCTATTTTAACATTTCCGTCTTCACTTGCCTTCCAAACTAGGTACTTACTTCTGTTCAGACGTGGGATGGATTGAAGATATCTCTTCACTGTAGGAAGTCATCTTTGAATCTCTTCTTTGCAAGCTGGCTTCTTCTCTGGGGCGAGAGCACAATCACCTAGTATGCTGCATGGCACGATATACTAGTTTTTCTCAATATACTAGCAGTTAAAGGTTTCTGAGCACATAACCTGTTGTAAGTATAAGATAAATTGTAAGCTTTGTTGCGGCGAAATGAGAAACTACATTAATTCCTACGCGGTCAGATATCAACTAAACGTTATTTCACAATTCTTCAACAAATATTTTGAGTGTAACACAGTCACAGAATACAATCATATACTAAACAAAGCTACCAACTTCAATTTGGCGGAGTTGTGCTTTGTACAACACAACTTTCAGAGTCTTCATACATCCATACTGTGCAACGGGGATCAGCTGGTGAGAGCTGCGGCAGTTAAGGGAAGCGAACCCTGGAGCCCGGCGATCGTCGGACAAGAGACTGCCGCGCCAAAACGCCTGCCACTTGTGGATATATATAAAACCTCCACAACTAAAGTGACTACAAGGTGCATATATTCAAACGGTAATAAAGTTGGTTAACCAGATACTCTAGCCCCAGAAAGAGTAACTGCCTGCTTGGGATTTCAAATTCCCGGCTTTGAGCCAGGGATTTTAAAATAGGGTTCACATAAGCAGTGACACCTAGTTTGAATATGAAAGGTGTATCTCCCGTGGTCGCAGACGTACGGCAACGGTAAAGCCCCGTCCAGAAGCCTTGTATTGGCAGTGCATTGTGTTAAGAATATATGCACACACGTTGAGTTCTAGACATGTTTTTTACTACACAGAACAATGAAAAAGTACAAGCTCGACACAAAGAGGTAAGTATCGTGATACGACATGCGTATGTCCTCTGATGATGTATACACGTACTACATGGTGGTGTAATCATCGCAACACTCACCCAGGACTGGTGAAATAAAAGAAATGTTCTAAGTCGCCAGGCCAAGAAGATCTTGACACCATTCAAACTAGACTCGTGGAACCGCCTTGGTGAGGGTATAGGAAAGACTTGCGCAGGTTTAAGCCCCGTCCAGACTGCCTCTAGTGCCACCGGAGACTCCCGACCCGAACAGAGCATTTACACAAACCGCAAGAAACCAGCCGAGCATCTTCACATACAGCGTCGTCAACCTAATGCTTAGAAATTAAATATGATATTGAACAACTACGAGACTAATTGCTACAACTAAACTTTGAAAAAACTAAGCTACATTTGGCTCATAAATACAGCAAAGCCTCAATTACTAACATCCATGGGAGTAATTACTGGATATATTCAAGCTTTCGGCCACTTTGTCAAGATTCCGAAAAGCCATACGTGATGCTTTTTTTAAAAAATAAAAAGAGTTCTTCACAATATCACTGAAAGTTTGTTGAATATTAAATAGAAAATTTATATAACAATTAATAATGAAACTAACCTCGTGTAATATTTCATTTAATTAGGATGAAAGTGATCAAAATGCATCATGAAATTAATTTTGTTAAAAAAATTGAATAATTATGGATTTTATACATAGAAGAAGTGCAGTGTTTGTTTTCGAATTATGTTTGATGTTACTAATACGGTTCTATTATTACAGGTGTGGCCTATGTGAAAATTCTTGCACCCTGACCGATATATATATATAGTTTTTGCGAATGGTTTCAAAATGGCTGAAAGCCATATATTGTAGTAATTGGTAATTAAGGCATTGTTCTAATTGAAAAGTTGAATTGTAGAGGACTCATTATTGGTGGATATAGCGGACGCCGCAACAAACCGGCAAGGCAAAGAAAGTATTGTTGATCGGTCGAGAAGGTTTTACGCGCTCAAAATTTACGAAACGAACGAATAGTCGGGTAGTAAGCAACAAGGAGAACAGACCAAAATTCTAATTCATGAAAATTTGAACAAGACAGTCGGGCATAGAACAGCGAGGTGTAAAGTCTACAAAATTCTAATACACGAAAAGTTGAACAATTTAGTCAGTCAGCAGCGAGAATGAAAACGGTCTAATTTAAAGAACGAGAGAATGTGTTCCAGTAATATGTACGCTGTTATATCAAATTGCAGATACTAAATCAATCTTCAGTCAACAGACAAAACCAGTGAGTGGCATTTTCAACATAACTCACGAGATCTACGAATCCAGTTTGCAGTAAATCATCGAGAATCGACAAAGTTATTTTAAACCAACTAACAAACTACGCTAATTAGAGTCTGTGAGAACTTAGAATCAGTGATATCCCCAAAATTGTGCACGAAAAGTTAAAATGAGACCTGGGCTACCGTAAGTAGAAAGAAAACTTGAAAATCATTGTAAACCACGTTTAAAAGATAAACGTCAGATCGTTCTTTAATTATCGATAACATGAGATCTTTAATTATTCAGACCATTCTTTATTTCTTGATAAAAATTGAAATTGTTTAAATTCAATCTTTACTATTATATATTCAGCAACAAATTTCGTCTATGTTCAGACGCATTGATTCCCATATAAAGCAAATGTAATTTTTGTGATTTTGATTATATAAATTCTGCCATTTATCAAACCCAGTTCAAGACCCTGAGACCCCCAATATATTTGTAATTTGAATACTTGTTTTAAAATTGTTAATAAATCTTGTTTAATATTTTTCACATAACAGTTCTTTTCATTTAAAAACGCCACATAATTCATATCCAGAATTATTGTCAAAAGATAACAAAAACTAGTTAATAAATTATTACAAAATAAACAACATAGACAATTCGCCGCCATATTTGAAGCAAATTGAAATCTCAGCCGCCATGTTTTATACTGTCAGGTGGGCGTTCCCCATCGTCTGCTAGCCTTTACTGTGTCGCACAAATGACCAAAAACTAAATCTCTACGGACAATATATTTTAAGGGTTAAGAAAATATAACACATTAAAGGCATAGAAAATTTTAATGGCCTATAAATAATATCAGTTTTGTATACAATTGCGTTATGTTGCGTCCTCTTTCATCCATTGCATTTTCTTTACATATATGACGAATTCTGCAATGAAAGTAATGTTTTAATAAAACCTTTATTAAAATTGAGTAGTGAGTTTCCTCACCAAATTCGGCCGAATCTATTAAATAGTCGAATTCACAATAAAATTTGTTTATGTCCCAACATCCGGAATACCTACACATACACACAATTTTAATAGCAAATTCTTCTTTTCTATGTGTGTTTCGTTATTCCTCAATACTTTTTCAGCAAGTGTAAATAATTTCACAACGTCTTTAGACGGGTTGATTAACTTGTCTTTAAAGTCCTTTATCTTAATCAATCCAGTTTTTCTTTGAGAGCGATGAGCAAGGAGAACCTCTAAACAACCTAAACACTTTAGTTTTTTTACCACCATCCGTACAACACTTCCTGAAATATATTCTACCACTTTTTCTGAATATAATGTTAATCTCTCATATTCAGGGATTTAATCATGATCAAAATTGTGATCTGTAAAAGATTTAAAATTATTTTTTTCAATTGGTACAACCAGTGTCTCCAAAATTCCTCCCGTACTATTGGCACTTTTGGATGGTTCTATCTGCGTAATCAAAGATTTCCTACATGCTGCTCTGAACTGTATTTCCCCCACATCTTCGTATGCAAGAAAAGAAGAGTTCTAAATGGTCCTGGCTCATTCTCCTACTTAATATAAATTTGAGAACTGGAGAATCGTTCCACACATACTTCTCTGCCAGTTGCCTCAAACTGAGAAGATCTAAAACAATCCCACACACACACCCATCTTCCTCCCTGACTAAACTCCTATCGTACAGCTTTAAATTCATAAAATACTGTACAGATCTTTCTATTGTGTTGCATATTGTCGCTCTATTACATCTAAACAAAGGAGTTTTTGTACCCTTTCAATAAATCAAATGCTTTATCTACCATTTTTATGAACTTTACCGTGCCCTCACGATTTACTACAGAATTGCTTAGTGTCTGGGCCTCATACTGAATGTGTAGCCTCGTCATTCTATTTGCAACATGTAACCGTTCCTAGTCTAGAGCGACACAACAGCACCTCCAAAGCTTTGTTTTTGTCAAATGACGAGTGCAGTTAGTCGCTCTAGGCTCTTCTTAACACCCGAAGAAAGGACAAGGATCCCAGAAACGTTGTGCAGTATTTATATTATCACTTATTTTGTCTGTATTTGGCTATCTTTCTTCTTATTATTATTATGCTGATACTTACTTAAAATACGAAACTTCATGTGTTTTCGAACTACGACTATTACAATTGTAGGCTGAACACACACTAGGCATGATTAATATTAACAAACAATTTATTTTAGCAAAAGAACTTCAAAACTTTCACCATCAGTAGCATAACACAAATCGGGTTTTAGGTGTAGTGGACCGACTAAAAAATTGCGGTCAGAGTTGTTTGTTGCTGCCACCCAGAGCGCTGTAACGCTGATATAGCCACTCTATTATGTTTATATATCTCTTTGGTCCGCGTCCACACTACAACGTCCACGTGCCGAACTTTCCTTTGATGTTTCGTCAGAAAATTGACAACAGCCGGAGCCCACGGCGAGCAATCCTGGTCAATGAGGCGCATGCGCAGATCAGGTGGCCATGCGAACTAACTCATGTTCGGCTCGTTGCTCAGTAGTCTGGAGAGTTGTTCACTGATCCGATTGGACCAATCCGCCAGCTGCCCCTCAAATCCAGTCGAGGCATGAAGTCGAGAATGCTGCGCCCCCACAGCAAATTCAACTCCCGTTATAGGAAGTTCGTGGGACAAGGACCAAAATCCCGACGTACTTGATGCAGGCTTCTCTAGCGTTTTCCCGGCAAATAAAATTTTTAAAAAACACTATTTCAGTCTGAAGAACTGAAGAAGGTGACGGTGTTTGTCGTCGAAACTTAACTAATTTCATGTACAAACCTGTTCCAAACCCAAAAGAAATTCATTCATGCAATTAACCTGGAAAAACCTCGAACAATGGCAATTCAATACTACTAAATGTATTATTGTAATTTACATTCTGGTGCCCTAATCATTTCCATACTAGGAAAAATAAATTGATTGAATTTCAATTATCTTTACCATACTCACGTATCAGAACCATCAAGCAATGATTCTGAAATACGTATCACAAAATATGTATATGCATAGTATTTGAATTATAACTGTTTTGAATTTAATATAATGGTTTCCAGGAACACGCAAGATAATGTGCCAAATAAACGAAATGATAGATGAGCAGAAAACGTAGTGAGAAAGAAGGCTTCAAAAACAGACTTAATTTAAAACAATGTAAACAAGTTTGATAAAAAACAGGTTGCTCTAAAAGAATTATCAGAGAACTTATCTACAAATATTTAATTATTTATGAAAGAGACGAAAAGGGAAGAACAGTTGTGCATTATGCAGTAGATGCAAAAACAGCGAGATTATTGGTTGAAAAAGGAGTACATGTGAACGCAATTACATGTAGGAGAATATACGGCATTGCTCTTAGCAGTAACAGAGAAGAATCTAGAAAATGTAAAAGTGTTCATAAGATCAGGAGCGGATGTTAATGCGGATGAATATGGAAGTAAATACATTCCATTGCACCTTGAATTAAAGTTCGGTAATAAAGAAATAGTAAAAGAGTTAGTGAAGGCTGGAGGGGAAATAGAACAAGCACATACGTTTGGAATGGCAAAGATGGATTGTGCAAAAAATAGCAAATAAATAACCGAGGTATTAAAGAAATAAAATGACAGAATTGAAAATTTGTTTCAAGAAAACAAAGGCAGCAAAGAAAAACCTACGAAAGGCTAAAAATATGTTTGATGGGAGGTAGAAAGAAATAGAAAAGAAAGCAATCTATATGCTGACCAAAATTATATTTATTATTTATTTCCTATGTTGAGGTCCGATTAATAACATATCGTATTCAACTTCCAAATACACATAATTTCACGCTTTATCGGGAACCACAAAGTACTGGATTACCAAGGCCTAATCACAAATAGACTAAGAAATATAGATGCTTGTTTATTACATTCTTATACGTTTTATACTGTGTATTTTAAAAAAAACATTAATTCTTTTTATCACAAATATAAAGTCTGAACTTGTAAAAATCACGTGATGTACTATAAACAAAACGTTTGTCAAGTTATGTAACTCTGCAAACAGCCATCATTAATCAGTCCAACCTTAACCCTAACCACGGAAATGAACATCTCATTCGAAGGCAAAAGAATCCTTGTAACGGGTGCAGGTCAAGGTAAGATTTTAGGAAGCGTAAATACTTCTACTCGAGGTATATAAGTACGATCGTGAGCTATAAACGACTAATTTAAATGCGCAAAATTCATTAAATTATTTTTGACTGATTTGTACTGTCTATGTCTGTAAATAAAATCAGTTTAAATTCTTGTATGCTAATAGAATCCATTTAGTATCCCAACAGTCCAAATTAAATTACAAATATTTACATGTTAAGAAGTCTGAATTGCCAGTAGTTGAAATGTTGTCAACCTCCTGCTCTAAAACAGTAGGCCTATAACTTGGTATTTATATTTTTTTAATTTTCTCCATTTTTTTTAATATTAATGCATTCATCATTTTTCAGGAATTGGACGAGAAATTTGTAAAGCTCTAGTACAATGTGGTGCCGACGTCATTGCATTGTCTCGAACAAAATCTTATTTGGATAGTTTGTCACAAGAAGTGAAACTAACAACTGTTTGCATTGATTTATCTTGTTGGAATGAGACACGGGAAAAGGTTAAAAGTTTATTGCCCATTGATGGTCTTGTAAACAATGCAGCAATAGCTTTGTTAGAACCATTTTTAAATGCCCAACCAGATAGTTTTGATAGGTAATATTCTAAAATAGTTAAAAATGAAAAAACAACTTAATTTCATATTGATCACAGTTAATTCCTTACAGGTGAATGTATTAATGTACGAAAGTATGTTAACAATTCCTACACTATATTCACTTATTGAATGGAATTAAGAAACTAAATCTAAAGCATCACTGTAAAGTTGTAATGTATAGCAGTAAAACAACAGAACAGGAGTTTTTGATTCTGAGCCATAATCATCTATATCTCCTTGTAATAAATAAGATTTTATTACTATTTCAACTCAATTGGTCTGAAGTTGTAACTTCCTGAAGAAAACATAGAAAATAATCTTCATAAATATTTCTACAATAAGAACAGAAGAAAAATAATTTATTATCTGGTTTTCCAAACCTACAGTTGATAATTCTATTTCGAATTTTTCCATCAATTATCCTCAGGTATACAATGTTCTTCAAAATATCTCCAGAATTTTGCTTTAACTACTCAACAGTTTTTAAGTACACTTTAAATAAAAATTCTTATGATTTCAAATTTGAGCTTTTCCTAGTGGAGTATGCAGTAACTTATGATATAATACTGTAAATTAATAGATTGATAAATTGTCAGTAATAAATAATGAGGAAGTTGTTGAGGTTCTTAATCCTGCTGCTCAAATGACTATTTTAAAATAGTTTAAACATATAATTTTTTGCTAACGGAACTTCTTCAAAAAAACATTTCACGTATTTTCTGGATAATATACAAAATTCTAATACCCCCTTCGTTCTGTTCAGTAAATCCAAGCCTAATTTTTATTAATTCTATTAGTTTTTATAACTTACAGAACTATAAACCTGTTTCTGATTTTGAGTGTACAATTTGGTATGTCATATATGTAATATATATCTTTGTATGTATGTATTATTCCTCACATATTTTTCATTGTTGTAATAGAGACTAATATCTTTGTTTGGTGTCAATTGTTGCTGTCTAATGGCTGGTTTGAATTAGATACTATGCAGCTGGTTTCCCAATGTGAAGTTGTCTTATGTCATGAGGAAGAGGGCTTAGGCCATTGTCATGTTCATTGCTACCCAAGTCAGTAATGGCAACTATCGTTGTATGTCAATTGCTCTCCATCCATCTTTCTTGTCAAAATAAGTCAATGTTGCCATGTAGGATAGGAACAAGTTCTCAAAATTTTCAGAGAGTTTAAGCTTCTCAATCAGCAAAGACACTTCCAATGTGCCAGCCATTCGGGAAGTATGCAGTTCTAACTACCGCTTTGTTAGCTGTTATCCCCAAATAATAATACCTCACCACACTACTTACTTTCTCTTTTTAGGGAAGGTAACTACGATCGAAAGATTCTGATAGGTACTGGAAACATATGCATAAACAAACATGCATACATACTTATGTATGCATAAGGTAAGTGTGACAAGGTCAAATTAAATAACACACTTGAATAGGCAAGAGAGACAGCAATGACAACTTACCTGCAATCAATAGTTGGTTCAGTCTGGCATAGGTGGAAGTTCAAATTTTTGAGAGCCTGAGCCCCCTTTGTCGAGATACACACAAATATGCATACAATAATGAACACACATACCATATATATAGAAGAATCCATTTAAGGAATTAATTCACATTCAAACTTGGATAGTGAGGAAGGATAGAAATAAATAGGAGAAATAGGAGGATTGCGCTTTATTTGAATTCATATGCTCGGGCGAAGAATTACGCACATAGAAAAGCATATGTTCAAAGCAGAGAGAAGGATATATATATATATGTATACACCAACACATTGACACACATTCACATTAACCCATGTAAATATGCATACATATCATTTACACTCATATGTACTTGAGCAACTAGCGCTGGCAAAAAGGGAAGGAATTTGATGCTGAACTCTGTCGCTTACATGTTCCTCATCATTCATACAAGTGCTATGAAACTTTTGTGAGTTGTTATGGACATATGTTAGCCATTCAAAGCATTTGGCAACTCCATAGGGGTGAATGGTGGTGGTATTTTAAAACATGCGAAGAATATGTTCCCGAAGATGGATTTCAGCATTTGATTAGGGTAAAGCTTTATTACTAGAATACCCAGGTCTGTCCTAGAACACCCATGGTGGGTCATTTTGACACCTGTACATTTAGGCACTTTAACTGAAACTAAGGTTTACAATTGTGGAATGTATAATCTTTCCTGACATACGTGAATTGTCTTTTTAATTTAAGGCATTGATAAAGTTATCATTTTAAAATTGAGCTTTATATTTATTTTTTGCCAGAAAATTAGAGGACATAACAATAATACATTAATGGGAACAAATTATTGTTTAATTTTATTTTACTATTCAGGAACACATTAGTAATATTGTACTTATTTTCATCACAATTAAACATTGTCTGCACAGGTGACACAAATATATATTTTTCTTTGAATATGCATTTTGTGAATATAATTTTATCACTATTATCAAAGATTTTATTTCACTTGTTTCCCTTACACTTTTTACTTGATACTTTCCATGTTATGTTGATGCTGGTAAACTAATATTCTTAATCCTATTTCTTTCTTTGTTTTTTCTGAACTGAGACATGGGCACTCCTCAATTATATAATGAAAATACTGATAGCATAGGATGTGTCATTTTATTGAAAACTACACATAAACAGTATTCCTTCCCCCCCCCCCCCCGCCTCTGTAAAGCTTTTCAAAGTCACTCATTTTCATGTCACAAATCTGAGAGCACTCCAGAACCGTGCCACGTGATGACTAAGAGGTGGGCACATCAGGTGTAACATCAGTAACAAAATCAATATATATATATTTGAACTGTTCTCTAATTATAAATCTTATTTTATAATAGTTTATATTTTCAAAACAAAAATAATAATCTTATATTTTTGGTAAAATCAGAAACATCACAATACAATGTTACTTTAAAGAAAACAACATTTAAGAGGTGAAAATCTACTGCACAATCCTGCATATAACACTGCTTAGTGACTTGTTCCAAAAATTATAATTATTAAATATATTTACCAAGGACAAATACTTCAGGTTAGATTTACTAAGTTATCCCACATTTAAAAATTACACTATTGGAATTATGAAGACAGAATTATCAATGTTACGTGTGGAGTCAGAATTTTGGGAACACTATCACTGATGTAGTTTTATTATTTTACATAGTTATCCGACCCTACACTTGGATATGGATACCACCTTTGGGGTCCTGTCACCAACTTCTGTTACACTCCGCAACTTAATGTTTTCCTGGCCTTTAACAGCCAATCATTGCCTAGTGTTACAGGGTTTTTTGTCTCAGGCGTGATAGGTTTCCCCCCATGTGTTAAAGCAAAGGTTTTCACTATTTTGTGGCTGCTAAACCCTTTGGGCTATTGAAATAGTCACATGCAACTTCCCTGAGATGTGCTAGGTCAGCATTTTGAATTGGGAAACAAAAGGATATTCCCAGCTACAGCTCACAACAACATTTCTGAAAATTAAATTAAAACATGCATGTTACAATATATATGTTTTGAATATTTTAAGTATTAATTAGTTTATAATAATGAAGTGAGTTAATTTTGGATCTCTTTTAAGAATTTGAAAACAATTTTGTGTATTTAAACTCCTTCAAACATAGAGATTAATTAGTTTCCCATTATACAGTTATGTTGTGATTTAAAATAATTAAATTGTGTGTTAATTTTGTCTATTATAATTGTATTCAGTTCTTTAATTCTTTAACTTCAATTAAAGCATCCTAGAAGCTTGAAATCTATCTGTCTAATAATGCAATAATGACTAAAAAGTAAAATTCACTGTCTTAATAATCTGAGAAAGAGAGACTTGATGGCTATTAATGAGAAACAATGATAGGTGGCCTTGAGTGTGGATCATGATTGTTACACATGCAGAAAACTTCTGAAATGTTTTCTGCAAACTATATAAGGTGATCTGTCAGGTAATAGAAAAAACACCTGGTAAGTATTTTCATTGGAGCAACTCCATGCTACTTTAATTGTTGGAAGTTTGGACTTAGAAAAGTAGTCTGATAGCTAGACAAAGAACTACTGCATTATCACAGAAGGATGTGTCAGTGACGCTATCTGAGACCAGCCTGACTTTGAGAGAACATCTCCTGACATAAACATGGAATTCTGACGCCTCACCATTTACAGTACTTTGCCCAGAAATCCTTCCAGCCTCACAGTTTATTGCCAAGATACGAAAGATCTTCATGCAAGCAAGTAATCATTCCCAGAGACCAGCTCTGCCCAGACAGCAGCCAACACCTTGCGGTGGTCCAGCCTACTTATCACTCCAGTGGGCAAGACGTGTACGCTGATTACTCAGGAACACTGAAAACTCCGATACCCAGCACGACTACACACACCACAGCTAGCAGACGATATCACTTGACACTAGAACATCTGAAGATAGCAGCAAAAAGTAAGAGTGTGCCAATTATCGTATGCCATGTAAAGCGGTATCTTGAAGTTTTACTATGGCAGTTACCAATTGCAGTTCCTAGAAATATTTTCCAATGCCCATTGAAATCCATGAAGAGAAAGTGTTCTGCATTCTGACTAATCTCAGCTAATTGTAATTCACTATGCTATTTTGAACAAACTGTTAATAAACATTATTTGCAAGAAGACTTCAAAAACATTAATTGTGGTAATTATGTGTTTGATAAAAGTGTTAATTGTTTCAAAATCAATTATATTGAATTTATATATATATACATATAGACACACACACACACAAATGATAAGGATAATAATTATTAAGTCACGAAGTCACATTTTAAAATTTTATAGTGAGGAAAGATGGAAATAACAAAGGTTGTCATATATATATTATAGATATTATATATATATATATATATATATATATATATATTTATTTATTTAGATATTAAGATAGGAAAGAGAGAGAGCAATGCCGACTTACCTCAAAGGAAGGTCTGAACTGTGTGGTGGCTGGTTCAGACCTACCTTCCTGACGAAGAGGGTTCAGGACCTCAAAAATTTATAGTATTCACTCATCGCTGTCAGACTGAACCAACTATTGATTTCAGGTAAGTCGGCATTGTTGTATCTTTCGTATCTAAATGTGTTATTTAATTTTACCTCATCACGTTTTTCTTATGTGATATATATATATATATATATATATATATTGTAATAGTGAGAATGTGACATTGTCAAAAATATTGGTATGGAAAGGATAGAGAGATAGGTTGTGGCTTACCTGAAAGTGAAGTACGGTGTCGCCATGAGGAACTGAAGGTTGTTCTTCAAATTTTCGGAGGCTCTCAGCCTCCTTCTTCAGGAAGGAGTGTTACACCATTCCGTGCACCGGCCGGCTATATATATATAAATTAATATTATTAGTAAGGATATGACATTTACAAAATATGGAAAGGAAAAAGAGATAGGTTGAAGTGCAGTGTCGCCATAAGAAACTGAAGGTTGTTCTTCAAATTTTTGGAGGCTCTCAGACTCCTTATTCAGGGAGGAGCATTACACCATTCTGTGCACCGGCCAGCTGTGGACTACACTTCACTTTCCATACCAATATTGCAATTATATATATATATATATATATATATGTATGTATATGTATTTGTGTGTTTGCATGTGCATGTGAGTGAAAGCTCATGTTCACACATTACACTTGCATGTATATGCATATGCATAAAATACATATTATTACATACATACCTGTAAACACTCGTATACTCCTGGAAATAGAGGTGACATGCTGAATGAAGAGTTTATACAGCTGAATCTTGGGGAAAGGCATATGGGGTGTTTGTGTAAAGAAGGTTGAAATTGTTTGCGTTTGAGCTCTGGGCATGAAGAGGTATTTGATCTGACCAATGTATAATGCAGGACAGAGACAATTTATTTGCTAGTTGATATGAGAGGAAAGGCAGGTTATGTATTCCTGAATTTTTAATTTGAGAATTTTGGAGGATAGGGCAGATATGGTATCTGCTCCTACCACAAGGCTTGCAACCCATCTGAATTGGTTGGGTGTGGGTATTTGGTATATAGGGTTGAACAAGTATGTTGTGGAGGTTGGCAGGCCAAAGTAAGACTGCCTTAGATATGTAATGTAAGAATAGTTCACAGTACTAGAGCCCAACTAATGATTATTTCAAAAAGTGGAACTTTTAGAGAGTAAATGGGAAGTAATAGTCAAAATTCTATAAGTAAACATGGAAAAAAAAATTAAAATGGATTAAATTTATTTATACGTGAACATTAATAATGAATAAAACAGTTATTTTTCTTCTTACAAATTTATAAATTCTTTTCATTAATAATTTCAGAAGCTTCAACATAAATGTAAAAGCAATAATGAATGTTAGCCAAATTGTTGCTGAAGATCTGATTAGAAGAAAATGTGGAGGAAGTATAGTAAATATGTCTTCACAAGCCTCACAGGTTAGACACACTTGTACTATTTAATGAATGAATCTCAGTTTATTAGTGTTTTGACAAAACTGATAATCATTCATTAAATTAAAATATTAAGCATTTGTAGTAAATTTTAGCTGCAGTGTTATTAAAAATGTTAAATTATTTTTAACCATTACAGGCAGCACTTGCTGATCATGCTATTTATTGTGCTACTAAAGGAGCTGTTGATCAGTTATCTAAAGTAATGGCCCTTGAACTTGGTCCTCACAATATAAGGGTAAATTGTGTTAACCCTACAGTTGTTCTTACAGAAATGGGAAAACTAGGATGGTCAGATCCACAAAAAGCAACAACAATGCTGTCAAAAATACCATTAGGAAGATTTGCAGGTATTGTATTGCTTTACTTTTCAGTTAACAATAACTATTGTAAGAATGGATGTAATACATAAGAACAGAAATATAATAGCACTTATACTTATACTTAAACATGACTTTCTTCTTTTATACAGAAGTAGAAGAAGTAGTGAATACTGTCATATTCTTACTGAGCAATAAAGCAAGTATGATCAGTGGTGTGTGTTTACCTGTGGATGGCGGTTTTCTTGCTTGTTGAGGAAGGAATAAAAAGAGTTTTTAGAAGTTAATGATCTGAATAGTTACTTGTGTAATACTCGGCTCATCTGAGCATTAGATTTTGTGTATTTTATATGCATGCTTTGTAAATATGCTTTTCTTTGTGTGCAATTCAATTCTATGCCCAAGCATATGCTATAACATAAAGTGTATTCTCAACTATATATATATAATTGCGATATTGGTATGGAAAGGAAAGAGAGGTAGCTTCTGGCCTAACTGAAATTGAGTATGGTGTAGCCACAGGGAACTGAAGTAGGTTCTTCAAATTTTCGGAGGCTCTCAGCCTCCTTCTTCAGGGTGTTTATATTTGCTACAGACAAGAAAGGTTAAGAATGGAAAGCTATAATTTGGGGCCTGTGTAACCACACTGGCCAGCATACATTTCCAATTTTCAGAGGCACTGGGCTCCTCCTTTAGAATATAAAGAGAAGACTAACACCTCTAAAAATTTGAAATGATTCTGATACAACATAGTGACAAATCTAAATTTAATGTAAACCTGTTAATATTTTTCATGTATGTGACATTGCAGTTAAGATAAATGACTATTGTGTACAATTTAGATTTTTTCAAATTTAGGATATCATTCTCAAACTGTTTTATATTACTGACTTGTACCAAATGCAATGGAGATGAATGGACATATTAATAAAAATTAGCATGATGTACTGTTACTTTATTTGGAACCTCTCCAGGCACATTTATAGACAGAGAAAGAAAGTGGATCGGGGTTTTTTAAACATGATAGGAAATCAATCTATTTATATGTATAACACTTCAGGAAAATGTGACAAGGTCAAATTAAATAATACATTTGGATAGGAGAGAGAGACAGCGATGCCGACTTACCTGCAATCAATTTATGCTTGACCTGCACGCAATTCAGATCTTCCTTCCTGATGAAGGGGGCTTAGGCCCTTAAAGATTTGAACTTCCACCTATACCAGCCTGATTTCAGGTAAGTCGGTATTGATCTCTTTCCTATCAAAATATGTTAAATTCATTTAGATTCGTACAAGAGCTAGGTTAGCTGACTTACCTTAAATCTTCAGTTGGTCCAGTCAGGCTAGGCACAAACAGAAAAACATGAGCTTTCTTCATCAGGATAGTAAGTCTGAAGTGCATGCTGGCCTGAGCCCTCTTCTTCAGAAAAATATGTCTGAACTGTGTGCCAGCCAGGCGTTATATATATATATATATATATATATATATATATATATATATATATAATTGCAATACCTACAAACACACTTCAATATTTGCACTTCACTAGTTGCCACCCACACCACTCAAAACGCTCCCTCCCATATAGTCTAGCCCTCAGGGGAGCACATATTTGCTCCACCTGGAACAGCCTCGCCTCTTACACCAACCGGATTTTTAACGCCTTCATCAATAGAAACTATCCCAGCGACCTCCTCCAAAAACAGATAACCCGGGCCCTATCAAACCACCAAACACCCACACCCACTCTTGACCAAAACAAAAAAAGTAGTCCACCCCTCACGACAACCTACTTCCCTGGACTACAAAAAATCAATTCCATTCTCCGCCTAGCATACACTGGACTGCAATCCAACCCTGAATTGAAAACCATCCTCCCCACCTGCCCAAGAGTTGCCTTCAGACGCCCACTCAACCTCTGAAATTTACTTGTCCATCGTGCAAAACCCACACCCCCACCCCTGCCGGGTTGCAAACCTTGTGGTAGGAACAGATGCCATGTCTGCCCTATCTTACAGCCCACCACAATCTTTCATAATCATACAAAAACATTCAAAATCAAAGAAAATATCACCTGCCTATCCTCCCACACCATCTACCAATTAACTTGCAGACTCTGCCCTGCCTTCTATATAGGCCAAACCAAAAGACCCCTCCCTGCATGTATAGCCAACCACTGCAGCACTGTCAAACTATCTAAAATCCAATTCCTAGTAGCTGCTCATGCCCAAAACCACAACATAAACAATTTCGACCAATGCTTCACACTCGCCATCCTTAAAGCTCTACCCCCTCGTTCTTCAGATGCAGAACTCCATCTATGGGAACTATCTTTCCAACATGTCTTGCAGTCCAGGCAAAGCCCTGGACTCAACATCCTGTAATTAGTGCCCTTCCTACGTACCATCCCCACTTTCACGAGACCATGTGAGTATGTATGAGTATGTATGAGCATGCTCATGTATGTATAAGTATGCATACATGTGTGTGTGTGTCTGTGCATGTTCATGTGTATTTGTATGTTCGAGCATACATGTATACATGGGATGCTTTGTATGAATGATCTGTATCCTAACCTTTCCTATGCGACAACCTTCCCTTGAGAGAGAAAGTTAGTGGCTTGGTGGGGGTGTTGATTTTTTATGGGCTACTGGCCGTGCGGCGATCAAAACTCCGCAGCCAGCCGGTGCACGGAATGGTGTAACACTCCTTCCTGAAGAAGGAGGCGGAGAGCTTCTGAAAATTTGAAGAACAACCTTCAGTTCCTTATGGCTACACCACACTTCACTTTCAGGTAAGCCACATGTTGGCACGTCCAAACATAATGATTACCTTTGAAATCAATAAATTAAATGATTAGCCACACGTTTGTGAAGCTGAAATGTAGTGATTACAATTGGTATTAAACAATTAATTTGATTTTATAATGCCCATGTTAATGAATCTATTTATATAATAGAAATTTTTGAATGAAGTAGCATAAATAAGAAAATTTATTTAAACTGCCCAAACAAATAATTTATTCAATGCTAACTTTAGTTCTGTCCTCGACTGAATTCCATCACCAACTAACGACTTCTACCTCCGTCTCCGCATTCAATGTCTATAATACCTTAGGCCTCTATTATTGACCATTCTTGTATTTATTCTGTGTGTTCGCCAATAATAATTCAAGTTCAACAGTTCTCTTAATTATTAATTACCCTTTTAATTACCACAATATATCTATAGGAATGTGGGAGGGGGGAGTTACATATCTTACTTGGAAGTAGACAACATTTGGTAGGTTGGATTGAATTCATAATTCAATCTTTTGGATATACGATCCTGTTATCCTCCTGCTTCAGGAGATATATTATATGTTTCTGTTATTAGCTGAATGCACATTGCTGTATCTGAAAGTGGCGCCTAACAAACAATGTCAGTTGACTGGAACAAGTAGATTGTCTTGGATCTGTGTGCAGCACTTTGTCACTCGCATGTTGAAAGCACACTCAAGGCATTCAGCCATCTCATGCAAGTGAACTTGGATGCCAACCCACTTTTCACTGCACAAGTGGCAATACAAGATTGTGAAAAATAAATAGTGCGTGGTGTGAACTGGAGACATTTAAATATATAGAAGTGTATTTAACAAAAGTAATTTGGTGGGATTTTTAACGTAAACAAACAAATTCATGGGCAGAATGAATTTAGAAATAGAATATTTTGGCAATCTATAAAAATGTTCTGAATTGTTAAGAGCCACCTGTGGCTAAATATCTCAATGTCACTTTGAGCTTCATCTTTGGCGATAATGCTTGCCTCAGAACAGTTTCTTCCTTTTTTGTATTATCACACACCTTTGAAAGAACTTCCTTGAAATAAGATCGAATCTTAAATGGTTTTGTTTTTCTCTTCATCTTCAAAATGCCACTATAGGATAGAATGATAGAGAAATGTTATATTCCTTCTTCCAGATTTTGGTTTAGAACCAAGTATTCTACTTACCCTTTGGCCTCCCTTCCACATCCCTCCTTTTAATGCTATTAATGTGTGTGAGCCACCAAAGCATACAACCCTCTTGTAGTCTATCGCCTAATATTATTTTTTTGGATATCCAATCCCTTATCCATTTTCAACATTTTCTCTTCTTTGTCTTCAATTCAGTAATTACCACATCAACTACAATATTTATTCCTTCCTGTAAAGTGTCCATAAGACAAGTTAGTGGAATGTCAACTACTTTGCTGTTCTTTTTTAAGATGGTCATCTGCCATCAAAATTTACAGGTCCTCCAGAATTATTTAAAAGTGGAATATTTATAAGTTAAAAACATCTTAAGGCAAGTTTAATGAAATTGATGTTTGTCAAGCTGTTTTAGCAGAATATTGGTGATCTCATAGAATGGGTGCCATAGGGAAATTGTGAATATAGGCTTACACCTGGACATTGAATATGCCTCATTGTTTTAAAAATAATTATACTAAGCCAAAGGCATCATATATATACTATATTATGTACTTATAACTGTTGGAGAAAATCGAATGTATTTGCTTGTTAATAGTCATTTACCCTTTCACGCGACAGTTTTACGTGTTTTGACGCTTGGGAGTGAGTTATGTTTTTTTCTCAGTTCCGTCCGGATATGACGCGCTTGTTTTTCCTTAATAATAACAACACAACACTGCTTCAGTTATATCCTGTTTTATTATAGAGTATGCTTACTATTTTATGTAGGCCTATACTAGCTAAGTTGTTTCACCAAAGGTATGAGAACATAAAATTTTAAAGAAATGTATTCTTTGATACATTTACTCAGTGTGAAACTTAAATATTTCCATTAAATAGCCACTAGTGGTTTTATAACATGCATAAAATGTATGGATACTATTTTTAAAATGAAAAAATACTTTTAAATAATGATATCAACTACAGTTTAATCTAAATTTTTATTCGAGTGACAGCCATGTAGATTCAATAGAAATTAATGGCTGAATTTAGGTTTGTTTCACTTATTGAGCTTAAGCAGTGGCGGCTGGTCTCATGTGCTTCAGAACATAAATGTATTTAGGAAGAATTAATTTCATAATAATTGTGTTATAATAATGCGAATTTTAGCTTCGATATAGAAGTCTGTGCCCGCCTTACGGCTCACTCGCTCCCCTGATGTTGGCAACTGGCCAATCAGTGCTACAAGCAGCTGACTACACGATTTCTGTCTGGAATGAGGAATTCGCAGTATTCATTTTCATCTTGCACCAGCCGTAAATCTTAACAAGCTGCCTCTTAGGGATGAGTATAATGGAATGATTGGAATAAACGAGTGATTCAAATAATCGCTCATTCATGATATACGACAAGCACAAAAAAAAACTAATAGTCTTCTCGGGTTCTAACTGAGTAAAAAATCTTTTTCGCGACGTACACTGCAAAGTCTAGCTAGAAGACAATAACAGTGAACGTCATCGAAACGCTGCCTTACCGTCCGAGAAGACTTTATTTATTCCCTACACCGAGAAATATTGCATTCTTTATTACAAAAAACTTGTTTACAAGAATTGAATCTACAGTTCCATTCCAAATATTCTGAGGTTAGGAGGGCTCCCTGCATAGATAATAGACTTGTCAGCAGTTAAATTTTTCAAAGATGGGCGAGCGCTTAAAAGGCATGACAGCCCAACAAATAACACAAAAAAGCAATTGTAAGTGTGTGAAGCAAAGAGATATATATAAACATAATAGAGTGGCTATATCAGCGTTACAGCGCCCTGGGTGGCAGCAACAAACAACACTGGCCGCCATTTTTTAGTAGGTCCACTTCACCTAAAACCAGATTTGTGTTATGTTGCTGATGGTGGAAGTTTTGAAGTTTTTTTGCTAAAATAAATTGTTTGTTAATATTAACCATGCCTAGTGTGTGTTCAGCCTACAATTGTAATAGTCGTAGTTCGAAAACACATGCAGTATCGTATTTTAAGTAAGTATGCATATTAATAAGAAGAAGAAAGATAGCCAAATGCAGGCAAAATAAGTGATAACATAAATACCACACAACGTTTCAGGGATCCTCGTCCTTTCTTCAGGTGCTAAGAAGAGCCTAGAGCGACACAACTGCACTCGTAATTTGACAAAAAAAAGCTTTGGTGGTGCTGTTGTGTCGCTCTGGACTAGGAACGGTTACATTTTGCAAATAGAATGACGAGGCTACACATTCAGTACGAGGCACAGAAAATGAAGGTAGACACTAAGCAATTCTGTAGCAGATACCATGATTTTTTGTAGAGACTTGGGTTCGTCTGAATTTGTAAGTTGTGAGGGCAAGGTAAAGTTCATAAAAATGGTAGATAAAGCATTTGATTTGTTGAACAAGGGTGTTTAGAGGTAATAGAGTGACAATATGCAACACAATAGAAAGATCTGTACAGTATTTTATGAATTTAAAGCTGTACGATGGGAGTTTATTAAATTGTAAGGGAGGAAGTTGGGTGTGTATGGGATTGTTTTAGATCTTCTCAGTTCGATGCAACTGACAGAGAAGTATGTGTGGAACGATTCTCCAGTTCTCAAATTTATATTAAGTAGGAGAATGAGCCAGGACCATTCAGAACCCTTCTTTTCTTGCATACGAAGATGTGGGAGAAATCGAAATTATCCAAATGCATTACGCAGATAGAACCATCCAAAAGTTCCAATAGTACGGGAGGAATTTTGGAGACATTGGTTGTACCATTTGAAAAAAATAATTTTAAATCTTGTACAGATGACAATTTTGATCATGATTACGTCCCTGAATATGAGAGATTAACATTATATTCAGAAAAAGTGATAGAATATATTTCAGGAACTGTTGTAAGGATAGTGGTAAAATGTTTAGGTTCTCCTAGCTCCTCACTCTCAAAGAAAAACTGGATTGATTAAGATAAAGGACTTTAAAGACAAGTTAATGAACCCGTCTAAAGACGTAGTGAAATTTTTTACACTTGCTGAAAAAGTATTGAGGAATAACGAAACACAAATATGAAAGAAGAATTGGCTATTAAAATTGTGTGTGTGTGGAGGTATTCCGGATGTTGGGACATAAACAAATTTTATTTTGTGAATTCGACTATTTAATAGTTTTGGCCGAATTTAGTGAGGAAACTCACTACTCAATTTTAATAAAGGTTTTATTAAAACGTTACTTCAATTGCAGAATTCGTTATATGTGTAAATAAATAGCAATGGATGAAAGAGGACGCAACATAAGGCAATTGTATACAAAACTGATATTATTTAAAGGCCAATAAATTTTTCTATGCCTTAAATGTGTTATATTTACTTAAACCTTAAAATATAAATCCTTAGAGATTTAGTTTTAGGTCATTTGTGCGACAGAGTTCAAGGCAAGCAGACGATGGGGAACGCCCACCTGACAGTATAAAACATGGCTGCTGAGTTTTCAATTTGCTTCAAACATGGCGGCGACTTGTCCAGTCTATGTTGTTTATATATGTCTTTGGGTACGTTATATTACAATACTGTCTGTTCTTGTGGCCCTATTATTGGATCTTAAATTCTGTTTTAGTTGTTTATAATTAATCCCTTTGGAAGTCTTTCTTCTTTAAGATTAAGATAGCGTTCATTTGTTTCTAGTTGTTAATAAAAATAACATTAACTACTGTAGAGATACCTATTACCACTAACATCCAGCTTTCTCATAGTGGTATCTAAAGCTTAACAGAGGGTCAATTGTATTGAATTCACTGCTCAGTTCCCTATTGATCTTAAAACCTTAGCTTTAGTATTGGATAGTGTTAATGCTGTTAGTTTTTTGTACTTTATAAACGAAGAGGCATTCGATTATTTTGTTAAAGTAGACTAAATCAAAAGCGTGCTCATATTCAACAAAGATATAAAACAATTCAATTCTATATTCTTGGCATTTCTGAAATATAAATATATCATGAATAGTGGACCTTTTAGAACTGTGGCGGATCAAGAAATGATCGATTCCTCGACATCGTCGACGACACCTGTCAACACCGGACCGAGAGCCGACAATAAGAAAGAAGGGTGAAACAATTTTTGCAGGGATGGGCTTAACAGTGATTTCCGGGTAACGTGTTACTCGGCAACAGTGATCCAGGAATAACGTGTTCCAGTAACCGGTGATTTCAGAAACTGCTGTTGTAACCTTCTTAACTACGACAGTCGCGCTTGTTCTAAATTTTTTATTGTTTCAAGGAACATAGTTTGAACTTTGTTTAATCATCACAATATGAAATCATATTTCGATTCTAAGGAGAAGTAAGGAAAAGGAAAGTAATGTGAATAAAAATAATTAATTAGGTAAATTATTAGCTAGTTAACAGACAAAAAATAAGTGTTAAATAAATACAGCACAACGTTGTGTGGTATTTACTTAGCAATTAGTTTTGTCTGTTTACTGGTTATTTTCTAATAAGAATAGTTTTAACAGAGGCGTTTTATAATATATTTCCAATAAAATATTATTAATACAATATACCATGAAAATTGGAAATTTTTGTCAGTTGTGTTTCTCTAGGTTCTTCTTGGCACTTGACGAAAGGAACAAGGATTCCAGAAACGTGTGGTGTTTACATTACCCTTTTTTGTCTGTTTTAGCTATTTTCTTATTCATTAAATAAAAACTGTCATTAAGAAAAATTATATTGCTTTAGAAATTTTAAAGTAAAAACCTATTACTATTGGTTTCTCTCATTTCGCACTGGAAGTTGGTAGAAGTCAGAATTTGTCCGTTTAATGGATTATATCAATTCAATTCATATTTGGTTAATTATGATGTAGGCCTAAGTAATCATGTTATATTAATATTTTTAATTTCGAAGTCAGGCTTTGTGTTTTTCTTTATATTTATTTATAGATATATATATATGCTCCTGACTCCTGATGCTTTATTTGTCGTTAAATCTTTAATTGCCTTTTCAACTTAACTACGGGACTCAATATTAACATAGTTATTGCAAATTTTGTGCAGTTACTAGACAATTGTTCTATTTCACATAATTTTCAAAATGTACCTTCCATCAATTCTCCTTTATTTTCCTTGTCTGATTTTTCAAGGCAAATTAAGAGAATAGTGGTGATTGGCAAAATGCAATGATCGAGAAATTCAAATAAATTGAATGCACGATCATTCATTCACATACCTTTGATAGGTTTTTCTAAACGTACCATATATTAAAAATGAATCAAAATAAAGCTCGTTGTGTTACAAGTTGTTGAATCTATCTATATATATAAAAATGAATTGCTGTTCGTTAGTCTCACTAAACCTCGAGAACGACTGAACGGATTTATCTTATCTTAGTCTTGAAATGTTCGTGGAGGTGTAGGGAAGGTTTAAAAGGCGAGAAAAAATCGAATAATTTCCGGGAAAACCCTAAAAACAGCCCTTTTCTATTTCCCATACAAACGTTTTCTAAATAAAATACAAATCTACACCAGTCGAGCAATTTTCACCAAATTTCGTACACGTGTTCTTTGCGACCAGGAAACAAACACTGTCGGGGTGAGACGCGTCTTCCACCCCCAGAAGCGGGGGTGGAAATATTTAAACATACTAAAACAGCCGATATTTGAGTCGGATAAATATTTTTAGGGGTCAAAGATATTGATAGTGTTTCTACCAATGTTATCTGAATACAATTTTCATCCCCTACGCCCTGTGAAAAGGACACCCTTCGGGTTTGGGGTGGAGATGCTTTACAGTAAAATAACGCGAATACAACCGAGATTGGAGTTAAATCAAAGGTTATGGAAGTCACTGTGTTTAGTTACGACATTCAAATTGGCATTTACCCCTCAGATGCAGGGGTAGCGGGATGCAAATTTTGGAACATGCAAACACGGCAGATATTTGCGTTGAAGAAATATTTTTCAGAGTTAATTATAATGATTAGGGTTCGAGTAGCGTTACATAAAAATTGCGCAAAAGCAGCCGAAATTGGAGTCATATCGGGGGTTATAGATAAATAACATCTCGGGCAACGCCGGGCACCCAGCTAGTCTACAATAATATTAATCCAGTTTCATTCCAATTGTTTTATTCGTTATCAGGGTCCATTGTCCATTATTTTACTGTCAAGTGCGTTATGGCTGATGTAACAATTTACTTTTTTACTTTGTTACATGTCTGCGGACTTTTTCTAATTTAGAAACGTAAACAAGAAATAAAGCGGGAAACTAGATGCAGTTTTTTTGCAAAATTAGATGTTCGCTGTTCTTGTTCTCACCCCGTCTATTGTTTTTATGGTGCACTTGCTGTATTTACAAAAATATTTAATTTAATGTTAAGTGGATATCTGTAATGTATCTAGTTTATTCCGTACAGAAAATGATAAAAGGTCTCTTGTAGAATGAAATAAGATGCCTGTCACTTTCACCCCGTGCTTGCAAATTGGGCGAAAAGTCTCACATTTCCTCAGTCAGTTGCTAAGTGCCGCGATATCAGACTTTCTGAAATAGACTGACTTAATGCAGTAGATTGATTTGTCTAAGAAGTGCTTCTTACTCTCATCTCTTTTTTCCCTGGATTCCGAACCCGGTTAAACGCTCTTAAATCACTTCATCACCGGCCAAATCACGTTCTCAGCGACGTTACCCTTGTAGAAGCGTGACGCCAGGGACCGGGCAGTGTTCAATAACCTCCCAGCCTGCTTTTGCCCCCTCCACAACGACCGCGAGTCGAAGAATTTTAAGAGTGATTCAATCACGTATTAGCTTCAGTAACACGTTACCGCGGTAGCAGTTACTTTCCAGAAACACGTTATTTTTAACAGTGAAGTGATTTCCACCTCATCACTAATTGCGGGGCAGTTGAAGTGTAGAGACGCCAGAGGAACTATCTCATATCCTTGTATTCCTTGTTTATAATTTGTCATTAAAGTTATGTATTAGAGTTGTACCGTGTGTGGTTTATGTTCCCATGGGTCCAATGGAGTAGTCGATTTACGAAGGCACACGACCACGTGTTTCATTCACGAAACCGCTGCCTTCAGAACGAAAACCTACTTGAAAATCACTAATTTGGGAGGTCTTGCGCGGCGTTTCCCCGATGCACATTTAGACGCAAGTTCGCCTCGAAAGCGCGCGCGTTTTTCCGCATTTCGAGTTCTTCGAAGACTCCCCCCACCTCGGGAGGTATTTGTAAATGTCTACATATAATAAAAAAGGATGTATATTTGTATGTATGTATGTATGTATTTACGTTGTTCTTTATACAAATTTTATCGCGTGGACAGAATGCAACAAAAATTGGTATACGTATTCTGCCAAAATCGAGAACCGGTACTGTGGGGGTGAGAAACCCCTAGAATAAACGTGGAAATAATTATAATTGAAATAAGTTACGAATTAGTGTTAAATTATTGCGCGAGACGATGACGTCATAAGTTTTCAAGACATTGACGTATCCTAAATATTGTTCTGTATTTCGTAATGAAATAAAGCAGAAATATTTTGATTGAATAAAAAGTAACATTTTTTCCAGTATTACTCCATCGAATAGTAATAAAAAACAATACGAAACACTTTACCATCCTTGCGCAAAGTTAATTTGGAATAGTTAATTATCCCGCTATCTTTGATAAAGCCAATATGGCGCCTTATAATACATTCAAATGTGTGTCGGTCGAGATTTATAAAATTTCCTAATATAACGTACTATTGTATCCTGTATAATATTTCAGAAGATAATGTGTGTATACATGTGGGTATATGGGTGTATATATATCTATCTATATATATTATATAAAATTGTCTTATACGGGTAAGTATGTGTGTATACATGTGGGTATGCATATGGGTATGTTCCGCTTACAAATCTACACCCTCGAGGAGCGTTACATAAAAATAGCGCAAAAGCAACCGAAATTGGAGTGTATCGGGACATCTCGGGCAACGCCGGGCACCCAGCTAGTGTCTACATAAAACTCAGTCAGTCACAGTTGTAGCCCACAACACTATTACTCTCCCTTGACTTGCTCAGGACATAGTAATGACCTAGCACCTCACACAACACAAACCAAATCCCAGTTGCTATTTGACCCAAGTGCCCCAGTGACAGGAGCGCTAATATTTCATCTAACATTATCCAGAAAAATAGAAAGAAAACCTTAATTGCTGTTTCACTTATTAGGCCTCAGACACATGACAGTCAGCGGCAGCAGCGTACGAGGGTGGTCTGAAAAGTTTCCGACCCAACAATGATACAACATATTTTTTTTGAATTTTTTATTTTTATCAACATAGTCTCCTTGTAACTCTACACACTTCTCCCAGCGATGCTCCCATCTCTGTAACCGGTCCAAAAAGTACTCGGCGTTTTTCTCTGCAAAATAAGTGTTCACGAAGGTGATTGCCTCTTCATTTGACGAAAATCTCTGTCCTCCGAGCGCAATGTTTAGATGAGGGAACAAGAAGAAGATCTGGCGAGTAAGGCGGATGGTCAAGCAGTTCAAACCGTAATTCGTGGATTTTCGCCATGGCAACCGCTGAGGTGTGAGACGGTGCGTTGTCTTGGTGAAACAGGATTTTCTTTTTCCGCAAGTTCTGCCTTCAGCTTGTCAAGTAATGATGCTCCTGTAATGGTTTTTCCTTTTTGAAGATAATCGATTAACATAAATCCATGACTATCCCAAAAAACAGTCACCATCACTTTCCCAGCTGAAAAAAAACAGTTTTTGCTTTCTTTGGAGCCGGTTCCCCCCTTTGCAATCCACTGTTTGGACTGTATTTTTGTTTCGGGCGTATAATGATGTATCCAAGTTTCATCTACAGTAATTAATCGGCGCCAAAACTCGGATTAATTGCGCCTAAACTTCGCCAACAGAGCGTTGGAAATGTTCATTCGAACACGTTTTTGGTGAGCAAACGCGGCACCCAACGCGCGCACAGCTTTCTCATGCCTAAATGTTTACAAACACGTTATTTTGACATGTTCATGACCTCTGCTCCCACTTTCACTTTAATTCGGCGGTCGTGTAGCACCTTTTGGTGAACTTTGGCGATGTTTTCGTCGGTAGTTGCAGTTTTTGGACGTCCCCAACGTTCATCGTCTCACAAGCTCTTACGGCCACGTTTAAATTCAGCTGCCCAAAATTTCACTGTGGTAAATGATGGTGCAGTGTCCCCATACACAGAATCCACCTCATCTTTGATTTGTGTTGGCGTATTGCCTTTCAAAAACAAATATTTAATAACAGCTCGATTTTCTCCTTTTTCACAAAAACATTCACATCAACTCACTCAAACGACTGTTACATAACAACTGCGCGTCCAAAATGACTGAAACTTTGGTAACAGTCAACAGATGAACAACGAAATTCATTAGCGTTTATTTACTAGTGCTGCCGTCTTCACGTTGAGGTCGGAAACTTTTCAGACCACCGTCGTACACACGGGCACCGTTATGAGCCGTTCTTGATTGCCGGAACAAAGGTAGACAGTGTTCGATTTCCAGAATTTGACGTCATAAGATTTAACCTTATTTCGGCCATTGAACTTAATGAAACTGTAAGTCTTTGGATTTTCTATCGTCGTTATAAATAGCGGAAACAAAGAGACAGAAGGCTTACTGGATTCATCCTATTCCAACAGACATGTTATCTCATGATCTCACTCTACCCAAAATTGCGGGATTGAGACACGAACTATTTTAGAATGTCTGCTACTAGTTCCGATGAATTATTGTTTTTAATTGCATCCAGTTCACGGGTAGTGATCTCACCTGAAGAAAAAATAGTCATTAATTTACGCAATCCCCTCCCAATAAAACTAGACATTATTATTAAAAAAAATAGTTAAACTTTTTTATATTTATATTACGAATATTATTATATTATATTATATATTGAAAAGTGAAGGATAAAAATTTGATAAACTACAAAGTACATATTTATATCAGATTGAATGATTCATCTTGAAAACAGCTGAAGTTTTACGACGATTAGAGAGATGGTGGTTTTTCAATTCAGTTCTATGTGATTTATGTGGCTTATTTGAAGCGTTGTGATGTTACTTTGAGGGCTGGAATGGATAATTGTGTTAACTGGTAGAACTTAGATAATAAGAATAAGGTACTGGTACTGGTATATTCATAATGTTGATTTGACTTGTTAAAAGGGTATGGATTTCCTGTGTTCTTTGGATAACCTGAAGTAATCCACATAGTGGCAACTCAGGATACTACCCGGAAATTTTCCAATAAGTGTTGCAAGGAAACACTTCAAAACCCTGCATCAAGTTGGTCGGGCATTTGGTACTTTTGCCACGTCCTTCCGATGGCGGGAGAGGTTTTTTTTTGGTGGGGACGTAATATTCCCCTGTCCATGCCTTGACCAGTTTAGGAGGCAGCTGGCCGACTATTCCAATAGGAATAGAGGACAACTCCTACCGTATGCCCAAGATATGCGACGCCGGAGCATACTACACTCAAAACAGGCTTTCGTGGCTGGGCTTGTGGGAACCTTACTTAAAAATACAGAGAGAGGAGAAGGGATCCCCAAACATAGCCTCCTCAAGAGATCTCCGTGAAAGTTGACCTGCGAGAGAACAGTCCTCGCAGGCTTCCTTGGTAGTGGCTTGCGGTCGTCGAAACGTCGCGCTTTAATCGCTGTTGGCGCCCGTGTGAAACCTGAGAACTCTTCACACAGCAAATACACCGGGAAAATCTTCGATCTTTGATCTTCAAAGAGTCTTGTGGCGAGATTCTACTGACAAACCATTAAAAGAGTTTCAACTTCTAACAGTGACATGTGATACAACTTCTGCACCATGTATACAGATGTATACATCAGCTAGCCAGAGAACAGCAGCACAATGTAGTTCCTACAGGCAGTTACTTGGCACCGGCTACACTCACAGGCGACGATCCCCCAACCGCCGACTGAGCAACCATCGCAGGCACGGAACCTGCCAACACCTCAGTTAACCACTCAACAGCCGCTGCCGTCTGAAAGCAGCGAGACCTTCGTGCCGGTGAAGAACGGGGCTAGCACCCAAAGCCGGTGACTAGAGAGGAAGTTGCTAACAGCAACAACTTTTCTGACCTGGAAACGGCTGCTCAGCAACCCGTTGAAGAAGTTCAGCGTAAAACGAAAGGGTATAGTATCCCGCCCATTGTAGTAAGGGTACAAGGGCAGTTCCATACATTCTCCCGAGATATATCGGGAAGTTATGCCAGGCCAAACCTGACATTAAGCTTGTTTCAGGTGGCCTTAGAATCAAGACAAGGACATCGGAGTCTTCAATAACTCCGCCCTTAAGAAATTGAAGATGGTCGTCTGAGGACTCCCGCCGACAGACTATATTAAAGAAGAGCTCCACGATCTGGCATTGGACGTGGAGTCTGTCCATAGGCTGTTCCAACCCAGGACCAAGGAGCTTATGCCCCTATTTTTACTCGTGGTCCAGAGCAAGCCACAGAACGTGATCTCGTTATTTAACTTGGGCATGTGTCTGGCGACTGCACTCGTCGGTCAGTCTGCGTCCGATGCGCTGGAGACCTCCAGACGAGAGATTTCATGGTTCCCATGACCGAGGACCGTGCTGAATTGAACTGCGGCCAGTCGGGGAACTCCGCAAACTGGAGAGGCTGCTCCAATAATAAATCCTACGTTAAAAAGTTTCAGATGAAGAAGAAGCCAGCGAGTAGAAAAATCTCCGAGAATGTCTCCTTCACAGACGCTCTCTGCTAGGTAAAGCAAAAGCCTTCAGAGACAAGGAAGGCCCGTCCACTGCAGCAGCCGCCAGCAGCCTTCCGGGATCAGGAACCAGCGCAGACAACCACATCGAGCCAGAAGCCCCAGCTGACGCTAGCCGGTGTACATGAAATCATGGCCGATTTAAGCAAGGAAAGGCAGGCCATGATCACGCAAGTAACAGTGATGTATACGAAAATGTTAAGTCAGATGTGTCAAGCTATGATGAGGAAACCCACAGTCAACGGAGGGTCAACTGTAGAGTCAAATTATGGGTTTTAATATCCGTAAGTTGTTCTTCTGCATGTGGAATGCCAATGGCATCTTGAAACAGACTAACTAATTCAGACATTTCTGGATTAAAAAAAACATCGACGTTTGTTCTGTTTCAGATAATGATAATGTTTGTAAAAAAATGTATACTTGTTTGTGAAATAAAGTTACCTGATGTCTTAAATTGTGTAGTTTCCTACTAATTTCAGGGCCGGTCAATGGAAATCTGTCGCTAATTTCTCCATCACAAGAATTATTTTTACTGGATTTTCAAATCCATTGTATTGTATTCAATTCATACGCTTGCGACACTTGAGAGATTTACTCTCGAGAGTAAAAAACTCTCACGTGTAAACGCACCTTTACATTCCCAGATGAACGTTTATCGCTATTTAATAACGGATGGACGTAACTGTTTTCCACCATGTGCACCGATTGCTGCCAGTTAAAGTTAGAGATGCTAACCACTAATTTCTGAAGGTGACGGAGCGAAGTATATGTTGGCCGTCAAGCAGCCTGTGGGGAAGTCCACTTCATAGGGTGAAGAATACGGATGGAAATTGGAAATCTTGTGGTGATTACCGTAAACTTAATTCAGTCACAGTAACACGTCGTGTGGACATTGTAGCATTACCTCCCTGTCTTTACAGTAGTCTTAAATCACGGTGTACAGTGTTGTCGGACAGTCAATGTCCCGTAGTCTTCGCATCAGAGAAGGCCACCACAGGTTATCGAAGGCACCTTTTATATCGACTGCGATCCCCATAATGTATTTTTCGGTTGAACTTCTCGTGCACTGTAATACTCTGTTTATTGCGTCTTCAGTAGATCTTCCCTTTCGGAAGCCGTATTCCTTTTAGAATCCTGCAATCTACGAGCCTCTTACACATGAGTTTTGCCACAATTTTCCCGAATGTATTGATTAGACATATTGGTCTATAAGCTCTGGGGTCTCTGATATCATTATCTTTGTCTTTACCAAAATTACTAATTTGGACATCTTCCAGCGTTACGGAAATATTCCCTGTACTAGACATGCTTTCACCAATCCGCATAGGAAGGATGCTAGTTTGGCAGTAAGTGCCATTAACATCTGACTTTTTTTCCGTCAGGACCGGAAGCTTTACCTAATTTTAGTTCTGTTATTGTTTTTTTAACCTCTCTTTCATCAAAGGGTAGCACAATTCCTCTCTTGTATAGGCTTCCTGACATAAATTTCTTGTCTCTTGTTCTCGGTTTTCATCTACAATTCTGTCATCGGGAAGGAGTCTAATCGTTAGTAATTCTGCCGATGACCTCCAATCAGTGGTCATTTAGTTGTTCTCATCTCTCAATGTGGAGGCTGTCTGGATTGGATGTTTTTCCTGCCAGAATCTTATGTATCTTACCCCAAGGGTCGATCATTACGCACTGACCCACATATCTTTCCCAGTTTGTTTGTCTAATTTCTTCCAATCTTGCTTTGTACAATTGTTTTATTTCCCTGTAATTATCTAGTAATCTTCTTCTTGAGTATAGGTCGGTTGATCTCTTATAAATTGGTCTACATTTCCTTAAGCTACGCAGTTCATCACACCCAAAACCTAGGCTACGGCTTCTTCCGCCCTTCTCTTCTTTATGATTCCATCTGCCGCTGTGTGAATTGCTTCTTCTAGCTCCTAACGACTACACTTATATAACAAACTGACTTGGAAGTACCATATAACAAAAAAGAGAAAACAAGTTGACATCAAGACAAGACAACAACTGTGGTCAATAGGAAGAAAGTCATGGGTACCTATTTTGAAAATAAAAACCTCACCTACAAACAAGTCATCAAACAAATATGGGTCTATGGACTCGAACTATGGGGCTGTGCATCCAAATGAATTATAGCAATCATCCAAAGGTGCCAATCCAAGATAATACGTCAAATTGCGAACGCTCCTTGGTATGTAACGAACCTAACGCTGCATACAGATCTTACAGGAAGACATCAAGCATCACGCAGGTCTAGACAAACAACCTTATCCGTTACTGGACCAACTCCTAGAACTAGTGATCAGCAAAAACCTCAAAAATTTGTGGCATGGTAAATTAGTTTGTCATAGTACTTCATATTTTAAATTCTACAGGCGATATCATGGGTAAATCATATCTCTTGCTACTAATACATCTGGCAACCGCCAGCAATTTAGCTTATAGAATTATGTACTATTCTGACGGGAAAAATGTATTATTCAAAAAACTTATTTTCCAAAAATAAGCACAGAAGCGTTTGATTCGAAACTTTATAGCTCCAAATTAACTTTTTCAGATACTACACGTGCCATCTGCGTCTATCACTAATATTTACTGTGTTTGTTCTAACTGAGACACAACTTTGCTCTCCCTGAAGGGTCCCAGGAATTTGGGTAGCACTGAACTTATGAATAGCTGCACTTTGTACGTAATTTCTTTTTAAAATCATATCACCTGACTTCAAATTAAGATTTCAGTGTCTCAAATTGTAATTATGTGCAATTTTCTTATCAGAATTTTCTAAATTGTTCCTCACGAAGATATGGATATATTTTAAACTCATATGATTTCGAACCCAGTTCTGCGGCAGTACAAAATTTATGATCCTTTTCAGTTTCGCTCAGCACACTAGGTTTTCTCTCCCAAAGTTGAAATAAAACAGAGTTACCGAGTTTTAGAATTTACTGCAACTAATATTCACTGGGACATAAGTATGGAAGGGGCATTTAAGCCTTTTGCAGCTAAGTTAGGACGCTGAATGCCACTGCCGTGCGCTAGGTTAATGACTTCACGATATATATTGTAATACTAATTAGAGGCAATTAGAGATTTAATAATTGGAAATTTGTAGTAAATTGTTATCGGCGAAAATATAAACACAACAATAGGTAAACATGTACAGGCGAGCCTTTGTCGGCGGCGAGCGTTTTAAAAACTGGGTTCACGACGGCAGTCGCGGACAGAAAATCATCGAATAAGGTTTTGCGGGCATATTTTCATCGAGTAAAATTTGGTCATATAATTCAATAAGTAAAGCCACAGTAAAAAATTCAACTTGTAAAGACTCTTGCAAATTTAATCGAGAAAGAGTCGATAACAATCTCATTGACCATTAATTAGAACGAGAAATACAATATTTGCTGGAGAGAGAGAGACTTAATGCAGAGGACCACAGGTGTTGTACGGAGTAATTGTTCCAGTTGACAGATACAAAAGTTTCGGACAGTGATTTTGAAACAAATTAAATTCTGTGAAATTATGGCCTGTTATATTTGAATAGTGCATCAGAGCCCAAACGAATGCCTGGTACCAACAAAGACACTGTAAGTAGAGAGAGAAATTTTTTAAAAGTTCTGTAAATATAAGGATCAAATCGTCAGATTTCGGATTCACGTTCATTTTGTTGTCTAACTGTAATGTTGTAAAAATTTGATTGTTAATTTGAATGTAAAAAAAGGTTGATTCTTTATTTAAAAGGCCCAAATAAACGACCCTGAGATGAGAGTAGATAAAATCTGTAAAATAGCAAGAACACGAATGTAAATAAATCACGTCAAGAAATTTTGTCATTTTACTTTAATTGTTTTGTGACATTAATTTCTCATGTTATTAATTCTTTTGTGAAGTTTAAATTTTTGTAAATTATTTAGCATCCTTTCATTTTTAAATTTTAATTAAAACATTAATCTATTAATTAACCATTTATTTTACTTAATATCTTTTAAATATTACATTTTTGCGTCCTCAACGTGGCCGATTTCTTTCTATTATTTGTTGTTTATTACATAAATTGGCTTCACCAACGTGGGTCAATTCATCTATTTAATTTAATTGTAATTTGAGTATTACAATATATATATATATATATATTGTAATGAACACATAATGCCGTCAAAATAAAAAAATTAGATTTATATTTTAACAAACAAATTTTATTAAACATTATCAGAATTTAAAATTATCCACAATTTACTATTATAAAAAGATCTCTTTCTCTCATGGGTCTTTACTGGGTTTGATAACGGACAGAACACTTAAATAATCAAAGAACCCAACATTTATCTTTAAATTAAACAGAAATATTTAATCGTCCAGACATCGACGAAACTTATTAACGAACTTAGAATTACCAGATTGATTCTAAATTTAAAAGAGTTTATTTTTTTAACAAAAAGAAGAGAACGATATCTGACTGTATCTTTTAATTCCGTTTACACATATTAATACCATAAATTTCAACTTACGATTACTCAGGAACATTTGGCTCGTTCATTACACACACACTTTATAGACTGGACGTTTACACACTGACTCTAACACATATTATTGGTTCGACGATAGCTGATTCTCCATACTCGGTGAAGGACATCCCACTTGCTCGTGGTGAAACTACTCGACGCTGGATGCTGTGTCCTGGTCTCCTACCATCGAAGACAGTGGTCAAATTTTGATATTAATACAGATTATAGGAGAGACTCGTGCAGGGTTAGGATTCCCGGAGCCGGGAGCAATAAGCCTGGTCTCCTAAACTAAGACTTTATTCCACCACGTGGTGCGACTCTGGCCGTTGTCCGGAAGCACAGGTAAGTGTCGCGCGAGAGCCGGGAACAGAATGGGCTCTCTCCGCGTGCACGCTGTAGGTGCTCGGTAGGGTCCCGTTTTTTGTGAGGAGCATTGCTCGCATGGGGACACGGAATATTCGTCCCCACACCAGCCACCCGTTAAGAGACGGAGTCAGGATATACGTTTTGTGCCAGAGTCACATTACAATACAATAATAAATATATATGTTCATAATTTTTACAAAATAATATACAGAATATTTACAAAAAAAAATGTGCGAAATGTTCTACGGCGTGGGCGAGTAGAGGTCCGGGACACGGGCCCGGCGACCCGAACGAGTTGGAGGCGCTGCGAGGCCAGTCTCTTTGCGCTGGCGTGGAGAGCGTCGCCTGTGGTGCCACCGGGCTGTCGTTCGTGGCTGCCGGCGCTATGCTGGGGGGCCCAACTGCTTCCTCTGGGCGCAACATGAAGGCCGGTTTTACCCTGTCCAGTGAAACTCGTGTTTCTCCGCGACTTGTATGCAACACGCAGGTTTTCTCGTCCCTGCTGACGATGCGGTAGGGTCCCGTGTAAGGGGTACAAAGGGAGGCCTTTATACCGTCGTCACGGAGAAAAGCATGGTTGCAAGTCGCCAACTCCTTGAACACGAAGCTTCCTGGTCGGGAGCGTCGCGAAGCCAGTGTGGGCCGTATGTTTGTTGTTGCCTGGCGGACCCGCTCGATGAGTGACGTCGGGTCGCCAAGCTCGGGTTCTGCGGTGAAGAATTCGCCGGGCAGACGTAGCGGTTCTCCAAACACCAGTTCGGCGGCTGATGTCTGCAGGTCCTCCTTGAAGGCGGTACGAATCCCGAGCATGACGACCGGGAGGGCGTCGAGCCAGGAGGCGCCTTCATGGCACATTATCGCTGCCTTCAGCTGCCTGTGGAACCGTTCTACTAGCCCGTTAGCCTGTGGGTGGTACGGCGTCTTGCGGGACCTCTGCCAGCCCGTGTACTTCCCCAGTGCCTGAAAAAGATCGGACTCGAACTACCGTCCTTGGTCCGTAGTAACACGCTCTGGGCAGCCATAGCGCGAGATCCAGCCGTGGAGCAGGGCGTTGGCCACATCTTCTGCTGTGATTCGCTCCAGTGGATAAGCTTCTGGCCAACGCGATGCACGGTCGATCGCTGTCAGGAGGTATCGGTAAGAGCCTGCTGGCGGCAGTGGACTCACGATGTCAATGTGTATGTGACGGAAACGAGCTGACGGCGTCGTGAAGTCTCCCAGTGGCGTGTGGACGTGCCGTGTAATCTTCGCGCGCTGACATTGCAAACACGCCCGAGTCCATACGCGTATGTCTCGTTTAACCCCGGGCCAAACGAAACGCAACGTGATCAGGCGCGTGGTAGCGCGTGTGCCAGGATGGCTCAGGCCGTGGACCGCGTCGAATACCTGTCTGCGACTTGGAGCTGGGACGACTAGGCGTTGGCGACCCGTCGATACATCACATAACACCCGGAGGTCGAGTCCTGGGACATCGACGTGGCGGAGCTGGAGTGCTGTGCTGCCGGCTAGCAGCTCGCGTAGCTCGTCGTCCTCGGCTTGCTGCTGGGCGATGCGGCTGAGATCCACCGGGCTATTGGCTGCTGTCAAGGCCTCGACGCGGGATAACGCGTCGGCGACTATGTTTTGGGCCCCATTGACGTGCCGAATGTCCGTGGTGAACTGCGAGATGTACGTCAGGTGGTTCCTCTGAACGGGCGGGAGTCTCTCGTTCTGCTGCTGATAGGCAAAACATATTGGCTTATGATCAGTAAATATTATTGTGTGTTGAGCCTCCAACGCGTGACGAAAATGCCGGACCGCCAAAAAGATGACGAGTAGCTCCCGATAATATGCCGGCCACTATATGCGGCGTCAGCTTCCGGGAGAAGAAACCCAACGGTTGCCACGCTCCTCCCACTTGCTGCTGCAAGCTGGCGCCGACTGCATTCTGCGACGCGTCGGTGAAAAGCCCGAGCTGTGCCGTCGGGTCTGGGTGAGCCAGCATCGTTGCGTTGGCGAGCGAGGCCTTGCATTTCTCGAAGGCTGCTGTACTGAGTGGGTTCCAGGGCACAGGGTGGGTGCCGCGGAGACCTGAGAGAGCCTCCTGGAGCTCTGCTTGATGCACCGCTGCCTTGGGAAGGAAACGACGATAGAAATTGATCATTCCCAAGACGCGACGGAGCCCTCTGGCGTTGGATGGGCGCTGGAAATCGCGCAGTGCGGCGACACGTTCTGGTACGGCGCTTACGCCTTCCGAGGAAACGTGGTGGCCGAGGAAGGTTACGGCCTGCTGGCCCAGCACGCTCTTTTCCATGTTGACGATTATGCCGTGCTGCGACAATCGGCGAAAAACGGTTCGCAGGTGTTCCCGGTGTTGCTCTGGAGACGCGCTGTAGATTAGAATGTCGTCGATGTACGGGAAGCAGAAGTCCAGCCCCTGTAACACTTCGTCCATAAACCTCTGGAACGTTTGTCCAGCATTTCTTAGTCCAAAGGCCATGAACTGGAATTCGAACATCCCGAACGGCGTGGTTATGGCCGTTTTCGGGATGTCCGTCGTGTGCACCGGAATCTGTGTGTATGCCTTAACGAGGTCGAGGACAGAATATATTTTGCTTCCTCGAAGTCTCATAGCAAAGTCCTGTACGTGCCGAACGGGATACCTGTCTGGGACGGTTCGCGCGTTCAGCGCGCGATAATCACCGCATGGGCGCCATTCTCCGTCCTTCTTCTTAGGCACGAGATGCAGCGGCGATGCCCACGGGCTCTTCGATCGTCGCGCGGTCCCGTCGGCGAGCATGGCCTCGAATTCTGCCCGTGCGATGTGGAGCCGCTCCGGTGCCAGGCGTCGTGGTCTACAGGAAACTGGGGGCCCTGGCGTCGTCCGGATGTGGTGAACCGTGGTGTGACGAACAACGCGGGGCGCGCCGGCCGGGCGCGTGAGCTCCGGGAATCGGCTCAGGAGGTCCTGGTATGGCGAGCACGTCGTCAGCACCCTGACGCAGGGTTGCGGCGATCGGTCCTTATTCGCGCTTACGACGCGGCCCGTCGTCTCGTCGAGCAGGCGCCCGCTTCGACAGTCCGGTAGAAGACCAAAGTGTGCCAGGAAATCAGCGCCGATTATTGGCAACGCGACGTCCGCGATGACAAAACGCCATACGAACACCCGGTGCAGCCCCAGGTCGATTCGCATGGGTAGGCAGCCGTACGTGTGTATAGTACTGCTGTTCGCGGCGCTGAGCTTGTAGTTGGTGGCCGCGCGCTGGCCCTTGAGTAGGTTGCGCGGGAAGCAACATAAGTCGGAACCGGTGTCGACTAGGAACCCATGTCCGCTGGTGTGGTCCCTAACGACGAGACGGCGTCCACTGGATGGGCAGCCGGCAGCTGCAATAGCCGGCTGCCTTACTCGTTTCCCTGGGTGTAGCTGCACGGGGGTTCGCAGCGTTGAGCCCGGCTACCGAACCGTCTGTGGTACCAGCATTTCCCGGTGCTGGTGTTGTCGCGGAGGCCACGCTGTTGTTCGGGCGGCTGGCGGCGTGCTGGCGGCCTTCGGTCGCCTCGTAGGGCTGCGACTTCCGCGGTGAGCGCCTCCAGGCGCTGCTCGAGGCTAGGGGCTGATGGGCTGGGGAGTTCATCTGCCTGACTGGTGGACTGTGAGCTCGTGCTGGCAGCGTGGACGTGCGGTGGAAGACCGGGTGGTGGAATCTCCATAAGCCTGTCAGCGATTTGGGTGGCCGTGGCGAGCGGTGCGTCTATATGACTTTGGACCGCGACCTGTACGTAGGCCGGCAGGCGCTGCAGCCACAACGTCCGCAGGAAATCGTCCGACACTTGAGTAGGCCCTACTAGGCTGCGGAGGTACCGCAGGAACTGCGACGGCGATCTGTCGCCAAGTTCGGCTTCGCTGAGCAGCAGCCGAGTTCTTCGGTCTTGTGAGGGCGAAAGTCTCTGTATCAGCGCTTTCTTTAAACACTCGTACTTGCCTGTTGTTGGCGGGTTGACGAGGATGTCCTGGACTTCCGCAGCCCATCTTTGTTCAAGGTGAACTGCGATGTGGTTGAACTTGGTGGCGTCCTGCGTGATGCCGGCGATGGCGAATTGGCTTTCCGCCTGGGCGAACCAGACGTCCGTATTGTCCGCCCAGAAAGCCGGCAGCTTCGGTGTGACCCTGCAGACCTGTGCTGCGTCATGGTGTTGGCCACGTGGATCCTCCTTCAGCCTTGCGATCTCCTGCTGTAGCTCGGCGATTTTGTTGTTCAAAATGCCCATCGTAGGGGTCACCAATATAGGAGAGACTCGTGCAGGGTTAGGATTCCCGGAGCCGGGAGCAATAAGCCTGGTCTCCTAAACTAAGACTTTATTCCACCACGTGGTGCGACTCTGGCCGTTGTCCGGAAGCACAGGTAAGTGTCCCGCGAGAGCCGGGAACAGAATGGGCTCTCTCCGCGTGCACGCTGTAGGTGCTCGGTAGGGTCCCGTTACTTGGTGGGGAGCATTGTTTGCATCCCCTAACGGGACGCGTAACGGGACCCTCTTGCTCGCATGGGGACACGGAATATTCGTCCCCACACAGATTGAACTTCTGCATATGAAAATGTTTATAGTTGAATAATTTTCTATTTCTCTCGCAGGCTGCTTTCTTTCTCCATACCCTCCGCTCTGACACTCAACTCCAACTAACTCATTTCACGATGCTCACAGCACCCCTCTCCCACGCTGACTAACGCTGACTAACTCTGACTAACTCACAATAGCTTATTTCTCCCTTATATACTACTAGTCTCTTCGTTTTCCCTTTGTTCCAAGACCACGTCGCAACTTCGCGGTGACAGTTTCTCCATTACTGAGATTTACATTCTGCAGCTGCAGTTCCTTAGCAAATAGCTAGCCCCTCCGTCATGTCACATCGAGACAGGACCCGTAATTACTTTGCACTTGTATCCTCACCCTCAATTACTCTGGACTTGTCTTCTCACCCTCACACGACTTGCGCTGACCCCTCCTTACAAATCCTAAGTAAATACGCCACTGGTCAGGCCATTAATCAGAGACAATAGCCTGCCTTAACATAATTATTTTGGGACAGGCTACTCGCCCACGTCCTGCGCTTCGGATTCTCCATCCCAAGTCAACAAGCCGACGGTCAAGCCCATTAACCAGACACAATGCCTTTCCGATACATCTTGCGACAGGCCACCCTGCATGTGCCCTGCTTTGCTTTACAAATCCTAAGTACACATTGCAACTTCCTGTGCCGGCCAAGACCATTAATCCGAAACAAATATCTTGCCGGTCTGTCTTGTCACATCGAGACAGGACCCGTAATTACTTTGCACTTGCATCCTCACCCCCCACATGTGCGGTGTTCCAAGACAATGCATTCCCTCAATGCATTACAATATATACGTCCGAAGCATATTAAATTGTATCGAGCGTATTAATAAAGGTGTAGCATGGAATAGCACAAATCTCGTACGTATGTAAACGAACTAGTTTTTTTGGGGTGTTTTACGACATGGGATCAAAGCCTATATTTAACCGCCGGATTGTGAAAACATCATGGTTTTATATAAACAAAACACTCCATGCAAATTTTATTTGAACCAACAATACGAAATCCAATTTAGAATTGTTTTATTGTATGAAATAATTCAAAACAGTGAACAAGTCCCAAGTCGCATATCGAATGTCTTTCATCTTCTTAGGGTGATTCTCCGAATGGTTGCAGACGAGAGAAAGTCGTAGTGCATTCCTGTTTCCACCAGGAACCGATTGTACAAGTTAAGGAAAATGACGTCCTGTCAAAAACGTAGGTATATCTCCAAATGGATAGTAGACCTCCTTTGGTTGTACACTTGACTTTTCCATTTTTATAATAGCTGTCATATCAGTTTTATTTGGAAAAAAGCTAACGACATAATTTCGTCTGTTTTAACTGTATACACGGTTCGAGTATTTACAACTGCTAAATGAACTACGTTAAGAAATAATTTTTTATACTTCTTTAGTGATTTCTGAACGCATTCTATAGAACTCGGTAACATATGTTATTAATTCTTTTAACTGTTTAACTTCTATTTCGCCTTGTGTAGCAAATAAACACGTGCGGCAATATTGGCTTATCACGCATACTGTAGCGCAGAACGTATAATAAGCTATTACAAGTTCTCGTACGTACATAAAAGGAAGAAACACAGTTTATAAAAACAATAAACGTAAATGTACGGAAATAGCATTTAAAAATATATTTCTGAAAAACGTATGGTAATGCCAATTAATCAGGACATAAATTGGTTTTAATAAAATTTAATTGTAGCGGCAGGAGTTCCTAAAGCGACAATGGATTCAGGCTGTTACTTTGTCGGAAAGTCAAAAATGACGTATGCGCGCTAAAACTCGAGACTACGATAGTTCAGTTGGTGACGGGACATTTCGGAGGACGGAACAAATGATTCTAGAGCAGAAACTAGCCGTTGTTTAATTTATTATTAAACAAAGTTGTGAGTTTAAGACAAAGTAAAAACATTCACGGAAGCATTTCAATCGTAAATATTGCTAAGTAAAAGCAGTGTACGTCTGTAGCCAGCCAGGAATAGTAAAGTTGCAGTTTAAGTCCCAAGTGGTAAAAAAGACTAGCAAATCTATGAATCACAGGATTCATATAAGGCAAGCGGTCACCAGATAGCTGACAAAAAGGAGGATCATCCGAGTTCCTGGGAGCCTATCAAGGTTGACTTAAAGAATGTAAAATCTGTGAGCCGATATTAGAATCAGTGTAAAAATTTTGCAATAGTGTACTCCCGAAAAAAAAAAGGAATGCTGGAACCAGCTGGACAGATGTGAGTAACAAAATACAAAATAATGAATTGTGTAAACGTAATTAAAGGATAGAAGTCAGATTTCGTTCTATTTTAATTGTCAATCAGAGTTAATTTCTTTTCTTTTAATTTCTTCCTATCGACATATTGTCTGGGTGAATTATAAACTGTGTGTTAGTTAGTTTTTTAAAACAACTTGTTGTGTCCTATTATAAAACCCAGTAGAGACCCTGAGATTTAATATTTTAAATTGTAATTGTTTGTGAGTTAAAGCAACAAAGTGGAAATAAATAATTATATGTTTTAAATTCTTGTTGATTATTTCATTTAATTAAAGCTCCATTGTTGTTTATTACATATTGGTTTCCACAACGTAGGGCAAATTAAACTAAATAAAGGTTTTCTGTTAATTATTACATAATGGCTTCCACAACTTGGGGCAAATTTCATTTAATTAATGTCATATTGTTAATTATTACAGCATACAAGACAAGAGTACAGAATACATTATACTCTTTGATATAAGCCAAAGGAATCGGTTCGGTTCGGCTCGGTCCGCGTCCACACTACAACGTCCATGCGCCGAACTTTCCGTTGATGTTTCGTCAGAAAATCGACAACAGCCGGAGCCCACGGCGAGCAATCCCGGTCCATGAGGCGCATGCGCAGATCAGGTGGAGCATGCGCACGAACTCTTGTTCGGCTCGTTGTTAGGTAGTCTAGACGGGGGCTTTATTGCACCACGTGGTGCGAGTCTGGTCGTTATCCGGGCACACACTGGGCTCTCTGCGTGCACGCTGGTTGCATCCCCGAGCGGGACGCGTAACGGGACCTTCTTGCTCGCGTGGGGGCACGTAACATTCGTCCCCACAAGGGCATCCACCATTACATCCGTTCCTACATGTTGCACTTTTATATCACCTCGTGCAACCGCCTCTCTGCATGTGAGATGTCGCACATCAATATGTTTAGTGCGACTATGGGAAACGTTGTTTTTCGTTAGTTCAATGGCACCCTTATTGTCCGAATTAAGCGCAATCGATTCATCGGTTTTCAATAATTCATTGACAAATTTTCTCAGCCAAATATGCTTCTTTAGTTGCATTTGAAAGTGCCATGTATTCTGCTTCTGTCGCAGATGCCACTACAGTGGCTTGTCTCTTACTACTCCATGTGATTGCTCCGTTTCCAGTAAAAATACAAACCTGTCGTTGATCGTCTAGTTTATCGGGCAATCCGCAAAACTGGCGTCGCAATAACCTTGAATCTTCGCATTACCATCTCGCGTGTAGATTATTTTTGAGTTTAACGTTCGCTTCAGGTAACGCTAGACTCGATGACCAGTGCTCATGGTCGTAGGATATGCAAAACTTCGCCTATTCCCCTACAACGTGGAAAATATATGGTCGCGTCGACTGGGATGCATATAACAGACTTCTCACTAATGCTTGATGGGGAAGATGGTTCATCTTCTTCTGTTTCTCAACGTCCGTTAACATGGAAGCCCATCGCTCGGTGTGGAGATAACGATCCAGCATATTATATCGTTCTAACATGGATCGTATATATTGCTACTGACTAAGCGTTATTATTCCTCGTTTTAGATTTCTTTTCACCTCTATTCCTAGAATAGTACTGACCGGTCCCAACTCTTTTAACTTGAAACGTTTATTGAGTCCAATTTTCGTTTCCTCCATCAATTTAGGATCTTTTGCAAATATTAGTAAGTCATCAACATAAATTACAATAATCAAGAAACCATGATCTTTTATAGGCTTAAAATAAATGCATTCATCGAACGTCGAATTCTGTAGTCCCATAGACTGCATACCATCGGTAAGCAATTTGTTCCATTCGCGTCCAGATTGCTTCATACCGTAGAAATTTTTGCGAAGACGGCAGACTGTATTAATGCCGATACCAGTTCTGTTTCCTTTGTCCACTTCGTCAGGAGGAGATGGCAATTTCATATAGATATGTTCGAACTCTGTATGAATGCCATAATAGCATACATTTGTTGAATGTCGTAATTGTGTATTGTTGCAAATGCAAGTAATACTCTCAACGATGCATATCTAATAACTGGAGAAAACGTTTCGTCAAAATCAAGTCCTGGTTTCTGGACACAATCTTTTGCAACCAATCGGGCTTTATAACGAGCCATTCGACATTGTCTTCAGACGAAATACCCACTTAAAAATCAATTGGAGATCTCCCTTCTGGTAATGGAACTTCGTCCAAAGTACCATTTTCGATATACACCGCTATTCTTCTTTCATAGCTCCTCTCTGGTCTGCATCAGGTCTTGAAAGAGCTTCCTGCACCGTACACGGATCAGTCGATGGTGACAACACCGTCTCAAGGATAAATGCAGTTAGAAAAGCTTCGTCATCTTCGTCGGACGGCGAATCCATTTCATAGTCACTAAACTTTGCAGGGAGCTTTCGGTGTCGTTTGCGTGCATCAATTACATTGTCGTTACCTTCAACATCATGATCATTTTCAGCTCGGTTCGCAGTGCGCGTCTTATTTGGAATAGTAAAACTGGATTCATTACGTCTTCGTGAAATATTACGTTTCTGGATTCAATAATTTCACGAGTTCTCGGGTCCGTTAATCGATAAGCTTTACTGTTGAAGCTGTATCCCAACATCATTAATGTCTTGCTTTCTGGATCCCATTTCTGTCTTCTTTGTGATGGTACCATAACATGTGCTTTACATCCAAAAACTTGTAGCTTCGATAGATTTGGTCGTCGACAATACCAAGCTTCAAATGGAGTAATTCCGTCAACAGCTTTCCTCGGTGATATGTTATTTAACTGCGCTGCAGTTCGCACTGCTTCAGCCCAGAATCCCTTCTTGAGATTAGCATCATACAACATTGATCTTGCTCGTTCACATATTGTACGATTGACTCGCTCGTCAACGCCATTTTGTTCAGGGGTGTATGCTGCACTCGTTTGGTGGATTATTCAAAATTTTTCTGCAACGTAATTTGTCAACGCGACCTTCTTTCCAGTCATATGACGCGAGGCTTCAACTGTCATTTTGGGGTAAGTCTGCATGGATAAACAAGTATTTTGGCAGTTGTCGCTAATTCTACTTTCATATGTCTTGGCGGTTTTGAACAATACGCTTCAACTGTCATTTTGGGGTAAGTCTGCATGGATAAACAAGTATTTTGGCAGTTGTCGCTAATTCTACTTTCATATGTCTTGGCGGTTTTGAACAATACGCTTCAACTGTCATTTTGGGGTAAGTCTGCATGGATAAACAAGTATTTTGGCAGTTGTCGCTAATTCTACTTTCATATGTCTTGGCGGTTTTGGACAATACGCCATCTTGTGACCTCGCGCAAAACAATTAAAGCAAGTGTGCGAAACAGCATTGTCGTATTGCACACTTTTTCCACTTTTGTAGCCACGGCCTCGACCTCTTCGATGTACGCGTCCAAAATCAGATAATCTATTGAGGGTTGAAACATTTCGCTGAACTGCTACTAACGCCGTGTCACTTTTCAATTTTGTAGACTTCAGCGTGTTCCTGTCTTCGAGCAATTTTTCACGTACAAAGTCAGTTGTCAATTCCACGCCTGAGTTCGTTAATGCAATTACCAATGCATCGTACTCACGTGGCAATCCTGCCAGCAAAATATGTCACCGCTCTATCCGAAACTTCCGCTTCAACTGACTTCAAATCACGTGCGTATCCTAATTGTTATAGTTAGCTTAAATAATTTGTTTCAAAACTCACTATTCAGATGTATAGTTAAATTCTCGATCACGTCTTCTCTTCTCCTGGACCCATAACCTGTTGGCAGTGGATTGGGTTTAGAATCTATGCAGACAATAAATACACTCACGTTGAGTTCTAGACATGTTTATTACTACACAGAACAATGAAAAAGTACAAGCTCGACAAAAAGTGCAAAGTATCGTGATACTATATGTGCGCGCTCTCTCTTTATATATACACGTACCACATGGTGGTGTAATCATCCCAACACCTTGTTCCTTTCTTCAGATGCTAAGAAAACTAGTGCGACACTACTGCACAATTAAGTTGACAAAACTCAAAATGTGGGGGCTTATTTTCAAACTTGTCGTAGAAAATAAACACGTGCGACAAAATCGGTTGATCGCACAATACTGAAACGCAGAACGGGTGTGCAACTAAATTGTTTAGTTGTGTCGCTCTATGTTATTTAGTTTTCTTAGCACCTGAAGAAAGGAACAAGGCTTCCAGAAATGTTGTGTGGTATTTGTATCATCGGTTCTGTTGTCTGTATTTGGCTATTTTTCTTATTATTAAAGTTGTGGAATCTTCTCTGGCTGCGACACAATTTTTATCTGTCTCTACGATTTTACAGAGACCTAATCTTCAAAACAAGGGGCACAGTATCTTCATATAACTGCTTTGGAAATAATGTTTTTCGAGTCATGTAGAAGACAAATAAATGAGAACTGAAGTAAACCGCTAGTAAGAGCTCAATCGTAAATGGTAAATACGCAGAATAATCCCCTTCAATTATATCGTCAATTCAGTTATTTGTTCAGAATCAATGAATATAATAGGTACGATAAGATGAAACAATGAATAACTTCGTTAATCTGCACTTGTAATTATTGAAAACCATCAAGATTGGGATTTTAAAATCTGCAACGAATGTCGTGATCTGTCAGTGAACAAGGAAATGGTCTTTAAACCTGATTCAATTTGGAATCCTTTCTCTTCATTATTGGGATTTGGAGACGATTTCCAAAAAAGTTTAGTTTTCTTAATAAAACTAGCATGGGACTCGAGATTTAGACTTCCTGTTATAATAACAGTGGGCTTCATGGTATTGGACGTTCGAATGCAGCTGGAGATCAACGTAGACGTTGAAATACGAAATATAGATAACGATTCCGAAGACGATGTAGATACCGAGGAAGAGGATGAGAGTTCAGAAGATACTGACGAATCGACAGAGGACAACTTAACTTAAGTAATCGGTTTAACATTCAAACATAATTTATTTTGTGGCCAAACATTGTATTATTATTCAAATAAATGCAAAATACTACTATTTTAAAGAAATAGGTCAGTTTATAATTGATGGTTAGTAAATCCACACTTCAGCCATTCCTTACCCTCCCCTTCCTTTAATTTTTTTACTGCAATAGCAAAATGTTGAACTCAAATTAGGAGTACCGATAAATATTTAATTTTAGATTGGTTTTGCTTATATTGTTAAAATATAGTATTAGTTTTAAGATGCATTACCACTGCAATGTTTGATCTTGAGTGTATTTGCACAACACCATTCTAATATAAGATTGTGATGTTTATTGATATATGAAAACGTCTCATTCTCAATGTTTAATAATTGTGTTTTATGTGCCACTACCTAGCTAGGTGATGATTTAATTCATTTGATACAATTACATGCATGTTTTAAAACATTGACTTTTAAATACTGAGTAGCAGATATTTAATACACAATCGGTGATAGTGTTGTATGCAAATTTTAAATTTCCAATCAAAGCTGTGTATATTTAATGAATATAAGTTATTAATGAAAAATAGCTGACAATGAATGTCAAGTTTTCAGTGATGTGTGCATCATTTTTTGAAAATAAAAAAAAGTTATATTCAAAATTTAATTTGAGAATGTATAAATATTATTTCACTTTTCCTTTATTTTTTAAGAATTTTGCACAAGATTTAGTAAATGAAAATTATAATTTATAGTATTTTACTTAAAAAAGTCTCAAAGTTCACTAATAGCATGCAGTATTTTATTGTGTTAAATGCAAGTTTTATTTGGAGTGTTTAAAATCTCTTTGTATTTAATTGCATTCTTGTTAATCACATTAAAATTATGTTAGACTATGAAAATAATAGTTTTATATATGTTGAGAGAAGATACAAGGCCCAAAACATATGAAAAGGAAAGAAAATATATTGACAATGATAAAAATGTTTGCATTAATGGTAATTTGTCTTAACTTTCTAACATCATTGTCAGCTAAGGGAGGAAATTACCACCTTCTCTATGTATACACACACCAACCTTTTTTTTTTGACATTTACCGGTTTGTTTAAATACATGGCCCACTTCAACTGTTATCACCCGAACACCCACCTGCCATATTTACTTTATCCTTTAACATATGAAAATCATAAATAACCACCTATATAATTGAAGAAAACTACACGATACTTCTCCAACATCAATTACCAAATTAAATGCATTTTGTCCTATCTATAAACAAAACGAGATCTTTCTGAATGCTAGCTACTGCAGCAATGTCGTATATATAACATTTTTTTACTGCTCAACCTGCCTAGACCAACTGTTGATTTCAGGTAAGTCTACTACTTTCTCTCTTTCCTATTCAAATGTGTTATTTAATTTTACCTTGCCACATTTTCCTCAAGTGTTGTGTGTATATATATATATATATATATATATATTAAAAAGTCTCACTCAAATATTCAATGATAACATGCAGTATTTTATTGTGTGTTAAATGTAAGTTTTATAGATATGTGTCTGTGAACTGCTCTCGTCCTGTCCAAATATATACAAATTCATGCCTGGCCAGCACACAATTCAGGCCTCCCCTGACGAAGGGGGCTCAGACCTTTGAAAATTTGTAATATTTTCACTCCTCGTCCCAACGGTTGATTTCAGGTAAGGTAGCTCCAGCCCCTCTTTCCCATCCAAATGTGATATTTTTGGAACCATTAGGCTCCTTCCTCAGGAGACGGGAGATGCATTCCATGTGAGTAAGGATGTTACTGTCAAAATAATTAAAACAATTTGTATGGAGAGGAATGAGAGAAAGGAGGAACTTACCTGAAATTGAAGCTTGGCATTGTTATTCAGGACAGCAGAAAGTATTTTAAATTTTCAGATTCATTAGACTCCCTTTTCAAAAAGAATACACTCCGTGGCCAGCAAGCACAGGGGCTGTGTTCTTCCTGAAGGAGGTGACAAACACCTTCAAATTATTAAAAAGATTCCTCCTGTCACTAGTAGTGATGCTGAACTTTATATTCAGGTTGTTCCACTCTTTCCTTTACATATCAATTATATATGCCATACCCAAATTTTTGTTAAGGTTAGAAATGGGAGTGTGACTAAAACTGTTTTGTTGGCTTTTTCTTTTCCGCATTTATTTATCTTAAACTTGTCAGTTCCCCGTTTTTTCTAGTTGCTGCGTCAATGTATACTGAATACCTTGTGCTATGAATAAAACATACCAATGATTCAGAATGTAGGTATATAAAAAGATATTAAAGAATGTAGTTTTTGGACATTATTTCTGTAAATATGTAGGTATGAATACTTCCATCTGTACCCTGATCAAATATTGCTTGTGACTGGCAGGATTAATTCAATTTTGTTTGATCAGATTTGTCAATGTTCTAGAAGAAATATTTGGAAAGGTTTATCAATAATTATTTTTCATTACTCTCTTTTTTATTAACTTATTTCTTATAGTTGGGGCCAAGTATATGACGTATCTCATTAAAGCATTTGTTGCATATTCTGACTAGAATTTCGGAGATTTCTTCCACATGTATATTGTTTCCTGGCAGAAAGTGTAGGTTGGAACTTGCATTTTAATTGTATCTATTGAAGATTTAAACACATTACCATTAATGTGATGTATATTATTGAAGGAGCTTATACTCTCTTCATGCTCTTTCCATCAAAATCTACTGACCATCCTGCCTAAAGATATGGATACATTTTTTAATTTAAAAATGCTTGTATATGATATATTGTACAAGAAGGTCCCTTTAATGGAACCAATATAAATGTTTGGTCACTAAGAGGACAGCAACACGAGACAAAAACAATAACTAGATATGGAGAAAAATATGCCAGCAATATATATATATATATATATATATATATATATATATATATATATATATATATATATATTTATATTAGTAAGAATATGACATTGTCAAAAATAATTGTGATATTGTTATGGAAAGGAAAAAGTGTGTGTTCATGGCTGAAAGTGAAGCACGGTGGAGCCAAAGGGAGTTCTTCAAGTTTTCAGACGCTCAGTCTGCAGCTGGCTGGTGCATGGAATGGTGTAACATTCCTCCTTGGAGGAGTCATATCCTTAATAATATCATATATATACTATAAAAGCGATCTACATACCTCTCTCAACTAATACTTAATGTGAGCAATTGATTTTGCATTCTTGATCTGAACACACTCAAATCTGAGAGCATATTTACAATTCCATATTGAAATGAGTGGACTTTTAAATGAGATAATTTTTTTTAGCTAGAATTATCTGCCGAAGTATGTTTATTTTCTTAATGAGTACAAAAATACATGTGGACCCATATTAGATAAATTATAAGCAAAATATATCAGATAAGAGTAAATCACATTCAAATGATGTTCATCTGATCAAATCTTTGTCAAATAATAGTTTACCTGTAGCCTTTCCATTCAATAATTTTCAGGAGGAGGAGGAGCCACATTCATTTAGGAATTCTACATGTTAAATTTTAATTCCTGCCGAATCATAATTTATTTGCCTATGTACAATAATATTAATTCGTACCATATATCTCCTCTTATTGTTTAATAATATAAAAAAGGAATCAGCAATCAACAACTGATTATGTACTTTTACTATACATTTGTTCCAAATACAGTATATCAAATATGTGGAATCATTTTTTTTTTTGGAATTTATTAAAAATGTTTCCAGTGTAAACATCCATTAAAAATTTCTTTACACAGATCACTCATACAACAGGCTGACTGTTTATTACAACCCAACTAAACAACTTTGAAAATAATTACACAGAAAATTGAGAAAAGAATGAACAATATTGTACATATTTATACAAGGTAATTTATAAATCAGTATCATAATGTAAGATCAGTGACAGTGACCAACAAATATGTCACATTAAAAAAGAAAGTACTACAAATTTAATATCATCTATTCTCAACAAAACATCACTATGTAAAATATTCCCCAAATTGTACAATGAGGGTGAAAATACTACACCCATATATAATTAATTCACAACCACTAATATTGTTCTCATTTTGCAAAAATTTTTAACTCTTTGATAATTTTGGTTCACAAGTATAAAATTGATACACAATTGTACAATCTTTCAGAAATTATTCAAAGAATATCCACAGTCCAAATAGGATTGTGTAAAAATGTAAAATTCAAATCGCAACACACATTCACAAATGTAATATGTATCTACTCACTCTCTGGAACAAACTTTAGACTCTAGGAAAGTGAAATAAAATTAGCAACAGTTCTTTAACATATACTTTTAACACAGGATAGGGATAAAATAAAATGCCTGCAAGGATTTAATAACAGAAAATGTTCAGTCTGGTGAAAGTAACAGCCTGATACCTCATACATTCATTTTTTACCTATATCATTATTAAATAAAAAGGATAATACACAAAATTCATGGTTGACATTTGATGGAATATTCAAATAAAGTTAAAAATAATTCATATGAAAAGTCTTAGAAGAAACAGCAATCCAGAACTTCAATGTTTGTAGAAGATAAAATCTTGGCAAATTGAGAGAATTAAAAAAATAATGAAATTCCCCTCGTAAAAATATTCCTCAATCTTATTTGAAGGCAATGCAGATTTAAGATTCTTTTCTTTGATTAGCATGCCAATATTATGTTTTCACTCTAAAGTAAGACTGATGTATCAAGCAACACATTTTGGCTCAATAAAAATCAATTGAGTTCTGAAATAATTACCACCTTAAAATAGTATTAACTGATAAAAATAGTAACATTATTTGTAGTTTAAGCTAAATATTTGGAAAAGATTCTAAAGTAAATCTTTGAAGTTCATTACAACACTTCAAATTGTAACTCTTTTCTACTATTGGAATATTGAAGCATAAACTCCAAGATCAGTTTCATATGTATTTGAGAATTAAAAATTTCACTCCTTAAAATAACTGGTTAGAAAGTGAAAATATAGTTATGGTTCAAATAATTAATTCAAGCAATTTATTGCAGATATAATCTGACAAGAATATTAAACTTATATTAGACCTGTATTTAATACAATCTGAAAGATTTCAGCATACTTTGGTAATTAAGTGCTCTCTAATGCTGAATTACTGTTAAACAAGTCAAATAATTGAGACAGTTTTATGAATACGTATATAATTTATATGGATGAATAAAGTGAAATGGCTTACCTGTAACTAAGACAGAAATTGCCATTTTGGACTATAGAATTAATTCAAATTTTCAGAGACATTAGACTTTTCTGCAGGGTGTGCACTGCAAGCCAGCTGATAACATACAAAAATTTGTACTTTTTCCTATAGTCCAACATGGTGGCACATGCTTTCAATTTCAGGTAAGCCAATTCACTTCATTCTCTTTTCAGTTTATATAAATGATTTTGACAATATCACATTATTCTTACTTGCTGTATTTGTGACTGTAGTAAATTGGAGGTGAAGCTGAGTTCTATACAATGTATAGACTGCTCTCACATGACAGGGAGTCTATAAGGATAACTCAGATGGTAAGAAGAAATCCTGGGTTTGATTCATTATATGATTTAGATTTTTCTATCCTAATCCGCTAATGCATTACTGCTCATCATGACAGTACAGCTCACACACCTGAATTTTTGTCAGTGCCTTAAATGTTTTTTTAAGAGGTGTAACATAATAGATAGTATAAACAATTGGGGTGGAATTGAAAATGTCAAGTCTTTTATAAACATTTAAATACAGGAATTTATGTATTGCTTGTCACATCATTGCAAATATTTTAAATAATGAAAATTAAAAATGATTTGTCATATAAAACTAGACTCAATGTGTACATATTTTTAGAGACTATTGCAGATTGTAAACCAATGGTTAACTGTTCCAGTTTGAATGTCAAGCATGTGTTCAGTTGGATTGAAAATATTCAGAATCCTGTCTTAACTATAAGCGATATACATATTAATGATTGCAGTTTTTTTATATCTTTATTATTGCTTTGAATAGACAAATTAAAAAAAGTGCATAATAAAATGTTTCATATAAGTTGTGTAAACATCTCAAAAAGCTGGCATATTAGTAATTCCATGTTAATAATAAATGATCAACTGGGTTAGACTTGTAAATGCATCCAATGTTCCCACGGACGTTCTCTGCCACTGTATTTATTATAACATTAACACAGTTAAAATAAATTTATTATAACAGTGGCAGATATGTTCTTGGAAATGTTGGATGTATTTACAAGTCCAACTCTGTCGGTCAACCATGAAGAATTTATTAATATTGTACACTGGGAAAGTTTATGTTCAGTAATTCCATGGTTTACTTCACTAAACTAGCCTCTGAAGGACTAGAAATTGTGTGTTAAATTGGTATAAATAGAATTATTCAGTAGAGCCTGATTTCCTAAAGTCTTTCATTGGCAGTATAGTGTTTCGTTAAAATCAATATTAATTAGATTGTTAAAAATTAATGTATTTTATGTATTATCCAGATGTAGCATAATTGTTCTACTAGTTAACAATACAAGTTTAAAATTAACTTCATGCACACACAAACAGAAAATTGACGTGAACCATATATTTTTTAAGGCATAAAGTTTTAACCGACATGAAATTAGTCTTTGACTTCTTTTCAGAAACAATGTGATCAAATATTGATTACATCCAATCATAGCCACATATTACTGTATATATTTATGATTTATAACATGGATTTGAATGAGGATAAATCAATCTTAATATTTAATATAATCTGACAATTATCATTTAATAAATAAATTAATTAACAGAAAAACAGCCTATTCGTCATAAAATAAGTATGATTCAACTAAAACAAAAAATCATTTCAATATTACGTCAGTTTGTCCAAAAATTTGGGACTTCATCAGGTAATAGACAATTTTGAATGTGAATATATATGCTAAAATTAGATGTCAAGATATAACTTTAGTTTCACAGACTGTGTCCTATGACAGTTGTAACCAAAATTGTGGACAAAACATTGTAATGATTTTTGTTTTAGTTATTTTGGTATTAAGTTTTATGAAAAGCCTATGTTTTTATGATTCAATTCCAAATTATTACATGTACATACACAAGTCATAAGTAAATATTAGTGAGAATTTTAAAAAATATATGCCACAGCATTCAGTCTTATAATAAAGAAGCTCAGGCAACAATCAGAATTGTGTTCCAAGCTATTTCAATAAAATTATCATATAAAAGAAAAAGTAGTTTCAAACTTAATTTTCATAGTTACATTTAATCGAATACCAGAGAAAAGGTTGCATCTTCAATACAAATAAATCCATTCCTTATTTTACAAAGATGATATACAATGCAAAGCACATCTTCAAATCCTTATGTTTTCTTTAAATATTTAATATACATGGAAGCTAAACAAAGTTTTAGAAGAGAGTAGGAATTTGGTGAATAAAGAAAACCTAAAATTAATCTACTACACAAAATTGTAAGATAATTGACGCTGGCACAAAACTTAATTTTATGTCTAGTGAAACTATTTTTTTTTAAGAAAAGAAAACACCATTCATCCAAGACACTTTACCAAGCACAAACATATTCAAGCTCACCATCAAAGGAAAAATGCTTCAGCATACTTTAAAATGATTGACTAGCAAATATGTTATGACATATAAAAGTAATTAAAATATAAAACTTTGATGAAAGTATGAGATATCAGCTGTTAATTGAAATATACTTCAACAAAATGAGTACATAATAAAATTTATGCAGTCAAAATTTTATACAAACAGCTGTTTGCACAACAAACAACAGCCGATAGCATACATAATAACACAGTGTGGAACTGTCACAACAGACAGCAATTCCATCACAACATGCATTATTATAAATGCATTACATGTAAGTATTAACGTTTTTCTTATAATTACAAAGGCATGATGAATATAAAATGCAAGGTGGGTGAAAGTTCTCAAAACATTTCTTTACTGAATTCAATTGTTTATCTATGCATCAGTCAAAGTTCACTGAAATCACTCTGGTTCAACACATTTTGTTTCTGTCATAGGACCATTAAATTAAATTTTTGGTTGCCTTTACAGCACTTTTAATATGAAGAGTTATTTTTATGTAGTACATAAAAAAGGTAACAGTTGAAAGCTTCTTTGTGCTCAGGAGTACTTCAGCTTGTTTTGGTGAGTGACCTTGCAATTTCATCTATTAAGAGGACATATTAAGTCTGTCATATGGACATCCTTCATGTATGATCACAATGGCCTATTTAACAATCACAGTTAAAATATTTAATCCACTATATATGGTAATTCACTTCTTGTGGACATACTCGCTCTAGGGTCGGAGTTTTCCCCCCCTGCAGTACCCAGGCTCAGCCCCGCTGAGGCAGGTGGAGCCATCTGAGCCACGGTGGCGCTTCCAAAACAAACATACACAAGAGCCACATTACAAAAACAAATAACGCAAGCGGTTGTCCACAGTACCTATCAGTGGCTTGGTACTCACTTGGTTTGTTTAGAGACTTCAGGGGGTCGAATATTTGCAAGGTCCGAAGTAGAAACATTTGGTGCACCACCTGTTGCACTTCGATGAAGTCGCATACTAACCCTCCTCTCTTGTAACTCACCTGTTCGGGCACGAGGAGATGCTAAAAACAGAAATGTATGGTTTTACTCTAATGAAAACTAATTGTAAATGTAAATATGCAAATCCAGGTGTAAAAATCCTCAAAGTATTAGGATTTCAGAAGTAAACACTATAATTTAATCTTGTTTTTAAGTAGACACAAGAAAAATTAATGTATTCTCAACTAACAAAATGAAAGAATTATTGTTTAACAGGAAACAAAGTAGGTTAAAATTGGTTAAATAATCTCGCTCATTCTGTAATTCTAGAAACTATATTAACATAAAGTGGTTTATTTTGAAAGATATTTTAATACAATGACTGCATATTAGAACATAACTCAGTACTATACAAGTGATAGCGATGGGAGAAGAAAATATGAGCCTCAATAAAATGTGTGATGATAGTACTATCAAACATATTGGCATATTCATGTGTAATAAAAACCATTACATACTGACTGAGAACATTAATAAAAATACTTTCAATAATTAATGTTAGAAACATCAACCTATTAGTCAGAATTTTTTATTATAATCAATTCCAAACAGGGATGTAATGTTGTCTTAAATTTTAATGTTGATGATAATTTTTTCTGAATAATAAGCTGAAGCTTTTAACATTTATTTTTAAAATAAATATTAAAATAATTCTTAAAAATACTTTCACTTCAGAATCATTTACATCTTTAAATTACAATTGATTAAGGAAATTAAATTACAATAAAAGAAAATCCCATTCAGTTAGAGTATTGCTAACAAACACAAAGTGGAGACCTATCAAATCATTTAACACTTACTTCCACTGAAATACAAACAACTCATGTATGAGAGTATATATATAGTGAGGAAAGATAGAAATATGGGAGAAATGTGTGCATACGATCTAAAGAAATGGGTGTAGAAATATGCTCAAAGGAAAGCATATGTTCACGGCGTAAAGTGTAAAAGAAGAAGGAAAGACTGAAAATACTTGGCAGTATACATTTTCTCAGTATACAAACCGCTGTTCTGATAATGGGATAGTGAAGAAATATAGGACAAAGGTTGGGAATACACTCTGAAGAAAGCATATGCTTTAGTAATACTCTCAAAGGAAGCAATATATATATATATATATATTCAAACTTGGATAGTGAGGAAGGATAGAAATAAATAGGAGAAAATAGGAGGATTGCGCTTTATGTGAATTCATATGCTCTGGCGAAGAATTACGCACATAGAAAAGCATATGTTCAAAGCAGAGAGTAATATTGTGTGTGTGTGTATATATATATATATGTATATATATATATATATATATATATATATATATATATATATATATATATATACACACACACACACACACACGAGTAAGGATATGACATTGTCAAAATAATTGAGATCATTGGTATGGAAATGAAAGGAAAGAGAGATAGCTTACAGATTACCTGAAATTGAAGCACGGTGTAGCCACACAGAATGGTGTTCTTGAAGAAAAAGGCCGAGAGCCTCTGAAAATTTGAAGAAAATCATTCGGTCTCATATAGCTACACCATGCTTCAATTTTGGGTGACCACTTTTCTCTCCTTCTATACATGCAAAATGAAAACAATTTGTATGTAAAGAAGGAGAGAAAAGTGGTGGCTCGGCTCACCCAAAATTGAAGCTCATCACTGCCACTTCATTTTTATGATTCCTTATTATTGTAACGTATTTGTTGATTTATAATTTTCCCCCCATTGTTACTTTGAAATTCGATAATACTCTTAACAGCTGCAACAATAACAGTCATTTCGGCCACAACGTGAGAGCAAACTGCATTTTAGAAATTTATGTTGATCTAAATTTTTATATAATTATTTGAAAGTAATATTCTATTAATTATATTTATACACAGTTATTTTATGTGTAAGATTTTGTTTACTTAAATATTTTAGATAACTGAATTTAATAGAAATTGTCACCTGACTATTAGGGATGAAATGTGTTTGTCAAATATATTGGTTTAAACTTGATGATAAATATTTTCTGACCAATAGGCTGGTGTTTTTCATATTTTTTAAAAAATATTATATATATTTTTAGTAAACCTGAAGAGGTTCCGAAAAAGGTATGAAACATTGTTAATTTGAATTAAAATGTTTGGGACAAATTGGCCATTTTATTTATTTACAGATTATTATCTCCAGCCTGGCATTGCCAACTGTTTAAATTACAATATATATAATGTGTTAGCAACATAAGATTGGATTAGAATTATGTTAAAAGAATGAAAAGGTATATTTAAACATTAATCTTCTAAAGATGTAAGAATATACTACACAAGTGAATATTAGTTTACTGAAAACACACATTACATTACCTATAATGATAAAGAACAATACTATATTTTCATTAATAAGCATTCTTTTAATGAACTGAAGGAAACAATGTTGGCCAGTGACTAAAACTAACTTTCAATATAGTGACAATTCATTGAAAATGCAAATCTATAGTAGCAAATGCAAAGCTAATACAGATGAATTTTGCTCATATAAAAATTTAGTATCAAATGCATAAACTGCAAGGGTTAATCATTGAATTTAAAGTCTTCTTGGAACAGTTTTCATTTATAAAATCAACTATTATGCTTCATTAACAGCATAATTTGAAATTTTGTAATAGGACAGTAAAAATATAAGTTCAAAAAAACCAATTAGTAAGAAAGTTAGGTAAAGTGGAGAAATCGAAAGAAAAAGAATGAATGAGCTCCAAAGATACCAACACCATGTCAATTCATTTTCAATGATTTAAGATATGTGGAAATTTTAATAATGTAGATTGAATCAAATGATTCGTCCACATTACCTGATAAAAAAGGCCATTTCATAAATTGAAGGTTCCAGATCACTTTTTGCCGCTTCACGTTATGGATGGGGAGCTCCGAGATCACCTAGACATATTTATATATATATAAAAGCCTTCATCCCATCATTAAATCTCGAGTAAAAGTTTTATGATCTGAATTTTCATCATTTTTTTTGGAACAACATATGCGCAAAGATTTTCTTAACATTGAATTATCAGTTTGATGTAATTGATGTTTAATAACAACTAAGAAGCAAGGAAACTCAGGCAAGAAGAAAACTACAGCCTTATAGTTTCCAAATGAAAAAATAAATTTAATTATGTTTCATGAGGTTAACATGGCATGCTATTCTGATAATTGTAAAGCTAATAAAATTCTGCAACTGAAAATTTTATCTCGAGAGGACTTTAATTCAGTGAGAGTCAAATGGGTAACTTGAGAGGTGTTAGTTCAGTAGGCATTAGTAAACAAAGCAGATAGGCAGCTTGATAGAAAAAGTAGTATTAAAGAATCGTGAGCAATCAAAAAAAAATATCAATAAAGAAATTAAGAATAATGTGACAGTCAAAATAATTTATATGTGAGAGAGAGGAGGAGGAGAGAGCAGCAGATAGCTTACCTGAAAATGAAGATTTTTTATGAGGTTGAACAGAATACATAATTCAAATTTTCAGATGGATTATCCACCTCTTCCTTCAAGCATATGAACTGCTCTTAGGATGAATTGCTTCTTAACATACAATTATTTAATAAATAGATTATCTTATAACCATTGATTTAGTGAAGGTCAGTAAGTCAAATTAATTGTTATGGATAATGGAGGGAGAGAGTTGAATCGATGAGTTTATTGGTTGAAAGGTGGATTGTTGCTGCTGGTCTGCCACCACCAGAACAAACTGAGAAGCAATACAACTATCACCTGAATGAAGATAAAGCACCTGAAAATTTGAACAATGCATCCCGTTTCACATTCTTAGGTAGTCCACCCCCTCTCTTTCCAATCCACAGACACACAAGCTAATCAAACAAATATATTTTTTAATTGAATAAAAGATTCTTAATTTTTAACCGGGACAATGGTTTATTGAAACACAACGTTATGTGAAATTCATCTCCATTGTCATCAGGCGAATTATATACTGAGACAATTTCAATTAATTTTCAATGTAGACTCTTGTCAGTATTATCCAATCACTGAGTCGAAGTGAAGCTAATTCCACCTTTTTTTGTGTTGTGATTGGTTAAAATGTTCATTGATGCTATTTGTATCTTGATGTTGGGAGGATCTGATGTGATGGGTAGTAATGATCTGATCCCCTTACCATGCCGTCTCTGTTGATAAGGTTCTTATGCCTCTTAATTTTGAAGGCATCAATAAGAACAATATCCAGCCAACAGCTTGTGTGGTTCAGAATCTTAGTATTTTTAAATACATCTGTGCCCTACATGATTTGATTATGTAATAATCTAAGTTTGAAACAAAATGCAGTTCATAACAAAATTTAAAATTGTGTCAATGAAATAATACATTGGATTTCCTACTCTTATGTTAAGGCTCACTCCTAAGCAGTCAAGCAGCATGGGGGCAACCTGTCCCGGGATCCAGAATTTCTGTAAATTTTGGATTTAAATACCTAAATAAGGGGTGGCAAATTTGGCCTCTGCTCCAGGCAGCTGAAACCCACACAATGCTATTAGTCCCAAGTCATGGGACATTCTGTGCATGGGATCCGAACATGAATGGCCATCACACCGAATTCATGTATCATGAGACAAATAGAATTAATTTTTCAGACTCATATTTTGGTTGTCTACAATATTTATGCCCAGTTTGAGTAACGTAATTGGCTACAATATTACAAACCCAATAAAATGTGAATTATATATACCTTTCTTCTCCTGAAGGAGGAAGCTAACACCTCCAAAAATTTTAAGCATTTTTCCTGTCCTCAAGCTTGAGCTTCAATGTTACATAAGCCATCACCTTTCACTCTTTCCATACCAATTGTTTTAAATATTCTAACAATATCGCAGCCTTACTCACATGCATACGTGTACTCTCTCTCTCTCTCTCTCTCTCACACACACACATATATATAAAGCAAGTAAAGTTAATGTGACTTTGTCAAATTAAATCAATTAAATACAAAACAGGGATAGAGAGTATGTGACTTATCTTGAATCATTAGTTGGCAGTGTTAGCTTGGGAAACAAAGACAAGGGTATAAAACCCCTTTCCGAGGAGCCAGCTGCACAGTAATGAAGTGAAAGTGTTAGTTAATTAGTTGTGTATCAGGTGGAAAAGGTTTTGCAAGTTAAATGTGTTATATATATGTATATATATCAAGATCACTGGTGGATGATTTACCTAAAATCAAAAGTATAAGTAGTCAGGCTGGAAAGCAATTACATGCCTAATTTTCAAAGGCTAAGCACTTCCTGACGACAGGAGGTCAAAACATTGTGCTGGCTGTAATTAGACAAGTAATTGCTTCCTAGCCTGGTGACACCAACTTTAGATGTACGGTTATTAGCTTAGATGAACACCAAAACACTCACTAAGTGATACTCAAAAATATTCTTTGGTTTACTAGAGATAACTAGTTGCATTGTCTCCTCCCATATAGCTACTGAAAATTCTCCAAACCCAGGTGATTGGAATTACAGGAAACACTCAAAATTGATTTTATTCTACAGAATGGGGAAGAAAAATTTCTAGAGTAACGAGGAAGATAATTACGGCTAGAATTATAGGCACATAACAATGACGGAATGTGAGAGTTTCGATGACACTGTTGATAGATAACCTTAAGGTACATGGAATTAGAATGCATTCATATGGTTGATACATATACATATATATTTTATTGGCAAATGTACAAACTTGTTGATTTAAAATATTTAATAAGACACAATGAAACAGTTGTATAGACACACACAACTGAATTATGTATCTTCTTCCAGAGGAAAACTTCAAAATATTGCTTGCTATAGGTTGATGCTGTTCCAAAGTCAAACTTCTGAAAGAATCACCCACTATAAGGTTTAATGTATGCATACAATTAGGTTTGAGTCCGTTCTTAACTTAATTGAATTCATAAATCCGTCAATGAGGGACATTACACTATGCCCGAATTAAGTACTTTTGTGATTAGTTTTTCCCTACTGATTAATGCCATTTGAACTTAATAATTTCATTCTCAACATTTATTATTTCTATAATTGTCCATGATTATGATTATTTCTTACAGTTTTGAGTCAAATTTCTCTTGGACTAAGGTCAGGCTCATTTGTTTCTCTTTTTCCATTTTGTTTGAAAGATGAGTTTATTCCCGGATGGAGTAGGGGGTGATGGTGTTTCAGAAACTGAGAAATTTTCTACACTTCCGTGCTCATTAGGTACATTAGATTTGTGGGGCACTTCAAGTAACTTCCAAACTGGCATGCAGAGCCTTTAAATGAATGAAAGCATAAAGTTCATGGCTTTTGAAAAATAACGTTTTTACTTTTGGTATCTGATCCACTGGGAGGAGCTTTCCAGTAACCAAACAAAACAGAATAAAAATTCTTCCAACTTTCCTTGAACTCCTCCCTATAAACAAACAAAAGAATAGAAATAAACAAGTGCACATACTAATGCAAAATAAAAGTATACAGTACATATGAACACATATGTGAATGTGTGTCACAGAGGGTGTAGGTTATAGTCTCTTTGCCCACTGTCTAGGACATCCAGAAGCACAATGTTTATTCTTCATGGTAGAATAAAGTGAAAAGCATAATTGAGAAGTCTACTTTGCATTTGTGACAAAAATTTGAACAATTGAATAGGTTTGAGAGGGGTTGGATCATAGGGTTACATGATCATTTTGTCAGATTGCCCATCACACTGTTATTTCAATGCACGGTGTTAGCAGCTATGGATTGATTAAAGTTCTGGGAGACCACAAGAAAGAACAAACAGGGTTGGCACAAACCAACCCATTCTGACACAATTTTGGACACAGAGAGCAGTGAACACTGCAGCATCCTGTTAGTGCCAGAATCATACCCAGATGGGTGAATGCCGTTGGGTTGCACACATATACACCATTACGACAACTAATCCTGACACAACAGAAATGTCCTGTAAGACTGCAATGGTGCCTGGAAGAGCAGCATGTGGCTAAGCCAAATGGCACAGGAAATGATTTAGTGTCTTGGCACAGATGACCACAATATCCTTATATAAATCAAATAAGGAAATGTGACAAGGTCAAATTGATTAACTCATTTGAATAGGAAAGAGAGGCAAAGGGCAGTTGACTTTCTTTAAATTGACTGACGGCAAAGTCAGCTGGGATGAACTAAATTTTTCAAATTTTTGATGGCCTGAGACTTTTTTCAGGAAAATAGGTCTGAACTGCATGCCAGCTAGGCAAGAATTTGTGCCTGGCTGGCACTTAGATCAGACCCACTTTTGTGAAAAAGACCCTCAAAATTTTATTTCATCCGAGCTGACTTTTCCACCTTTCTATTTAAAGTAAGTCAACTGCCATGTCTCTTTCCTATCCTATCCAAAGGAGAGAAAGTGAGAGGGTTACCTGAAACTGAAAGTCATTGTCACAATTCAGGAGAAAGTTCTTTAAATTTTTAGAAGGCAGGTAAAGCTCTGGAGTCAACAACCTATAAAGAGTGCCTTCCCTATTACCTACCCTTATTTGCACAAGTACATACAAGTGTATGAGTATATGTATACAGTGATATATGATATGATAGATGAGACCAACGAAAATTGTACAAGTCGGGGTACAACTTTCAAATGTGTAATTATGCATGTACCTAGATAAATTGGGACCAAGTGCTAATAAAACTACTTAAGAAGAAAAATATGTAATTAATGAAATTGTTTTTCATACATATTAAAATAAAATATGTACTATAATACTACTAAAACCAAAAATTAATGAAGAACAAAAGTTATTTCGAAGTAGTCTGCTTTATAAAATCTAACAAATTTGTCTGATGACAGTGGCTCTTTTCATGCACAATTTCTTCACAGCAATCTAATATTTTTTTATTCTTTGTTTTGTAGTTGTGTGTTCTTTGTTGGGGTAGTTTTATAAAATATTAAGACCCTCTGTAATAGATAAGACCTTCAGATAGCCTTGTAATTGTCATGTGAATTTCTGGTAGAGCTTGGTCTCTACTGATGGATTCCTCAGGGACATTTTGCTCATGCATCTCTATGAGCTCTCAACTATTGTCTGCTTTCAAATCTAATTGATTGACAAGATTGACAACATCTTCTATCACATTATTTACTTCATTTTGGATGACATAGTATTTTATAAGGGAGAAAGAAGTGCAATCATGCATGTAGAGTTTACGAAGCAACATAAATACTGAAAAAGTGACATGGGAGGCATCATTGTTGCCAACAGTGTATCTCAGAATTTATGTAAGTCAGGGTATTACTGGATTTACATATGCATATAAAAGGGTTGTTTGATAAGTGTGGTAAAAACATAACAAAAAGATTTTTTTCAAGAAAACTTTTTATATCTCAACAGTCTCCTTCGTCGACTATACACTTGGCCCAGCAAGTTTCCAATTTTTTCAACCCATCACAAAAATAGGTTTTGTCAAACTCTGCAAAATACTCTGTCATGGCATTGATCATTGACGAAAATTTCTTTCTGCCAAGCCAAATTTTCAAGTTCAACAAAAAGTTACTTGGTTCTAGGTCTGGAAAATAGGGTAGATGAAAACCAATTAGAATCCCAACTCGAAAACTTTCACCATTGGGACTGCTGCTATGTGCGCTGGCACATTGTCATGGTAAAACAGCACTTTATTGCACACCAATCTTTGTTGTTTCTCAATCAGTACCCTGTTTCTAACAATCCAACAGAGCAGCCATAATAAGAGCCCATTTATGGTTGAGCCTTTTCCAATAAATCTATGAATATTATACCCTAAAAATCCATTTGTCCATTATTTGATTGTTTTTTTATCTATATAGTGTAGTGATGGACCGAAGTTTCATTGATGGTTACAAATCTGCGCAAAATGTCTTGTGGGTTATGCCTAAACATTACTAATTCTGCATTGAAATCTTTTTCAGAATCCATTTTTGGTACAATGTCAACAGTTACCTCACTTACTGCACACAAAGCTTTTTCACGAAATGCACTCATTCAGTTGAGAAACCTATGGCATCAGCTACCTCACATACTTTTAGTCTGCAATCTTGCATTATGATATTGTGAACTTTTACAATGTTTTCTTTAGTGACCTCAACTGGCGAGAAAATGTCTAATGCCAGAGTGAAATTAATTGTTTTTTTTTCATTGTCTCTGCCCGCCTACCCGTCTAACACTACAGAAAGCTGCCAACTGTAAATTATGACACCAATAAAAATTAACTTAACTGAATTAAAATGAAATTTTGAAGAACTTCCTCCTGTCCTGAATCACGACATTGAGCTTCAATTTTAGGTAATTACCACCTTTCTCTCTTTCCTTTACATACCAATTGATTCCATTAGTCTGACAATGACACATCCTTACTTGCACGTGTGTATGAAAACCATAGAAATCTATAAACTGTATTATCTGTTACAGGTATTTGGCAACAGGATTTACTTTACCAGAGGAGAAATTTAAAATTATTTTTTAAAAAATTTACCTCTTAAGACCATTTTATTTTAAACCGACAATGGGTAATTAACAAAATGCCCATATTTATACAGACTGTAGCTTTAAAATTATTCAGGATAATTTTTAAGAATAACAGAAATGCAAATGTTGTAAAAGACCTTGCAATGATTGTGCTTTCAAAATGATGACAGAAAAGTTCAAAGGGCCTGGCACTATGAGAAGAGTAGTTGAAATTATTGTGTGACAACTACATTCATTCAGTGGTGCTGAGCCACCTGGAGAGCTCTGAAAATATCAACATCACTACTCACCCAATGGAAGGTCATACATTATGATTAATTACTGCTCAAGATTTATTTAGTCAACTACTTTCCAACACCTCAAACTTAACTTACAGGGTAACTATTTTTTCCCAATAATAGTAAATTGCAAAAATGTTTATAATACTTGTCCTTAACACATAAATAACAGGGAATGGATTTTGATGTATTTACATACTACTCCTTTAACAATAGTTTTGATTTCTAAGAAACTCCTCTGATTTCAAAAAGTTTTGAATTATTAAAAGCAGGTTTTACTTAACATTTTGATGAACACTTCAGAGAATAAACAGGGTTTTGTTTGGACTATTGGATATCCTCTAAAATCTGTCTTCCATATTGGCCACCCATATTTGCACAAGTACATGTGAGTACATAAACAAATGTGTGTGTGTATAAATAACACAATTAGATGGGAAGGAGAGACAGCAAAGTCGACCAAACTGAAATCAATAGTTGGTCCAGTCAAGCAGAAGTGATAGATCACTACAAATTTTCATGGACCTGAGCTCCCTTTGTCAGGCTGGCACACAGTTAAAATTCTCCTTCCTGATGAAGGAAAATTTGAACTTCCACATATGCCAGACTGGACCAACTATTGATTTCAGCCAGCCAGCACATGGAACTAACTACCTTTCTTCTTCTAAAAATAAAATTTAAAAAATCCTTCTCTTTCCTTTGTATACTAATTTTAATGAATTTGACATGTCTCATCCTGAAGGCAGCTAACCTTAAGGGATCTAGTCCTTTGGCCAGTTCATATTGTGAAGTGATATTAAAGACATTATTACTATGCACAGATGATAATGGGTAATTATGTTGGAAGTTTAGTAAAACATACAAATAAGTAAATCTTACATACAATTGGTTAGTGCACAACAGCTGTATAGTTCCTGATTGAACACACTATACTTATATTGAGGTTCAATCTTGAAAAATACAAAGTGGAAAAAATTATTTCATTATTATTATTTTTTATTTCTGTCATTTGTGTTGCAACAAATTTTAAGTTTTATTTTACATAAAAATCCATTCCCTAACTTTGTGAATATATTATAAAAGTTGTGGTATTACCTGTGAGCTGATGTTCATTGGCCAACTCTTCCACGCTATCAGTAGCTGCTTCTTTTTTTTTGTATACCCCGTTTAATTTAATTGTTCATTAGTGATGTTTTTCCAATTCATCCACACATTTTAAGTTGAATGATTGACTGCCACACAACTCAGGGTATGAGAGTGCCAAGGGGACAACCATGATGAGTCACTGATAATTCAGGTTGTATGGTCGCCAAGTCTCCGCAAATCTAGTTTCACCATCTGAATGGCGTTATTTAAATACTCATATTAGGTTGTAATGTAATCAAGTCTTAAGACAGGGAACCAGTAACATGATAATTTTCAAGAGCCTGAGCCACCTCTTTCAAGGGAATAGGTCTGAACATCATGATAGCTGGCCGCTCATGGTCAGCCAACCTACTCTCCTGTAGAAGGGGGCCCAACCCTAAAAATTTGTCATGCTACTCATTACCTCCCTGGCAACTCGAAATTTCAATTTAGGTTAAGTCAGCCACTCACTGTCCCTCTTTCATATCCAATTGAATTCTTATGAGACTGTCACATTACCTTTACTTGTGTGTGTGTGTATGTGAAAGTGTGAAGAGTTCAAATTAAATAACACATTTGGATAGGAAAGAGAGACAGCAAAGTCAACTTACCTGAAATCAACAGTTGGTCCAGTTGGGCTGAGGAGTGGCCCTCTAAAATTAGTAATATCTTCACTCCTCAGCCCAAATGGACCAACAGTAGATTTCAGGTAAGTCTACTTCGCTGTCTATTTTTCCTATCAATGTGTTCTATATATAATGCATAACATTATATGATTAAATACTAATAATTTCAATTAGAGAAATTAATAGCCAATAAGAGAAATAAGTGCTAATTAAACCCTGCAGAATGTTTCTGCAATCCTTGTTCCTTTGGTCAGGTGATTCAAAAAACACAAGAGCCGTAAGAATGATACACCACAGAAACCTGGTGACAAAATCTTAATCAAAGTTAACAACACACCGCACAAACAAGTGTCACTTGGTTTGTGTGGTGTGTTGTGTCTAGGCCTCTTGTGTTTTTTGAATCACCTGATTATATTAACAAGGATTGTAGAAACATTGTGTGGTTGTTATTGGGCCATTTATTTATCTAATTAATTTATTTCTATACAGACATATTACACTTCAATTTTGACTATTAATTTCATTTTCACTTTTTCAAAACTTTAAAATAAGTTTTATTTTATTTTTTTATTGACTATATAACGTCACAGTTTCTAAAACAGGATCACACAATTATTTCAGCTAATTCTATCTTGAGAAATAAAAAATCACATATTTGAGACAATAAATAACAAAGAAAATGTAAATGTAACAATGAATTTCACCAGTCATTTACAACACACTGTTCTGCCTGTTTTCACTAATTTTTGGTTGGTTTGAATCTTCAACATTTTCCAAAGATAGCTGCAAATATTTGCGTGCACTTTTCAGGAAGCGTTTTACATTTGGACATGGCGAGACATGTACACTTAGTGAGGAAAGTTGTTTGAAGGTATGTCTGGTTATCTTCCTTTCTGCATTTTTATCCTCACCTTTTACTTCTGGTATATCCATAATTATATTGTGAGAGTCCCTGGTTTGTTGTTTCATCTCTTTCCTTGTTCTGTGGTCGTAGTTGTGTTAAGATCATCTTCAGCATCACTACGTTGAAGTTCACGATTTATGCTCAGTGAAAGCCTGACAGTGCAGTCACTCACAAACTTACAGGACAAGTAAAAACAGATGGGAAAATATAAAAGCAGCATTCCAGAAAAGAAAGGAAGTTGCACGGTAAAAGACAAGGTTTGCCAGGAAAGTATCTAGATGGGCTCAATACCAGCAACAAATAAATGTACTAAAGATCAAAGGCTTTTCTGGTGAATTGTATTAACAAAAGATTCTTGGGTTTCCATGTGGGAGATGCTGTTAAAAAGTGACATTTCTAGGGCTATCACTGCCATCGTCTTCTAGGCTGAAGTGCTCTGCTGCACCCAAGGTCCCATTTATATACCCTCCCAGTAATCTTTGCCAGCAGTGTGAAAGTGTCCTCCTTAGCTGGCATGTGGGAGTGTCCCCTCCCCTGGCATCCCTTGTTGTTTGTAGTCGGGGATGGATGTGGCACCATTTAATGAATGTGCTTTGAGATAGTTGCAATTCCTGAAGGTTTTACATCTTTACTGGAGCATATAGACGTATATATTGTCCAGCCATTCAAAAGTAATTTAAGGGAAACTTAAAACGGATGGTGACTGCAGATCACAAATTACACCAACCGGCTGAATGAAGAAACCTGCAATTCCCTCATCTACAAGTGGATTATAACAGCATGGGAATCCATTACAGAGAAATTAGTAATCTACAACTTTAAAAAATGTTACATACTGAATGTTATTGACAGTTGTAAAGATTTAATTTCTTCCAATTATAACACTAAGCTCCTCTTGAACTTCTAGTGATAATGAAAATCTATAAGTAAAGTTAAGAAATTGTGTGATTATATCAAACTGCAGTATAGACCTGCGATGCTTTTTGTTTAACACATTCTTTGTACAATATGTTGTTTAAAATAAAAATTAATTTAGGAGAAATATTTTTTACCATTAGAAAGATGAGAAAATTGAAGTATTGTGTAGCCACATGGGACCAAAGTAAGTTTTTCAATTTCAGGTAAGCCACTAACTATTTCCTTTCCATACCAATTAATATATATATATATACATACATACATACATACACGTATGTGTCTAGTTTTCAGGACCATTTGACAGGTACTGAAAACCAGTAAATTTATGAACAAACCTCAAAGTCATATTATCTTATGCATGTACGACATATGCTACCATGCTTGCCAGTTCCTTCCCTAGAAAGCTCCCACCATTATTGCAGTAGTAATGTTGATGCAGAGTTAAGATGTAGCCCATCATTTTGTCCCTCCTGGTTGGTATGCATGTCTAAAAAAAACACGACTCTTCGGTACTCTCATAATCCCTGCTAATTTTTGTCACCCTCCTTAATACCAAGGCCAAACTTTTTCCTTTCTCCATTTCCCAACTTTCTAAGTTTCACATTTAATCTCTCTCATAATTTAATCACTAATATGTTACATTTTGAGAACTTTTTAGTCTTATACATATAAATTGTGACATTGTGCATTGCAGGAAACACAAATATTTATTTAAAAGAAAGGAAGCTCCATCCCTAGCTCAAAACGATTGACAATCAATTGAATCTCATTAAATTTAAATGTTCAATTAACATGGAGAGCTTATCATTGATAGATTCAAGTAATGAATTTTTAAGTAAAATGTTTCTAATGTTTTATTTAACAACATTCTTCATTTTTATAGCTTAAAGTTTATTTTGACCTAGTAAATTAAAAGTTCCCTGGAAATATAAAGATAAAGAATTATCTCAGAAAAGGAATATCAGTTTATGCTAAAAGGTAAAGATGGAAATGAAGTTTAAGAATAGATGTTGGAGATGACAAATCAATAAGAATACCAGCACGTTCAAACAGAAAGACCATTTGAAACGCGAAAGAACTATTTTGCAGTATCTTTTATATTTAAAATTGATATCTTATGCTGTAAATTTTTAGTCGCCAAAACTGGCCACCGATATGAAAATGTATGTATTAGATAAAGAAGTAGACAATTATCCTATACCATTAAAAGATAAAATTAATACCACACAATTTTGCTACAATACCCATTGCTTTTGTCAGGTGATTCAAAAATGTAAATGCTGTAAGAATGTAAAACTGTACAAACTAGGTGACACACTCAATAGGCTTTGAATCATTAACTCTTCAGTGCAGTGGGTCATTGTTAAAATTTTGAATCACCTGCCAACAGCAACAAGAATTGCAGAAATGTAGTATGATTTAATAAATGAATTTATGTTATCACTTAATTTTTCAGTTAATTGCTTTTCCTTTATCTAAACCAGAACATTTTTTCAGTATAGAATCAAATTCATTGTGGCCTAGTAAAATCTACATTGTATTTGAATTTACAAAATATTGAATATATTCAGTGCACAGTTACAAATAATTTCACACTACACTACTGTTACATATTTAAGATATGTCTTGACAGAGAGTAATACCTCTAAAAATTTGAACCAAGTTTCTGGTCTGACAGGACACCAAACTCAGCCTCAGGCAAGCCCAAAGATCTCTCTTTCTATTAATTATATATATATATATATATAAAACACATTTAGATAGGAAAGAAAGACAGTGAAGTCAACTTACCTGAAATCAACAGTTATTCCAGTCAAGTTAAGAAAATATTTCAATTATTCGAGGGCCTGAGCCCTCTTCCAGTCAAGAAAGATGGTCTGTACTGCATGTCAGCCGAGCACAAATTGACAAATCCAAATTAAGGTACACCAGCCATTCGACAGCAACAATCGACACATGACAAAGCCAACAACTCACTATCCCTCTCAAGGAAAGATCACAACAATTGAAAAATATCTGCAAAATACATGCATGCATGCACACACACACACACACACACATACATACATACACACACACATAAGAGTGAAAAGAAAATTAAGTTAAAAAGTAAATGAATGCAGGAAGGATTAAAGTAATCATTATAATAATAATTATATTCAGTAAAACTCCCAAATCTCCTGTCCATAGTATCGTTAACTTCCCTTCCCAAACTCTATCCAATGAAGAGATCTGTTCACCCCCAGCTCTGGACCCTTTTAGACTCACCTCCAACACCCTGAAATTCTAGAAAACAGTTCAATGGAAGCTACATTTTACCAAGAACCTCCAAATTAACCCTGAGATATGCAATATCATTGTTCCCTTGTCCCTGTCTTTCTAAATTTAAAGGACCTTCTAAATTATCATCTCCAAAACTGCCACTTAACCACAAGCTACAAACCTTCACCAACATTCTTGTCTCGCACGTTACTTCACCATTCTTTCTGAACTCCCTTTACATAGAACCCAGCCGTAACTATGGCCAATGCCAAGCCTTTTACCACTGCCGTAATGTATGCTGAGGCACTTCACCAGCTGGGGATGGCAAAACTCATAAATCTGACCCCAATACTTCTACAGCATCTGATATACACAAGTTTCTTCAAACATATAGCCCTCTTAAAAAAATTATCAACCTATTCTATCAAGTAAGTCACTCTAAAAAATCCTAGAAGACCCACCTTCTTGGGGGCCCAGGCTGCTCAATTGTCACTTACAACAACTCCCCCACTGAAAGGATTGGTGGTTGAATCCCTACTATCTATAGTGGCAAAACTACCTTCTTTCATTAGAGAGATCAATCACTTCCTTCGCTGCTTCCATGAACTCCCAAAACCACTTCCATGTGATACCCTCCTGGTTACCATAAATGTCTCCCTGTACACAAACATCCTCCATGCTAGTGGTCTGTCAACACATTAATATTTTTGTACCACAGGCCACCAATTACTTTACCCAGCACAAACTTATTGATTTCCCTCACCCAGTTTGTCCTCACCAAGAATTACTTCTCTTTCCAAAACCTCATCTACCGCCAAATAAGTGGAAATGCTATGGGCACCCGGATGATGCCCTCCTATGCCAACCTCTTCAAGGGACAATTGGAACATCAACAATTAAATTTATCTTCACTGAAACCCTTAAGGCCCTCTCACACCAGTGTGGGAATGGGAGTGGGAATCCCACATCTTGTATGGGACAGCATACTGCATGGCCCTCCACACCTTTGCAGGAATGAGAATTCATTTTCTATATATTATTAATTATCCTTCCAACATACACAGCAGTTTTACTTAAAATAATTAAACATTTATAAAAGTTTGAATAACGATCCACTAATGTCTTCAGATGATTGTTAGTAGGTCTAGCAGAAGAAGAAAATAGTGCCAAGTTATTAGAATAATAAGCAAAAAAACAATTATTTATATGGCTGTATCCTGTTTCTGAATTATTTACACCACATCAGTCAACTTTAAACCAACCAACACCTTAAAATATCTTCACTTCACCACTTGTCATGCTGAACATACCATACGCTCCCTCCCATATAGTTTAGCCCTTAGGCTCCGGAGCTTGAATTTGCTCTACTTGCAACAGTTGGTTCAGTCGACTGAGCAATAAAAAGAGTTCCTATTTTCAAGGACTGAGCACACTTTGTCAGAAGAATGTCTTAACTGCAGACACTAGGCACAAATATGTATGGAAAGGAAATATTGCACAGCCAGCACACAATTAGTACCTTCTTTCCTGATGAAGAATGCTCAGACACTCAAAAATATGAAACATTTTTACTGCTCAGCCAAACTGGATCAACTATTTCTTTCAGGTAAGTCAACTTTGCTGTCTCTCATTCCTATCAAAATGTGTTATTTAATTAATTTAGATAGGTACGAGGGCCAGGCTAGTTGACTTACCTTAAATCTACAGTTGGTCCAGTCAGTCTGGGCACAAACAGGAAAACATAATTGCGATATTGGTATCGAAAGGAAAGAGAGGTAGCGAATGTTCCCTGTGGCTTCACCGTACTTCAATTTCAGGTAAGACACAAGCTATATCTCCATACCAATATAACCATTATTTTCAACAATGTCATATCCTAAAACACTTATGGAATATATGACGAAGTCAAATAACACTTTTGGTTAGGATAGAGACAGTGATGCCAACTTACCTGAAATCAATTAATCAATTCAAGCCCGAACAGTACCCAGTTCAGGTCTTCCTTCCTGACTATAGTGCTGAGGCCCTTGAAAATTAGAACTTCCACCTATGCCAGACTGGACCAACTACTGATTTCAGGCAAGTCAGCATTGCTCTCTCTCTCTCTTTCCTTTCCAAATGTGTTATAAACGCACACACAAATGTTAGGGATTTTAATTATTAAGTGATGAAGCTACATTTGATAATTGGATAGCGAGGAAAGTTAGAAATATAGGAGAAAGGTTGGGAATATGCTCTGAAGAAGCATATGCTATAGGCAGAGTAATACACTCAAAGGAAGCATATGTTCAAAGCTTAGAGAGGAAAGGAAAACGGAAAGACTGAAAATATTATTCAGCAGAGCTGGGAATTGAACCCATATAAATTATATTAGTAAGGATATGACATTGTCAAAAATGATTGCAATATTGGTATGGAAAGGAAAAAGAGATAGGTTGTGGCTTACCTGAAAGTGAAGTGCGGTGTCATCATATGGGCTACTATGCAGTGATCAAAACTCCACAGTCCGTACCCGGCCGGTGCACGGAATGGTGTAACACTCCTTCCTGAAGAAGGAGGCTGAGAGCCTCCAAAAATTTGAAGAACAACCATCAGTTCCTTATGGTGACACCGCACTACACTTTCAGGTAACGCACAAACTCTCTCTCTTTTTCCTTTCCATACCAATATTAAAATTATATGTATATCTTCCCAGCACGACTGAACCAACTGTTGATTTAAGGAAAATCAGCTAACCTGTCTCTCTTTCCTAACCAAATGAGTTGATCAATTCAAACTTGTCACATTTTCTTAATTATACTATTATATATATATATATAAAAGGATCCCCCCTGCAATAAATGATTCAATATTACACATTACACACTACATTAAATGTGTTTGTGTTAGAAATGTATATATATATATATATATATATATATATATATATATATATATATATATATATATATACACACATATATACCAGAAATAAAGACAGCATGGCCAAAATCAACAGATTGACTTGCCAGGTTTTGAAAAAAAATAATCGAATTTTTAGGTTCTCAATTTATTAAGGACAGGTTTATAGGTTTTGTTATCCCCCACACGGTAAAGTGCCTTAGCTGTTATAATTTAGTAGGGACATGTTTACAAAGGAATTATGAGCAAAAAATTTAAAAAGCGTTGACACACTTCACCAGCTGTGCATGACAAAACTTATAAATCTGGCACTACTAAATAAAAAACTAAGATGTGGACTTAGGTCCTCGAAAACTTTTGGACTGGACCAACAGTAAGTTTCAGGTAAGTCAGCTATGCGGTCTCTTTTTTCTATTCATTTATGTGTGTATATATATGGTTCATAAAGCTATTGACTATGAAACACTCACCTGTTGTTGGACTTGCAGTTGTAACTGGTGGTGTAGCTCCTTGAGGTGTATTGACCATATCAAAACCAGTCTGCGTTCGTCTACTTGTGCCACCTGCAATTGCAGTGGAACCCGTATTGACTTGTGTTGTTCGTGAGAACCGTCCTCGATCTCGCTGCTCCTCAGTGCACGCTTGCCGGGATCCCCCCTGCAATAAATGATTCAATATTACACATTACACACTACATTAAATGTGTTTGTGTTAGAAATATGTTGATCATTTGCTTGAACACTTTGGGAAAACCAAAACCACATTATGAAAGTTGATAAAACCATAACCCTGACAATTATGAACACTGTGGCATTACCCCAATACTCTGAATATTTGAAGAACATCCTTCTGTCTTGAATGGCAAAACCGAGCTACAATTTCAGGAAAGCCACAAAATCTCTCTCTTTCCTTTCCATACCAATGATCTCAATTTTTTGACAATGTCACATCCATAAATTGTGTATGTATATATATTGTAATGTAAGTTATATTTGATAATTTTTCTTTAATATTATTGTCAGCGTAATTATTGAGGCCAGAGCATTGTTTTTTAATAAATAATTTTTTTGTTATCTTTTTAAAAATTTGTTTAATTCTAGGACAAATCCTATAAATTATATTGTCCTTTTAAAATTAGGTTTTTTTTACTTAATTTGACATTTCAATGTGTTGGAAGTAACTTTTCATTAATTGTATACCACATAAATTGGTCCAAAACTGGTGCCATTTTTATTATATAATATTGAATAATACAATATATATACATAGGCTGGGCACAAATCCTTCCTGACGAAGAGCTCATTTGCACTTTTCTGTCACCTCTGGTCAACTGGAACATCTATTGATTTCAGGTGTTGGAATCGTCTCTCTTTCCTTTCTAAATGTGTTATTTAATTTGACCTTTCCACATTTTCCTTAAGTGTGTTTATATATATATATATATATATATATATATATATATATATATATATATATACACACACACACACACACACACACATATATACACAACACACACACTTCAAATAATTCCAATCTAGATTCCTAGTTTGTGAGGGAGGGGATATATATTACAAATAAGGAAAATGTGAAGAGGTCAAATTAAATAACACATTTAGATAGGAAAGAGAGACAACGATGCCAACTTAACTGTTGCTCCAGTCTTGCAGTGGTTATTACCCAATGATTGGAAATGTGCTCTTATACACCCACAAAAAGGGTGACCGAACTGATGTTAACAAATACTGAGGCATTTTGCTGCTACCAGTCCCATACAAGATCCTCTTTTTGTGCCTATTACAGAGAACACAGGAACAACTTGAACGCAAGATTGGGGAGTATCAGGTTTCAGACCCAATAGATCATGCTCTGAACAAATTCTTAATTGTAAAACCAACACTGAAAAACAGAAATCTGAGACAATTTTATGTACATTTGTCGACTTCAGGAAGGCTTATGGGTCAGTAGACCACAAATTTGTTTTCAACACTTATAGAATTTGGACTTGACCATAACACACAAAGAGTATACACCAATGCAAATCAAAAGTCAAGTTCACGGCAGAAATTTTGGAAAGTTTTGAAATTACAACCGGAGTTAGACAATGAGACGGCCTTTCCCCATTACTAGTCAACATAATTTTAGTTAGGTTATAAGAGAATGAAAAAAAGAACTAAGAAGATGCAACCTATGGAAACCAGTTCAAATTAGTAGAAAAGTTGAAGTCATATGCCTAGCCTTTGCTGATGACCTTGCAATACTATCAGAAAATGAGCACAATGCATGTAGAATTTCTAAAGGAGTGTGCCGAAAAAGTTGACCTACAAATTTAACTTGAAAAACTGTGTGTACAATCTAAAAAGCACAATCTTAGCATGAAATATGAACAGACTAAGAGTCTCACATTTCATATACTTAGGGAAAATCCTGGCACCCACAAGTCTAGAACAAAAATCTCAGGACATACAGGTACAGAAACTAAAGAGGGTCAATGATAGAACGTTTCAACTATATAACAAAAAATTCATATCCATTCAATCAAAATTGAAACACAACACAGTAATAATGCAGTGGAAACATTGTCACTTCACAAAAAGACTCTACTACAGAACCTACAGAAAAAAGAACGTAAAATCATTAGAAAAATTCTTGGTCCACAAAAAAACAGTAGATGGGTATAGACTTCAAACCAACAAAACTACAGAGCAATCTTCAAACATCTTGACCGATATTAGGAAAAGGCAACTAACATTCTATGAACATATATATGGACTCCCTGAATATACTGACATGCCAGATTCTCTCAGCAACTGAAAACCTTAAAGGCACGACATGGGCTGAACATGTACGAAGAGACATGAATGATGCTCAAATCGCCAGTCAGGATACTAAAGATCGAGACATCTACAGAAGCAAAATTGACAAATGGGTAGCCCAGCCAGACACAAAAACCAAAAAGCACGGCATAACTTGGTCAGAAGTGAGAAAGGAAGCCATGAGTGAGAAAATGTAAATGTCAGGGAACTGTAGAGGCTTCATGTGATCCACATAGGGTTTACTTCATGAATAATAATAATAATTTTTATTACTATTGGGCATTGCAGGCCTTGGAAATTCTGTGAAAAATTAGAGAACTGACAAAAACAAAAGTAAATTAACTATAGAGTTGGGGAGTGTGTGTGGTTTAGGGAAAGGAAGTAGTTAAGGTCGTTGCATCCGTGAATTTGCCTAGATTGTAGGACATGTTGGAAGGAGAGTTGTCAGAGGTGGAATTCAATATTGGAGGAATTGGAGGGTAGGGTTTTGAGAATGGCCAGTGAAGTACTGGTCAAAATTGTTGGTATTGTGGCTCCAGTCATGAGCAACTATTTGGTTTTCAGATTTTGAGAGTACATGTGGTGATGATTAATGATGAATTTGAGAATGTCTTTGACCAATGCAGAATGCATAGATGAGACTCCAACAAGCATGAAATAAACCCACCAAATTCAGTTTATATCAGAGAGTGTGCCATTAACACTCTTAGAAATTGGTCTAGGCTAGTGGAGATGATGCTTCAGTTTGAATTGCAGTCTTGTGTAAGTTAAACACACAATGAAGATGAGTTTGTGTTGTCCAGGAACAGAGATGGCAGTAAGGCGTATGCTCAAATTTAGTGGAGAACAGAAAGTTGGACAGTGGACAAGATATCTGTTTTTGGAAGAAGATTTGGTAAATAAACAGGGTATTCAATGTGGAGCAAATTTGAGGGGCCCTAATGGTTAGACTGCATGGAAGGATGTGCTTTCATAGTAACAACTAGTGATGTGATGTGATCTGAAAGTAGTTGGCAGCTTTTAAGTATACTGATGTAGTAAATAAAACTATGATTAGTAATACTAAAAAATGACCTTTTTACAGACAACTTTTAAATAAGAGAAACATAAAATAAGTAAATAATAAGAAAGAAAGACAAAAATAGTGATAATATAAACACCATACAATGATTTCTGGAAGCTTAGATTCTTCCACAATTTAACCAGGCAGGACTTGAACCTGCATGATCTGCTCATTACACAGACACCTTAACCATCTCGGCCACCGGGTCAAGTTCCTGACTAAGTCAAATATTTACAGTCTTTCCTTCTTCTTCCATCCTTCTCCCTGCTTTGAACATATGACTTTCATTGTCCATGATCCTACACCTGGGCATATGAATTAACATTCAAAAAAGTATAATCCTCCTATTTATTTCTATCCTTCCTCACTATCCAAGATCGAATGTGACACCAAATCAGTTCCTAACTTTGTGTGTGTATTTATGCAATATTGGTATGGAAGAGATAGCTTGTGGCTTACCTGATTGTGAAGTACAGTGTAGTCATAGGGAAACGAATTGTTCATAAAATTTTTGGATGCTCTCAGCCTCCTCCTTAAGGAAGGAGTGTTACACCACTCCAAGCACTGGCTGGCTGCGGAGTTTTGACCACCACACAGCCAGTAGCCCATAAACAATTACCACCCCACCAAGCCACTAACTTTTTCTCTCAAGGGGAGGTCGTGGCATAGGAAATGTTCTGATAGTGATCATTCATACATAGCACTTTATACATATATGTTTAAACATACACATACATACACACACACGTGTATGCCTAAACATACATACATGCATAAGTATGCTCATACATACTCATATGGACTTGTGGAAGTAGGGGTGGCAGGTAGGGAGTACACTATTTAAAGGATGTCGCAAGACATGTTGGAAGGAGAGTTCCCACAGATGCAGTTCTGGCTCTGATGAATCAGTGGGGTAGACCTTCAAGGATGGTGAGTGTGAAGAATCGGTTGAAATTGTGTGCTCGCTCCCCCCCCTCCCTCTCACACACACACACTCTCTCCTCACTCTCTCTCTCACACACACACACAAACACACACACACACACACACTCACTCACTCACTCTCTCTCACACACACACACAAACACACACACACTCACTCATACATACACACATGGTCTCATGAAAGTGGGGATGGCACATAGGAAGGGCACTATTTACAGGATGAAGAGTCCAGGGCTTTGCCTGGACTGCAAGACATGTTGGAAGGAGAGTTCCCACAGATGGAGTTCTGGCTCTGATGAATCAGTGGGGTAGAGCTTTAAAGATGGTGAGTGTGAAGAATTGGTTGAAATTGTTTGTATTGTGGCTATGGGCGTGAGCAGCTACTGGAAATTGAATTTTCGAAAGTTTGACAGTGCTGCAGTGATTGACTATTCGTTTAAGGAGGGGGCTTTTTATTTGGCATATACAGAATGCAGAGCATGACCTCCCCTTGAGAGAGAAAGTTAGTGGCCTGGAGGGGTGTTAATTGTTTATGGGCTAATAGCCATGCGGCGGTCAGAACTCCGCAGTCCACTGCCAGCCAGTGCTTAGAGTGATGTAACACTCCATACTGAAGAAGGAGGCTGAGAGCCTCCAAAACTATGTAGAACAACCTTCAGTTCCCTATGGCTACACCATACTTCACTTTCAGGTTAGCCACAAGCTATCTCTCTTTCCTTTCCTTTCCATACCAATATCTTGGATAGTGAGGAAGGATAGAAATAAATAAAAATAGGAGAAATAGGAGGATTACGCTTTATGTGAATTCATATGGTCGGGCGAAGAATTACGCACATAGAAAAGCATATGTTCAAAGCAGAGAGAAGGATGGAGAGAGAGATAGAGAGAGAGTGTGTGTGTGTGTGTGTGTGTGCACAAGCCCAAGAGACCAGAAAATGGTATGTAGTACAAACAAATTTCTTATCTGTAAACCCTATATATAAATATCTACCATTAGATTTTAATCAGATTTCGATAACTCCATTAAAATTATGTAAGTTTTAGATTAAGAATAGTTGCTTTTCTTATTGTAAATTAAATTTCATTTTTGTATCATCTTTATTAGAGGTCCAATAGGCGGCCTTGAAAGTGAGTTCCCACGAAAGCATAGGTATAATAATATTAAAAATTGTAAATTCATTGAAAACTTAATTTTGTAAAATAAATTGTTATCTTTATAAATTGTTATTATAATTGTTCAATTTAAATTCCTTCATTTTTCCCTTAATTAAAATAAATTACTATGTTAATTGGCACCTAAGTGATAGCTTATTTCAATCTTAACTATTTTATTTACTACTCAACATACTGGCACTTTATTTTATTGTTTTGTTGTAATTTTACTATCTCTATTAGAGATGGTTCATTTTGATGACCAAATAAATTGGCACACCAACATGAGGCATGTATTTTTTTTTAAACAATAGTGTAATTACTACATTAATTGGCGCCCAATGTGGTGGCATGTTTCTCATAATAAAGAATAGGGTAAATTTTTAAAGAAAATTGACTGTAACATTGATGAAATATTGATGCAAGTAGTATAGTAATATGTGCATACAATATTTTGCTATTTTTTTAAGTGTGTTTGTAAATATTTAGGTTTATTAATATAAAAAGTAATTAATTGTGCATTTAAATTGGGGAGGATCTGTTAGGAATAAATAGTTTTATAATAGTTCATGTTGTTAAGAAATAAAAAGCAATTGCCGGATAAAATAGAGATAGAATTATTAAAGCTAATAGAGCTAGTAATAAAATGGATTTAGAAGAAGTGAATGTGGTCAAGCAATTAGTGACGAGTTTGCAGAACAAGTATTCGAGGTATCAGAAAATACTGGTATGGAATTTGAAAAACAAGAGGGCGAGAACAATCCTAGAAATTTGAAATTATTAGGAGAAGGAATAAGGGAATTGGAAAATGTAGAAATAAAAAATCAGAATTTAGGTAATAAGGATGTTAATAACTCTGTGTGGAAATGTGGAAGGGAATAGTGTAAATAGGATGACATTGGAGTATTTGGAAAAACTAAATAAAAATATAGCTGATTTGAGCACAAAAAATTACAACATTGATAGGAAATTAGAAGATAAGAATTTATCTGATTTGAGCACAAAAGGTGATAAAAATATAGCAGAGTTCAGGGCAGATTTAAGAGAATGGACAAAGGAGAATAATGAAAGTAATGATAACATACGCCAAAATATTCACATAGGTATTGCAGAGATAAAATCTGATTGTACAGAAGTAGTAAATAAGAAAGTTATAAACACCAAAGTAGAAACAAGTGAAATATCAAAGAAAGTGGATTTATTGGAGAATAAATATAATTAAAATATTAATTACATGAAAGTGATAGTTACTGAAAATGTTGATAAGAATGTAGATTTTTGGGGGGATGAAGGTTATGATACTAGAGAGATTAAAGAGTTAGATATTGCAGATATTGATAAACAAAAACATGAAGTATTGGGAGAAATAAAGATAGAGGAAAAAGTTAATGAAATAGAAAATAAGTATGAGGGAATAGTAGAAATATTGCAGGAAGAAAGTATAAACAAAGACAATACTGTGATACTTGATAACAAAGAAACTGAATTGGGGACAAATGGAGGAATTATTATTCCATACAAATCAGTAATGAATTAGGATATGCAACGATTAAAGAACTGAGATTTGAAAATTTAAAACAATTTATTGGATTTATAATATTATTTTAAAATAAGACCTATTCATAAACTTAAAGATTAATTATGGAGGGAATAGAAAATACTAAACATGGAAAATATTTGATTGTAGATGCACTAGAGAAAAGCAAATTTTGTGAGTATGTGCATCAATCAAAATATGAATTTAGGATATGGGATAAATTCCAAATTAGTTACTACTCACGAATAGGGGGCAATAAGAGCTATTATAATTTTATAAATTTTATTTTACGTTTTATAAGAATAATTTCCCTATTTTTTTTTTAACTTTTGAGAATTATTGAGTTAAAAGGAAGCATGGCTGCCTCAAGTGTAAAAGACATATTGATTTTGAATTGATTTAATTTATTTTGACTTGTCCAATTTAATTAAATACGGGGCAATAAATGCTTTAAAGTTTTATAAATTTATTTTATTTTGAGAATGCACATATAATTATGCCTGCAAATAAAATTTAAATTTAATAGTTTATTTCTAAAGAAATGATAATACATTGCATCAATATGAAACAATAAATTGTAAATATTTATTTAATGGTAAAATTTATATACAAAATAAATTAAGAAATCTGACGGTCACTAAATTAGTTCTAATTCCTTAATGGATTTTCCTAATACTGTGTGTATATATTATGTAATAGTAAGGATGTGACATTGTCAAAAATAATTGCAATATTGGTATGGAAAGGACAGAGAGATAGGTTGTGGTTTACCTGAAAGTGAAGTGCGGTTTCACCATAAGGAACTGAAGATTGTTCTTCAAATTTTCAAAGACTCTCAGCCTCCTTCTTCAGGAATGAGTGTTACACCATTCCGGCCGGCTGTGGACTGTGGAGTTTTGACCGCCGCATGGCCGTGAGCCCATAAACGATCAACACCCCACCAGGCCACTAATTTCTCTCTCAAGGGAAGGTTGTGGCATAGAAAAGGTTAGGATACAGATCATTCATACAAAGCATCCCATGTATACATATATGCTTGAACATACAAATAAACATAAACATGCACAGACACACACACACATGTATGAATACCCATACATACATGAGCATGCGCTCTCTCTCTCTCTCTCTCTCTCTCTCTGTCTCTCTCCCCCCCCTTCTCCCTCTCTCTCTCCCCCCTTCTCCCTCTCTCTCTCCCCCTCCCCCCCTCTCTCTCTCTCTCACACACACACACACGGTCTCGTGAAAGTGGGGATGGTACGTAGGAAGGGCACTAATTACAGGATGTTGAGTCCAGGGCTTTGCCTGGACTGCAAGACATGTTGGAAAGAGAGTACCCACAGATGGAGTTCTGCTTCTGATGAATCGGGGGGTAGAGCTTTAAGGATGGTGAGTGTGAAGCATTGGTCGAAATTGTTTATATTGTGGTTTTGGGCGTGAGCAGCTACTGGGAATTGACTTTTAGATAGTTTGACAATGCTGCAGTGGTTGGCTATTCGTTCAGGGAAGGGTCTTTCAAAATCAGATTGATTATTTTATATATTCTTTTCAAATAATCTAATTATATTTCAATAAACAAAAAAAATAAATGTAATGAAAATCAAAAATGTTAAAATTATGAAACACATATATTTAAAATAACACAGTATAAAACTGGCAAAAAAATTAAGATCCTTGACGTGGAACCCAATAATCATCATAGACAAATTTCGGAAATTGTTCACATCAAAATTCTCAAACGGTATGCCCTTATTATTCAAAGTGACATCAACTCTTTGAGTGAAGTCTACTATCTTTTGTTACCCACTTGACTGCTTCTATCATCTTTGGACAGCTATATATATATATAAATATTAATTATATTAGTAAGGATATGACATTGTCAAAAATAATTGCAATATTGGTATGGTATATATATATTAACTATTAATTGTCCACAATAAGACTGTCTATATTTGCCTGGTCAGGAACTTGACCCGGTGGCCGAGATGGTTAAGGCGTCTGTGTACTAAGCAGAATACGTGGGTTCAAGTCCCGCCTGGGTCAAATATTTTCGGCCTTTCCTTCTTCTTCCATCCTTCTCTCTGCTTTGAACATATGCTTTTCTATGTGCGTAATTCTTCGCCCGAGCATATGAATTCACATAAAGCGCAATCCTCCTATTTCTCCTATTTATTTCTATCCTTCCTCACTATCCCAGTTTGAATATATATATATATATATATATATATATATATATATATATATATATATATATATATATATATATAACAGCTCACAGAAGTTTCCCAGTTTCTTGTTTATGTACTTGAGGGTTCACAAATCTGTAGAAGAAACATTGTATCTTTTTTATTCTGGTGAGGTCCGGTTTTGGCCATATTGTATCTAGATGGACAAAAACCTAGACGTCGTCATCCCAACCTGTAACCTACTTCAGAACCATATAGCTGAAATGTTAACATGTCCTTATTGTTCTAAAGCCAATTGAAGAGTGTTGGATGTTAGCTTTGAATTAAGTTCAATTGTTCTGGAAGTGAGTTAATAAAACATGGTGAGGTTATATGGAAGACTATAATGTAGCTGTTCGTTGAGTCAATGTTTTTAAAGTGGTAGCTTAGATTTTTTTATGGTAGGAAAGGCAAGGAACTGAATAGTTCAATGTCTCTGGGTATACCAAGGGATTCTTTTGTGAATGCATTTTCTACTGAACAGTTCCTGAGAATTTAATGTTGTCACTGGCAAGTCTGAAGGTGTCTATGAACACATGAATGGATAAAGACATTTTGGAAGTACTGAAAGTAGTTAGAAATATTGAGTATGACTTTGACAGGGTTGTTGGTTTATGTATGCATCTATCTGGTTTGTGTATGGTAGGGTTCCATTATATTAAATTGAATACTTCAGCTTAAACAAAATGAGGGGATGATGTAATTTAAGAGGAAACCCTGTTTGGGAATGTATGTATTCTTCCACCTTGACTGCAGACCATATTTTATTTACTGCACAAAGTAAATTGTAATAAAATACTAATTCTGATTTTGTTATTAATACATTCATTAACAATACTTGTGTTAAAAGATAGATTTCAGTACTTACAAATTTCAGCATATTCCAGTCAAACACATAGTCATATGTGAATCCTTGCCGATGGAAAAGTGTCCGAAATAAATGACGCATATATGAATAATCAGGTCGTTCTTCAAACCGCAGAGAACGACAGTACTTTAAATAGGTATGAAATTCAGCTGAAACAAACATAAAGGATACATTAAAGTTTAATATGTCTAGAAGTGATTTCATACTTAGATACACCTGGTTTTGATTAAAATTTCTAAGCTCACTTCCTTAACACAATAGTAATTTTAACACACTTTTATAAGCTTCAATTAAAGGCACAGGATTTTTGGAGTTTGAAATTGATGTGAGCCAACAGATTTATCAAAACTGCCTCTCTCTGTACCTCACAAATAGTTACTCGAATGAAAAAAAATGTATCCTGGACCTGGCATCTCCAGCAAAACTTTGGTATTTCCAGTGCTATTGACATTTTTTCTTCTCGTCTTTTTCTCCCCCCCCCCCCAATGATGAAATTGTTATGATATGGGGAAATAAAAGGTAGAGAGAATTTAACAATAAATAGAAAACCATTAAGGGTTGTGAAAAGCTTCAAATATCTATGGAGTTTTAACCTTGAAGATGGAAGTACCAGAAGAATGTAAAAAGATCCTCTAATCAATGTACTATGCACCCATACTGATGCAACAGGAACATGGGCAACAAAGAGGGAAGATAATAACATTAGCAACCAAAATGAAGTTCCTGATGGAAACAATGCGAAAGTCACAGAGACATAAGAACAGAAATGATGAAATCGGAGAAAAAGCTGGTCCGGCCAGCATGCAGTTCAGACCTTCTCTCCTGACGAAGGGGGCTTAGGTCCTCAAAAATTTATGGCATTCCCTCAGTCTGTTCTCACGAGTAACCAAGTAGCGGTCGAGCAGAGTCTGTTCTCACGAGTAACCAAGTAGCGGTCGAGCAGAGTCTGTTCTCACGAGTAACAAAGTAGCGGTCGAGCAGAGTCTGTTCTCACGAGTAACCAAGTAGCGGTCGAGCAGAGTCTGTTCTCACGAGTAACCAAGTAGCGGTCGAGCAGAGTCTGTTCTCACGAGTAACCAAGTAGCGGTCGAGCAGAGTCTGTTCTCACGAGTAACCAAGTAGCGGTCGAGCAGAGTCTGTTCTCACGAGTAACCAAGTAGCGGTCGAGCAGAGTCTGTTCTCACGAGTAACCAAGTAGCGGTCGAGCAGAGTCTGTTCTCACGAGTAACCAAGTAGAGGTCGAGCAAAGTCGGTTCTCGTTAGTAACCAAGTAGAGGTCAAGCAAAGTCGGTTCTCGTGAGTAACCAAGTAGAGGTCGAGCAAAGTCGGTTCTCGTGAGTAACCAAGTAAAGGTCGAGCAAAGTCGGTTCTCGTGAGTAACCAAGTAGAGGTCGAGCAAAGTCGGTTCTCGTGAGTAACCAAGTAGAGGTCGAGCAAAGTCGGTTCTCGTGAGTAACCAAGTAGAGGTCGAGCAAAGTCGGTTCTCGTGAGTAACCAAGTAGAGGTCGAGCAAAGTCGGTTCTCGTGAGTAACCAAGTAGAGGTCGAGCAAAGTCGGTCCTCGTGAGTAACCAAGTAGAGGTCGAGCAAAGTCGGTCCTCGTGAGTAACCAAGTAGAGGTCGAGCAAAGTCGGTCCTCGTGAGTAACCAAGTAGAGGTCGAGCAAAGTCGGTCCTCGTGAGTAACCAAGTAGAGGTCGAGCAAAGTCGGTCCTCGTGAGTAACCAAGTAGAGGTCGAGCAAAGTTGGTCCTCGTGAGTAACCAAGTAGAGGTCGAGCAAAGTGGGTCCTCGTGAGTAACCAAGTAGAGGTCGAGCAAAGTCGGTCCTCGTGAGTAACCAAGTAGAGGTCGAGCAAAGTTGGTCCTCGTGAGTAACCAAGTAGAGGTCGAGCAAAGTTGTTTTCACAAGTAACCAAGTAGAGGTCGAGCAAAGTTGTTTTCACAAGTAACCAAGTAGAGGTTGAGCAAAGTTGTTTTCACAAGTAACCAAGTAGAGGTCGAGCAAAGTTGTTCTCAGAAGTAACCAAGTATCGATTGAGTAAAGGCTGTTCCTGTGAGTAACCAAGTAGGAATCGATCGAGCAAAGTAGATGCTGGGTAAGAGCAGATATTGGTTACATTCAGCCTACAATATTAAATATCTTTTAAAGTAAAGTTGGCAGATACATGTAGGGCAAAAGAAAATACTTGAACGATTGTTGGTGAATTGAGTCAGGTGGTCAGTTGGCCAGAAATTTAGGAAAGTGCAAAGTTGTGAGCAGATTTAGGATGTGAACAGTGAATGACCTGTTTAAAAAGTTTTCTTTAAATTTCAGTAGAGTTCACTGGATTTCAGATTTATTTAGATTTTTCTTATATTAATTGTTATTGTACATTTTATTATTCTTTTGTAACTCCTTTGATTTTCATTTGACAAATTACTGTAACTATTAGAGGCCCAATAAGCAGCCCTGAAGAATTAAGAATTTTATTAAATGCTGTGGCAATTATTTAAAAACTATGTATAGAACCCAAATAAAAATTTAAATTTGTATCATCATCAAATGAAAAGTTGAGAGCTACAAGTTTTGGTTTTAATACTGCCTGATGGTGTTAACTTGTCTTAATCTCACAACTAATAAATTGGAAAAAACTGTGTTTCAGATAGTTGAAGTGGTATAAATATTTCATAAACTATTCAAATTTGTATGAAATTTCAAGTTTTATGTACGCAACAGGACTTTTCACATTTTTTAAGCTTTTATACACATTTGCAGAATTCACATTAGGAGTATAATGTTTTGAAATGTACTAATGGACAGCACAAACATAATGTTTATAGTGATTTATACTATGTACTCAACATTGGCACTTTATGCAGATTTTGTGCTGCTGCCAAAAAATCCCCTTAAGTGTGTAACTTGAGGACCAAAGCACATTAAAATTTAAGATTTTGACCAATTTAGTTAAGGTTTATAGGCACCATTGTTGTAAAATTGGAGATGGTTAACAGGGAGCCATAGTTGAGTCACAACTTGCCTAGTTATTATATTTTGACTGCAAAACCATCTGCAAGTACAACAAATTGAAAATGAAACTTAACCAAACAAAGAAATTAATTTTTTTAAAAAAGCCGAAATAAATATCAGAGCATTAGAAATCCTAATGACAGTTATCAAATCTGGCTGTTGATATTAATTTATTCTAATTTACCATACATTATACTGATTGATAATGTCATGCATTGTAGTTGAATGAAATAACGTAGCTTTGACATATACTTTACTAATAATAAAAGCAACAAGAATGACAATCCAGTACAAATTTTTTAGCTTATGTCAGTAGCTTACCAGAATACCCTTTACAAAGATCTTCTATGGAAGTAGACATTTTCTTTTCACTAATCCGTTCATACTTCTGTCTTTTATTAGCTGCCTTTAAGCCTTGCCAAGGCAGAGAACCTCTATTAAAATACATAAGGACATATCCTAACGATTCTAAGTCATCTCTACGGCTCTGTTCTGGAATATAAAAAAATTATGTGTCACCAATTAAGTACAACAAAAGCTACTGGACATAACAAAACATTATTATTTTACTGTGCCAGTCTAACATAACAATTTATACTATTGTTAATACAAACTAAATATCCACAATATAAAAAGTATTCCTTGCTTCAATTATTCAATGCATCCCTCTCAATTCTTTCACAACTTGCAACATCAAACTTATTCCTATTATGGACAATTAAAAAACAACTGTGAAAAAGAAGTTGCTCAAATAAAATTACATTTCCAGTCCATCAGGAAAACTTTTTAACCCAGCTGTGCCCACAGAGATCCCACTGAGCTATAAATTATACAAACAAACTTTAGTATAAACCACTAAAACATTCAGTGCTTGCACAATAAGATTAATATAGTTTAAGTTGTATGTGCAAACAACTATTCTAATATGGTACTAACAGAATATGTGTGCCAGAAAAGAAGAATTTGCAATCATTATATAGATTTTTCTGGTATACCAATGTATGAGTAAGAATGTGGAAAGACAGCAGAGAGCAAACCAAAGTAAAGGTATGAAGGAAACAAGAAAACAGAAACGAAACACAAACAAGTGAAAGTGTTGAAGTAATAAATCATCCAGAAGGAAAGCTGATAACTACTCCAACATGTCAAACAGTAATGAAACTCTGTTCATCATCTGGAGGAGAATAAGTTTCAGATACACAGTAGGAGTCTGTACACTCACTAAATTCAGGCTAGTCCTAGATAGACAGTTATCTTGACATTTAGCATCAGAATGAAGATGCAGACGAAAGGTTCAAGTATTTACATTCAGTAGGAGAACTGGTGTCAGCTACTGGAACTATGACTAATCAAGGACAGCCAAACTTTAAGGAATTTAATGCTTGGTTGAGAAACTATTTTGTCGAGTCTAAAATAAGCAGCTTCTTTAGACTTTCATTTGAATTTATGGGGTTCTGAACAAAAAAATTAAAATATTATCAAGTCAAACCTATGGTAGTTTGCCCACCAATACTTGGCAAGTTTTGGATTTTGTGACTTCCCCCTGTAGTACATTCTTTTAGAGTTCATTTACTGTAAGAGGAGACAGCTTTTTTCCCACTCGCATGGTATTGAGTCTTGCTAAAAAAAAAATCCGAGGGAGGGTTGGTGTGGCAAATTTTGCTGCAGAGGGAACTGTGACCAGTAAATATTGTTTTTATATCAAATTGATGAGATTCTATGGAGTTTTTTGGACAGTTTTGGAATATGTGCTATAAATATGGTAGGGTGAGAGGACTTGGATTGGGTGTTTTGAATAGCTTTCTGTCTTGCCTTTTTATGGTGTTTTATTTTATTGCAATTCTGAAGGTATGTTTTTAAACTCTTCTTTAAATAAGTATACTTCAGAACAGATGTTTTTGGTCTAATGAAGAGGCTGGAAAATTGAGGTACCTTCAGCCTGAGTATATTGGTTTTCTATAAATGATTGTAATCAAATGACTTGTGTGTTTATGTACAAGGATGTCCAGAAAGCGGATAGAATTATTGTTTTCAATTTATAACATAAATTTTAGTTTAGCAAAAAATATATATATTCCCTTGTCATTGTCAAATAATTTCAAATCCAGAAGAAATTGCTACACTCAATATTGAAAATTACACTTGTTTGAGAAGCTATTTTAGATTGATACATTAAAGTGTTGGGAGATGATGTCATTCTATAGTTCCAGTGAAAAATATGGAATGGCTAAGTAAACACTCAATATGCTTTGGCATTGAAGTTGCAGGGACAGTAATTACAAATCAAAGACTTTTGAATATGGCTTGTGCTGTGTCTCCTTGCTCTTGCATTTTGAATCACCTTATGAAAGCAACATCAATTTCAGAAATGATGTGATGTGCAATATTTATTTAATCACTTAATTTCAAAGTAATAGAACACTACATACAAAATTATTATAATCAGAGATGATTTGAATATGAACTGGTTAAATTGCAGTGAAAAGATAAATGCTCTCAAAAATATTCTACAAGGTTTTGAGGTTAAAAAAAAAACAATAAGGGATTTTGCAGCATCACAAATGGTTGAAATCCCAGTTAGGCTATGTCATTACAAATTCCTCAACAACCTTACACAGAACCGAATTTGTTGATGTGTCTTCAGATCATTACGGTAAAGTAATTAATTAACAAGATCTCAAAATATAAGAAACGAGACGAGCAATAATTGTACAAAACATGCAGGAAACTTAATTTAAATTGGAATAATCTGAAAGGTGAAGAAAATGTTCTCAGGGTTTCCACCCAGGGCAAACAGCAATTGTAGTGTGACGTTTTGACGGACAAAAGCATTTCTATAATTTTTTCCTTCGAAACGTCACGCTACAATCATTTGACCCAGAAGGAAACCTGAGAATGCTTTCATCAAAGATGGACTGTGAAATACTTTGATAATCTGAAAGGTGTTATAGGAGATAAATGGCAACATTTTTATAAACATATTCTGACCTCATTAAATGACATGCCGTATAATACAACTGTAAGAATACACAACCAACAATAACAAACTTTAAAGAGCAAATTAGAGGTGCTCATTGTTTTATAAAACTAAATGCCTAGAAATATATGAACAAAACAGAAAGTTTTAAAATATAAAAATAAGGGTCCACAAAATTGTAAAACAACATACTATGAAGTAATAAATCAGTCTAAAAATATAGGAAAGGCATTTTAGATAGTTGCAATAGTATTACCAAAGTCAGAAAAAATGAAACTTCCTCTCATCCTCCTCCAGCTCAATGACATGATTAATATAGCATGGAAGAAGGTATATTTTCTGATTTTTTAAATAAACAATAACTGTTTTTAGGCCAATACATTCAAAAGGCTACAAACTGGAGATTCAAACTACAGTAAAATTTCAATGTTAAGTTTTTGAAAAATTTATAAAAAATACAATACTATTGATTTCAGGTTAAGTCAACTTCACTGCCTCTCTTTCCCGTCTAAATGTGCTATACATATATTATGTATAGATTATATTAATACATTAGTCCAACAATTGATTAGAATAGGAAGAGGGTGATATGAGCGCCATCAATACTGTGTTTAAAACAAATTGCACGAACACAATGTTAGAGAATTTGAATTTTTCACTCATTTAGGACGAATGCTTGATCAGTCTGCATGCTGTTTCTCTAAAAACTTTTAACTTTAAAGCATTGTGAAATATCCATAAATACACTATGTTTAAAAAGTACAATACAAAAACTGACAAATCTTACATACAAAATTATTCTAGTTTATCTAATTTTAAACACTATTGTTCAACTAGTGTATATAAATAAATTCGTGGCTAAAGACAAGTAACCACAATACATACCTATGCCAAGATGTGTATTGATACTCGCATAGCGAGCTGTTCCAGTTAAATTTTTATTTTCTCGATAAGGTATATGTTGTTGAGATCGTCCATCCCGATACTTTTTGGCTAGTCCAAAATCAATTATATAAACTAAGTTTCCTTTCTTACCAAGGCCCATTAAAAAATTGTCAGGTTTGATATCACGATGTATGACATTACGACTATGTATATAGTCTATTCTAGACACCTAAACAAACAAACATAATTTAGCACACACTGGCATATGTTTAAAAGCAAGTGATCTTTAATTGATTACCAGTTGATCAGCCAGCAACAGAACAGTCTTTAAAGAAAATCGCCGTGAGCAAAAGTTGAACAAGTCTTCTAATGAAGGTCCCAATAATTCCATCACCATTACATTGTAGTCTCCTTCTGACCCACACCACTTAATAGTTGGTATGCCGACTATGAACATAATGTGAAATTAAAATGTTTAAATATTTAATATATGTCACTTCTTTTACATTACATTTATAGAATTACCTCCACCCTGTAGTATCCTATAAAACTTTGACTCGATGTGAAGCTGTGGATGTCTGGTTCTAATGCTTTCTAATTTAATAGCCACTTCTTCTCCCGTTGATATATTAGTCCCTGCAATAAAACTCGCCTCATTTAGAAATATTGGTGTCTCCAATGTTATATATTCAAAACGTCTCACATGATAGCATACCTAGATAAATGTCTCCAAACGATCCGCTACCTATTTTACGGCCTAATCTGTATTTATTACCCACTCGCAGCTCCATTTCTGAAAATATCCGGTAACATTAAGAGACAATGGAAACATAAACAGCTCCCATTGTGGCAGCCATGTTTAGATTTTCAATATCATATAATCAGTATAAAGATTCAAATTCTAACGTATATTTCGTACATACCACGGTAATTGTGGTGAAATGACAATACTAGTCAAAATGTTCGTTTATTTAGGTGGTCACAGTTTCATCAGGAAATTGAGGAACCGCACCAAATCCAAGGATTAATTGGATTTTTCATATTATATTTCACTAAAATGTTCACTGTCACACAGGCAGTCCCGGATGTTACTTCATCTTTCCGCCACTGTCAGAAATGCGCAGCACTGAAGAAAACATACGACAGGCAAGACCTGGCAAATTCAAACGAATGAACATTTGTGCATATTAGCGTGTCATTTGTTTAAAGAAGAAGCATTGAAAAGTTTAGCAGCAAACTCTCAGATTGAAAAGTTATTTTGACATGCACTTCATTTCAGATAAAAATATATATATGTTAATAAATTTAATATCCACGAATCAAAATTGTTTTGCGTTCTAATCACTACACGAAGAATGTAGTCTCCGTTGTTTTTATTAAATTAATGCTTATAATATTCTATGTATTATTTATATCACCTTATCATGAATAAAATCTTTTTTGTTACTTTATCTTATGAAAATGTACCCTAGTTAAGATTTTTTAGTTATTTCCGTTCTCATTTTCCATTTTTTGGGATTATTCAATTTATCTTGATTCCCAGTTTTCTGTTTTGGGTCAATCATTAGGATTTCTAATGTTCTGACATTAATGTCAGTTTTTATTTTAAAAAAATACAATTGGTTAGCTTCCTTTTCAACTTGTTGTATTTGCAGACAGTATTACAGCCAAAATATAACTGTTGGTAATAATAATTAGTTAAAACAGCCAAATGACAAAATGAATTGATGATAGAACTCAAATCTTTGTTGATTTAATTTAGTGCTGACAAATGTTGACCTCCAAGCAACAATATATCAATCTCTTAACCAAATAGTTACCAGACTGTATACTTATATATGATGTGTTACAACACATTGAAATGAGAGAAAACAATGCTAATCAAACACTAAACAAAGTTTACATTGCTGTTACTGAATTGTTATAAAAATGAGAATTAAACATACTAAATTTCCAGCATACAATAGCTTAATTCAACATATAACAGTATATCTTAAAAGGAATTTAAAATTTGTGTACCTGTTTTTAAATTACTTGAGTTTATATTACAACTAATAGATTCTATTTAGCACTTCAAACTTGAATAATAATTTCTTTTAACATCTAAAGTTTTTAGATATTAATACAATCAATTTGATCATTATTTATTAATTCACATTTGAGCATGACTGATAGTTTATCTGATTGTTGTTTAAAATTAACCAAATATTATTTAATTTGTGTTGCCAATATAACAGGTTTTACAGTCTAAAAATTTAGTTTTTCTAAATTTTGTAAAACATCTTTAGAATTTTGAACAAATTTTATTTATCAAATAAACAAGACCTGAAAAACTTATCTAATTTATGGTTGACAGGCATAATGGAATCGGAGATAAAGGGATTATTATGGTAGGAGGCTTATTTTCTTTTATTTAACATGTTACATATGTCTGCATTTAATTGTTTAGTAGATAATACAAAGTACATATAAAATGTGCCACTAATTTGTTTTTGACAATTTCCCGTTATGGGAGGTTTTTTGGTCTGCTTATATATATTCTCTGTATAGAGAACCAATTATATCGAGATTCTTTTACTATTCTTTAATAAAAGCATAACCTCTCCATTGTATAACTTACATGCTTTACTTGACAAATACCTATTCAAATATTTCTGCTACTTCTTACAGAAAAATATTTTGTTTTTAATGAAAAATACTTTATTTTGTAACTCAATTTGAATGTAATACAATTTAAAGAAAATACATTGAGTGACTGTGTAGTCAATAATTTTAAAATAGCAGCCATTATGTTTGAATAATTTTTACTTTATTACAGTTTCACCTGCCTTTTTAATTTATGCCACTCATGCACTAGGAAAAAAAAAGGTTCTTCTATTCCAGTATATTCTTTCTGAAAGAAAAATATTTGGTCTGTTAATTATAGTTTTAAACCTAACAACTTACATAAAAACACATAAGAAGTTTTGTTAAAGTCACAATATGTTAAACAAAAATGCAATATCTGTATTTTTAGGGTAACATTTTTGAAAGGGTGTTTCATACATTAATTAATTAATTGTAATACATTTGAATTGTTGTGTGATTACTTAAAAATTCATATTAACTGTTTAAGGGGAAAGTATTGTGAATCAGTAAATCGAACAGTAGTAGCAGGAGAAGTGATGAGGAAGACAGCAGGCTAGTGCATGGAATGGTGTAACACTCCTTTCTGAAGAAGGAGGCTGAGAGCCTCCGAAAATTTGAAGAACAACCTTCAGTTTCTTATGGCGACACCACACCGCAGGTTGTGGTTTACCTGAAAGTGAAGTGCGATATATATATTGTAATAGTGAGAATGTGACATTGTCAAAAATATTGGTATGGAAAGGATAGAGAGATAGGTTGTGGCTTACCTTAAAGTGAAGTGCGGTGTCGCCATGAGGAACTGAAGGTTGTTCTTCAAATTTTCGGAGGCTCTCAGCCTCCTTCTTCAGGAAGGAGTGTTACACCATTCCGTGCACCGGCCGGCTATATATATATATTAGGAACTATTTTTGTGACAAAGTCACATTGGATCTTGGATAGTGAGGAAAGATAGAAAGAAATAGGAGGAAACAACTGATTTTAGCATCGAATAATAGATTTCACGGTTGATGAGATTAATCTCCAGATGTTTTTAGTGTCTAATTTCAACCCCTTACAGAATGAGAAGGAAAATCCACTTAGGTTGGGGATGAAGGACTGTTACATAAAAAAATGTAAAACAATGAATATTGGGGTCAAATTCAGGGTTATAGAAGTCAATGAGTTTAATTATGACATTCAATATGTCAGTTAAGTTGTAGTTCAGCCTCTAGGTGTAGGGGTGTGGGAGGCATTGGGTGAAAGTCCTATTGTGTCTATTGTCTGTCTCCAAATAAACCCTCTCTCTTTCCCCTTCAATCTGTCTCTGTCTATCCTAATTTATGCATAATAAAACCTACATATCTAATGCCTTTTATAAAAAAATGTAATGTCCAACTGTGGACGTAAATATATATGATAAATTTATTGTTCCTCTTGCTCTGACCCTTTCACACTTCAGATAATTGCATTATTCTTTTAATTTAATTTTAATCACATATATTTTCTAAGTGTTGAGTTGATTTAGTATCCTTAAATGGATATACTATGCAGAAGTGGTTTGTCAATTTGCTATTATGACAGGACAATAAAATAAAGACATACTGCAGATCCTTCAAAATAGGTCAGACCCCATTTTTCTGCAGCTTCTTCTCCAGTCATTGGACTTATTATACGCCTGTCTAACAAGTCTGTTTTATTAGCAAACAATATGGCTCCTGTTATCTGTTTTGAATCTTCTGCAATATTATCATGGAACATTGAAACCCATCCATTTATTGACTCAAAAGACTTTTTTGAAGTAACATCATAAACCACAATGAGAATGTCTGGTTTTTGCCACTGAAAAAAAAAAAATTTATACAAATTTTACAAACAGGAGTATAATGTTATATTACGATAAACATTGCACCTTATCTCAACTTAACCTGAAAATTTATTTTCTAATATTATAGAACAAAAATTTCTAACTTAGTACAAAAATGATTTAATAAATTGAAATTATCAAAAATAATGTGCTTATGTCTGTACAAGACAACATCTCGTAAAATACATGATGGGAGAAAATGGATTGCATAAATAATTTTATATAAGTGTTCAGTCTGTTAATTATGTTATTAACCATCAAAATAGTATAAATAAATGATATATAGAAAATAACAACCTTAATGGTATTTGTAATGTACTCAGAGTCTACTTTATCTTTATTAAGGTAATTCTTTGTGCAGCGGTGACTCGTAAGTTTTTTAAGTTATGTGTTACAAATAACCCCAAGGAACAATAACAATTTTTAAAAGGCTACCTATTTAAAAGTCTAATAATAATACAACTGTAACGGTTGCCAGTACTCTGTGACCCTTAATATGTTACATTTCTAATTATGTCTACATAATATGCATATATAAATGTTAAAATCTGAAAAAAATATCATAAAGTTGACATTTTGTAACAAAAGTATTTTTTCTTTTGTACATATTTCAAAAGTTAATTTTAGGAACAGTCCACATATATTGGCAGTATTGGATGTGATAATCTGTGGTGAGCACAGAAAGGATGTGGTTTGCCAAGCCTTGTGGAAATATAACACCCTTGATAAACAAATAGACCTAAAATATAAGGAACTTCATTGGCTAATAAACAAGATCAACATTACCACTTGGTAAAACACAACCATTATGCCGATTTGGAGTTTCCACTATCAACAAATGCACAGCGTACAAACAAAGATGCTTAGAACTATAGTCGACACCACCTGGTAAATGCAATCATATGTGGAAATAAAGTATACAGTTTATCTATGAACTAATACCATATGTGTGTAATAAGTATCACAAAATTGGAGAGCAAAGGCTTCCCAGTTATTTTGTTCTGAGCCAATATTTAATTCAACAATGTTTCAACAGCAAGCTTTGTTAGATGCCAGAAAATTAAATCAGATAATGATGAATACTAACAGGCAGATATCCTGAGGATAAAGAAGATTTAGTGAAGAAGTTTCACAAGGAAGAGTGGATAATGGATAATATCCATGGAGTTAACTACGGGATACTATCAATTAACTTCAGATTAGGAGTCCTGAAAGTTGACTGCATTTACGGTGGGTATTCTGCAATATGCATTTGTGAGATTACTATTTGGATTAAAAACAAATTCTCAAATCTACAAAATAATTAAAAACCATTAAAGCATCAAATAATCCTTTGTTAATTCAACAAATTTTGCAACACTAGCTTTTGACAACTGCCATAGTCATCTGAAAATAATTGACATTTTATACAGTTAATATAAAAAGGAACTATTAATTCAAACATCCTATTTCTTTACTTGCTTACTCTGTCCATTATCTGACAGCACACATGAATGTTGTTAGCACTCAAGTCAAATATATTATTTACTTTATTACATTATTCCTACTTATTTACAGTCTTTATAAATACTTATTTTATATTATTAATTATACATTACATTTCAGAACTTATATATATATATATATATATATATATATATATATATATATATAGTGAGAATGTGACATTGTCAAAAATATTGGTATGGAAAGGATAGAGAGATAGGTTGTGGCTTACCTGAAAGTGAAGTGCGGTGTCGCCATGAGGAACTGAAGGTTGTTCTTCAAATTTTTGGAGGCTCTCAGCCTCCTTCTTCAGGAAGGAGTGTTACACCATTCCGTGCACCGGCCGGCTGCTATATATATATATATATATATATATATATATAGACACACACACACATTGTAGTAACCGTTCACTTGCCCACCAGTTTTTGGGCAAACAACTGTGACGATACTATGTCAATTCTTTATTTCTGTGATGCAGAATAATTTCTGAGTCTAACATACATGTACGAATCATAAGATCCATCGATTCTTGGGTGCCAGATTATTTTATCAAGTAAATAAACAAACCTTGATGATTATAATAGACAAGATACTTTCTCAGTCATGTCTTTTAAACTCTGTGAGAGGAGGCAGATATCATCTTCATAGTCTAAGTCTTCTAGTCTTCCATATAAACCCCATCTTATACCTCAATTTCTATTATCTATAGTTCTATAGTTCTCATCACTTTGTCCAACACCGCAAGAAATAGGATTGGGCATAAAATACATCCCTGTCTCACCCCACTTGTCACACCGAAGGCTTCTGTGAGTTTTCCTTTATGTACCACTCAACATTTATGTTCTCTATACATTTCTTTTATTAGGTTGAGAATTTTTTCTGGTATTCCATACTGTTCTAGTACCTTCCACATAGTCAGTCTGTTTAGATAATCAAAGGCTCTTTCAAAATCTATGAATGTGGCATATAGGGATGTATTCCATTCATTTGTCTGCTCAATAATTATACGTAGTGTATTTATTAAATCTGTGCAACTATGGTTTTCGCAAAAATCTGCTTGTTCCCTTCTCAATTGTTCGTCAATTGGTCCCTTTATTCTATTAAGTATTATCCTGGAAAATACGTTGCTTGGTATAGAGAGCAAAGTAAATCCTCTCCAGTTTTTGCAGTCTTTCAAATTTCCAGGATGTCTGGAAAGACATGGGAACTTATTGTACAAAGAAGAGAAAAAAACTGGAACAAATTAAAAGCAAAACAAGAATGCAGAAAATAACTCTTCAGAAAAGCTATAATTTGCTAGACAAAGAAATAAAGAAGAGTGTCAGGAAGGACGGCCGCGAATGGGTAGATGAGAGAGTAAAAGAAGCAGAAGCAGCAGCAAACAAAAGGGACACCAAGCAATTATATCACATTACAAGACTATTGGCAAAAAAGAAATTCAATAGTGCGGATCTAATCAAAAGTAAGGATGGAATACTATTAACTACAGAAGAAGGCCAAGCAAGTTGGAAAGAACATTTTAATAAGATTTTAACCATTAAACGGAGATGGTTGAAGAAGATGAAACAGGGCAGTGTGAACTGAATATTAATACACAACCATCTACAAGTGATGAAATCAAAAAAGTTTAAAACAATTGAAAAATGGTAAAGCAGCAGGAGTAGATGGCATTCCACCAGAAATTTTGACTACAGGCACAATTGTTGCAAATATTTTACAACCAATTTTTAATAAGATATGGGAAAAGGAGAAAATGCCAGAAGACTGGAGAAAAGGATTAATTGTAAAACTGCCCAAGAAAGGGAGAGTTAGTAATGGTTAATTAATTATGTTTTGGCTTTTGGTCCCCATATGGATGAGGCATAGGACCAGGTGGGTTGCATTATGGAGAGATATACTAGGCGTTTTGTGCTGAGGGTGAGTGGGACTTTTCTGTTTAGGAGGAGATATAGAGTTATTAATTTAAGGATGATTTTGGAGAGGATGTGTTTAATGTGTGGTTTATATAAGAGCTTTGAATCAAAGAGGAGTCCTAGGTAGGTGGTTTCTGTTTTTGTGGGTATTTCTGCATTGTTTAGATAGAGGGGGATTTGCGGAGGAGGATTTTTGGTTAGTGTGAATGGGACAGTTACTGATTTGGTGGGATTTATGCTGATTTGCCATTGTTTGGACCAATGCTCTAGGTGTGTGAGTGCTGATTGAAGAGGTTGGATATTGGAGGTGAGAGAGGAGGTTTAGTAAGAGATGGCAATGTCATCTGCGAAGAAGATTGTGCAAGTGTTGGGGGATATCGTGGGAGAAGATGTTGTATAGGAAGTGGGCAATACCGCTACAGTGATGGGATGGGGTTGGGAGATGTAATTATTTATTTTCAGGGAGAAGATTCTGTTGGAGAGATAGTCGAGTATTCTATAGTGGGTGTTCTTTAGGTAATCTTTGATTTTTGAGAGAAGGGAAGGGTCATGAATTTTGTCGAAAGTTTTTTCAATGTCTATAAAAGTGGTGATGCAGGATTTGTGTTGTTCGAATGAGTTGTTTATGAGGTTGAAGAGGGAGTATAATTGATGGAAGCAGGAATGTTTTGGGCGAAAACAATATTGTGTGTCAGGAACTAGAAAGGAGAGTTGATTGATTAAATGAGGGAAAAGTAATTTTTCAAACAGTTTGGAAATTGTAGGAAGGAGACTTATTGGTTGGTAATTTTCAGGGTGGGATTTTGGTTTGTTTGGTTCTGGTAACATGATTATGGTGGCATGTTTCCATTTGGTTGGGTAGTAGGTGGTTCTGAGGATAGCATTGAAGATATAGGTGATTAGTATTACTGTTTTTTTTGGGAGATGTTATAGATGGAGTTTGGTGATGTGGTCATGTTCAGGGGAGGCTTTCTTTTTTATTTTCTTTTATTGCGATGTTGTAGGAGAACGTCACAAATGGCAATACGGAGTCTCAATTCTTCTGATCGACGTTGTATATGAGCAAAACGTCGACCAACGTTTTATTTAATCTCTCGGTACGCCTGTTAGTTTAAGGATGATAAGCAGTGTCACTCGACGAGTTATTTCACAGTCTATTTATGTCTTGCATTAGTCTAGAACTGAAATACAGTCCCTTGGTCCGTGATTATAGTCCTTGGAGCTCTATGCCTAAGCACTATTTGTTGCATGATGAAAGCTGTGATCAAGGAAACTTCGGTTGTTGGCACAGCTTTTGTAACGGCGTACGGAGTTAAGTAATCGGTGCATACAATAATTCACACTTGTTCCCCTTAGATTAGATTATATCTTTATTAGTTCCATTAGCCCTCTGCTGAGGAAATAGGGCAAGTCAAATTGATATTACTTACAAATGTATGAATGAGATGTAGCGGAATTACAATCATGTTGGCAACAATTGAGAAAACGCGTCGCAGATGTTATACGCAGCTGCGAGAAAATATTATCACTAAAAAGGAATGTAGTATCGTCGTTGTATTATTGTTGTGAACATGATTACATTATAATATAAAAAGTTCCTGAGTTTTGACGGACTTGAGAGTTCTTTAATTAATTTATATAGTACAGAAACTATAACTGGTGACCCCGACGTGATTCCTTTATAGTTGAAGGTTTGGGGAAACTAGTAATAAATGAAATCTTAGAAGATAAAGGTTTAATTCCAGAAGGATGCACTTCGTATCCCAAAAACTGTACGGAAGGAACTCCCAAGACACATTTTGCAGGATTAATGATTATTCCGTATTCACGTAAACATTTGAAGACAATACGCAGATGCTCTGTGTGTTCCGCGTTATCCTTAGATGCAATTAATATATCATCAACGTAGGCAAAGGTAAATGGCAAATCTCGCAGTAGATATTTGGGGATGATTAATTTTTATAGTCGCAATCTGCGTCATGCACCTCTTACTAATTGATTGATCGGAGATAAAAAAACAACAAGATAATAGCCTTATTCATGGGATAAAAGAACTTGATTTAGCCTTCTATGCCTCTAAACAACTTCTTTGCGAGGCAACTTTGTTTCACCATCCCATTTTTCATACACCGTTGTCGTTGCATACCGACGCCTCCGACTATGCTACGGGTGCAGTTTTGCAACAACATTACGAAGGATGCTGGCAACCGCTCGGATTTTTTAGCAAGAAATTCACAACAGCTCAACGTAAATACTCTGCCTATGATCGGGAACTTCAAGCAGTCTACTCAGCAATCAAACATTTTCGTGATTTCATTGAGGGTCAGGGAGTAATTATAAGGACTGACCACAAACCGTTGGTGTATGCATTTCGCCAAAAAGGAGAGCAAATGTCACCCCGACGCATTCGACAAGTTTATAAGTCAATTTACCACGAAGATAGTGCATATTTCTGGTTCAGGCAATGTGGTTACAGACATTTTGTCACATGTGAGAGCATACAACTTCCTCGTACGTTAGTTCCGAAGAGATTGTGGAAGCCCAATTGGATGACGCAGAATTGAATGATCTGCGAAGAGGAAAAACATCTTTATTGATAAAACCCTTATTTTAGGAGACTCAGACCGTGAAGTATGGTGCGATACTTCTACGGGCAGCATACGCCCTTTCGTTCGTCAAATATTATGCAAGAGAATATTTGATTCCGTACACCAACTTGCACTCCAGTGGCCGCGTTATGAAACGTATATTTCAACGTATATTTCAACGTAAGTATGTTTGGCCTAAAATGATGCACGATATCGCCAGATAGGTTTCGTACGTGTCTGAAATGCCAAAAGAACTAAGTTACTCGACGTACAAGAGCGCCTTTTCCTGTACCAGACGAACGTTGCTCACATGTACATCTAGATATCATTGGACCGTTTTCTCCAGTTAAAAATTTTCGCTACTTACTCACAATAATTGATAGTTTTACGCGTTGGCCTGAAGCTATACCTTTAACTGATATCACAGCTGAATCTGTTACCGATGCATTTTTTTCTGGCTGGGTGTCTAGATTTGGAGCACCTGTGTTTGTTACTACAGATCAAGGAACACAATTAGAATCCGTCATATTTAACGCCCTTGCGTTGTGGCAGAAAGCGCACTTCACCTTATAATCCAGAAGCTTTGCAACTTCTCGAACGTTGGCATCGAACATAAGAAGCAGCTCTGATGTGTCACGCGCCGCAAGATTGGTTACATGCACTTCCAGTGGTATTGTTGAGTTTACGCGTGGTTCTGAAGGAAGATGTGAACTGCTGTCCAGCGGAATTATTGTATGGTACTACACTGCGTCTACCAGGCGAATATTTGACTGAAAATCATCTTCCGTTTGAAACTTTAGTTTATGTCAGTAAATTGCGAGAATTTATGCGAACAATGAAATCTGTGTCTACGTCATGTCATGGTAATAAGCGTTGTTTTGTTCGTCTTGATCTTGCCAACGCAAAATTCGTGTTTGACAGAGAAGATAAGATCCGGCGCGCATTTGATTCTCCCTATTCTGGTCCTTTTCCGATAATTCGTCGCATTTCAGATCACGATTTCCTCGTGGATATTAAAGGAAGACACACCACAGTGCATGTGAACAGACTGAATCCGGCATTTTTAACTTCAGAGACTGAGTGGCACTCTGTGCAAACTGGGCTGACAGAGTATCGTGACGCTCCTCGATCTATTTTGTCACGCAAGACCAATCAGTCACCGCAAGCGAGTCCGTTTTCTTTTACGGAGTTGATCTTGTTTCATTTTGTTCATTGTTTTATTATATTTCAGGTCGGTTGCTGTTCTGACGTTATTACTGGGCGGGGAGTGCTGTAGCGGAATTACAATCATGTTGGCAACAGTTGAGATAATGCGTCGCAGATGTTAAACGCGGCTGCGAGAAAATATTATCGCTAAAAAAGAATGTAGTATCGTCGTTGTATTATTGTTGTTAACATCATTACATTTTAAAATAAAAAGTTCCTGAGTTTTAACGGACTTGAGAGTTCTTTAATTAAATTATATAGTTCAGAAGCCATAGAGATATACATAAATACTCTCGATGTTTCAGACTATACATAAATAGTGATATGAATAATTTAAAGTGTACATATTTGAAATTACATGAAATAGTTTCAGGGAGAATATAAGGAATACTACATACGTAAATAAGGGAGAATAAGTTAGTATTACAGGACATTACTCAAGTAAACCTTAAATATAAGGTAAGGAATAAAAAATAATTGTAAGCTGAACTTCACTTCACTAATAGCACTGAGATTATGTTGTGAATCTTCCGAGAAGATCTATTCCGATAAGTGGAAAGGGTGTGTCGGCTAGAGGAATCGGTAGTAGACGTCCAAGTTGTCACTGTGGGATGACCTTTTATTCTCTGACCCTTTCTACAGCGGCTTACGTAGTGTATATATTCTGTCGTAGTTCTTGACGACTCCTAGTTGCCCAGCGGTAGGCGCGACATGGAATTGCAGCAGAATCTCCAGTTGCAGATGCTTACGGATGACCAGAAACCAACTTCTCTCCGATGGATCGTATTTTTCCTTTTGTAGGGCATTATTAATTATCCCAAAGTCTCCTTTCACATCCTATGAAGACTTCAAAGCTTGTATGATATGATTTAGGTTTGGTTCCTTTCTCTGCTCCTCAAAAATGCTCGTCACAGGATTGAGACATACAAGAATTCCAGTCTTCGGTGTGTCCTCATAACGGGGATTCGGGAAGGACAGTATGCATCTTGCTTTTATCGGTACGTCATACTCCTGGAGCCTTATAGCCCACCTGGCGAGCAGTACAGAAGTATCCTTCCAATCCAGTCCAGTCATCCAACAGATAGAATGGTGCTCTGTTCCAACCGTGAAGGCATTCTCTCTCTGTCGTTGAATAGTTCCTCTATGGTTTACTAGCTCTTCTGGAACATTACGCTATAACTATCTTCTTGCTTTCGAATATCAGAACAAGTAGATTTCCAAGTTCATAGCCGATGGCGTCAGTATGTAATTCCGTCGGGGTATTCTTGTCGAACAATCCTGGCACGGAAATAAGAACTCGTCGGAGAAAGTCAAAGAATTCTAGATGTTCGGTGCCCCAGATGAATTTGGCTTCTCCTTACAACAGTTTTTGTAGCGGCCATGCTTTCTCACTGAAGTCCTTGATATAACACCTATAATGTCCAAGAAGCTTTTCACGTCTTATAGATTCTTTCGTCGGGGAAAAGTTGTTTTCGACCCAACTTTCCCCTGATCGAGGCGTGCACCTTCTCGAGATATGATGACCGACGATCTTGATTTCCTTGGCACCAAACAGACACTTCTATGAGTTCAATTACAACCCTGCTTTATTCATACACTCGAGAACAGTTCGTAATCGGCGCAGGTGGTCGTCGAACGTTTCCGAGAAGACTATGATGTCGTCTAAATAGCAGAGGCACATAGTCCATTTCAAGTGGCGCAACAGGTTGCCCATCATTCGTTCATAAATTTCCAGTGCATTATACGACCCAAACGGCATTTATTTCGTAGAGTACGTCCGGTGTAATGAAAGCAGTTTTCTCTTGACCAGCTTCGTATTTTTATATTTGCCAGTAGCCTTAGTGCAAGCCCATGATGGAGAAAAACTTAACTCCCTTTAGAAAATACAGCGTATCGTCGATTCTCGGAAGAGAATAGAATATATTTTTTTCGTAACACTGTTCAGTCTTCTGTAATCGAAGCAGAATCTCCAGGTTCCATCCTTTTTTTCACAAGGACAACTGGTGATGACCAATGGCTCTGTAATGGCTGGATACTTCTTCGGTCAAGCAATTTATTCCACTCTTCTTGAATAATGCGGCGTTGTGCTGGTGATACTCGATACGCCCTTTGGCTGATGGGTGGATGGCTTCCTGTGCTAATTTGATGTTCTGTCTTCGTGGTAGTTGATTCGCTCCTTGCTTCTGAGTTAAACATTTCGAAAATTTCTGGAGAAATTCAAGAAATTTCGTTTGTTGTTCCGTGGTTAGTTCTGGAGCCAGTAACTTATGAAAATCGAATCCGGTGGTCCTTACTTCTGTGGCGAGACTATAGCTGGATGCCTTTCTTCCATGACAGTTAGATATTCTTGTGTTTTCTCGGCTCATCCTATGCACGCATGTTTTGGGCAAGAAACTGAGGTTCATTGTGGCTGTTTAGTAACAATGATTCTCCAGCCCCATTCTTATATGAGACGATCGACGCTGGAATTACAACAGGTGATAATTTCTTCTTGGCTTCAACGATAAGGTCGACCTGACGATGCAATTTAGGGTATACGACGGAAACTTTGATACCGGTCAACGCAGTAAGCGTCATCGAGCACAAATAGCTGTCACGTTCCTTAGCCTTACGGCGGCTTGTAATTCGTGCAGTAAAAGTTGTGAACTTGTTGATAGTCATTGAGCCGTATTCCCGGGTCATAGCTAGCGTCTCCGGTAAAGATGGTGGGGTTCCTGAGGTGCTGCTAGAAGGCAGCATATGTCGGTGCGGTTCTTTCCTCAGGTTGCATCGTCCTCTGTACGAGTTTCGGATAGGGCGAAACTTCCGGACCTAAACCTTGGAGCCTGCGCAATAACACAAGCTGTTAGCGATTGTTGGCGTATATTTAATGCTAAAACACTGTATAGAGACACGCACTGTAAAAAAACTACTTCTGATTCGGGGTCAAATACTATTTATACAGTCATAGAATATTCTATCTAGTACAGTACATTCCAGTAACAAACTTCTAGAACTGAAAAGTAAACAAAGTCAGGGCCGCTGGGAGGCAAATCACGCGGGCGGCACTTTCATGTGCGCGCCATCCACACAAAATACTAAACAATATGCAGCGCGGCAAGAGGACGCCGGCTAAGGCAATAATCCCACAATATAACATAATAATATTACAATATATATATATATATATATATATATATATATATATATATTGTAATACCAGTTAAAAAGGCCATTAATCGTTTTAATTAAATTGAATTGTTATCGCCTTTAATACATCAAAAGAAGCAATGTAAGGTCGAGCCATTGTTAGCGAACACACGCCGAAAGTTAGAACCCAAACGCCAGTCGCGAAGAGAAATTCATTGAGTAAGAGTCTGCAGCAAGAGGCGACACAGAAAACTTTGCGGGTCCGGCAAAGGTTACAGTAAAGCGAGGATGCAGATTTAAAATATGAATAGCGCAGTCCAAGAAGTCCAACTGCGAGATCTAATAGTTATATAAAACGCGAGTATACAGTTTTAACGGAGAGACGCAAATAATAATCGCAAATTTGGAAATAAAAGGTTTTGCTTCACACAGACTGAACTAAATTTCGCATAGAGGCATCAAGGAGACCTTTGTCCGGGGGCTGACTGAAGGGCGGCTGATCCAAAGTTCCAGGTGACAGAGAACGAGAACATCGACCGAGTGTATTAAAATTTTATTGTGTAGAATCAGTGAATGGCTTTTTTAGTGAGTGTTGTCCTCAAGCTCCAAGAATCAGATCTGGTACCAGAAAGACAATTCGTGAGTACAAATCAATTATTTTAAAATCTGTAAACGAGAATTAAAGGTAGAAGTCAGATTTCGTTCGATTTTCTTTTCATTTAGTTTATTTTTTGTCGTTTATTTTCATATTGTATTAAGTTAGCTTCAATGAGTTTGAATTGTTAATTTTAGTTTATTAAATTGGATTGTTCTGAATATCAAACCCAGTAATGACCCTGAAATAAACAGAATGTCGACGTATTTGATTGTAAAATATGAATTTGTATTTTTTTTCTAGAACGCCACGAAATGCAAAATTGAAATAAAATATTGTTTGTTAACTTGATGAAATTCGGCGTAAAAAGTAGGGATTACAATTTGTACTTACAAAGAATAAAATTTAAATCTTAATAATTTTGTTAATTAATTATTTTAAATAAATCCACCCTTTTAATTATTACAATATATATATATATATATATATATATATATTTGGTTATTGGTTTTGAGTGTTTTTGGTATTGTTGGATTATACGTTTAATCATTGTAATGGGAAGCGCGAGTTAATAATGGAAAGCGAGAATCGGGGAAGTGTGAGCCAACATTCTGACTGTCGAGAAAAAGTGTGTTCATGGTCCCAACTGAACTAGAACCTAGCACAATTTGTTTTGTAATTAACATCGCAATTTAGATCAATTAAAACATTTGTATTTTTTAAATACTGCATATAATATAATGTGTTGTTTTTAAAATAATTAATGCAATAAAAATTAAACAATTAAAAATTTAACAATGTATATATATGTATACATATTGTGGTAATTAAAAGGAAATAATTAATTAATAAACAAAATTTCGACTCGCATTGTTGGCGACAGAAAAACACACAAGTCGAATACAAGAATGTGGCAAGAATGCAATCCTTGTGTGTATTGTAGTTGTTAGTTCGCTAGACGCAGTGTGTGCTTCAGTGGGTTCTCGAGAGCATACCAGTAGACAGACGAGAAAGGATAAGAGCCAGAAAATGTATGGATATATGTAACACAACAGCTAAAACATTTAGAACATTTTACATGTTGCAGTCTGTGAGCAAATAAATACGTAAATCCAACGCTAAATTTTTAGAGTGCTGAGTCTAACTTATATTATCAAGTTAGACCACTTTCTTCCGTTTTTGGAGCCCAGGTGACTGCATCCAGCAGTTAACAAACTTTGGAACGAGTTCATAAGATTTATTAAAACGAACAGTGAACCAAGTATAAAAAATCACTTTGGCAAACTAAAAGTGTTGATTAGATCCGGTGTATAAAAATCGCCTGTCTATAAAGTGTAATAAGTGTGTGTGTGTGTATGTACGAACCAGTTTCCTTGAATGCCAGAAATATTAAGGAAAAATTGTAAACTCGTAAGTAATAATCTATTGATGAATTAATCACTTGATAGCTTGATCAAATTTGATTTCTTAACAAGTATTTCTTATTAAAGGCCCAGTAATCGACCCTGAGAAATAGTCATGTTTTTTTATTGTAAAATATTAATTGATAATGTAAATTGAAATTTATTTGCCTTAATAACCTTTGTAAATTTAATAATAAATTTATTTGTTTGTCTATTTTAAAAGCTTGAATCTTATTAAAACACCCTATCATTTTAATAGTTTAACATTACAATATATATATATATATATATATATATATATATATATAAATATATATATATATATATATAAATATATATATATATATATAAACTTATTATATTTGTAAGTGGATAATAATAACAAGTGGGGGTATATCTTTGGGTTAGTTTTTAGTTTTGTTTTATCTTTGTTTCTGTATAGTTGCTTTGGTGATGTATTAGCGGGAGCAATAAATTAATTAACCATAATAAGTTTATTTATTTAATACGCGTACCCGCAAATGAATTGAACCCTGAAGTTAAAAGTGTAATAATAATTAAAGAGTTTATTATATATACTGGCGACCGAACGTGGAATTTGAATAGCGAGGTACGCATACGTGAAATTTAATTTGGATACCCAAATAGTACAAGAGAATGCAGAAGTGGAGGAAGTGTTAGAGTTAGGATAGCTTGTGGAAATGACGGAGTTTATTGAACAGGAGAATATTACAATGAAGGAGTGGTTCAGAATATTATTTAACAAAATTGAATCGATAGATGATAAAATGGACTAAAGAACGGAGCGTGTAGAGAAGCGAGTGAATGAAAATTTAAAAAAAAACACAAGAATATAACGTAACATGGTTGGAGAAGAGAATGGAAGAGTTGGAGAAAATTGTGTTGGCATAAAGGAAGATGGGAAAGAAAAAGTTAGAAGAAATGTGGACGAAACTTGAAGAAAAAACTGATTTTATGAAAAACGGGATAATGAAAGAAGTAACGAAAGTGACAGAAATATTGGATGATAAAATAGAATAAAGGCGTTTGGGAAGTGAAATGATGGAAGACAGATGGGAGAATCGATTAGAAAATTGGGATAGGAGTTTGGCGCGAGAGATGGAATCAATCAAGAAAAGAACTATAGAAGTAGAAAAAGTGTGACAGCAATGAATAAATAATATGACAGGAGAATGGAATGGAAAATAGGAAGTGATGCAAGAAGAAATAAAGAAATTGAATAGGAAGGAAAAGCGAAATGGTAGTGGCGAATTTAAAGGTCAAGGAAAAAGGGTTCCAAAGAATGTTGCACCAACACTCGCCGATCGAAGCCAGCTGGAGATACGAGCGACACCCCACCGCAGACTGAGGCGCCAGCCAATCAAAGGACCACCTACCCCCGCCGCTGCCGCAAGGGTGTCCGCTCACCTAACTCGGCACTTCGCCAGAAGATGATGGAGCTGCATGTCATCGAAACGTCGCGTGCTATCAACGAGTTTACCCGGCTGGAAGCCCGAGAAACTTTTAATAACTTTCTACACCGGAAAACCCTTCGTTCTACAATTGAGGCAATTGTTTGGATTTTTAAAATACCTACAGAAATTACATATCGTGCTTTGCTATGGAGATTGAACCGTATTATTAAAGAAAAATGTGAAATTTAAATGGTGAATGGAACAAGAATAAGCGTTGAAAAAATCAAAAGAGCATTCAAGAAGAGCGTGATGTTACAATAACCGGATTATGGTGAATAATTCATAATTTATTGTGTCGCGTGTAAGACTGGAATTGCAGCTCTCCTTTGTCAGAGGGATAAGAATCAGGAGAAAATTATTACAAAGGCTAGCAGAGGTTTGAGGAAACATGAAAGTAATTATTCGGTAACTGAATTAGAATTATTGAGTATAATTTTTGCGATGCAGAGATTTCGAGTTTATATTTGGAATGAAAGTAACTATTCACGGATCATCAAGCGCTATCATTTTTGCGAAATTGGAAAGGCACGGATTAAAAGATAAAATTTTGGAACCATATAATTTGAAAATAAGATATATAAAAGGATCAAAAAATGTAATGCCTGATTATTTAAGCAGAAATGGATAAAGAGACGAGGAAGAAGATATACGAAAGGATGTGATTTATGTGGCGGCATCGTGGTTAGGAACTTCACGAAGATAGGAATTGTTGGAGAAGATAAGACAAGGTTATCAAGATACGTACATAGCTGACGTATCGAGAAGAGTTAGAAAGCAGAAATGTACAAGAAAAGGATGAAATTAAGGAAGAATCGAAATTGCGTTATAGTATGATGGACGGGCTGATGTTCCGGCGAGAAACTAATTAGTAGGACGGGTGTTAATGTGCCAATGTGCCAAGGTGTAATGGAAGTGATGCACGACTAGGAAGGGTAAATGGGATATAATAAGTTGATCTCTATGTTGAGAAAATTAATAATATTGAGAAAAATGAACAAGTACGTGAAGAATTATATTAAAACGTGTCTTTTTTTGTAGGTGGCAAGTCCCCTCTTATAGCATAGGAAAAGGAGTGAAAAGGGGGATGCGGGAAGGTAGAGCAAGGTAGCCAAGGGTTAACTAGGGCCCCCGGGCTTTGGTCAAGGAACCTACCTGGCAATTCGCCTCAAAGTGATGCAGGGAAAACCCTAGAAAAACCTGCATCAGGTAGGTCGGGCATTTGGTACTTGTCCCACGCCCTTCCGATGGCGGGAGAGGAGTTTGATGTGGGGTCGCAGCTTTCTCCTATCCGTGCCTTGACCAGTATAGGAGGCAGCTGGCCGACTATTCCAATAGGAATAGCGGACAACTCTTACCGTATGCCCAAGGTCTGCGACCCAGAACATACACCTCTCAAAACAGGCCGAGGTGCCTCGGCATGTGGGAACCTTACTTCAAAAACTAGAGAGATGTGAAGGCATCCCCAAAGGTAGCCTCCTCCAGAGCTCTCTGGGAAGGTTCACCTGAGAGAGAATTCTCTTGCAGGCTTCCTTGGTTAAAACGTGTCATTTGTGTGAGATTTATAAACCAAAAAGTTATCGTTTTGAGAGAGAGTACTATTCCATGATTCCGAAGAGTAAAGGAGAAATAGTGTATGTTGACATCTTAGAACACGGCCCGGATCAATGTATAAGGGTGATGAAAAGATATGTCGAAGAGGAAGGAAATATTAGGAAGGTAGTGTCAGATCATGGCACACAGTTTAACAATCGAAAACAGGAAACTTCATTAAAAAACCTGGGGATTGAACGAGGTTTCACATCAATTAGACATCATCAAAGCAACTTGGCAGAAAGATACGTAAGGACCGTAAGTACCAGCTTAAAATTGCATGTAACGGTAAACATAAAGGATGGGAGAGATGGTTGAAAATGGTGGAGAATTGGCTAAACAAGAGTTTTGAAACAGTTACGAACTGTATTTCCTGAGAGGCGCAGATGGAAAGAAGAGTCAGGACCCTATGGGAAGAGGTGGTGAAATATCCGGAAGAGGACACGGAATGGAACACTGAGGAAATGAGAAGAAAAATTGTGGATCATATTTGCAGTAAATCGGAAGAGAGAAAAACAAAACGGCGGAATAGAAATTGTTAGTTCCGAAATGGGGATATGGTGCTGGCGAGGATGGAGCGAAAGACGGTAGTATGCAAAAAATTAATGGCCAAATTGCTTCCACTATACAGTGGACCATGGAAAGTGATGGAAGTGTGGAAAAGAAATGTGTACACGATTAGAAATACGAACGGAGGGAAAATATTAGAACTTACAATTTATATAATTTGTTACCCGATGGTGATGTGATGGTCTCTGGTGGAGTGGCACGGGTGATAAATAGGATAAGTTGTGATTGTTCAGACTAACTAGGAGCACACAGTTTTAAAGGAGGAGGGGGGTCGAGACTAACTAAAAATAGGGTGAATAATTTAATAAACTTATTACATTTATAAGTGATGATAATAAGAAGTGGGGGTATATCTTTGGGTTAGTTTTTAGTTTAGTTTTATCTTTGTTTTTGTTTAGTTGCTTTGGTGATGTATTGGCGTTCGCAATAAATTAATTAACCTTATTAAGTTTACTTATTTAATACGCGTACCCGCTGTATATTTTCAAATGAATTGAACCATGATGTTAAAAGTATAATAATTAAAGTTTATTATAATATATATCAACGGGCGTATCCGTTGAGAGATTTGTAATTTGGATATGCAGTCAAGTATTTTGCATTTTGTTAAGCTCTCCTTTGGCGGATAGACTCTCAACGATCGGGGTTAGCGCGCGAATAGTATGGTTTGTGTGTTTGTAAAACAGTCCGCGTTACAGATCCATAGGGAGCGGGTCGCTGCTGAGACGGTAGCTCTCTAAATACGTGTTCGCGAGGAACGGCGTACATTTTTGAGTCGGGAGCTGTGGCCTTATTACAAAAAATGAGAATAATTATTACAGTCGACGAGAGTTAATATCTATAGTTTTCGAAATTTGATATATATATATATATATATATATAGTAGTAAACACTAATTAATAAACCATTAAATACACAAAATCAAAATATGCCTCCTGTTGATGCGTCAATTTAAATTATTTTAACTTTTAAATGAATAGGACGTTAATAAATAAGACGTTTAGTTAATTAAACCAACAAATTAATTTATTATATGCAAAAAGAATTCAAGTTACAAAATAGATATTTATTGAATTTAACAATATTTATTACGTACAATCCAAAATATTTACTCTTTCTCTCACGGTCGTTATCTGGACCTTTAACAATCAAAAGGCTGTAAAGCTATGCCAAAACACAAATATTTACAATATTCAAAAATCCGAAATCTGTCGATTTTATCTTTAACTAAAGGTTTACAATTCATAATTTAATTGATGTATGACTCACAGTTTCTCTCTCTCTCAAGAGATATATATATTTTTTTACCTCGTTCAGACACTTTCAAACACTTTACTTTTAATATCAGGCCTTGGTTTTCACTGATTCTACACATCACTTTAAAATTTTGCAAGATTGGCTGTATTTCGTTGACTGCTCTTCTCCACAAAAATTTACCATGTTATCCTGGAACAATTCCTCCACGAAGATTTTGGAAAGTTATATTCTGACAAAACTGCTATTACTTTCCAATGTTTACGATGCAATCCTTCCGTGAATGTTTTATTTGGTAGTAATTCACAACTTTATTTGGTAACACATTAACGACGTCTAGTCTTCGCTCAAATTTTATTTGTTCCGTCCTTTGCAATGTTTCGCCGCCAACTGCCCTATACATTCCTCTCAGCGTGCCAACAAACCTACAATGCTCTAGACCTATTATTGTCCATTCTTGTTTGTCTGTTTGCCGATAACAATCCAAATCCACAATTTCTTTTAATTACTAATTTCCTTTTAATTACTACAATATATATATATATTGTAGTAATTGGTAATTAAGACATTGTTCTAATTGGAAAGTTGGATTGTAGAGGACTCATTATTAGTGGATATAGAGCGGACGCCGCAACAATCCGGCGAGGCAAAGAAAACATTGTTGGGCAGTTGAGAGAGTTTACGCGCTCAAAATTTACGAGACGAGGAGTCAGAAATTTTCAGTCGGGCATAGAACAGCGAGGTGTAAAGACCAAAATTCTAATTTATAAAAATTTGCAGTCGGGCATAGAACAGCGAGGTGTAAAGACCAGAAAATTCATATTATAAAAAGTTTTGCAGTCGGGCAGCGGACCGCAAATAGAACAGTTTGATAGCAGTTACAAACATGCTCTAAAAATATTGAAAAGTAAAGCAATCTTCAGTCGGGAAGGAGAGAGTGAAACTAATGTTGTAATCGGTGGCCGAGCATAAATTCAACCTGCTGGCCATAGACAAACCAAGGAAGTACATTTCCAACTAAAGTTACGAGATCTGCAAATCCAGGTTGGAGTAAAGCATCGAGAACCTACCGATTTGTGTTAGACCAACTAACAAATTACGCCAATTAGAATTTGTTGACATTTAGAGTCTGTGAGTACTAGAATCAGTGATATCCCCAAATTTTGTGCACGAAAAACCTAAAATGAGACCTGGGCGGCCGTAAGTAGAAAAACTTTAAAATCATATTGTAAACCGTTTTTAAAAGATAAAAAGTCAGATCGTTCTTTAATTTTAATTATTTAATTATCGATAAAATGAGATCGTTAATTCCTGATTAAATTTAAAACTGTTTAAATTCAATCTGTAGTATTATTTCTTCCACAACAAATTTCGTCTATGTTTCAGACGCATTAACTTCCATAAAAGGTAAATGTAATTTTGATTGCATAAATTCAGTCATTTATCAAACCCAGTTTAAGACCCTGAGATCCTAAATATTTTGTGAATATTATTGTGTATTTAAATTTGTTAATAAAATTGTTTAATTGTTTTCCCTTAACAATCTTTTTATTGTAAAGCACCCACTTTTTTTAATTATTACAATATATAGATAGATAGATAGATAGATAGATTTGAACACAAACTTTCGGTGCACCCGAACTCTGAGGAGAAGGGGAAAAGGTACGCCCGAACTCTATGGGGACATCCGAACTTTGCAGGGCAGTGTGCAAAAGGCTGTCCTGAGTCGTAGTTTGGACTCGTATTATCTGCGGCAGATGACAAATTAGACGAGGGTGTGGGGAGAATTGCACACGGCTTCGTTGTAAAGTGCACAGAAGGAAGAGATATAAGTCGTCGTAAGAAGAAGAAAGGGAGAGTCGTCAGGAGAGATCGTTGATGGAGGCCTTGGGGCCGGATAGGCCCAAGTTAGGTGGCCGAAATAAATAGGAGTTTCGTCGTGGAAATAAGTCAATCTATTAGCAGCGATCGTCGGTAGGAGTTCGTCGTGAAAGTCAGTCTGTCATAAAAGTTCGTTGAAGGACATTGGGCCGAGTTAGGCTGCCGAAATAAATGAGTAAATTGTTTGGAGGAATTCTTCGTGAATCGTCGTGAGAGTAAGGTCACCGTGGAGAGGTGGCTGTGGAAGTGTAAAATGTGTGCACAACTTGGTGCTCTTTATGGCCTGTATGAAGTGAGCGAATGTTTGTATGCGATTGAGACAAATTGCATGGATTGACGGAGAGATTGTAAGTTCAATATTTCATAGTTGTAAACTTTTAAATAAAGGTATAATCGTCAGATTTCCGAATTCAAATTTGGTTATTGTATGTGTTTTTCTTTATTGCTTTTTTTTAGGGCAACAGGCTACATGAGGGTAATCCACATTGGGCAACTCCCCTTTAATAGCATAGGAAGGGATTTGAAAGGGGGGATGCGGAAGGGTAGATGAAGGTAGCCAAGGGTTAACAAGGGCCCCCGGCTATGGTTTAAGGATCCTACCTGGCATTCGCCTAAAGAAATGCAGGGAAAACCCTAGAAAAACCTGCATCAGGTAGGTCGGGCATTGTGTACTTGTCCCACGCCCTTCCGATAGCGGGAGAGGAGTTTGCTGTGGGGACGCAGCATTCCCTTCTCCGTCCTCGACCAGTTTAGGAGGCAGCTGGCCGACTATTCCAATGGGAATAGCGGACAACTCTTACCGTATGCCCAAGGTCTGTGACCCCGGAACAAACACCTCTCAAAACAGGCCGAGGTGCCTCGGCTTGTGGGAACCTTAGTTCAAAAATGGAGAGGAAAAGGCATCCCCAAAGGTAGCCCCTTCGTATCTCTCCTACAAGGTTTTTTTTGGGGGTGCTTTCTTTATTGCATTGTAAAAGTTGTTTAACAAGTATTCTTTTTATTAAACCGACACTGAGAAAGATTAAATTTCATTGTATAACATTAATTACTAACTGTTGTAAAAATTCATTTGATTATTTGTGTGTATATTAAAATTGCGTTTAATAAATAATAATTGTTTGTTTAAACTGCTTGTGTCACGATTATTATTAAGTGTTTACTACAAATTGGCGTCTTCAACGCGGGACATTCTTATTAAATTAAATTGAAAAATTATAACAGGTAGTTAAATTAGTATTTATTACAGTATATATACATGAGATATTTAAGTAATCTCAGGACGTGATTATAAATTGATGCGACACCTTTATATCTAGAAAGTCCGCGATCTCTCTTCCCTATGGTAGACTAGTTTTGAGAATTTATTCCGGAGGCCCAACATTGAACCCCTTCCTACGAGTTCCTCTCAAATACTGAACTGCTAACCGCTCTTTGTGAGAAAAAGCTCCTTTCTCTACGAGTGTCACCTGGCAATTTGCAACCGACTGCTCCACGCTTTCGCCAGAAGCGTGACGCACTGCACCAAACAAAGGGTGTCGACAAAGAAAACATATCAGTCGATGAACGATTGTCATGTTGCAATATATATACCCCAATGTTAGTAATAATGTTTTAAAATTGTTACAATATAAAATTTATATTATAAGATAATGCTATGTAGTTGAAAGAATATTTGAACAGTCAGTGTGTAGAGTGAGAAAGAAATTACAGCATTCGCAGGCGGTTCTTTGTGATTATTCATTGTTTTGACAGTCAGCTTGAGACGCAGTAAGGCACATGGTGACCTCTCGCCGTCGTATGAGATAGTTTTATATTGCAAATTCTCACATCTGCAACCTAGTGGATGTGACGAGATTTTTGTGAGTAAAACAATTAGTCTGGCTGTGGTGGTCGTCGAAGAGACTTTGTCGTCCGCCGGTGGGCCGAGTTTGCGGCCTGTTGTAGGCCAAGTTGAGTTGAATATTAGTTATGAATAGAAGAGCAAGTAACGTTCAGCAGAGATTGTGAGTTTAGAGAGTTCAGAAGCAGATGGCTTTTGCCAATTTTATAAGTTGTATCTGGACATTTAATAGACTAGTGCTTAAGGGCAAAATATCTTATGACCTGTGCATTATTATGATTATTGTAACACTGGCTGGTTTCTGTGATCAAAACATCTTGGGCTTTGGGTAAAATGTGTCCGTAGACGTGATCTTATTTTTTGGTTCTCTAAAAGGATAGAATTGTGTGTGTTGTGCAAAAGAAAGGTGCGATTAAATGCACAATATGGCCTATTTTCAATAAAAAGCTTTTATTTGTTGAAAGTTGTGGTTTTTGTAAATTGTGTGGCGTGAAAATTGATGGTTAATCACGGGTCTTTCCATGCCAAGTGGCCAAATTAACAATTAAAATTTTTAGTCGTCACCTCCAATCTTGCTGAAATTTTGTATAGGGATAAATATGTGTCTGAGACAATACTGTGTAAAATTTCACCTTCATAAGTAGTATAGGTGGAGTCGTGAGGTCTCCAGCAGAAAGGTCACTCATACGTTAAAACGTTCAAACAAAATGGCAAGTTTCAAGTACTATTGTTGTGGAACTGTAGCAGCTTCCTGAAAAATGGCAACCAGGGAAAACTTTTTATGCTCTACACAAAGGTTGCAGTTCAAAGGTTTAAAAAGTTTTATTGATGTTATCTCACAAAGTTGATCAAATATTCCGTCACGTCAACTTGAGGCAAATTTTTCGTCTTTATAACTTTGAAACAAGACGTTCTACAAATTTATGCTTTGGTGAACTAACAAAACCCATTATTGATTTTAAGCTGGTTTCCCAACACTAGGACTTGAAACTTCACAATATATTCACGCACATGGTTGCATTGCACAGGTGACCTTTTTCCAGGAGGCCCTGGTGACCCTCTATACTACTACCGAAACTTAGATTTTTAACGACATCACTTGAAGCTTTATTCAACACTAACACCAAATTTCATCAAGATCCAAGGTGGTTCCAAAAAGGTGATTTGGTTACTTGACATGGGATGACCCTCTAGTAAAATGATATGTTTGGTGTTTATTCAAAATTAGTAAAATACCGTGTAAACTTTGCCAAATTGTACTGTCAAATTTAATTTCAATTTGTGTTTGAATTTTAAGGGATATTTTATAAGCTAACATTTCTGTAAATTCAAATCAAGACAATTTTCTTTAAATTTCATTTTGTAAAGTGCAATTCTAAATGCCCTGACGTGAAATACAAAAGTCATGTTAATAGCCGTGCCAAATTTGTATAAATATTAAATGCACAATTCATTATATGTTTTAAATAAATTCTTATAATCTTATGTTAAATAAATTTCTGTATTATTATTTCAAACCTATCACTAAATGTTACGAATTTCAACGAAAATTTTAATAACTTCAAAAATCAATTGATTAAATTTAAATTGTGCAAATTGAATATTTCATTTAGTGATAATAAAGAGTAAAGTAAATAATTTAAAAAAGCTATAAGTTGAATATTGCAATATTTGGCCCTTCAACAAAAATTAAATAAATTTAATATCTTCAATTTGGTTAGTACAATATATATTCGAACGTCTCAGTTGTTTTACAACTGAGTTACACGTTTTTCTCTACATATATTAGGATGTTTTATCTCCCGTTAATTTCAATTGTCTTTGATGATTAATTCTGTACGTCATTAAATTCCCGTTCCCGTTATATTAATCCTGGGTCCATTTTCTAAATTAATATCAGAATGTTCTATTACCCCCAATTTGACCACCACCACCCACCAACGCGCGTTGACCAGTTTGTCGTAAATAAATACAGCGACTTCCATATCCCTGAATTTGATTCGAAACCCAGTCCTATGGGTATTGTTTTACGTTACCCCTATCCACAAAAGGGGTTGAAATTATACACAAACAACATAAAGACAAATATTCTGAATTGAATTGACTGCGAAAAATATTAGGTACACATATCGGGCGATTAATATGTTTGAATAATATCCACCTCCGTTCACACTCACCGGTGAGGGTTAAACCGCAAGTTGAATGTCATAATTAAGCTCAGCGACGTCAATAACCCCGGACTCGACTCCAAACTCGAATGTGTTTGCGTTATTTTTATGTAATGCCACCCTACCATAAACCTTTAACGGTTACAGCCGTTCCCAAGACTGAAATAGGTGGAAATTATACACAAAAAACATGTAGTGAAATTTGATGAATGCCGATAATCCTGAATTATATTGATTCAAAGTTAAAATCGGCCGGTTAGCATTTAAAAGTTTGTAGCCCCGCCCTCGATTATCAGTTGTTTTTGTGTTAATTTTATTAAACCCCCATCCACCCCTAAAGGAACACCACTACCAGTGAGGAAAGGCGTTGAAATCATACACAAACAACTTCAATAGAAATACAATAAATTATAACCATGGAAAATATTTATTCAACGCAAATAACTGCCGTGTTTCTATGTTCCAAAATTTCCACCCCGTACACCCCCGACCCTGGGGGTTAAATGCTAAGTTGAATGTTATAATTAAACTCAGTGACATACATAACCTTGATTTTGTCTCCAATCTAGAGTTTATTCGCTTAATTTTCCTGTAAAGGGTCTCCACCCCCATTCCTAAGAGTGCTCCTTTCCCATGTTGTAAGAGGTTGAAATTTGACTCACATATATTAGTACAAACACTATGAATCTCGTTTACCCGAAAATATTTATCCGACTAAAATATCGGTTGTCTTATTCTGTTAGAATGTTTCGACCCCCACCCCTCGTTTGCTTCTGCGTTATTTTTATGTAATGCCATTCCACCGCAATCCATAAGAGGAGCTGCCCACCGAATCCCGAAAGGGATTGAAATTAAACACGGATAACAAATCGAGAAATTTTCTTAATTTCACTGATCCAGAATTAATTTCACGCAAACATCAACTATGTATCATACTTGAAAATTTATACCCCCGCCAACCAAAACTCATTGACATCCATAACCTTTGATTAGACTCCAATCTCGATAGTTTTGCGTAATTTTTATGAAATACAATTCCACCCCCACCTCTAAGAGGAGCTCCGCTCCCATTCCCGTAGGGTGTTGTAATTAAACACGGAAAACATGTAGAGATATTTTATGAATATTATTGTTCTCGAAAAATATTTATTCGACGCAAAAAACTGCCGGTTAACATGTTTTTAATTTTCTAACGCCCGTCCACCTCCGCCCAACTCGTCCCACCCCAGCCCACCACTCGCGCGTTGTCCAGATTGTCATAAATAAACTCAGCGATATCCATTACCTCCGATTTGGCTCTAATCTCGGTTTCTCTCACGTAATTTTCTTATGTCCCCGCCACCCCTACCCCTTACCATGCTCCGCCCTCATGCCGGAAGAGGGGTTGAAATTTTACACATATAATTTGGGTATAAATACTATAAAACTAATTAACCCTGAAAAATATTTATTCAACTTTAATATCGGTCGGGATTTCTTGTTTCAATAATTCCACTCCCGTCCACCACCACCCGTCGGAGTTAAATGGCCAATTAAATGTCATGATTAAACTCATCGACATTCATAAACCTGGATTTGACTGTAATCTCGGTCTTATTCGCGTTATTTATTTGTAACGCCCGTCCACCCTCACCCCTAAGAGTGTTTCTTTCCCGTGCTGTAAGGGGTTGAAACTATACTCAGATAACATCGGTTAAAACACTATCTATCTCTTCGATCCTTAAAAATATATTTCTACCTAAATATCTGCTGTTTTAGCATGTTTGAATGTTTCCCCTAAGTGTGCTTCCCTCTCATGCCGTAAAGGGTTTAATTTTACAAACAACATCGGTAGATATATTATCAATGTCATTGACCTTGACAATTAATTTTTAACGCAAATATAGACCTATTAAGATGTTAGAAAAATTCCACCCATGCTCCTGGGGGTTAAATGCCCAATTGAATGTCATAATTGAATTCGGCGACATACATAATCTTGGATATGACTCCAATCTCGGTTGTATTCGCGTTATTTTATTGTAACACTGCTCCAACCCACCCCTAAGGGTGCTCTACTGCTAACCCCAAAGGGGTTGAAGTTATACTCAGAGAACATGTAGAAAAATTTTATGAAGCTCATTGACCCAGTCGTCGAAACTATCGGTTTGTTAACATGTCTGACAATTTCCACCCCTGTCCCTGGGAGGTTAATTCCTAGTTGAAGGTCATAATTTAACTCAGCGTTATCCATAATTTTGGATTTGACACCAGTCTCGGTTGTATTCTTGTTATTTTCTTGTAGAACCCCACCACCCCCACCCCTAGGGTTCTTCTTTATCATGCCGTAAAAGGTTGAAATTTTACTGACATCCATTGCTCCACACACTATTAATCACTTTTACCAAGAAAATATTTACCGACTCAAATATCGGCCGTGTTAACATGTTTGATGATTTATAGTCCCAAACACCTCCGCTTGGGGGACTTAAACGGCAACTTGAATATCATAATGAAACTCACTGACACACATTACCCTGGATTCGAGTCCAATCTCGATTGTGTTTGCGTTATTTTTACATAAATCCACTCAACCCCCAAATTCTCCACTCCATATCGCGAAAGAGGTTAATATTAACTATATGTAATATGTAGAGAAATATAATAAATCTAAGTGAAGCAGAAAAATATTTATTCGACGCAAATATGGACTACTTAACATGTATGAAAATTTCAACCACCGTCCACCCCCGCTTGGGGAAGTTGAACTGTAAGTTGACTGTCATAATTAAACACAGTGACAAATATAACCCCGGATTCGACTGCAAACTCGAATGTTCTTGCGTAATTTAATGTAATACCACTCCACCCCAACCATTAAGTGTGCTCCACTCCTACGCCTAAAAGAGATTGAAATTATACACAGATAACATATAGTGAAATTTTTTGAATGCCATTGATCCAGAATTATATTGATTCGACGCAAAAACCGGCCGGTTAGTATTTTTAAAAATTTCTTTCCCCCATCCCCTCTCATCACCGCCAATTTCCATTTGCGTTTCTCAGTTTGTCATAAACAGTCTCAGCGACATCCATAACTCCGATTTGACTCGAATATCAGTTGTTTTGCGTTAATGATATGAAACGCTCCTCCACCACCTACCCTAAGGGTGCTCCCCTACCATGCTGAAAGGCTTTCAAATGTTACAAACAACATCGGTATAAATAATATCCACGTCATTGACCCCGACAAATATTTATCCAGGAAAATATCGACCATTTATCATGTTTGAAAAATTCCACCCCCGGCCGTGTGTGTTAAATGGCCAATTGAATGTCATAATTGAACTAACTGACATCCATTACACTGGATTTCACTCGAACCTCAATTGTATTCGCGTTATTTTCCTGTAAAGCATCTCCAACCCAAACCCTAAGGGTGCCCTTTTCCCAGGGTGTAGGGGATGAAAATTATATTCAGCTAACATCGGTAAAAACACTATCAATATCTTTGACCCCTAAAAATATTTATCCGACTCAAATATAGGCTGTTTTAGCATGGTTAAATATTTCCACCCCCGCTTCTGGGGGCGGTAGACGCGTCTTACCCCGACAGTGTTTGTTTCCTGGTCGCAAAGAACACGTGTACGAAATTTGCTCCATCGGTGTATATTTGTATAAGGAACATACAAATATATATATATATACAAACAAACAAACATACAAAAAAAATCTGATTTATTTATTAGATTAAATTTGTATTTTACGATATATATTGTAACATGATAATGTGACATTGTGGGATTATTGCCTTTGTCGGCGTTCTCTTGTATGTATTGTTGGTTATTGTTGTGTGGATGGAGCGTTTAAAGATTTGTAGAGGCGTTCCGCTTGGCACTCGTCGGGAGATGCTCCTAACATTGGAGCATTAAAAGTATTATAAATAAAGTTAATCTTCGGGAAATAATGACCACTCCCTGCAGAAATTTACTAATCTCATTGCTAGAGAAATAAATTCCATACAGAAAAATTGTTTTGGTAATTTCATAATAAAAAAATTACCTGGCGCCATAAATAAATCGAGGAAAGCGACGAAGGCACATATATATATATGTGTGTGTGTGTGTGTTGAAGAATTGAATAATTAATTTTAATAGCAAATTATATACATAAATGTACGTGTGTGACTAAGGATGTGACATTGTCCAAATAATTGAGATAATTCGAATGGAAAGGAAAGAGAAAAGTTGGTGACTTACTGTAAATTGTAGCTTGGCGTAGCCACGAAGGACAGAAGGATGTTGAGCCTCTCAGTCCCCTTCCCCCCACTCTTCAGGGGAAAGAACGTTACATTCATTGCACCATCTGGGAATATATCTTGGTACACAGTTCTACCATATGAGCTACCCTGTCAACCCTATTTTACTTCATTAACTGAAAAAGCTTTTAAACTAATTTTTGTTATAAGCCTTTCTGTTCATATATTAATTAAATTATATATATATATATATATATATATATATATATATATATAATAAATTTAGACATTAGTGTCTTCATTGAGTACTAAGAAATTAGGTCATGAAATAATGTGAATAGACGACTCAAACCATTGAGCTGTCCTTGTTAACTACTCGTCACATGTGAGCTTCCTCCATCCATTTTTTACACCTGAGCACAGATTTGGTGGTAGTACCGGGATTGATTCCAGGTCTAATCAAGATTTTTATATCCTATTATATAGGATATATGTTAATCTACTTTCATTGCCTTACAGCTGAACTTTGATTGGAAGCATTTTTACTATCTTGAATGTGAATAATAGTCAATTGTAGATTAACCACAGATACAGATATATACAGAAGAAATGGGTCAACAGGATGACAAAGCAACTGCATTCTGAGCAGTGGCCCCAGGTTTGATTTCCAGTTTTGCTGTGTTTTTCTATTTTAATTCAAATTAATTTTACCAAGCATTTGAGTTGAACTTTGGAGAAATAATTTTTGTTCATATAGTAAACATTTGAATTAGAAAACTTAATGTTTAATCAAATTATTACCTTTGGTTAGTGGTTAATCATATGACAAAGTTCAATCTGAATTATTTCAATCAAACTCCATAATTAATATTAATGATAAAATATTTATCTCAAAGGTACAAAACTTCATGGTAATTTAACAAATAATATGCATAAAATGTGGCTACTTACATACTTTGGTAAGTAATTGCTGTAAATATCTTGCCCAGAAGAATCATAAATAAATATCTCTACAGCATCATTGGTGTCTGGTACAGATACCTTTTTCATGTGAAGCTGTGTACCACATGTCTGTAACAGGTAATAAATTGAGACCACATCATATTACTGATTTTACTTCAAATGTGTCTAAACTACAAGGTGAGTGTGTAAATTTCCAGTTTTCAATAGTTTATATTCATTTCATATTTCATAGCATTATAGAGTTTAGTCTATTTAGCAATAATTTACAGAATGGAAGCAAAAACTGAAATTTGGGAGAATATTGTAAATATCTGTACAGTTAATATTAAAATAATGTTAAAATGTAGTGGAATGCGTAAGAGTTACTATTTAAGGATTGCAGATTGCCTGGGATGGGTTAAGCCAGTGTTTCCCAACGTAGTGCCCATACTCCACTGGGGGGCAATTCGAAAATGAGCTCATCTAGAATTTAAAGATTTAACTTATACAAAAGCAAAAATTATTGCATCTCAATTTGAAATAAGCATTTATTAAATTTCTGGCTTTCCATAGAGCCACACTTAAAAAATTGGAGTAGTATAAACTAAAATGTACTTAAAGAGTAGGCCTATTGGTTACTATGTCTAGTGAAGGAATAGTACAATAGTACGTACTGTGTTGGATGATTGCTGTGACTAAGTTGTCGTCTACTGTAGTCTAGTGCCAACTCTGCGTGTTAAATGAAATTACAACTTATTTTTGTACAAAAGCTCAGATTAAAATAAATTTTTTATGCACAGAATTATTATTATAGAAGAACCATGATACACAAGTTTACCTTAAGGTTCTTTAGGAAATAATTATATTTTTTAATGTAAATGATATGTATATGTTACATAGGGAGGTGGACGGGAATTAGAAATATTTAGGTGGAGCATGGTAAGAAAAATATTGGGAAACACTGGGTTAAACAAAGATGACATGAAACATGTGATGGCAAAACCTAAGAGTTTCCAATATAGATGTATATAAAATTATATAGAAGTTAAATCTGGGTTGTTCACACAAAAAGGTAGGAAACAGATAGTCAAAATAAGTTTTAATAAAATGACTGTATTTTTAACAACTCTGAAACAGTCTCTCTCAAATTTTAGTAGGACATTTCATCATAATGCACACATCACTGTAATAGAGAAAGCCACCTGGTACTAATAGAAGGGCAAACTATTCATAAACTATGTAATTCAGAGTTTAGGACACACAACATTTAATGATATGACCAGCCACACAACAGAAGACTCATTAAGGTATGAGCAGAATATTTTCAGGAAGAGAAAATGTGAACAATAATCAATAATGGTAAAAAATTGTGTTCCAGTACAGTGAAGAGTTTCATATAGCAACAATTGATTTATTCCCCAAAAACTACCAGCTTAACATGGTGAAGAGGTTTGCATTCTCCAATGACCATGAGAGCTATGCTCCTGGTAGGGCCACCTAAGTCAAACAGGTTGAATGGTAGGGGACAGACCAAGGGTAGTCCACTGATCCTTCAGGTTAGGGAGTTTGAAATATGGTTAAAAAACCATGCCATAAAACAAGTCCACAATGGCAGTGACAGCAGAGGAAGAGTCTTTCAGGGTGGTGTAGCTGGTGGAAGAGGCACCTTTCCTCTTTAACTGAATAAAGTGCAAGTAGCAACTGTACCTTAGAGGGGCAGCTACAAACTACATCTGACTCACGATGAGCAGCTGAATCTAGGCCTAGTAAACTACTATATATAAGTAAAGGAATGGGATACTATTACATTATATTCCCTAGAAGAACACATGGGTATCTATGTAAAAGAATCCAGAAGTAAAACTTCTCCTTAATTGGATCTCTGGGATGTATATATATTGAGAGAAATTAAATATGAAAAGACAAAGGAAAGATAAGGAACATGAAATGTACACACTCTTTTCAAGCAGGAAAACTAGAAAACAAAACAGGTGATGGAGCAGAATAGATTAAATGTGCTTGGTATGTGTAAAATGAGATGGGGAGATAATGGAGATATGGAAGGCAGATATTATAAGTTCTACTCAGGAGAAGAAATGGTGCAAATGGTGTGGGAACATAAATAGGACAAAAATTGAAAAACAAGATCAAGAAGGTGCACTATATTGATTGAAGATGATAAGTATGCAAGGGAGTATAAAGTATGTAGTATTAATATGGGTGTATATGCCAACCTGTCGGCATAGAGATGAAGAGGTGGAAGAATGCTATGGGATGATAAAATTGCAGATGAAACACAAGAGGTATTGAGTAGATGGAAAGAATATGTAGAATATCTATATAAAGAAGATCAAATACCGAGCAAAATTATGATGGAAGAGGAGGCAGGTGTGTAAGAGGTTAAAAAGGATTTGGTATCTTGATAGAAGAAATAGAAAAGACAATGACAGAAATGAAAAATAGAAAGACATGTGGAATTGATAATTTGCCAGTAGAAGTACAAAAGGGTAATTAGACATATATGACAAAGAAAAATAGCTGGAACACTTTCTTCAAGACAAAGAGAAATACAGGTATATGTGAAGAGTATTAGTATAATCTAATAGGAAAAATAATACTGAGAGTGCTGAATAGAAGGCTAACTAGCACACTGTAGATAGAGATTTTGGAGAACAGTTTGGATTCAGGAAAGGAAAAGAACTATGGAGGAAATATTTCCTGAGAAAAATAGAGAAATACATGCTGTTTTCATTGATTTAGAAAAAGTGTTTGACAGAGTGCAATGGAAAAAACTAATGGGAAAAACTGATTGGAGAGGGAAGAGACACAATTTGGACTTAAAATAGAAAGTAAGGATTAGAATTGGAAATGAAATGTCAGAAGAAAGCAACTTTAGAAAGGGTGTTGCCGTTCCCCTTTGCTATTCAACATATACTTGGAGGAGGTCATAGAGAAATGCTTAGACTGTGGATGGAATGAGAATAAAATGTACAAGATTTGTTGATACCATGGTACTGTTAGCAGAAAGTGAAATAACAGCAAACAAAATGCTAAAAGATTTAAATCAAGCTTGTTAGTAATATGGCATAAGAATATGAGACACAAAAAACAAAGAACATGGAAGGCAGGTAAAGATTAAGATAGGGCACATAAATATCAGCCAAGTAAGTCCATTCAAATATCTGGGAAGTATAGTCACTAAAAACTTGTGATTCCATCAGGAGGTAAAAAAGTATTGGAAAGGGCTGGTGAGAGGAGAAGACTTCAGCAAATTATAAGTGAAAAGAAGAGGAACTAGGTAGGACACACACTGAAACGGGACTTCTTACTAACATAGGTTATAAAAGGATTAATTAATGGGAAGAGATTGAGAGAAAGGATAAGACACTGGGTGTGGGGGAAGTGAAAAATATATGAACATGAAATGGATGACAGAAGGCAGGAGAAAATAGAGAGCTACTATATGAATACATGTCTGTGGGCAGAAAACTAATGATGAGTGATAAGTTATTGTTAATGTTCTAAGCAAAGTGAGTTACATGTCTAAAGAACTGAAGTTGCCAACAATCTAGTACATATGTAAAAAATATTCATTGTTGTACTCGAGAGAGTTTCTGCAATGGAATTATAAATATTTAACTTTCACAGGCTTTCCCGGTTAATTTGTTATTAGAAGAGTTTTGAGGTGTTGATGGGTTTGTCTATGAAATGGCATGTATTTACAATGCAACCTAGTTGGAAACCTGACAACTTCTCCTACACAAGAATTATTATTCGGAAAAATTAGATTACAATTCTTTATGAATAATTTCTGCCAATTAACTTTCCAGTTCTAAGGAATGGTACTATAGTCATTAATTTATTTTAAAGGTGAGGCATGGAAATGTTTGTTTCTCCAAATCTTATTTCTGTATTTGGTTACTTCCTCTAGCTATTTATATAACTATTCTTTGACAGGCACCTTATATTTTCATTATAAACACTATTTTAAGTCAAAGTTCAATTTAGAAAATGTTATTTTGTATTTTCATTAATATTCTTACTCATTCAGTTTATTTCATTTGTAATGACAGCATCCAATTTGAAAAAATGTTATAATTTGGTTTCATTCAATATAAAACTAATAGAGCCATTATAATACTTTTACACTAAAAAACTGCACTTTCCTTTCACTCTTGTACATCTCTTAATAATTTTATTTAATGATTATTAGTTTGATCTAGCTAATAAATAGTAACAATTAAGGAATTTAAAGTTTCTCCATTTCAAAGATATTTAATATTTTCTGCTGAACTTATAATTTTGATTGATATAGAACACCAAGAAATTACATCAAAAATTTATATCATGATGCATTGAATTTACTAAAATATATTTACTTAGTATTCATTCCTGAATTACCATGTTTAAAGTATTTACTTTGTTCTTTTCTTATGTATAATGGAGATTTGCAAAGATGTATCTGATACATAAATCCTCAGTTTTCAAACCATATGAGCAGATAAGTAGTCCAGGATAAGTAGTTCCGATAGTAGCTATTGCCAGTCTGTTCAGATGGAGATAATGGCAATGGCCCCTATCATAACAGCATGGTCTTATGACAACTAAATAATTGTTCCTGACATCACATCCATATTTTAGTCTGTACATAGGGATATCTAATTTGGTAACACATATATTTGAATTTGTGAAATTAATTTACACTAATTGTTAGTTGTGTGGCAAAAATGTTATTAGGAACAAATAATTATTTTAAAAGAAGTTTCACTTGTCAATTAGGGAAGATAATGTATTTATCTAATAAATAGTAAATAAAAACTCAGCATGGAGGAATGAGAAAGAATAAATATGGCTCAGGCTATATATTCTATTATCTACACAATTGTCCACTTAGTTGATATATTCAAACAGCTGTATGATTTCCCACATATTAATAAACCTAAACATCTACAACAAAAGTTACCTAATAGTCAAAATATACGATGTATCAATTTCATTCAACCAATTGAACAAATTACCTTTATAAAACATGGTAATCAAGTTTACATATAAATATATTTGTTCTATATGTAGTTCTGTAATATTGTCGTTTATGAACAATTTTAACTTTTTTATATTATTATTTCTTCCCAATTACATTTTTTGCCAAACAACTAACCATTAATAGGAATTTATTTTCATAGATTTCCATGTGTGTGTTACATTAGGTTTCCCTATGAACAGATGACAATATGGATGTGATTCAGGAACAATACATACATTTCTATTAAGATAAATTAAAGTAAAGTGATAAAATGTTTTATAAATTTAAGACTGTTCGCAAGGTTTAATAACCATTGTATAAGTTTTTGGAAATTGTCTTCCATCGGTAAGAAACATTTTCGTAATGGCAGTTTTTCCAACAGTCGAATCTCCTAGGACAACACACTTCGTTCTTAACACATTACTCATTACCACGAAATACGAAATAAAATTCCGAAGACAGTTGTAGTTAGAATGATTTTGATTGTTTTTAGTTTACATAAATAGTTGTTGCCTAGCAACCGGGAGTTTTAGCCAAAGGACATGAGAAATTCAACGCTCAACGACGCATATTATACGGTGTTAGTTTTTTTTAAAAAAAATAATATAATGCAATATCTACGTTTGCTATTACTGGTGTTGAGAATTTTTTACAACAGTTTCAGGCGTTTTTACTCCTCACAATATTTTTATACAAATTTCTCAGCTTAGCAACATATGCAGTTCAAGTTATGTCAAATTACAGGAAAATAAAAACAACAAAGCTAGTACATATGGCGCATTTCCATTCGTAATGTAGCTGGAATTGTATTTTTGGATAACTCCATTGGTAAAGATAACGACTTCTGGCCCCAAACCCATGTCAGGTCAATTCTAGGACATCATACAGAGAACTATTTAATAAATTTGGTTAAATCTCTCAGGCCAATATTGATATGTTCTTCTTCTTCTAATAAATAAAGCAGAGTGTTTGTATGTTTCCACATATGATCCGTATGCAAATCTACACTAAGTGGAGCAAATTTCACCAAATAACTTACACGTGTTCTTTGTGACCAGGACTGTCGGGGTGAGACACGTATACCACCACCAGGAGCGAGGGTTGTTTGATAAGTCAACTATTTTTATTAATTATCGTCATGTACCCATGACGCCATAAACAGCGCCCTGTATACATCCAACCCTTTAAGAATTACACAACAACATACAAACACAAATAAAAATTTAATCATGATAAATCAAGCTATATGTTTTTTTTTAATCTGACGCCCATATCGGGACGTTTGTCCAATTGATAGGAATCTGACAATGATTTGAGTTATGACACTCCATCTCTTCCTCTTTTCCCTCTACCTCAAATTCTCCTTCAGCGTTGGCCTGTGTCATCTCCCTTTGGTTTCATATAGCGTTTGAAATAGAGTAGTTCCCACTGTGTACCAAATGGAATCGATTTCTCCGAACAGTATCCTCTGTATTTATAATGTAAGATCGAGGAGCCTTTGACATATTTTTAATCACTCCATATCGTTTCAAGTTTGTAATCCAGACTTTATCTCGGGACTGAAGTTTTGACAGTTCTTGAACTCCATGTCGCCGATTAAAATTATCTTTTTGACGCTTTCTATAATTACTTTCATCCTTCCGAAGATGCCACGAATTCGGTAATTTTGGCTTTAGCTCAGGTGGTCGAGAAGGCACTAATGTTCGCAGCTGACCACCCATCAACAACTCAACTGGCGAGAATCCATTACTCAAAGGTTTTTCTCTATAACTTTGAAAGGATAAATATTGATCTGTACTTTTCTTAAAAATATTCTTTACGATTTTAACCATCACCTCTGCTAAGCCATTACTCTGAGGAAAGCGAGGACTTGATGTAATATGGGAAAACCCCCACATTTGAGCAAATTGCCCAAATTTCGAAACAGAAGATGGAGCAAAATTTATCACTTGTTAGTTTCTCAGGAATACCATGGCGGGAAAAAAATGATTTCAGGTGACGAAATTTTTCTTCGACCTTAAGTCCTATTAAGTAGAGGAACTTCTGGATATCTGGAGTAATAATCAACAACTAAATACAATTTTTTCCGAAATGAAATAAATCCATAGCTAAATGTTGCCATGGACGGCTCGGAAATTCTGAAGAAATCATGAGCTCATGTCGATTTATAGTCTTTTTAACACATTGATTACATTTTTTTATAATTAGTTCAATTTCTTTTGATAAACCCGACCACCACACTGCGCGTAGGGCACGTCATCTACACTTTCCGATTCCTAAATGTCCCTCATGTAACTGCTGAAGAATTTCTCTCCTCAATTTGTTTGGAATAATTATCCGATTCCCTTTAAGAAGGCCGTCTTAAAGTGCGACCAATAAAATCTTAAATTAAAATGTATTATATGTTTTTCAGTCCATCCATTTGTACAATATTCCTTTAACCCTTTTACTGTCCTCATCAGTCTCTTGAGCTCTCCTATCTCAGCTATCTCATGTGAAAAAATAGAATGTTATTTATAAACATTTAAAGGCGTGGAAAAATTGCAACAAAGCTTGGCATACATATTCTTAAATAGCGGGAAAAACTACCTCCCCTATAGCTGAGGGTAGCATGGGTTGTAAATTTAAAAAATAGGCAAAAACGATATTTGCGTCGAATAAATAGTTTTCGGGGTGAATGAGATTCATAATATTTCTCTACATTATCTGACTGAATAATTTCCACCCCTTACGGGCTTGGGAGGAAAACCCTCTTAAGGGTAGGGGTGGGTTGTCATTACATAAAAATGACGCAAAAACAATCGAGATTGGATTAAAATTCGGGGTTGTGATTGTCACTGAGATTAATTATGATATTCAAGTAATTTTAAAACAACTGGAGCTGGGGTGGAAATTTTCGGACAGGTTAAAACTGGCGATATATTCGTCCAAAGAAACCTTTTCGGAGTCAATGAGTTCAATCAATGAATCGAATAAATATATTTATGGATCAATGAGATTCATAAAATTTCTCTACATGTTTTCCGGACCTGGGAGGGGAACACCCTTAAGGGTGGGATTGGAGTGGCTTTACATAAAAATAGCGCAAAAACAATCGACATTGGAGTCGAATCCGGGGCTATCTATGTCCCTGAGTTTATTTATCACAATTTAGACAACGCGGGGTTATCTATTTTCTAACATGTTAACCAGCCGATATTTGCGTCGAATGAATATTTGTCGGGGTCAATGACGTTGATAGTATTTTAAGCTGTGATTTTCGTGCATAATTTCCGTCCCATTTTGAATGCGAGGGAAGCACGCTTATGGGCGAGGGATGAGAGGCGTGTTCGCGATATTTTCTTGTAACAATTGAGATTGGAGTCAAATCCAGGGTTACGGATGTCGCTGAGCTTTAATATGACAACCTTGGCAACGTGCAGGGGTGGGAGGGGTTGGTTGGAAGTAGGCATAAATTTTCAAAAATGTTAAGTGACCGATTTTTCCGCCGATTAAATATATTTTGGGATCAAAGAGATTCATGAAAAATTCTCTTCATGTTTCTGAGAATAATTTCAATCCCTTTCGGGCTTGGAATGGTGGGGGAGGAGTTGCATAACATAAAAATAACGCAAAAAATCGAGAATGGAGTATAATCCGGGGTTATGGGTGTTATTGAGCTTAATTATGACATTCAACTTGGGGTTTAACTCCCCCACACGCGGCTGGTCGGGGCGTAAATTTTCAAACATGTCAAACAGTCGATATTTGTGATGAATAAATAGTTGTTGGGGTCTATAACCTTGAAAGTAATTCTACCTATGATTTTTGAATGTAATTGGCATGTGAGGGGAGCACGCTTAGGGGTGGAGGGCTGTTACATAAGTATAACGAAAAAACAACCGAGTTCGAGTCAAATCCGAGGTCATGGATGTTGCTGAGTTTAATTATGACAACCTGGTCTACGAGCAGGAATGGTAGTGGCTGGGCGGACGTAGAAAGTTTCAATTTATGTAACTGGCCAATTTTAATCAAGTTATCGTCCCACCAGCAAATGCCCTGCAGGCCGCTGTGATTACGTCATTTAATCTCTGAGATCACTAGAATGCCATTGGAGCTCTGTATCTCAGCCCAAACATTACAGAGATTTATGAATAACATTTTCTGTACCAGTCCACCATGCTTAGCGCATCGATCACATACAGGATATCAGGAATGTGCTTCCTATCCTCCTCTCTGTGTAAGATGGGACTCAGAAACAGTGAAAGGCATTAGCAATTTTCCACTGCCTAAAACTATTTATAGTCTACGGCAATTCAATAGATGATTATATTCCATTGACGTTTCATCCCAAAAAACGAAGAATTACGAAACATTTGGGCGCAATGTTTGTTGACATAAACGCTAAGGTCGTCAACCTATTCCGTTCAACTGAGAAATCATTTACAACTGCCGAGGATGCCATAGCTAACGCAAATCTTGGTTCAGTCAGACCCAAAATCGTCTCTATCAATTGCAGTTGACGATTTAGATTTTTGTTTCGTTAATGCACTGCAGTGAAGCTACGCGGCAACCACTTGGTTTCTACTTTAAACGAATGGCTAGAATGCAGACAAAAAACTCGGCATATATCATATCTTTTTATATCATTTTATAAATAGAATTTGATGTGCTTGTGTGTATGTTCCACTTGCAAATTTGAGAGCGTGGAGTAATTTTGACCAAATTTTGTACACATGTTCCGGGCGGTCCGGGAACAAACACTTTACAACATCCGAGGAAGTTGGTGAAATTTTTTAAAGGTCCAGTCACACCAGTGCGGGACTGCGGGAGCGGGAATCCCGGTTCAGGTATGGGACAGAGTACCGCACGGTCCTTCACACAATTGCTTGAACGGGAATTCATTTTCTAGACGCTTTCCAGTAAACACAGCAGTTTCAATTAAAATAATTACGTATTTTTAATCATTTTGATTAAAATTTTTTAATTCAAGTTAAGACTCTGTTCAGTAATGTTTTCAGATGAAGAAGAGGCTCTAATTTAACTAGCTCTAGCCGACGACGAAAAACGTGCTAATTAAGTTATTAGAATAATAAGAAACAAGGCAATTATTTACCCCGCTGCACCCTGTTTCTAATTATTTATATATATTTAGGAACAGAAGAATATGGTTCACGAAATTGTAAACGTAAAACATTTGGTGAATATCACACCTTAATGTCAGAGCTACGCAGAAATGTTGCAAGATTTTAAATTTATTTCAGAATAACACGTGATTATTTTGATTAAATTTGAAAGTGAATGAAGAATGACATTAAAAAGCAATACACGAACTGCCGTTCACCAATAAATCCAGAAGGTCAATTTGCAATTGCTTTGAAGTATATTTGTTATAACATATAAGGAGTGTGAACGTTTTAGAATACTTAATTTAATGTATTATTAAGATTTTCTTTGGCGGTTTGTACCCAAACAATGGGCAAGCACGTAAGCAGACACGTGCGGGACGCGGGAAATACCGTGCAAGCTGCGAACCTTCACTGGGAAAGTTCGTGCAGGTCTCAATATGTCCATATGCCGCAATGAAAACACGTACCGCACCTTTCCCGCTCCCGTTCCCGCAGTCCCGCACTGGTGTGAGAGGGCCTTAAATCATGCGAATATATATATTCGACGATACTAACTGCGAGAACGTCGAATATATTGTTTTCGGGGGCGATCAGACTGTTAATGGCACTCCTGATGTTATTGGTGTATAATTTAAACTCTTAGTGGAATGAGACAGTAGCATCCAATTTGGTTGTGAAGGGAGGCACTTACATAAAATTAATACAAAAACAACCGATATTGCTGTCGAATCCGAGATTATAGTAGTCAGTCAGTTAGGGTGACGTTATACACCCCAGGTTTGGAATGGGTGTTGTGGCATTTTAAGAACATTCGAAAATGGCGGTTGGGTAGGACGGTGGTGTCAAACTGTTCCGCAGAATTTGTTAAACGCGTGGAGCCCCTCACACCCCCGCACACCACCGTCAACCCCCGTGCATTGCCCACGTTGTCATAAATACATTCACCTATATCCATAACTCTGATTTGACTCGAATCTAGTTTTGCCATGCCGTAAAGTGTTGAAATTCTATACAAACAAAATCGGTAGAAATACTATGAATGACATTGACAGAGTCAAATATTTATTTCACGCAAATATCGTTCATTTTACATGTATGAAAATTTATACCCCCGCCCAGCCCCTTCCAACCCCGGTCACCCCCTCACGTTCCCCAGGTTGTCATAAATAAACTCAGTGACATCCATAACTTGAATTTGACTCCAATCTTGGATTTATTGGCATTTATTTATTCCACGCTAATATCAACGATTTAACTTGTTTGAAAAATTACACACGGTTCATTCCCGCCCCGGGGGATTAAACGGCCAATAGAATGTCATTATCAAACTCAGTGACATCCATTAGCCTGGATTCGACTTCAATCTCGATTGCTTTTGCGTTATTTTTATGCAATGTCACTGTACCCCAAGCCCTATGGGAAGCTCCCCTCCGAATACAGAAAGGGGTTGAAATTAATCACGGAGAACATATAGAGAAATTTTATTAATAACATTGATCAAGAAATATAATTATTCGACGCAAAATTAGGAGCTTTACTCATTTTAAAATTTGTACTCCCCACCCAACTCAGCCCAACATCTCCCACCTCTCCGCAACACCGCGGATTATCATAATCTTGCTTAGATTATCATAAATAAACTCAGGGACATCCATTACCTTCGATTTGAATCGAATCTCGGATGTATTAGCGATACGTTCCGGTATCTCCCCTCCACACCCACCACTAAGCGAGCTCCCACTTATGTCGATCGGGATTGAAATTTTACATACATAAAATGGGTGGAAATACTATAAATCTAAATAACTCTTAAAAATATTTATTCCACGCAAATATCGACCGTTTAACATGTTAGAAAAAATACATGCCCAGTCCTCCCCTGTTCTTGGAGGTTAGCTGGCCAATTGAATATCATAAATAAACACTGCGACATCCAGAACCCTGGATTTGACTGTAATCTCGGTTTTATTCGCGTTATTTATTTGTAACACCCGTCCACCGTCACCCAAGAATGCTCCTTTCCCATGCTGTAAGGAGTTGAAACTATACTCAGATAATATTGGTCGAAACACTATGTCTTCGATCCTTAAAAATATATTTCTACCTAAATATCGGCTGTTTTAGCATGTTTGAATGTTTCCACCTCCTCCCCTAAGTGTACTTCCCACTCATGCCGAAAGGGGTTTAATTTTACAAACAAAATCGGTAGATATATTATCAATGTCATTGACCTCGACAATTAATTATTTAATGCAAATATCGACCGTTAAACATGTTAGAAAAATTCCACCCCCACCTCTGAGGGTTAAATGGCCAATTGAATATCATAATTGAACACGGTGACATCCATAACCTTGGACATGACTCCAATCACGGTAGTTTTCGCGTTATTGAATTGTAGCGCTCCTCCAGGGTGATCTACTGCTAAGCCCGAAAGGGGTTAAAATTATAATCAGAGAACATGTAGAAAAATATTATGAATCTCATTGATCCAGAAAAATATATAGTCGTCGCAAAAAATGGTAGATTAACATGTTTGACAATTTACAACCATGACAACCGCATTCCCTGGGAGGTTAATTGCTAGTTGAATGTCATAATTAAACTCAGAGTTATTCATAACTTTGGTTTTGATTCCAGTCTCGGTTGTATTCGAGTTATTTTCTTGTTACAGGCCTCTTCCCCCACCCCTAGGGTTCTCCTTTATTATGCCGTAAAAGGTTGAAATTTTACTGACATACATTGCTACAAACACTATTAATCACTTTTACCCAGAAAATATTTACCGACTCAAATATCGGCCGTGTTAGCATGTTTGTAGATTTATACCGCTTGGGGGACTTAAACGGCAACTTGAATATCATAATGAAACTCACTGACAAACATTACCCTGGATTCGAGTCCAATCTCGATTGTGTTTGGGTTATTTTTATATAAATCCACTCAACCCCCAAATGTTCCACTCCATATCGCGAAAGAGGTTAATATTAACTATATGTAATATGTAGAGAAATATAATAAATCTAAGTGAAGCAGAAAAATATTTATCGACGCAAATATCAACTACTTAACATATTTGAAAATTTCAACCCTCGTTCACCCCCGCTTGTGGAAGTTGAACTGTAAGTTGAATGTCATAATTAAACACAGTGATAAATATAACGCCAGATTCGACTCCAAACTCGATTGTGTTTGCGTAATTTAATGTAATACCACTCCACCCCAAACCTTAAGTGTGCACAGCTCCCATGTCCAAAACAGATTGAAATTATACACAGATAACATGTAGTGAAATTTTATGAATGCCACCGATACCGAATTATATTCATTCGACGCAAAAGCGGCCGATTAGCACGTTTGAATATTTCTTTCCCCGCACACCCCCTGTCATCACTGTCAATTCCCACCCACCCCCGTGAAATTCTCAGTTGGTATAAATAGTCTAAGCGGCATCCATAACTCCGATTTGATTCGAGTCTCTGTTGTTTTTGCTTAATTTTATGAAACAGATCTCCACCATCACCCCTAAGGGTTCCCGCCTCCCATGCCGAAAGGGGTTGAAATTATACACAAACATCAGTAGAAATACAATCAATATACTTAACATTTGAAAATATTTATTCAACGCAAATATCTGCTGTGTTAGCATGTTCCAAAATTTCCACCCCGCTACCCGTGCCTCTGGGTGTTAAATGCCAAAATTAAACTCAGTGACATCCATAACCTTACATTTGACTCCAATCTCGGTTGTATTCGCGTTATTTTCCTTTAAAGCACCTCCACCCTCAACCCTAAGGGTGCTCATTTCCTAGGATGTAGGGGATAACAATTATATTCAGATAACATCGGTAGAAACACTATCAATATCTTTGACCCATAAAAATATTTATGCGACTCAAATATCGACTGTTTTAGCATGTTTAAATATTTCCACCCCCGTCCACAAACAAACACACTGCTTTATTTATTAGATAAGAAAATAATATTTTCAATAAATTTCTGGTTAACATTTTACGCCTAGCCTTTTATTTGCGGCTTTTATTATTTCTTTTAATGTTTGTATTAAGTCTTTTATAAATTGTGCTTTTCTCATTTTCGGCTTTACTATTTATTCTAGTTTTAAAACTTGGTTTAAACTTTCGAGCTAATTACTTATTGGGAGGATACAGTTTGAGTTTTTACTTAATTGTAGAATATTTGATGTTTTTCCAGCTCATTTACAACATTTACACAATAAATGTAACAGTATTTCTCTCTTTAATTCGAAACTTTCATATAAATACTAAAACAAAATTAATTTTTTAAAGTTATGAGCTCTAAACCTGCAAATCCAAGACATAAATTCACACATTCATTCCTTAACTAAACAACTTGTTTGGGATTTTGATCTGTCATCTGACTAGTGCAATTGTGTTGCTCGAGGCTCTTCTTAGCACCTGAAGAAAGGGACAAGGATCCCAGAAACGTTGTGTGGTATTTATATTATCACTTATTTGTCTGTATTTGGCTTTCTTTTTTTATAATTAATTTTCAATCAGACGTTAATTATTACTTTTATAGATAATATATTTCGACTCTTACGATATTGGGAGTATTCAATATACCAGGGTAAGTCGTGACTTGATTAATGTACCGTCCGTCCACATCTAAACCTGGTTTTGGCATGGGTATAACAGAGGGAATGAAGGGGTAAGTTGGCGAAAAAGGCAATTATAAAACATACCTTGGCAACCCCGAGCAATCAGCTATGCTCTCGAATAAAATACTTTAACTTTATGATTGAAGGTCGGCATACGGACTATAATCCAATCAATTTCGTTTATCAGTAGAGAGATAAGAAGTTCACACACCGACAAATCGACTTGTGCTTTTCATCGCGTAGTTTTCTATGGATATTCTTTACGTGCCTGGCAAAGGGAACCTCGTTGCAAACGTGCTTTGAGATAAATAGATTTACTTTATTGCATTAGCCAATGTTTAAAATACATCTAAGGTTATTCAAACTATACACTAGCATGAACTTAAATATAAACTATAATATATTGAAATTATAAACCTTTTTACATAATACTAGATTAACTATCGTTAAGCCTATAAATTGAGTCCTACTGTTTTTTACACTTCATTTCAATGCTTTACAGATTAAAGTAAATAGCAAAAAATCATACCCTATTATAGTATTTTAATTTGAACTTCAGTTAACTCAATTCATTAATAGAAATCTTATTATTCTTACAAAAAATCCCTATGAGAAGTATTTCATCTTCTTTTGAATTGTTCTAAACTCTGTGGGCTCGCCGCTAACACAGTTACCGCCAGACTATTCCAACACCAAATGGTTCTAATTAGGAATCAAAAGTTCCCCATATCAGTTCGCTGTTACCTCTGTATAATCTTGCACGAATGATCGCTTTTAGATAAGCAAGTGGGAGGGAAGCAAACTGTTTACATTTCTCTAGACCGGATCATTATTGTGTGCCCTGAATAATGCATGAAGTCTAGCCCGCTTCTTTCTGTGCCTTACTTACAAGGAGTCTACAATAAATTTTTTATGTTTTTTCTTAATTTTGTCCAGTGACTGAATGTGCTCAATCCTATACGGCTCCAAAATATTGCATAGGCCTACTCTAGAATAGGTCGTACTAAAGTTCTTAGTGTTTCTGGAGCTTTTCATTAAAACCCTGCGTACGAAGTTTAGTGCTTTTCATCCCTTATTGGCCTGAATTTACATGTTTTCCCATGATACGTCTTTACTAACAGTTACACCCAAAAATATTTGCAGCTATTGGATACTTCTATTAGTTCGTCTCTTAGTTTGTAATTTGCTTAGGAAAGCAAATAATTTTGCGTTTGGATAGATTAATTTTCATTTTTTATACAAATACCAGTTTAATATTTCGTCTAAATCCGATTGAAGAGTAACAACGTCGTTTGGCGGATTAATTTCCCTATAAATAATGTAGTCGTCTGTGAAGAATTTTTATTACACTGGATACCGTCTGGTTAAATCATTACAATTTGAAATAAAACATTTTTGTCAGATTATTTACAATCTTCTCGTTGAAAACTAAGTAAATTAATTTACTAGAAGTTGTATGTGTGACAATAGAAGCAGATGTTCATCAACATCGCTTCAGTTACAACTAATGCGTATTTACGCTTACAAAAGGAACATATTATATAATCTCAAGAGCAGGAATTAAAATCTGAACGGCAAGTAAAGATTTTTTTAAATTTATTTGCATAAGTACAATCTACTCTGATATAACATTTCGTGGATTAAATGCAATAAAACTAGTCCTCGTTGCAACAACATCTATTTATTTTACTCTAACAGAGCTGTCCCGGTTCATCACACTACAATACAACGTCTCTCATTGTCGTCTCAACGATAACTACTAACTCTACAATATTCTTTGCTTATAAAGTCTTTGTGCTATTTAAAGTCTCTTGTCCTCCACATAACATAAATGATTAATAAGAAAATCATGTAACATAGTTATGATATGAGGGGTAAGTCATCTATTGATATTACTTCCAAATGAGGCGTTAGTCCGAGGAATGAGGTCATTTGGCCATTGCCGATTTAATCTTCTCGGTGCGACTGGTGATTCCATAATTTTTTGTAACAATCCTTTGAGTTTGCTGACCTGTTGAATGTCGCTTTCGAAAACCAAATTGGTGTGCTGGTATCATGTGGTCTAGGTCGACGGTCTTTTCTATCCCTTTTAGGACTAATTTATCGAATATCTTTGACGTGTGTGGAAGAACGCTTATTGGTTGGTATGATGTTGGTTCTGTTGGTGGTTTTCCAGGCTTAGCGATCATTATAAATACAGAATATTTCCATTGAAGGGGAAAGTAACAAAGTCTGTATAGATTGTAGTCAGTCCCATGCAGTAAATTGCATAGCATTTGCACTGTTATAAGATCATAACCGGGAGATTTATGGACATTGATATATTGGAGTTCATGTTTCACTTCGGCAGCGGAGAATGTTTTAATCGGTAAGGATTATTGGCACGATGCATGGTTGGAGTCTTGTATTTCTTCTTGTTATTTGCGCCTGGTTGTGGTGTTGTAAAGACACGTGTAATATACTGGGCGAATACGTTTGCTTTTTTGGATGCGGTTCTAGATAATGTTCTGTCTGTTTTTATACCTGGTGGGACCGCAATTCTGGGGCCTTTGAATTTCCTTGTTTATCTTCATATTTTGCAGTCATTGGTGGATAAGTGAAGGTATCGTTTCTGGAGTTTCGAAGTGTCGTTTGTAGACTATGGGTTAATCTGTTGTATGTATTAGAGAGCGACGGGTTTCCCGGTCAAACTGTTCTAACCTGATGACGATGGCGCAAACGTCGTTATTCAATGAACAATTGACCCGAAAATTTTATCTGTTGTATGTAGTTCTGTCGTTAGCATATCTGGTTATCTGCCATCTGATTCTTGCTCTGCTGTTTTTCAATAACCAATTCTTTTATATTTCTGGGTATATTATCAATTTCCATATTTTGATTGGAATAAGTTGGCGTGGCATCCCAAGCAGCACTTTGCATGAGTCGTGTTATGTATTGCGTCATCTAGTTCTGGTGGTTTTATTCTTAGTGGTAAATGGTAAGCCTCGGATGATTTTCCTTTTGGATGACTTGCTGTTATAATTATAGGTGAATAGTCGGATAAGTCATAGTTTTCATTTTGAAGAATGTATTAGCAATACGTTTTGTTATCGCGAAATCTAGTAGATCGAGGATTTTGTGAAGATCACTAGGCCAGTAGGTTGGTGCATATTTTGATAGGTAGTTTGAGTTGAGGTTTTGTATGGCGCGTAACACGTTTCCACCTTTCGGAGTTATAAGGCGTGATTCCCATGCAGTATGCTTGGTGTTCCAGTGACCATCAATTATTCCCAGCTTTTGGAAGTATTCTTCAAGAGACATTCGATTACTGGCATTAGACGGCTGCCACGGTTTTTGGGTTGACGTTGGTTTCTATTTGTAGCAATGTGCACTGCATTTTATCGGTTTGATAGGACTGTAATTCGCAGTGTTCTAGAGAAGTTCTGATAAGGACAGCTGATCCTCCATGAGCGGTTCCGTCCGGGTTATTTGTAAAGTAAATTTAACATTTCGGTATTTTCATGTGCTCTGGATTGGTTAATGTAGTGCAGGGGAGGCCGTGGATGACCGGACCTTGTAGCTTGGAAAAACCCTGGTCTGAGTGGCAGGTAGGCGATTGTCTACAGAAGAAGATATAAAACAGTTAGCTCTGAGCTATGGAGCAGTTGTGATCTCTGCAGAGTGGTGGTGTAAAACATTCAGTTAAATAAATACACACAATGTATTAAACAAACTAATTCTACAAATCATTCTTTTCCCTGTCAATATTTCCGCCTGTTTCTAGTTAACAATTACGTTAACAATAACAGTTAGGTACGTAGCATGGGTCTAAGAGACGAACATAATTTAAATTTTGTGTCATTGTAAGAATAATGTTATATCTAGAATGTGATTTGTTATCTCGTTTGCGTTCCACGATGCTATTCGTAGAGATGAAGCCATTTTAGAGTAGTTTGGATATAACGGTTGACAGCATTCTAAACACTATGATTTTTTTATTAATTAATTGTGCAAACATTTTTAAATCCATTAAGAAATTGCGATATTTGATGTCCAATTTTTTGTGTACTGTTAGTACTGAAGTTATTGTTATTTTCGATGGTTACTTGCGCAAAGGACCAGTGATTTTTTTATGTCAGGTGGGGTACAGATTGGTAGACTGGATTAGCTGGCAGAGGGGGAAAATCATTTAATGTTGGCAATTGAGGTTGACGATTATTTATTATTCTTCTGCTCGGAGCTTGTCTTGTTCTTTGTAAGCCTTTGTAGATTGTACAGCCTTTGTATTTGTCTTTGTGGTTTTCTCCACAAAATGCTCATTTTGCGGGGGTGTCTAGTGCTTTTTTGGAGTTGTGTTTTCTACCACATTAACGCAAACGTAGGGTATTGTACAGTAGATTTTAGTATTCCCGTACTTCTGGCAACGTGTACATTGAGGTATTATATTTTTCTTCCTTTGTGCTTCAACTGTTACCTGGATGTTGGTGAAGTAATATTTTAAATAACGATAACATTATTTTATTTAAAATATTACAGTTGATATGATAATATTGTTACAGATAACCTGAATACATGTATTAGGGTACAACCCAGCAGTTTCCCCTTACTAGTTTCTTCTTAATGTTTTCCTTACTCATATATTTCATCCTGAGGGCGTTTTCTTTGTAGCGACGTAGGGTTCGTGAAGGCAAAGGGTTTCTGGCGAGGGATTGAATCAGTTGGTTTGGATGATTTATCATCGTTGATTGTAGTATATTGTAATTAGTTTTTATTGTTTCTGTTACCGTAGTTATACATAAATCTCTGCGTATAGCTGAGTTTCGTATAAACCAGGGTGCATCTGCAATCATCCGTAGTACTCTATTTTGGCAGCTGAACCCCAAATCCCGCAAGCATATTGCCATAGTGATCGGATCAGGCTCAAGTTATAGTAAACGTTTGGTGCATAAGTGGAGTGACGACCTTTTGTTCAGTAGATAATTTAGTGAGGGAAGTGTATATCTTGATCTCGTTACCAGCTTGCCTTTATGTTCTGCCCATGTAAGTTTGACATCAGGGTGTAGTCCGAAATACTTTACACTGTCGTCATCAGTAGGGACGTTACTTCCATTAAGTATTACACTCGATGTTGTTCCTGTTCTCTGGTAGGTAAATTTGATCAGGGAAGATTTGTGTATTCAAAGTTGTTCTCCAAGATCTACACCATTCTGTAACCGCATTACAATACATTTGAAGATGATGTTGGACTTCATAGGTATTGTTGGCCACACTGACGGCGGCCACATCGTCTTCGAACTGTGCAAGAGTAATATTTTCTTGTTTGGGGAAATCACTAACATATATAAGAATGGGCCCCACACGCTGCCCTGAGGTACAACTGAAAAGATTGCATAGGATTGTGAAATAGAATTTTGGTACTTAACACAAAAAGTTCGTCCGCTGAGATAGCTATGAATGATCCTGTAGTAAGTATGAGGCAGAAGTGGCTGAGTTTGTAGAGTAGACCAGGGATCCATACCTATCAAATGCTTTTTTCGTATCAAGAAATAACCCCACACATACTCTCTTAGTCTCGTAATATCAACTACTCGATGTAACTGTTGGGGACACGAGTGGAATGTTCTGAATCCCACCTAAGTGTTTGGAATATGTGGAACTAAAAATTTCCAGAGCGTAGGAAGCAGTAGTCGTTCAAATATTTTTTATAACACACTAAGCTGATAGATCTGTATTCGTGCGTATCGTTAGGTGTTTTGTTAGGTTTTCTAATCTTTACCACTTATTATGAGGAAAGTGGCCTGTGTGCATCTTGGAGTTGTATATTTGTATGACAAAAACAACTGCTTTCCGAGGTAAAGCCGTGAGTAGTGGCACGTGATGCTATCATGTCCAGGTCCTTTCTTATTTGGTGATCGTCGGATGGCGTTCCTTATCTTTCCTGACTTGAAATAATTTTTGAAGGAGGTTAGTTGGATAGGGTCTCCCAACATGCTGAGTGTGATTTGGACATTTCTCTTGCGAGGTGGAGAACCAAGTATTACCTATTTTGAGATGCGGTATGTCCAACCTTGACTCAAGTCAATTCTTAGTATTTTTCCATATTTGGGTTAAAGTTAGTACTTTAGATTCTATAGCGGCAGAATTTTCAGTTTTCAGCGCCTTGGTTAACTCTGAAGTAGAGCGGTTGTAGTACGTTTTGTCTCTCGGGTATTTCGTTCTTTCTCATTGCGCTCTAGCACGATTCTGGACTGCCAATAGTCGTTGAATGAGCGGTAATGCGGTAAAGTTTAATGTTCGAAAAGCTCATTGAATGAGAGAAGTTTCGATCGCAGCTTGCCGAATTGCTTCAGTTAGAAGTCCTACAGCAATGCAAATGTCTTTTGTCGTGTTTAACGACAAGCAAATATCTATTTTCGAATCCAGCGTTGTTTTGTAGATGTTCCCGTTACATGGGTGGCGAATTAGACTTTGCTTTCGGCAAGGTGGGATAATGAAGTCGAGATCAATTAGTATTTTTTGCCACTCGTACAACAGAACAATAGTTGAGTGCTTGTTTGCCCCGGTAGAAGTCCATCACATCAGGAGTGTGTGTTGCAATTTCAGGGTAGTGATTATGGAATTATGGAAGACTTTAAGTTGCAGTTGCAAAACGACGTCATACAAAACTCTCCCTCGCGGATTTGAGGTCCATTTGCATGTTTTGCGTTAAAGTCTCTTCCAAGAAGAAATTCACTTCATATTTCCTGAAATATTCCTAGAAAGTCTAGTTGTGTCATTTTATTTTCTGGGGATGAATAAAATGCTCTTATTTGAAATCTTCGGTCTGGGTGATTTAACTGAATACGAGCAATCTGGAACTCGTTTTCTTGAAGACCTGGCAGTTCTGAATGTCCCAATGTATATTGTGACAGAACAGACGGTTCAGTCACTGCTGCGCTATACAATTTTTTTTTTTAAAAAAAATTTTCCTTTGTTTTATCAGTTGTGTTGAACAGACGTTGGGTGGTGCACGTGTGTTTTGATAACAGGGATAATAGGGCCCGTGGTTTGTGCCCGATACGGACCCACGTGGCCGAGGTACAACTTCCGCCTGGTGAAGCGGCGACCGGAAGGTCGCGAGGATTGGCCGATCTTCGACCAGCTGGCGAGTGGACCCCGAAATTTTGTTCTTCTAGTGAGAGAGCCCGGAGCGAATACAGTTTGCTTCTAGTGAAAGAGCCCGGATCGAACACAGTCTTCTTCTAGTGAGAGAACCCGGATCGAACACAGTCTTCTTCTAGTGAGAGAGCCCGGAGCGAATACAGTCCTCTTCTACGACCTGGAAGGAACCACCTTCGTGCATCGCCGTCAACGAGGTTGTTCGTCCAACACTCCGCCGCCCGCCCGCAGTCGTCCTCGGTCGTGTGGAATCCAGTCGACTCGGTCATCCCAGACGTCTGCGACCAGCGAGTTGACGAGCCAGGCCAGACTTCAACGCGCCACCCCAGGGTTGAACGAGGACGAACGTTAAGTACCTGTTTAACGTGTGGATGGTCGACCGATTTTTCTTGTGTATTAGACTCGAGGCTAGTGAACTGTTTTGAATCTTCTTGAGTGAATTGTATTTGATTTGTTTTGAAAAAATAAGCTGTAAAGTACCCTGGGTTTACGAATTTCATTTGCCACCGTCGAATCTGGTCACGTCCCTCCACGGTTTTCCTCGGTGATCCCCAACCTCATCCTTTATAAAATTCGCTTTGACCGCTGTTTTAGTCGAGCGAGTGACGTACCGTTACATTTGGCGCCCAACGTGGGGCTTGAGTGACGTACCGTTACATTTGGCGCCCAACGTGGGGCCGTAGCGAGTGACGTACCGTTACAATATATTATCAATATAGCGGCTCCACTTTTTATACGACCGCTTGGGTTATCGCTATGGTACATTTTATAACCTAGGATGTAGAAGTGGATTTGTTAAGACAATTTAGTTTCAGAGATCATGGCAATATCTGTACTATATGTACAAATAAATAATTCGAGCATGTATTTGTTATTTATCTTCGGGCATTACGAGAGCAGATTCTGAGTGTTGAGTTGGAGTTCACGGTGCTTTTATCAATGTGGGAAGAATATGAGCCAAAGTTTGTAATGAAGACTGTAGGATGAACAGAAGAATGCCAATTTTTCTTAAATAAGCGATTCCATGGCATCAGTTTTCTTATTTTTAACTGCTGTTACACAGGAATAGGTAATATCGGGTTGGATTTGATTATGATGTGTGGGAGCCTTTGCTTCAATAGTAATTCTTTATTGCTCCTGATATCGCTGAGGTGAGCGGTGAATACTCAACAGTTTAAGGTTTGCTTGTAGTTTCTTGTGTACCAGGCACCCTTTATAATTAGCTTGTGTTTGGCCCTTTGCAGTTTACACGGATTGGAGGTGTACTTCCTGACTTAGGGCATGCTTCAGTAGAATGATCTCCATCACATTCACGCATTTAGGTTTAGCGTGACAGTATTTCTTGATGTGTTCGTAGGATTGTCATTTAGCGCATTGTGCAACAGCTTGTTTGAGCTTAGGCGGTTTTACTTTGATTTTTGTATTATACAGTATACACAGATGCATTTGTTGAATTGGGTTTCAGGTCTAAAAATAAGAGTGGTAGTAATTGTTTTGTAGTTTGATGCCTTACTGGAAACATTTGCACAGGGTCAAATCCTTTTTCTTTGAGTTAGTTCGTCATAAGATCTATTCGGCAGTGGGATGAATTCCTCTAATGACTACTCTGAAACTACGTTCCGACTTGAGCTGGAATGTGTGGAACTGCGCGTTATTAGTCTGATGGTAGGCTATAGCTTTCCGGTAGCCTCCGATAGTCTCTATCGTGAGCTTGAATTTATTGTCGATAGTCTGCTGTCTGAATGGGCCAATGTTGTTTGTAGCTCATTGCTGTATGAACGAATTGATATTACCAATGTTAGCTATATAAATGGGGGTTGATTTGTTTTTCTACTGGAGGTTGGTCTGTTGATTTATCAGTAGTCACTTCAGTTGATTCGTCACATGACAAAATATTGAATTTATCTATATATATATAAATGAATTGCTGTTCGTTAGTCTCACTAAAACTCGAGAACGGCTGAACGGATTTATCTTATCTTAGTCTTGAAATGTTCGTGGAGGTCTAGGGAAGGTTTAAAAGGCAAGAAAAAATCGAATAATTTCCGGGAAAACCCTAAAAACAGCTCTTTTCTATTTCCCATACAAACACTGTTGTCTAAGCAATTTAGGTGTGTTCCTAACGTCAAAGAGTCAATTTGCAATTTATTACCGCTGCATAAAGTTCAAATTCAATCATATCTATCAAAATAGTCTTCGCGTGCGCTTTGGAGGATCTAATGTCGCGTTCCGAAAATAAACAAAAGTGAATCGCGAACGCGACAAAAAATGTAATAAACCAACGTGCGCGAGAACTTTCTTTATTTTTTGATCCTTTGTGATAGTGACATTCCAAGTAGTGTGCTCGTTTTTTGTTGATATTTTGTGATAGTGACACTTTACTGTTAAGTGAGCGAGAAATTTTCTCACTTTGATTAATTACGTTACGATGCCGAGGAGAAGACGACCTGACTTAGGTCGTCGCAGTCAATCAAATGTGCGAAGAGCTACCTCACGTGCTAACCGCACTGATGACCAGAGAGAGACAGATCAAGAAAATAGTCGTATTGCTATGTCAGAATTGCGTTATTTAGTGAGTGACAATGAAGTGGATAGGCTTAGAATGCAACGAGTTCGTCCACATCAAATACAACAACAGCGAGCACGACATAATGAAATTGAGCGAATCCGCAGACGCAGTGCTCCTGTGATTTTTGAACGAGCTGCATTCCACTATGATCCGGCAATTGATTATTGTGCCGACAAATCGGTAACAATTGGGGAAATGAAAATAATTTGTAAATATTGTAAGGCGTTAAAATACACTGGTGAATCTACTGGATTATGTTGTGCTGGAGGCAAAGTAAAATTGTCACAATTGGTCCCACCACCAGATCCTTTACGCTCTTTAGTTTCTGGGATTTGGAAATGATTCTAAGCACTTCTTGGCAAACATTCAGAAATATAACAACTGTTTCCAGATGACATCATTTGGCGCTACACATATTATACAGGACAATTTCATGCCCACTTTCAAGATATTATACCAGAATTTTTTTTTATAATATTCAAGTTTGTACTAAAATATTTATATATGAAATAATTAATGGACAAATTTATCACTTACTGGGGGCACTGTTACCACTACCTGACGCAGATCATCAATTTTTACAAATTTATTTTATGGGCAATTCAGATGTGGAAGTTGATAATCGTTGTGCTCACAATGCACCAGTGAAGAGAACCATTGTCCAAGAATTACAAATGTTTCTTCATCAGACTAACAATTTAGTAAACATGTTCAAAATAGCATTGGATCGGATGCCATCTGATAGCCATAATATTATCATTCGAGCTGACAAAACACCTGCCGGTGAACACACAAGGAGGTTTAATTCACCTACCATTGATGAAGTGGCTGTTGTCATTGTGGGAGAAAATTTACAATCTAGAGATATTGTGCTTCATCGTCGGAATAGTGATTTAAAACGTGTATCTGAAACACACAGGAGCTATGATGGATTACAATATCCTTTGATCTTCTGGCAGGGGGAAGATAGATACCATTTTAATATCAAAATGGTAAATCAAGTAACAGGTAAATAAATTGAGCAGGATTAAATAATATTTTTAAATTCAATTCATCTAAGTAACATTTATCATTTTTGATTGCAGGTGCTGAAACCAACAAAAAAGTTAGTGCTATGAATTTCTATTCATACAGACTCATGATCCGTCAAGGTGAAATAAATCATATTTTGATGTGTCAACGACTTTTTCTACAGTTTGCAGTTGGCATGTATGTCAAAATTGAGACTGAACGATTAAGATACATCCGTTTGAACCAACGACAGCTACGATCAGAGGAATACATTCATCTCCGCGATGCTATAAATGCCGATGGCAATGTGAATAATGTAGGAAGAATGACAATTTTGCCAGCCACTTATATAGGAAGCCCACGCCACATGCACGAATATGCTCAGGATGCTATGTCATATGTTAGGCATTATGGCCGCCCAGACTTATTTGTTACATTCACATGTAACCCAAATTGGTCCGAAATCAAGAGGGAATTGCTACATAACCAAACACCAGTTGTTAGACATGACATAATTGCCAGAGTTTTTAAACAAAAATTAAAATCTCTGATGAATTTCTTAATAAAGCATTGTGTGTATGGCCGAGTCCGTTGTTGGATGTACTCTGTAGAATGGCAAAAGCGTGGATTGCCACATGCGCACATTTTACTCTGGTTAGTGGACAAAATAAGGCCAGATGAGATTGATTCCATAATTTCAGCTGAAATTCCAGATGAAACAGTTGACCCAAAATTGCATGCAGTAGTTACCAAACACATGATACATGGACCTTGCGGACTTTTCAACTACAATTCACCCTGTATGGTCGACGGCAAGTGTTCCAAGCGATACCCAAGAGACCTGCTTGCTGAAACCATAACGGGAAATGATAGATACCCATTGTATCGTCAGCGATCAGTTGCGGACAATGGGCGATCGGTAGTTGTGAAGGTAAGAGGACAAAATGTTGATGTAGACAATCGTTGGATTGTGCCATATTCGCCAATATTGTCCAAAGCTTTTGAGACTCACATCAATGTGGAATATTGTAACTCTGTAAAGTCGATAAAGTACATATGTAAATATGTTAACAAAGGCAGCGATATGGCTGTCTTCGCTGGAACCAATGCAAATGATGAAATATCACAGTACCAGATGGGGCGCTATGTAAGTAGCAACGAAGCAATTTGGTGTATATTTTCATTTGCGATCCATAAAAGATACCCTACAGTAGTCCATTTGGCGGTCCATTTAGAAAATGGTCAACGAGTTTATTTTAATGAATCGAACGCGCCAGACAGAGCGGCACGTCCACCATCGACAACATTAACAAGTTTCTTCGCAGTCTGTCAAACTGATGATTTTGCTCGCACTTTGCTGTATGCTGACATGCCACGCTATTACATATGGAATGCATCATCCATCGTTTCAGCGTCGAAAACAAGGAACACCAGTTGAAGGACATCCAAATGTATTTGCTTCAGACGCTCTGGGTCGCATCTACACAGTACATCCAAATAACGATGAATGTTATTATTTGCGACTCATGATCAAAGCAAAAACCAATATCTCCCCGCTAAAATACGACAACCTCTGGCTCACCACTCCTTACCAGGAAGCTAACCTCTTCGCAAAATCCTTCACAGAATCAAACTCGTAACAACATAATCACGAAACAATCCTGCAACCCCTACAGCTGTCCCCCCTCCCAAAACTATTCACCCTAGCCAACGTCAGCTCCATAATTTCCAAACTCAAAAACAAATCAACCCCAGGTCACGACCTCATAACCCCCCCTCCACCTCAAAAACATCCCCCAAAAAATCATAACCCTATTAATCACTATTTTCAATGCCATTTTCCGTACCACATACTTCCCGTCACAATGGAAGCAAGCATCAATCATAATGATCCCCAAACAAAATAAAAACAAATAAATCCCCGAGAACTACCACCTAATCAGTCTCCTACCGTCCATTTCCACACTATTCGAAAAACTACTACTCCCCCAACTCAGCAAACAACTCTCCCCCCTAATTCCCAACACTCAATACGGATTCCCTCCGAGCATTCCTGTACCAACCAATTATATACAGCAGCCAGCTATATAAACAAATCTTTCGAAACCCGAAAATCATGTATTGCCACATTCATTGACGTAGAATAAGCATTCGATAAAATCCATCATCCCTTCCACCTCTCAAAAATAAAAAATCTACTCAATGACACCCACTACAAATTACTGAAAAATTACCTCGAAAACCGCATGTTCACAGAAAAAATTAACTCCACCCACTCCAAACCCACCCCATTACCGCAGGCGTCCCCAAGGAAGCATTCTCTTGCCCTCCTGTTCAACGTATATATCCATGACTTACCTCAACATTCTGCAACCAAAACTGTATTATTTACGGACGTTATCACCATTCTATACACTATTCTTTACTCTCTTCCCTCACCACTGGACTTCAACCTCTCCAAAGTGCCCTCAATTCCATAGACTCATGGTCCAAACAATGGAGAGTCAACATCAACCCCTCCAAATCCTCTATCCTTTCCTTCTCCCTAAAGAGAAACCCACCCACCCAAATCCCTCTCACCCTAAATGGAACTCTTATTCCCACAAAAGGTAAAGTATCTTACCTTGGTCTCACCCTTGACCCGAAATTATCCTAATTATAATTTAATTTATAAATTATAATAATGTCAAAACCCTATACCCACTATTAAACGAAAATTCCCCACTCTCAATCAATACTAAACGACTAATCAATCTCTCCCTTATCCAACCAAATTAATCAACAAATCCATATCCTCTCTAATCAAAGTACCCTAAATCACCCAAATCCGACCATAGAATACATACATAGCCATCGCCCACGCCGACCTCAGACCGCCGTCTGAAACGAAGACTCCCAATACACCTCATACTTCCCCGCCAGCACGCAGGCACTTCCTAACAAATCCTCTTCCTATCAACCCCAATATAACCACCCTATCCGATAACCCACCTATGCCTCTACCGAACACTCCAAACATTTACAGTATTAACAAATCACCCATATCATCATCCACACCAAACTCCTTAGAACTACAAACGAAGAACTCAAGGGCTGGAAAGTCACTGGACTCTCCACCTCCACAAGCCAACATGTGAAATGTTTCCAATATTTATTGTTAATACTTGTAAATTTATGAATCAAACTGAATAATCGAAAGATAAAAGTAATTTTTAAAAACATCAGCCAAAAGCTCTTCTTAATATCCGAATTCTTTTACTTTTTATATTTCGTATCGTTATAAGGAGTAAAACACGCTTGAAGTCGTCGATGCGATGTAAACAGAGCACGTCCGCACTCGACGAAGGCCACAACCAAACTGCTGATGTATTTTATTTCATATATTTTTTTGTTATTTTCTTTCCGTTCGAGATCGACCATGAACAACGGTAGTTGTGACGATATTTCGCAGTTTGTGTTCAAATTTCGCCAATTAAGATTTGATTTCTGCGATTGGTTTGGAAAGGTGAAGATTTATTATTGCTACTCTCTATGCCCGGTGTTCCTTGAGTTGTAAAAGGTATAATGAATTATTTGGTTCTGTGAGGTGTTTTTGTAACTTTCGATAAGAGTTAATTTTTATAGTGTTGTTTTTTTAGAGCTTTTGTATATAACTGTTCGTATTCTATAATCTTCTTCATTTTTTCATAGTTAAGGACAGCGTGTAGAAAGAGGTACTTTTTATTTTTGTGCTGAGTATTACTGTTATATTCTAATTGAGATAGAGCGTCAAATCTATTGTGGGTGTTGTTGAGTGTAGATTCATTGGTTTCTGTTGAAGAGTTGGTTATCCTTCTTTTCTTTGTCGTTATAACTTGCTTTAGAGTTTTGGTGATTCTACCTCGTTTTGTTGTTTCCATGTCGACTGTTACAGAGTTTCCACTTATTGCTTTGTTGTACTGTATGTTTAGTTCGTGTTTTGAAGGTCGTTTAAACGACGCTTGATTATTTTGTATTTGAAAAGTATGATGCACGTGATTCTGTGGTAATAGGAAACTGGAAGGCCGAAGTTTACTGGGTACACTTGTCCTCCTATTTGGGGTTACTGTTGTTGTTTAAAATACATAGTTTGATTTGTTTGATAATTAGGATTGTGTCCCATCAATGGGTTTCCATATCGACATTTTGCATTTTGTACTGTCAGCAAGACCCCGTAGTACAGACACGACGTTGGATGCTTTGCAACTTGTCACTTTCATGTTGTAAAACGGTTCGTAGTAGTTAGCGTGCACTATGCTATTTCGCTGGGTGTTGGATGCACTTTTTAGTTTGTCACTTGTAAATACTTAGCAGTCTCACAGGGTCGGTCACCTCGTTGCGTTTACGATTCGGGAATCGGCAAGAAACACAGGTACGCACATGTTTCGTAAACTCGTCAACACGTCCGCTCTATACGGAAGAAAGATCTCTACTCAAGTCAAGAGTTTACTGCCTCGTAAGTCTCCGATCGTGAACACTTGCTCAATAAGTTTAGTGCAAGACTATTAGGGTGAACTTTAATTATTTTTCACTATTTCTTCTTTCACAGAACGCGCTTTGAGGTTTCTCTAGATATCTGCGTTGCTTATGTTGTACGGTGCATTGCAGATGGATCGAAAGGTTTTTGTTTGGAATCTTTGTATTGTAGCTGTATTAGTGGATGACGCGATCCCCTAGAGCTGAACTCAGCAGAGCCATATCGGTTTGATGATTACTTTGTGAAATTTTGTTGTGAAGTTGATAATGTCTGCCTGGCAACAAATAGTGCCTGCTGAACTTCAGGTTGAGTTGCTTGCGTTTGTTCCATATATCGTTCCTCCAGGTTAGGCCTCTTTCAGGTTGGAAAATAGTAGTATGTCAATGTGATTTGTGTTAATGAATGCATTGTAAGATTGTCGTTTTGCTATTCCGTTGATGGAGATGGATAGACAAGTGTATCTTCTCTTTGTGGTGACGTGTAGGATTTGATTGGATTGATTTCAATTCGCCATTGGAAAATTGAAAAATGCATCGAGATTGTTTTGTAGTTTGGTAGAAGCACTTTCTGGATCTTCGTCTGTTGCCAGGAGCACTGCATCGTTAGAAAACGTTCCGTTCGAGACGGTTGGCAGGTCGTCTGTGTACAGTAGGTATAGTAATGGTCCAAAAACACTCCCTTGGGGTCATCCAGAACGTATAGGGATCAGGTTGGTAAGTTTTCCTTTATATTTAATTTTGAAGAGTCTGTCCTGTAGGTATGATCGAAATATGAGATAAATGTTATCGGGCAACCACGTTCTTAATTTATACAGCAAACCTTTGTGCCAGACTATGTCAAAAGTCTGGATGACGTTTAGAAATACAATACTACGGTATTATTTGGCTTCAAATTCTGCGTTCATAATTTTTACTACTCTTTGAACCTGCTGTTTTATAAAACTAAATTTATGGTTCGGTATGAGATTTTGTTCTTCGAGATTTGGCATTAGTCTCATGAGTAGCTTCGAAGTAATGGATAGTAAATTTATCGATCTGTACGGCTCTGCTAATTTGAGTTGTTTTTAAGATTTTTGGATTAATATGATTTTACCAACTTTACATTGTGTTGGGAATGAGATGTTCTCAATATCCTATAAATATAAATGTGAGCAGCGTGAGACTTAGGTGAGAGTTATTTTATAATCTGGCTTGTTATTGAGTCATACTTTTCTGTGTTTTTTACCTCTTTCACTTTAATAGCTTTGATAGGCGGTGACAGTTGAAAATGCGGTATCCAAAAAACAGATTTTTGAACTAATTGCCTTTGTAAATGTTACGTTCTAATGAGTACCCTTTAAATTTTATTATTTATTAGATTGAACAAAATCCAATATCCTACTTTTACTCGTCCATAATCACCTCAAACCAGATTTTCTTCTGGTACTCCGTTATTACGAATTTCTACATCACAAATTTATCTAAATATTCAAAGATCATTTACAGATTCACTAATACCCTTTACTACTTGATTAAAAACCACAAGGACTCACTTGACACCTATAGCAAACATTGTGTAGTATACAAAATTTCTTGCTCTAATTGTAGTTCCTGCTACACAGGGCAAACAAAACATTCCCTTCATACCCGTATCAAGGAACATTATGTGTAATATCAAACTTCCCAATGATAAACAATCTGTAGTCTCCAAACATATAATCAATTTGAAACGTTCATTTTATTGGCCACATGTTAATATTTTAGATGCTTACACCAGAATTATATCAGAAATGCTTCATATTAAAACCAAAAAATTGACGTACAAACTGATACTATAAAAACAATAAAAGCTACGATCCTTTATTGTTACGTTAACTCTACTGCTTTCCCATCGTCGTTGCGTTTTTCTTTGCTTTTGAGTTCGTCAGTAATAATTTTTGTAAAACGTCTGAATTAAAATTACTAATAAGAAAGATAGCCAAATACAGACAGAAACAACGTTTCTGGGATATTTGTCCCTTTCTTCAGATGCTAAGAAGGGCCTAGAGCGACAACTACATATGCCAGTTGACAAAACTCAAAAAAGCTTTTTATGGAGGGACAAAGATCCCAGAAACGTTGTATGGTATTTATATTATCATTTATTTTGACTGTATTTGGCTACCATTCCTATTAGTAATCATTTTTGTAATATTCGTCGTAATCAAACTGTGAAGTGCGGTTGTGACTTTCCAGACTCTTGTTTTTCCCAATCACCTGACGATAGGTACAATAATCCCAGAAACATTGTGCTGTATTTATATTATCACTTTTTTTTCTGTATTTCGCCATTTCATCTCATTTTATTTGATGTTATTGAATATAGTTTTTTTTATTGGGTATAAGGGGTTCAGCTTTTCCTTGTATACCATGAGTATTGAACATAATTCTATCCATCTGACATTATCTAATAAATAATGTCTGTGACTAGAGCAAAGATACTGTTATTTCACGAATTTTCATTTATTTATGAATACCTGTTCACTTAGTTCCTGATATCCGCCAACAGGTGTCGTTTAGAAATGCTTGTTGTATGAGTCACCTACGCGAACAATACAAAATAGTTCCGTATTCAGAAATGAATTTTGAATTAAAATTTTTTGTTTGATTTGTTAAAAACAAAATTATATATTTTCAGAATTATGCTATCATTTTATTGTGAAGTCATTAATTAAAACTGGAATAAAGGTTTTTCAATGGTTAAATATTTTTATCAGGTAACATTGTTTCCAAGTAACTTTTTGTGAAGTGTTGTAAAACAAGTGATTGAAGTGCGAAAATTTGGTCAGGTAAGACTTCGTTTACATTTTGCGTTAGTTTAGTGTAATTTGTATTTTATGAAAGCACATTACGAGGGATAATAGTAACATCGGTTCTAACAGCCGGTTTGTCAAAGGGCGGGTGTCTTAGTTTAAGGATGTGAACTCTATTCTAATAAAGTATTTAATAATTTTTGTAATTTCGTCCTAATCAGGCATTTATTTTCAGAAATAATGCTGAAATTTATTAGAGGGAAGGGCCAGCAACCTTCAGCTGAAAGACAGAAGCTTCAAAGGGAATTATTTGCTTTTCGGAAGGTTTGTTTGATATTATAATGATCTAACTTATTCTTTATATCAATTATCACACATAGTACTAAAACATTAAATCTATATTTAGAGTTGTCATATAATTCATACGAAATTTTTTAAATTATTAGGAGGCATATTGTTTACCTCATGAACTTTAGTTTTATAAATACAGAAGCTTAATTATTTATATGTTTTAATATTGAAAATATTTGTTCCTTAGGAATACCCTCATTGCATAAATAAAATCTTTCTTATTGGAGAGAAAAAATTAATAGATCTGAGTTGTTCGTCATAAAACATAATTTAGAAGCTTGACATTATTTAATTAAGATTGAGTAAATGACCAAAAAATATAGAAACCCTTCATTTATGTATAATATTTGTAATTCTAAGACTCCTTTAGAAATAATTACGCACAGATATCTCTTACTTACGGAGATATATCCCAAAAAACACATTTAGATTGGAAAAAGATATAATGCTGAAATAGATAGTTGGTCCAGTTGGGCAGAGAAGTGATAATATTACGAATTTTCAATGGCCTGACTGGCATGCAATTAAGACCTACTCTCTTGACAAAGAGGGCTCAGACCCTCTAAAATTTGTAACATCTTCTCTCCTCAGCCTGACTGAACCAACTGCTGATTTCAGGGTGTCAACTACATTGTCTGTTTTGTATCTAAATGTGTTATTAAATTTGACCTCCGTCACATTTTCCTTAATACAATCTAAGGAACTTTAATATGGAGATAAAGCCACATGGGATGATCAAAAGGACAAAAGATAGGAATAAACATTAGAATGGTTGGAATATGCTTTATGCGATCCTAAGCATATGCTTCCTCATACAGCATATTCCAAACTTTCTCCTGTTATTTCTATCTTTCCTCCTATCCATCATCCCATATTTATAACACTTAAATGTGACGAGGCCAAATTATGATAAGAAAGAGAAACAGTCATGTTGACTTACCTGACATTAGTAGTTGGTCCAGTCCGGCATAGGTGGAACTTATATTTTTGAGGACTTGAGCCCCCTTCTTCAGGATGGAAGATCTGAACTGCCTGCTGGCTGGCATTTTCCTTAAGTGTTATGTATATATATATATAGAGAGAGAGACTATTTTTGCCTGGTCAGGAACTTGACTTGGTTAAGGCATCTGTGTACCGATCAAATTATGTAGGTTCAACTTTACTGGCTAGGTCAGATATTTCCTACCTTCTATATGCTTTTATTTTTGCGTGATTCTATGCCTGAGCATATGTATTCACTTAAACATATTTCTCCTATTTATTTCTATCCTTCCTCACTATCCAAGGTTGAATGTGACTTTGTCACCAAATTATTATATATATATAGCGGCCGGACGATGCACGGAATAGTGTAACACTTCTTCCTGAAGAATATGGAAACGTGTGCGTGTGTATATATATATTTATACACACACAATAGTGTAACACTTCTTCCTGAAGAATATGGAAACGTGTGTGTGTGTGTGTATATATATATTTATACACACACACACACATTTTCATCATTTAACTCTTAAAAACCTAGTCAAATTATCTAGAAAAATAACTTTTTGCACTTAAAATGAGCTTTTTAAGTGTTGAATGAAGGAAACCTCCTTCAGAGTAATGTGTGTACTTGGTATCATTGTGATGCCAGTACAACCTGATTTCTGATATTTTTACTCAAAGTTAAACAAAACCACTTTTCCTTATGTAGAATATGAAATTGCTTGTTTTTCTTTTGATTATAGCTTTCATTTGATATTGTCCTGCATTTCTTTTGTAAAACAATTCATTTACACTGCATTTTAGTACTATGTATGTGTTAACTTACAGCAGTTCGTATGATTATGTAATTTAGTAACATTTTTATTATTGGTTATTTTGCAGTTCATTCTAATTCACTTTTCATGTATCAGATACATTTCATGATGTGATACATAATCTTTACGAATTATATAAAAAACAAAAATTGTTATTTGGAATTTAAGTAACATTTTTTTTTAAACAAAAAAGGATTACAGAATTCAAGAGTCCTTTAGGGAGATACAAGCATAATGGGAACTTGTATTGGCTTATGAAGGGTTTGTATTGGATAGGGTATATCAGCTTACGTGGTATTGATTTTGTAGGGCTTCAAAATCTTTTAAGCTCTGGCTTATTGATGTAGCCATGCCAATGTGGCACACTTTTGTTGTTAATCACATTCACTATTCAATACAAGAGTAATGTACTGTGTTTTATTTGTATTTTTTTTTCAACAATATTTTACATCTGGCTCTTGTATATTATAATAATTGAATTCTACAAAGTTAATTGGTGTAGTTGTTTAGTATAGGCTATTACCTAATAATATTAATATATATATATATATATGTATATGTATATATATATATAAAGATATGACATTGTCAAAAATAATTGTAATATTGATATGGAAAGGAAAGAGAGATAGGTTGTGGCTTACCTGAAAGTGACACCACACTTCATTTCACAACCTATATCTCCAATATTGAAATTACATATACATATATTGTATGTATATATATATACATAAATTTCTATCAAGTTGGAGAATGGTATTATATACATGAAGATATGATTCACACTGATAAAGGTTATATGTAGTGGAATGGTCTTATCATATGATACACCTGTTTTATATTACTATTGAAAGAATATATTTATCTGCTGAAAGAATGAATGTTTGCATAATTGAAGCAGCCAATATTATCTAATTCCTCAAATTAATCATAGTAGATTTAAACTTATATTATAATTCCATCTTATCCAAACTGAAAGCCTTGGAACACTAATAGAAATATATTTCACCATAAACACATACTTTTCTATGGAAGTAGTTGCAAGATTTAATAATTTCTGTGTGTGTAAACCTATATTATTTTTTTTAAAATATGCATGAATATTTATTTAAGGAATATAATCTCATAATAATAACACAACCAGAAAGTAACAACAAATTTTTGTGTGATAATAACTCTATACTAGTTTTATCTCATTCATATGTATTTAAGCCTCTGTTAGATAGCGTTCTTCATTTTCCTGTCTCTCAATATATTTCCTTCTTATGTTGTGCTTATATAGGGTAAACCTATTATTGAAATAAGGGTGTTTCAACATGATGATTTACTGAAATTATCTTTCTATATCCCATAATTCTTCCATGTAAATTTTCCCACTTTACACATTGTGCTTTTACAGGTGTTACATTTACTGCTCCAACCGCATATTTTTGAGTGCTGTCTTAGTTGATGGATGGCAATCTTACTTGAATGTCATGCCTTGGCAGAGGTCTATTGTTAACAGTGCTTATTAAGGAACATTCTAAGTGCCTGCATTACTATGGACTTCTGTCCTCCTTTAGATGAACCCCCCCCCCCATGCCCCCCTGACTTCTATAATCAATTGTATTACAGGCTGCTTGCAGTTATCAATTGGCTGTTTTAAAATTTATGTAGATTCACTGAGACCTACTTGTGTCATGTAATTCAGACAGCTGATTTGGCCCCACTATAACTTATTATTTTTACATTAGTGCAATGTGGCCCACAATATCATACATAGACCCAGCTGTTCATATGGACTTGGGAAAGATTGTAACCTAGCAGAGACTAGAATTTTCTAATGCTGGACCAGGTTGAACTAACATGAACTTACTTGGCAATGTCCCAGAGCAGACTGCTCCTTCTCTCAATCTGTTCATCTACACTGGACCAAAGGCCCTTTCCACATTCATTCCTACTCTGGCGTGATTCAAATTGCAATGGTTTTGATCAGCATATGTTTGTGGTTTAAGTGTTGTGACCAGTTTTTGGATACATGCCATACCCTGAATACCAATTAGCAAACATCCCCATTGTATTACAAAATTATATTCCTAATTGGCTCAGTCTTCATATTTTAATATAATACACACTACCAGGCCAATAGTCACTTATGATTTTAACGTCTCATCAGCATCTAGTTTCTTGAATTGATTAATGACCTAATCATCATGCAAGTATGTTTTTCAAGTTGTATTTTGGTGCATTCCAAGGCCTCTTTAGTGTTTGGCACTTGCAGACATTTTTGCATTGTACCTTTGTCATTAATTTCCTGTAATTTTGGTAGCAATAATTAAGTTGTAAGAATTAGAAGGATCTAATCAATAACACATTTAACCAGATCTTTTAATTACCATAGTAAGAAAGAATCAGGCCTAATCTTCAACCACACTAGTTTGTAATCTGGACGTAATATTCAGAAAATAATCATTTTCGTATGTTTTTCTGAAGTTAGGACTCTTCCGTATGTTGAGTCAGATACTGACAAAAAATCTATAGTTAAGATTAAAATTTTTTACTTTGAAATCAATGTAGGTCTTTAATCTACTAACATGCCTCTAAACATGTTATTTTACCTAATGTCTGACCGGTAGGAAGATAAATGATGAAAACTCTTGGACACTGCTGTTAAACTAACATGGCTCTTCACCATCTTAAGACGTATTGGTGAAAAGCTGGATTCTACTCTTTACACCATACACCTTGGCATACAAGTGACCACTTTTAATAACATATAACCAATTTAAGAAACTTGAAAGACCTAGCAACATTATTCGCATTTGTATTTTTAACAAATATATAGAAAATTTCGTTACATTTTTGTTATTATTATTAGAAATCATGTTATTAGCCCAGTTGTACAAACTAAGAGGTTTCAAATGTTATAGAAACTCTAAACTACTATTATTTTTGGTTCCTTAAGACAGTGTTTGTTTCATATGCTAAGTAATATCTGTACAAAATTTAGTAGAATACACTTCACATCTTTATGATTGTATGCAGAACATTGTTTTCCCATTTCACCTCCACTCATAGGGGTTGATGTACAACTTAACTGGCAATTTGAATGTCATAATGACACTCGGCGATATACATAATTCAAGATTTTACTTTAATCTTGGTTGTTTTTACGTTACTCATATGTAAAGCTGGCCACACACTGCAAGTGACAAGACAAGTCATTTTGTCGGATAATGACTCGAGGAAGGAAATACATAGGTTCCTTATGCATGGGCACACTCAAGGTGAAACAGTCATGTCCGACAGTCTGCGATGATTTGAAACAGTCCACGACTGTCGGGCCATGACAGCTTGAGACATGTTTCATCGTGTCTGGTACTGACAGATGGAATTATGACTCATTGCATTGTCTGATGAATCAAACAGCACTGTGTATGTGCTCTGCACACTAGGGGAAATGTACCCTTGTCTTTATTCAGTTCTGTATTGGTGTTTAGTTGATAAAGCAAGGCAAGAATGGAATTGAATATAGATAGGCTGATAGCTTGTGTTCAAGCAAAACCATAATTTCAAGGAGCATTCATATAAAAATATTATAGATCAAGTGTGGGAAGAAATTTAGATGCTATGAGATTTCTTGATAACTAATGATTAGCCAAATGACAGGCAAAAATGATGATATAAATACCACACAACAATTCTGGAAACTTTCTTTCATCAGATGATTGAAAAACGTGAGCAAAAGAATTTAAATCCTGACTCTCCATACTAGGCCAGCTGTCACTCTAAGACCAGACTGAATTTAGTAGGTCTGCCCCCTAATGAGAGTTTGGTATTTCATGTTGTGTGTCTGAATGTTATTCTCTCCCTGATGACAAATGAGTTTTTTTCGTACTGTTCGAAACATCTGAGTAAATCTCTACATCTTTCTCTGAACTTCTAGACAACCTTTCATGTCATCTCTTTAACCTGCCTCTTTCTTTCTGTTTTTATTTTTTACTTTTCTTTGACTTTTTTCACTTTTTTTGCTCACGTTTCTACTACCAGACAATGGAATGACCAAAAAATCTAAATAATAACTTGGAGTTTGTCAGCTGTATCGTGTGGTTGTGTCACTCCTGACTTATTTTTCAATCACCTGACGAAAGGAGCAATGTATTCAGAAACATCATGTTTTTAAATCATCATTTTTCCCTGTCAATTGGCCATTTCATTTAATCATTACAATAAAAGAGACATATTTTTTTCTTTTCTTGAAAACTATCTAAACCAGAACAACAGAAGTGATGGTAATATAGTCATGGAAGAAGAGAGTGCAACAGGGATTGAAGTGATGATATTATCTTTAGGGACCAGAGCTTCCTCTCTGCGGGAGTTAAACTCGATCAAAAATTAGTGACTTGCTATTATCACCAACCAAACCAAAAAGAAACTCGAAAACATTTTGAGCTCATCCTTGTGAGATTGAAAATTCTGTTTCTGTTTGCTCGTAATTTATTAAGAAAATTGTTTACCATTCTCTTGGTGTTAATGGGATGTTTATGTCTTCTTCCAACAATATATAACAACAGCTATTTCTTCATCATGCTCCATCTTGATTGATATTATGAGTTTTGTTGCTATATACAGCTTGAAACTGTCTCAGACAGCTAGAAGCCCCTTGTCGGACGACAACTTGCCTCGCGACATTTTGCTTCTGACAGCTTCAGACATTTTGACTCGAGGCAAAGTGTCTCCGACAGTTTTTTGTTTGCAGTGTGCAGCCTGCCTAAGGCTCCTCCTCCCCCACACCTAAGTGTTCCCCTCTGTTGCTGAGTACTATCTTAACCCCCCCCCCCCATCACCCACAAAGTTTGTTTCTAGTTCAAAAGGACACTTACTAAATTTGGTCAAATTTATTCCACAGTTTATATTTGTATGTGAAATAAACATACTTATTTATTAGATGATTATGCCTATGATTCCATATTTTACTATTAAAAAAAATCATAATGTACTGTTGAAAGTGTTTTAAAAATTTATTTATTTAATATTCCAGACTGTACAACATGGATTTCCAAACAAACCCACTGCATTGGACTGGGACCCTCTCCTACGACTTCTTGCATTGGGAACTGCAACAGGAGCAATAAAAGTGTATCCTTTCATATTTGTGTACTCCCTACATTTGAATGTGTTGACATATTTTGTATAAATTTATTTGTGTGTAAGCTGCTGTATGTTGTAGTTGTCCATAATTCTTCAAAAATAAATAAGGTAGGTACAAATTATACTGAGGAAAATCTCTTAATTCTTGTCACAATATTGGCAATTGGAAATTGATTTCTGAACATTAGAGGCAAATGCCTTATTTGGTAAAATATTGTATCATAACTTTAGTGCTTGTGTAATTACAACATTTTGAATAGAAAAATACTGTCTTCACGGAAGAAGAATATAATCTGCTGGGCACATGAGTCTGATCACTCCATAAAGAAATAAACCTAGTTAAAACCTTTTAGTAACAAGTAATTATATAATAATGGGCACAATTTTATTCCAAATTGTCAGTTTAAAATTAAACAGGAGTTTTTGTCACTTACAATGTGCAATCAAGAGAAAATACAGAGAGTATGATGCATGCACAGGATATTTTTAAAATCTGTTACATTAACTTGTTTACATTACGTATGTACCTTGACTCATTAATACAATTACTCACATTTTCCAATTACGTTGCCATGGGAACACCACTGACAAAACATAACAACAATGCAACATGACTTACAATCGTATATGTATTTGTGCCCTGTTTGCATGCAGTTAAGTTCTATCATAATGAAGGGGGCTAAGCTCCTCGAAAATTCGATTCTTATTTCTGCACAGCCTGACTGGACCAAAGGTAGATCAGGTAAGTCTGCTATATCAAGTAAGAAACCTCAAAATGAATTATATATTTTATTTTCTTAATGTTGAAAGTATTGGAAAACCTGGTGTTGAATTCTATGGCCAACATACAAATCATGAAACTGCAGTTACAAGACTAGTGTTTATACCAAATGAGGTACAGTTAAACATGTGTACTTGTGTAAAGTTTTACTTTAAGTTTTTATAATATTGTTATGAATAAATAAACATAAATATATTTTTTCTTCAGGGAAGAATTGTTTCTCTATGTGATGACAACTCGTTGCACTTGTGGGAAATCAATGGTTCTTCATTGGAAGAGGTTAAATCCCAATCTCTTGAGGGAAAGTAAGAAAACTGAATTTTAAAATTAATTTATATTTTTGTGTTTGTTCTATATTAGTAATGGCCAAAAAAAAAGTTTTATCACTTTTAACAAAGTCAGAAATTATTTAATAGTTTTGTTCTTTTCAGACTGAAAAGGATATCTGCTATGTGCTTAGAATCTTCAGGTGAACACCTCTTGCTTGGAACTGAGGGTGGCAATATTTATCTCCTCAATCTGAAATCATTTCAGATGTCTGACACTATAATATATCAAGATATTGTCATGCAGAAGTAAGTACATCTTATTTAATAATACTAAAAATGACCTTCATACAGAAAACTTAAAATAGAGAAACAAAACTAAGAAAATTTAATTTTAAAAGTGTCAGATGTTTCAGTGAGGATTGGCGTCTTTTCCTATGGCGTTAAACTTAAGGTTGGAAATTAAACAAAGAACAAAAATAAAATAAAAATGTGTAAGGGTCAGAGATCTTAAAATAAAACATAATAATACTTATTATGATGTTCTGTGTCATTCTTAATATTAACAGTATTTAGTTGATTTCTAATATACATTTCAGAAATTAATCTTTTCCAACAGTGTTTTTCACTGTCTTAAATAGAGGTGGTGTAAAAATCTAAGGAAGGATTAAATTTGATACAATGTTTAATGATAGGCCATTCATTTCTAACTCTGCTATAACCGAAGATAATGACAGACTTGGAGCAGAATTGTCTTGAAAACAACAAATTTTCCGGTTACTTTGGACTTAAAATTGTTTCAAAATGTAGACTTCAGTCCATCAATAATGTTATTCGATGAACATTAAGAAATTGTGTTGGCCTCCTAGTGATTCCACACATATGGGACTGCATACATCAAAATGCACGACCTCAAGTAGGGTGGATGTTCTGCTTTTGTGTCTCTGATAATGTAGATAAGTGAGTTAGTTTTCCAGTAGCTCAAATCTCACAAGGGGGCAATGAGTCATCAGTCTTGTATGTTGTACCCGTGACAGATTTTTCATCAGAATGAGTGCCATGTTGCTCCAGTTGAGGTGGCCTGAACGTCGATGCCATTCCATGGAATTGCTCGTCAATCCAATTGCGTAATTATAATGATTCTTCCTATCCTTGTAGGAAGAGAAGATCCCATTGGTGATCATGTTGATTTTTCCGCAAATGTCCTTGACCACGGCCAATGTTTTGGGGCAGAGCATGTGTCCTTTGTCAGCTATCATTGAAACACCCATCAAATTTACTTGGAGATCAACCACTGTAGAATTAGGTTGACTGTAGGAAGAGATTTGTGTTATTACAAAGATGTGACATGCATCCACTGTCTAGACACCACCTTGAGCCTAGCTTTGAATTGCAGAATTGTAGAAGTTATCTGCAGTGCCTTCTTTTCTATAATATAAGTTGGCAAGGTTTGCATCTTCTTCATCTCTGCATTTCTAGCAACTGACATCCTCTGTGTGGTTTCTCTTCTTTGAGTAATTACACTTTGTTTTACTCACGCCCACCCACCGCCTCAACTTCCATGGGTACAAAACATATAGAGCAGACCACCCTGACTCCACTATAAAAGGAGGATCTGCCATCCTCATCAAAAATTCCATTAATCATAATGAACTTCCTCTCATAATGTCCAATGAATTCCAATTAACACAAGTAACACTAAACCTCACAACCAATCAATTAACATAGCCAGCTTTTATTCTTCCCTTTCCATAGCTGTTCCACATGATATCTGGTCGAAACTCCTAAGTTCATGCCATTCTCCCTTCATATTAGGAGACTTCAATGCTAAGCACCCCCACTTTGGTTCCAGAATTCCTAATCACAGAGGAAACGACTTATACAACTTTATCCTCCACACCATATTATTTCCCCACCTGAACCCTCCTTTTATCCAGACAACGCAAAATCTCCAGATATTCTTGATTTCTTTATCTGTTTTAAATCCTCCCACTACTTTACAAAATCCTCAGTACTGCACAAACACATTACACTTCCCTCATAGGCCCACTAATCAATCTACACATTCCTCTCAAATCTCCTTCTGACATTGACAACTTGGAAACAATCATCCTTTATTCTGCATCAGCTTCCCGCTTTACACCCTCAACAAAAAAATGCCGTCAATATCCCTTAAACCCTATCATAAAGGGCCTATACAAAAAAAAAATCCTGTAAAAGATGAATTGCATCTAAATACCCAGCAGACAAAACCCACTTTAACTCTATTTTCCGACAGCTCAAACAAACATTAAAAGACATCTTCGACGCAAACTACTTTAATCATCTCCAACAACTGAATTCCTCTGACTATTCCATATGAGAAAAACCTCATTGTGATATCCAATCTATCAAACAATGGTACACCTCTCAAGCCTTTAAAGCTAATCTATTCACAAACCTTCTCACATCCCAAATATCTCAAAACCCAACAATTGACTTCCACCACAATAACAACATTAAGAACACTCCCCTCCAACCTCTTCTCCTTTCACCTCTACCTAAACTCTCCAAATCAGCTCTACCCTAATCAAATTAAAGAATAAATACTCCTCCACTTGACTTTAACACCCCCTCCCCCGTACCTGTAATACCTCCCTAAAAAAGCTTCCACCTTAATCACAATCATTTTCAATGCAATCATCTGTACAATATATTGCTCAACAGCTTGGAAGCACACACATATAATAATGATCCCTAAGCCAAATGCACTCAAATCCTGTCCCAATAGTTATAGACTCATCAGTCTCCTCCCCTAATTATCTAAATTGTTCAAAAAACAGTTCCTTCTTCCCCTCCTTGGTAAAGAATTAACCTACATCATTCCTCCTGCTCAATATGGCTTTAGACCCAAACACTTACACCCATCAACTTTACTCAGTGACATCCTACATCAACAATTCCTTTGACACCAATAACTCGTGCATTGCTGTATTCCTAGATGCAGAAAAAGTTTTTGATAAAGTACACCACAAGTCACTACTTTCCAAAATTAAAGAATCACTTAATGCTTCTCTCTTCAGAATCTTCACTAACTTTCTTACTAACCACTCCTTCTCTATCAAATTCATCAATACCCTTTCAAATTTTTTCCCTATTTCCGCTGGTATCCCCCAAGGCGGCAACCTAGGTCCTTTCCTCTTCAACCTCAATTTTCACGACATACCTCAAAAACAATCTACTAAAGCAGTACTGTTTGCAGAAGACCTTGCCATACTCCTACAAACATCCTCTCTAGACTTGGGATTCCCGAAAACTACAAATCGCCCTCAATGATATTGAAAGCTGGGCCAAAAAATGGAGAATCACTATAACCTCATAATTTAAGGTCTCCAGCATAAAGGTCACATATATGCCACTGATGCACGTTCTAACAAATTGGCAAGTTTCAAGTACTATTGTTGTGGAACTGTGTAGCAGCTAGCTTCCTGAAAAATGGTAACAAGAGACAACTTTTTATGCTCCACATAAAGGTTGCAGTTCCAAAGTTTTAAATTTTTTTAGTTTTATTGCTGTTATCTCACAAAGTTGATCAAATATTCTGTCACATCCATTTGAGACAGATTTTTCGTCCTTATAACTTTGAAAAAAGACATTCTACAAGCAAATGCTTTGGTAAGCTAACTAAACCTATTACTGATTTTAAGCTGCCAGAGTATCAGCTTTCAAGCTCACTTTGTTGTCAAGATATACGTTATTCAATATAAATTTTATGTGTCAAATTCTGTGCATTTCACACACAAATAACAAAAAACCTTTTGCTACAATTAAGTTATTTTTGTTACAATTGGAAAGAGCAGACTTTTTCTGTTAGTCATCTTATTTCACTTTTAAGACTAATCATTTATGGCCAGAAATTTTACTTTGAAAATTTCACTCATTTAAATAACATGATATACTGCACAAATGTGATTATAGCAAATCATTTGTACTCTTTCATTCAAACTGTTGGTATTAATGATGCTTAACGTTAACCAAGTGGTTTGTATTTATGGTTTTCCAATATGTGAATCTTGTCTAAAAACTAATGCTATTAGAAGGTTATATATGCATTCCAAAATCAAAAATACTTGCGTTGTTCCATGGTGACTGAGCCACTGCTAATTTCATGTTTTAAATCGGTGTGTTGTAACGTGAAAGAAGAGTGTTTGATTGGGGCACTTGAGACAGCAAGTATTGGTGGCAAAGAAAGTTAAAAGGAGGCTTCTGCTCCACGATGATCTACTGTTTCTGAAGAGACCCAAATCAGGAAAGGGTAGTGTCTTATGAATTCCGGAGACGTTACGCAGCAAGGTACTGCAAATTTACCATGATTACAATGGTCACTTCGGGATAGACAAAACCAACAAGTTTATGTCAGATCTTGTCAATTGGGTCGGAATGAATGACGATCTTCGACGTTATGTGAAAACCTGTGTAGCGTGCCAACTTAATAAATTCAAGAATAAGAACTATGTTGGCGCCTACCAGCCAATCATTCCAAATGGACTTAATGATTTGGCGGTGCGGGACCTCTTTGGACCATTGCCTAAGGGAAGATTTGGAAACGCATATGTCCTAGTAATAATGGATGTGTTCTATAAAATGGTTCGACTGTACTCACTAAAGAATGCGACAACAAGACATTGCCTCAATAAAATGGTGAATGGTTATTTTGCCGAGGTGGGCAAACCAAAGAAGATCTTGAGTGACAACGGAAGTCAGTCCATGAGTCAGGAGTGGGTGGAGAAATTGACGCAGCAGGGAGTGAAGGTGTCGTTCACAACAGTGAGACATCCGCAAGGGAATCCCAGCGAACGTGTCATGCGCCAACTAGGAGTGATGCTCCGGAACTTGTGGGAAGTCGACATGCATCCTGGGTGGATCATTTGAAAATAATAGAAACCCTGATGAACACGAACTACAGTCTGGCAATGGGAGCTATCGCGGTTGAGGTGCACCATGGTGAGCGAATCACCTTATCCATTGAAAGAATGATCAGATTCCCCGACGAGCATAAAGTAAATTTTGACCAATTATCTGTAAGGGAAAAAGCGCGTGATTGTCTTGTACGCTTGGCCGACTCACGGTCCGAGCGGCAAGAAGTACGGATTTTACAGCTAGTGGTTGGAAGTCAGGTCATTATCAAAAAACTTAGAGTGTCTAATATGGACGCAAAGGTCAGCTCAAAACTGTTGCCAATATACGAAGGTCCTTTTCGAGTGGTAGGGCCAAACACCTACCGTGTACAGACGAAAGAGAACCCTGAACAGATGAAGACATTTAATGTATGTGAGTTAGCGCCCTATTACAATAGGGATCAACTGTGTGACAATATCTGTAAATAAGAAAGTTCCTCTAAGAGGATGACTTTTGTCATCTCACGGCGTGGCATCCGTGGAGGTTCTAGCTGATTAGTTAACATTCTTCCTTTTCTGTGACTAATCTCTTTGTGTATGTTCTTTTCTATCTAAATTGTAACTAAATTAGTTTGGAATTGTGATGAGGTACTGATGTGGATGTGTAATATGTTTTATGTGTTGATTAGAAGTGCAAATAGTGGATTAAATTTAGGATAGATTGAGAGCTATTGCCGAAGCAAGCAAACAACCTGTTATTGCTTGATTAGGCAAGGGGCATGTGTAACGTGAAAGAAGAGTGTTTCCCCGAAAAACTGTACAGCGCGAGGGATGACCGCTGTGGAAGGGGGAGGACCTGTTTTTTAGGTAAGGGCGGACAATAGCTGGAGGGCAAGAAGGGACAGTAGTGGTTGGCTAGCTGGACTGGAGAGACGGCTATCGTGTATGAAAGTGGAAAACGTGGAGCTGGAAAGTGTTGGATGGTGACGCCTGCAAGTGTTTCTGCATCCAGACGCCGAAACCACCTCCAGTATTCGTATGTAATTAACTAATATATACGCCCATCAGTGGTGATTCGCAAGCTTCCAACTTTCATTAAAATTGTATTAATAAATGACCTAGATTTTTACATATGTTCATTTAATCGAGCCCTTTGACAGCAAAGTTCGGAGCTGAACCCACACAATTTTTGTGTTCTGACATCCCGCAAGGGTAAGCAGGTTACAGTGTATGTATACATCACGTTATTGAAGGCCTAAATATGAAACCCCATCGCCTAAGGGCTACACCCCATAGCCAGTCAAGGCCATTTCATTGTTGATGAGACTGACCTTGGCCTTTGTTGGAGTGCATATTATAATTAAATTTGTTATTTAAAAATGTAACATTAAATATTGAGAAAATTATTGTAAAATTACTTACTTCATTTGAAATTTGGTAGACTGTTTTCACCTTACCTTGAATGTTTTTCTTCTGTATCACAAATTTCAATAATGTGTCAGGAATATATATCACAAATTTCAATAATTGAATTGTAAATAGACAAATTGCAGTAAAGAAAATAAATGATACAAAACTCTTCTTTCACGTTACAACACACCGATTTAAAACATGAAATTAGCAGTGGCTCAGTCACCATGGACCAACGCAAGTATTTTTGATTTTGGAATGCATATATAACCTTCTAATAGCATTAGTTTTATTAGACAAGATTCACATATTTGAAAACCATAAATACAAACCACTTGGTTAACGTTACGCATCATTAATACCAATAGTTTGAATGAAAGAGTATAAATGATTTGCTATAATCACATTTGTGCAGTATATCATGTTATTTAAATGAGTGAAATTTTCAAAGTAAAATTTCTGGCCATAAATGATGAGTCTCAAAAGTGAAATAAGATGACTAACAGAAAACGTTTGCTCTTTCCAATTGTAACAAAACTAACTTAATTGTAGCAAAAGGTTTTTTGTTATTTGTGTGTGAAATGCACAGAATTTGACACATAAAATTTATATTGAATAACGTATATCTTGACAACAAAGTGAGCTTGAAAGCTGATACTCTGGCAGCTTAAAATCAGTAATAGGTTTAGTTAGCTTACCAAAGCATTTGCTTGTAGAATGTCTTTTTTCAAAGTTATAAGGAGGGAAAATCTGCCTCAAATGGATGTGACAGAATATTTGATCAACTTTGTGAGATAACAGCAATAAAACTAAATCTTTTTAAACCTTTGAACTGCAACCTTCGAGTAGACTATAAAAAGTTGTCCCTGCTTACCATTTTTCAGGAAGTTAGCTACTATAGTTCCACAACAATAGTATTTGAAACTTGCCAATTTGTTTGAACATGCATCAGTGGCTCATGAGTGAACTTTGTGCTGGATACCCCAGGACCCCAACTATAATATTTATGAAGCTGAAATTTTACACAGCATTGTCTCAGACACATATCTGTCCCTACACAAAATTTCAGGAAGATTGGAGATGGTGACTAAAAATTTTATTTGTAAATTTGGTCACTTGATATGGAATGACCCAATAGAAACCTCACATAGCCCACTTTACCTCCAGAATCAACAACAAAATAAAACAACTATCCTTCTTATCAACAGAAAATCTCCCATATCCCTTATCATCAAAATACATCCTTAATCTGCCCCATATGATCATACTCATGTGCCATATTCTGCCTATTCCCACTCCAACAAAATAAAATAAAAATTCTCTGTTTAATCTCAGATTCCTCCTGGTACGTTCGCAGCTCAGTTATCCACAAAGACTCTGAAATTCCCCTAATTCCTACCATAATTCATAAATCCCCGAAGTCCTTAATAAATGTCTCCATCAACCATTCAAATCCAACCATTGAGCTCTTCTACAGCATCCCACCCCCTTCTTCAAAAACCGCAGCCTAAAACGTAAACTCCCAATTGATATTACCTAACCCCCACCTACCAACTGGCAATACAGACTCCATAAATATCTGTTCTTCCCATCATCCTTCTTCCCATCATCCTTCTTCCCATAACCTCCTTAATGCATTTCATAACACAAAGTTTCCCCGATGATCAGACCGATCCCAAACATCATGCCGGCAAACCTTCGTTAATATGTTGTGAACAAGTTAGTCTGTTTCTCTCATCTCTAACTTGGAATGACAAGGATCACATTCAAGGCCCCAAGTTTACTTATTAAATATTTACAAATTGTAAATACTTTTTAATAATGATAATAATCAAAAAACACTTTGTATTCAGTTTAATAAATGTGGAGTTTTGTTGGTTCTGGCATTGGTTTCTCTGTCAACCTTGTTGGTATTGTTTTGCTTCTTAATTTGACTGTTCTGTTCATGAGATAACATTGCCTCTGTTCCTGTCTCACTGCTATCACTCAAAATATTACATAAAAATACCACGTACTGTACGACGACATGCGAATGAACAGATAGCTAAACAAAGATTCAAAATCAATAGTGGTGCATCAACCCAAAGATGGCAAGAATTGCATGTTTATCTAACATATATCTGTATACAACATTAAGAACTTTAGTTTGGTGACAAATTCACATAGGAAAAATTTAATCAGGTCAAGTTATATCATCCACAAATAGCCACCTACAAAATCAAAGAAAACATTACCTGTCTCACTTCCCACATCATCTACCACATTAAATGCAAACTCTGTCCTGCTTTCTATATCACCCAAACCAAATGACCTCTCACTAAATGCATTGCTAACCACCGCAGCATTGTCAAACTGTCCAATACCAACTTTTAAATTGCTGCTAATGCTCAAAGTCACAATTCGAACAGTTTCAACGATTGCTTCACTCACACTGCACCTCCTAAACTCCCTCCTCATCAGATGTTGACCTTCCATCTTTGGGAACTCTCCTTCCAACACTACCTCTATTATTATATTAATCATTATTGCAGTACTTATAATATTGTATTAGTATAGTATTATAATGATCTGTTTAATCCTTTCCCAATCTCACTCATTTTTAAACTTCCTTTTCTTTACTTTTTACCTTCCACTCTAATATGTATGTTTGTGTGGATGTATGTAAGTCTGTATATATCACGTGTGATAATTATTCCATTATTTCTCTATTGTCGTGATCTTTACTTGAGAGAGAGCCCATGAGTGAGAGTGCACACATACGAGAGAGAGAGCCCACGAGTGAGAGTGCACACATGTGAGAGAGAGAGCCCACGAGTGAGAGAGACACACTACAGAATTTATGCCAGTTTACTTGGTCCACATTCGTGATGACAATGGATATGATATTCCCTTTTAATCCTGACAATATAAGTGACATATATTGGTCAACTTGTGATGAAAGCTGAAGAGGCTTGACAACTAGCCCGAATACACACTTGTAAGCTCAAGAAAAGGACTGATGACAATATGATGCAAGACATTAACCACTTTTGTATCAGCCACACCTGACAGTCCGCTGGTGTGACTCAGTGCAAGTGTGTGCGTCTGCTGAATTGTGGACTCGAAACCAACTCACTGCAACAGTTTTTATTTATTTAGATTTCTGTTCTAGGAGTTTCTGTTTCTTGGACTTCTTTGTTCCAAGAATGTACCGTGTACTACAATATTTCATTACTTGTTGTATTGACCTTGAATCGTAGGTAGTCTTTATGGAGTGCATGCTGCTGTACTCTGCTCTAGCATTAAATAAATGCCTTCAACCGCTAGTAGCTTTTGTTACTAAACCTCAACCTCTTGTTTTGTAACAATATACTCACACACAATATTAAAGATTTAAATCTGACGAAGTCACATTGGATAATTCGATAGTGAGGAAAGATAAATATGGGAGAAACACACAAAGAAAGCATATTCTCAGGTGTAGTATTATGCACAAAGAAAATTGTAAAAGGTGTTTGGATACTAAACTTTCTATCATTCAACAATTTGGGATTTGGTTAGTTTACAGTACACTCCATTTGGATAAAGTCAGCGAGTTCTGAATAACAGTAAAGAACACAACCCTCGTCATTATGTATGCAAGCACTAGAAACAAGTCCACTGATACTGAAAAATTTACTCCTTTTTTTTGGCTGGATCATTGTAATCGGAACACTTCTCCTATTGATGGAAACAACATCAAGATGAGCAAGTTTATTTTGAAACATTTTTGAGGATTGCTTATTATGTGATTAGTTGGTTTTGAATTATGCAGTATATTTCAAGGTTCTATTAACTGGATTATTCAAGTGATTTGTGTGTATCTGCTCAATACTTCAGTGTTTCATATAGCTGGACAGACAAACTTGTTCTAGCCACCTTACTCGATTACATATTTGTCCTCACAACATTAAGTAATTCATAACAAACGTTTTAGTGGATGAACTCGTCCATTACAATAATATTTTTATCTGAGTATTGGTTTATTGTAATATATACAGTACAGTTATGGTTATAAACTGAGTATTTTGGAATAGTCCATAATAGTTACATTCTTGATAAACTGTTACTAAGCATAATTCCAATAATAGTTGAGCCTAAAGCATTTTGTAATTAGTGAAGTACTAGTAGTCTAAATTGAAATGTACACATGAGGTTGTGTGCTTGAATATTATGGGTGTTGATAAAAAGGTTTTTGAGCACTCTGAAGTACATTGTTCCTAACAGTTTGTGTACACAAGGCTATTTGAGCATGTTCAGATTGAACCAGCAACTCTCTCCACAATGGATGATCACATTAAAATAGATTTGTTTATCAACTGTAAAAACATACCAGCTATATGGAACATGTAAATTGGTGACTACATTACAGAGATTTGAGAACACTGGAAGGGAAGAGGTTGTCTAAATATTTCGTGATAGTGGTGATTCAAATAAATAGAACTTTGCATCCTGATTATTGAATAATCCTTATTCTTGAAAATTTGTTGGATAACTATATTTTCCTAATGATCCGGCATCTATGTAAATGAAACAATTAAGTTCATCACCTGGTTTGTGCAGTGTGTCGTTCATAGGGCTCTTGCGTTTCTTGAATCAACTGACAAAAGCAACAAGGATTGCTGTGTGGTATTTATTTTTGTCTGCTTTTCGGCTACTTATTTATCTTCTTCTTTTATTGGCACTATAAACCAATGTGAGTTTTGGCCTTATTAACAATTTTCTTCCATTCCGCCCTCTCCTGTGTCAGTCTCCTCCATCCTCTTACTTTCATGGTTTGTATATCCTTCTCGATGTCATCTACCCATCTTGTCCGGGGTCTCCCCCTTTTCCTCCTCCCAATTGGCTTCCAGTACATAATCCGTCTAGGTGTTCTGCTTTCATCCATCCTAAGCACGTGTCCCATCCAGGCCAACCTTCTGCTCTTGATAAACCTAACAATGTCCTCGTTATTCATGAGCTGCTCTAGTTCTCTGTTTGTTCTAATTCTCCATTTGTACATACAGGTCCGTATATCCTTCTCAGTATCTTGTGTTCAAATATTCTGAGTAAGTGCTTATTATTATTAAAGTACTTATTTATCTAATTAATATAATTTTAACATAAACATTTTATATTTTAATTTCATTAATGAAACGATGATTGGAAATAGTGTTGAAAAATAGGTTTTGTAAGAGTTCTGATAGTATGGAGCCTGTTCCACTAGGTTGTATAATTTTTATGTGCAGCAATACAATTTGGAAAATTAGCATATTTTCTGACCTTTTGAAACTTCCTCTTCTCAGTAATCATTTTTAGCATACAGGTGGACACAATAAATAAGTAAAACCATTCTGTTAATTTTTTTGTGACTCAAATAAATTGTTGAACACTGTTGAGTATATGCTAGCATAAGTAAAGCAAAATGTTTCATTCATGTCATTCATTGGTGTAGATTTGCTGAGGAATTTAGTGATATGATTAATTTTGTATTCATATTTCCTGCTATTTGTAATTATAGTGGGTAGTGAAATACGTTTCTTACTATTTCATTTTAGAAACTTCCACTTTTATTATTACAAAATATGTGCCATTTGTTGGTTTGTCTTTTCTCATGCTTCAAAACACTTTAACTTGTACATTTGTCTGACTAGCTAAATAAAAGTTGTTGGTGTTGCGTTAGTAAGTTTGTGTCTTAATCCAATTTAAAGATTTCTGATAGTACAACTGTGACTTGATTAGTGTTCCAGAAGGTTACAAGATTAATCCTGGGGCTGTCGAAACAATTTCTGAGCAACCAGGGAGCCCAGATAAAATTTTAATAGGCTATAATAGAGGACTAATGGTTTTGTGGAACAGGAAATCACCTGGAGCAGAGCAAGTAAGATGACACATTTGTAATTGACATGCTAATAATATTATCTCAGACAAAGTAATTTGTAGTATCAATTGCTCTTGCTTGCTAACAGAATAAATATTATCCAGAATCTGTATTGATAAAATGCATACTAATATATTTAATTTTCAAATAAATGTGTGAAATAATTTTTAAAATGAAAGTGTTTAATAATTGGTTTAACCAAACAAAGTATTAAATTTAAAGGATTGAAATTAATTTTAATGTTTTTAAAAATATTTCAGACATACATTTGCACCCAACAACTTGAAAGTGTTTGTTGGCATAAATCAGGTTTACGTTTTGCATCCTCTCATAATGATGGAAGTTATGCCTTGTGGGATGTTTCTGTTGGAGATAAGTCATCTGAAGAACCAATTACCCTGTATGGTCCATTTCCTTGCAAAGCAGTGACTAAATTATTATGGCTGCATTCAAAGAAGTAAGCATTGATTAACTCTAAGGTTGTAATGTAATTAAGCATTTTCAAAATAAGTCATTTTGAAAATTGACATTATAATTCTTTGTACTGTGATTATTAAATCTCGTATTATAAAACTGTTAACCTTATCAATCGATACTAAATGTGTAGATTTAGGTATAATTGTTTTACAAATGATGATGTGTTAATACAATTACCACTGTTTATTTTCTTATTACTGTTAGTCCTCATTGATTTATTATTAACTAGCTGGGTGCCTGGCGTTCCTCGGAATGGCGTATATCCGTAACCCCCAATTTTACTCCAATTTCATTTGCTTTTGCGTTATATTTATGTAATGCACATCGCCCCCTATCCCTATATGCGCTCACCTCCCATGCCGATAGGGGTTGAACTCATTGACCACAAAAAGTTTATTTAATAAATCATATAGTCCGTTTTAACATTTTACAAAATTTCCACTGACTTCACCACTCTACTTTGGGTTAAACAAAAAGTTGGATGTCATACTTAAATTCAGAGGTACCGATACCCCCGGATTTGATTCCAATCGTATTAGCGTTGTTTTCATATAACGCCCCACCAAACTCCACCCCCTAAACTTGCTCCCCTCCATGTCAACATGGATTTAAATTATACTTCGAGAGCATCTATGAAAATATGAATTTAATTTGACCCTGAAAATTGTTATTGCGCTGCTAATATCGTCTGATTAACATGTTTCAAAAATACCACTCATGCTTGGGGCAGTTATACAGCAAATTGAATGTAATAATTAAACTTGGTGACATAAAAATCCTTGGATTCAACTCGAATTTTGATTGTTTTGCATAATGTTTAGTAATGCTACACCCTTAAGGATGCTTCCCTCACAAACCCGAAAAGGTTTGAAATTATACAAGGAGAACATGTAGAGAGATATTATAAGGCTCATTGATCACAAAATATATTGATTAGACACAAATATTGGCAGTTTGGAAATTTTTACCCGTGCCCAACACCACCACCCAACACCCTCCCACGGCCACTTACCCACACGCATTGACCAGATTGTCTTAAATAAACTCAGCGAATTCCATATCCCTGGATTTGATTCCAGTCTTAGTCGTATTGGTATTATTTTGCTGTAACGCACCACCAAATGTCACCCATAAGCGTGATTGCCTCCTAAGCCTGAAAGGGGTTGAAATTATACTCAAACAACATAAAGACAAATATTACAAATTTGAATTGACTGCGAAAAATATTAGGCGCAAATATTGGCTGATTAACATGTTTAAGTAATTTCCACCCCTGTTCACCCCCACCAATGGGGGTTCAACACCAAGTTGAATGTCAAAATTAAAATATGTGACATGCATAACATGTCATTTGACTCCAACTCAAATGTGTTTGTGTTATTTTTATGTAATGCCACTCCACCCCCAACCCTTAAAGGTGCACCACTCCCAAACATGAAAGAGGTGGAAATTATACACAGAGAACATGTAGTGAAATATGTTGAATATTGATTCAACGCAAAATCAGCTGGTTAGCATCTTAAAAGTTTGTAGCCCCGCCCTCCTCCACCCAGCCCCTAATACCCCCGCCAACTCCCACACACCCCCATGCGTTGACCAGATAGTTATAATTAAACTCAGCAACATTCATAACCCCAATTTGACTCGAATACCGGTTGTTTTTGCGTTAATTTTATGAAACCCCTAAAGGTCCACCCCTACCCATGACGAAAGAGGTTGAAATATAATACACAAGCAACATCAATAGAAATACAATCAATATAATTAACCATGAAATATATTTATTCAACGCAAATATATGCTGTGTTTGCATGTTCCAAAATTTTCATCCCTTGCACCCCCACCTCTGGGGGTTAAATGCATAGCTGAATATTATAATTAAACTCGGTGACATACTTAACCATGTATTTGACTTCAATCTCGGGTTTATTTGCGTAATTTTCCTTTAAAGCATCTCCACACCCAGCCCTAAGGGAGCTCCTTAACCATGCTTCTAATGGTTTGAAATTATACTCAGATAACATTGCTAGAACATTATCAACTCTTTGACCACTAAAAATATTTATCCAACTCAAATATCGGTTGTCGTAGGAAGTTAGAATATTTCAACCCCCACCCCTAAGCGTTCTTCCCTCTCTCACTGAAAGGGGTTAAAATTTTACAAACAACATCGGTATAAATACTATCAACATTATTGGCACTGGCATTTTTTTACTGATCACTAATATTGACTATTGAACATGTTTGAAAAATTCCACACCGTCCATCCCTGCCCCTGGGAATTAAACGGCCAATTCAGTGTCATAATAAATCTCGGTGACATTCATAAACCTGGATTCGAGGCCAAATCTCAATTGCTTTTGTGTTTATTTTATGTACTGCAACTCCACCCCAACCCCTAATGGGAGCTCCCGAAAGGGGTTGAAATTAAACACTGAGAACATATAGAGAAATTTTATTAATTTCCACCCCCGCATCTGAGGGTGAAATGGCGAATTTAATGTCATAATTAAACTCAGGGACATCTATAACCTTCGATTTGTCTCCAATCTTGGTTGTATTCACATTATTTTCCTGTAAAGCATCTCAACCCCCCCCCCCCTCGGGTAAGGGTGCTCCTTTCCCATGCTGTTAGGGGTTGAAATTGTACGCATATCACATCGGTAGAAACACTATGAATCTCTTTGACACAGCAAAATATTTTTCCAGCTCTAATATCAATTTTACCATGTTTGAAATTTTCAACCCCCTCCACCCTGCGCCTGGGGATTGTAGACGTGTCTCACCCTGACAGTGATTGTCTCCTGGTCGCAAAGAACACGTGTACGAAATGTTTGGTGAAATTTGCCCCACCGATGTAGTCTTGTATAAGGAACTTACAAATATATATATATATACATACGTACGTACATACATACAAACAAATACTCTGCTTTATTTATAAGAAGATAAGATATTGTAATTGTTTTTACTTTGCAGATTTTTTAAATGTCTATATATTCTCACATACCTTGAATTTAGATTTTCAATTGCCCAGAATGAATCATTGTTATTAATTGATACGAGTTTGTTGTAATTTTTACAGACATATGTAGCAGATGGTTTATGATGTGAATTGTTTTCCAGTACATTTAATATTTACATTGGTTCTGGATCATGTTTTCTGCCTAAACTAGTTCTAATATGCCTCCTATTCCTGGTTGTAATACTTCCTGATTTATTATGGCCCCATTAATGCAACTGTTTGTGGATTCTGGACACTTGTGCCTGAAATTTACATGTCTGACCCATTTAGGGTATGTGCACCAAGAAGTGTACTAGGAAATTCAGCAATGCTACTAATAAATCAGTTGGTGTGCGTGCTTGTCATTAGCAGTACATCCTCTGTGTGCATTCTGGTAATTCCAAGATTTATACAAATGGCACCTTTCCTCACCACCATCAATTTACAAGAAGCTAAAGTGTGTATACTGTAAATATACATAAAAATGGAAGTCTCTCAATTGTAAATTTTTTTTAGTAAAAATTATTAGAAATAATATTTCACTTCTAATTTCATATTCAGTGATTGTATTAGAAAAATTATTTCACAACATCACATAGTTTCTCTCTCCTTATTAACTGGCCTCAGTATTACTCAGTAGATATAAACATAGTTTTTAGCAAAAGTTAATGTGCATCATCAGTATATTATGCTCTTACCATATTATTGCTGTGCCACATTTCTTAACTATATTGCTGAAAAATATATATATTTGAGGTGGGTAATAATTTACTTTTAGATCTGAACAAGACCTAAATATTTATAAAATGGGAAATAAAAAATGTGTCTGGAAACAGTCGATACATTACTCTCAGAGTTTATTAATAATTTTCAGTCAACATGTTGTTCACAAACTCCAAGCATTATTTAGTCTGAAAGTTTTAATTTAATGTCTGTTTTGAATTAATAAAGCAATTGATGACCTTATACAGGCACTTTTAATTTATATTATGATGGTGTTTCAATACTTTTTTTGTATCTTCTTCAGGTATTTTCCAAATTAATATAATAAACTAGCACAACTTAATGATTAATCCTCTTTAAAAACTGTGTGAATTTAATAATTTGTTAATCGTTTAGTTGTGCTAGTTTATTATATTAATTTGGAAAATACCTGAAGAAGCTACAAAAAGGTATGTAAATGTCATCATAATACAAATGTAAAATAGTGTCTGTTTTATTAATTAGTCTGTGCATAAGCTGATGAAACCTCTCTCCCCATAGGATTATATTGACAGCTGGCCACTATTGGCTGATTTGTAGTGTTTCTTATCTCACAGGTATTTTCTTGTTTGCTCCTAATGCAGGAATACCTCGCGGATTTTGGAGTGTATCTAGAATATTGGTTAAAATTAAGTGGTTTCCTTTGTAATTCTATGGTCTCGGAAATATTTTGAGCGCAGAAAGAATTTTCGTCGTTGTGTCTTGTATGGCAAATTTATTTGTGATCATGGAGTGTTCTGTTATGCGGGACTAGTTGGACTGCTGTAATAGGATGCATATTTCCTGCTCCTTAATTTGGATTCTTGTGGAGTGATTTCCTGTATATAAGGTTTGATACAATTGCATGTTATTTTGTATGTAATCTGTCCTGCCTGGTAGAGGAAGAGTAAAAATTTTGGTTTTACTCCTATATATATGGGTTTCCTTAATTTCTCTGTAGGTTTCCTTAATTTCTCTGTAGGTTTCCATCAATTAATTCTTTTTTAAGTCTTATTTTATAGAAGAAGAAAAACTTTTATGTTTCCAGGTTCTATTTTTGTGTGGATTTCTGACCTTTAATGTCCCAGATGTATGTGAGCTGCTACACCTGTTCTGGATAAAGACATGCCTTAATTGTGACTTATGTTTTGCCAGGCTTTCATTGTCTTTTCTGCTGTATGGGATAGCATGATGACAAATATTACAAAGAAATGGATGTGTCACCATGGAAAGTCCTTGGATATCAGCTTTGTCAAATCATTAATGGAAACTTTTCAAAATTCATCCCAAACTGGTTTTTCTGAGCTTGGAAGATTTGTGAGGCTACAGAAATAAAAAGAGACCACATTATTTTATCCAATATTAGAGACACTTCTGCAACCCCTGTGGTATTCCTGCATGAGGAGCAAAAAGGGAATATTCGTGTGAGGGTAGTGACACAAATGAACCAGTCTCAGAGTTATCTTTGATGTCCAACTGTCTATCAATGATTGGGTGGAGAAGTTTTATCAATTGTTGTCCAGTCTTGTAAATGCTTCTAGTTATTGAGAGAAACATTGTTCAACACTAATACTAAATTTGGCCCAACCGCCCATAAACTTGCTTCATACGTCACAAAAACCATTAAATTGCAATATTTACGTATTTTTTGAAAATTAATAAATACAGGCAAAAGAAGTGATATGTAAATACCTCACAACATTCTGGAATCCTTGGTCCTTTCTTCAGGTGCTAAGAAAACTATAAAGTATGAGAGCATAGAGTGACACAACTGCACAAATCAGTTGACAAAACTCTCTTCTTTTGTATATACTTGGTTATCTTTCTTATCACAAAATCATTAGTTATAACATTAGTGCAGCTGTATACAAATAAATATAGATATCACTAAGAAAACACCATTTTTTAAAAAACCTTTGTGTATTTTCCATCAGTCAATTCCTTTTTTTATATTTGATTTATTTGAGTAATATTATTTTGATTATTTAAAGTATAATTAATATAAATTGGATATACAACAGATTTACACTTGTAATGAAATAGGTTTGTTTATGTGAAGTTTTAGCATCATTTGTCCATGGCTCTGAAAACCATAGAACATTTTAAAATATCCATTATTAAAGAAAGAATGTCAATTACATTGAAATGTCGAGGACATGCAGGTTTTTTTAAAATGATGACTTGAAGTAATTATAGTTGTGGTGAGTAGTGCCAAAGAATATTGAGTGGCTAGCATTATGATATTCAAATAAATTCATATGCAGAAGAAGAAAATTTTGTAGCATATATAATTAGTTATCACTGATGTTCTCAGTCCCTGTTTTTACTGTATCTTTTGTAATAGTTTTGAACATTGATACAAATTCTACTTGAATCATTACTCTCAGTATTTTCAGCATTTTCCATTTAAATGTCAGTCATTTTGTTGACAAGTGATATTTGGAGACACTACAAATAGTAAAAAAATAAAATCATTTGTGGTAGTGAAATTACAATATACATAGAAGTTCAAGATAAGTAGAGGCATCAGATAAGGTAGATTGATATCACTCAAATTGTTCACAGCAATGTTAGAGTAAGTGTTTTGGAAGAGGAGTAGTTTGCACCAAAATTTATAGAAATTTCTTATAGATATAAACTTGTGTCCAGCTGTTGCAACTTTTACATGGAAAGGTTCAAAGACAAAGCACTCAACACTGCCATATTAAAACCTAAATGCTTCTATCACTTTGTGGGTGCATTTAAATTATTTGGCCACATGGGTACCGAGCAATGGAGGAATTTCTCACCCACCTGAAGTCATTTAATGACAGCATTAAATTCATATTGGAACAGGAGAAATTTAGGACCATTTCGGGACCTAAAGATTTTCAGCCGGGTGGAAAGCCATATCAGATTTATAGAAAACTGACTCGTACTGATGATGCATATCTCAACACCATTAGTTAACATCAAATGACACAGAAAAACTCCATATTTATATGATAGTACACATGACTGGCTACATCTGACACTGATGGAGAAAGCACGTCTGAATGAAACTTTCCGGGACAATTACTGCACAATGTGGGAAATTCTGAAAGGTATGGTGGAATCACTGCCCTAAGAATTGGTAGGTTTCTACATTAACATAAGATTAAGACATTCAAAATATACAAAAGTCAGTAAAAGATATTGTCCTGAAAATAATTCCCTGCAAATATTTGCAATTCACACAATAAAAAAGAGACTTTAGAGCATGAGAGGTGTATTCACAGCACACCATGTTGGCCATGGTGGGACACACTTTCATGACCTGACACAAATTTGTTTTTGTGTAAACTAAGATCATGGGACTCTCCAGAAGCTTGTTGGACAGCTTTATTAAAGAGTTAATTGGAATAAGAACACTCAAAAATCGTAACAAACTGAGATAGTGCATTCTAACTCGGCAAAGCCTAGGACCATATTCTCACTGCAATTAAAGCTGGTAATGAACAAAAATGCCTCTTGACATCGGTTATCTTATGCCAATTGTGAAACTAGCACTCAAAATGCTGTGTCCCACACAAGATTGTTGAAATGAGAACACTTTATATTCCCTTACAGACAACATTGCCATTAGTTTCAAGGAATTAGAAAAGAAAATTCAGGATCTGAATACAGTGAATTAGGCAGATTTTCAATAAATATATAGATTAATAAAAAATAAGAGGGAAACATAAGATTGGAGAAGAGATCAATATGTTTACCTGGGATAGGTAATTAGCCCAGTAACTATACTGTGCAACAGGTCGGTTATTTTATTTTTACAAGTTGTATAAATTGTGACCCTTAGTGAAAAATGAAGCTTTCCAATTCGAAAGGCCTAGGGGAAGAATTTCTGTGGCCTAAAAACTACGAGTTTTGCACCTCTTTTTAGTTGTTGACTAATAGCAAAAGCATGAAGCATTCAATTGAAAATAATGTTCAGTAATAAATTGTAGAGCATAAAATTCTGAATGGTATACTGATTACGAAATCAAATGATGAAGTGGTAGAAATCATTTGTTAAATTTATGACATTTTCAAAGAGAATGTTGTTTGTCATATTTCTAGTGTTGATATCTCCAAAATGGTTGGAAGTAAACAAATTTGTCAGATTATAGGTTTTAGAAAATTTAATTCTCTTTCCAATGCATGATCTGGTTTTAAAATTTTATTGCGAATGACCAAAAATACACCCAGACAATTTTGTGTGTGCGGGCACAAAAATCCTTCACTTTACTAAGCCAAGGAACCAGTGTGTAGTATCTGAAATTTATTCAAATAGTTCCTATGTGAACCACTTTGAAATCTGAGAAGTAACTAAACAAGTCTGAGTTTGATTCTCAAGTTTTCTGAGATGTATTAATAAATTGTTTCAATATGTGATTCTTGAGAGTGATGGAACTTTCACAGAGTTTTGTAAGTAATTGTTTTGACTAATAATTTAATACATATCTGAATAATCATCCCAGATTTTGCTAAATAATCAATTATATAAATTTAGGTTGAAATAGCTGATTATATGTCATGCATGTTTGTGTTTTTTTCAAAAAATTGTATCCACGTGTATCAATAATAAGAATTTACTTATATCATTATTTTCAGGGATGGCTTTATAATATTCTCAGGAGGAATGCCAAGAGCAAGTTACAGTGATCGATATACAATTACTGTACAGCAAGGAGAGAAGCATGTAGTTTTTGATTTTACATCTAGAGTAATTGATTTCTTTGTCATCTCGGCATCACAGGGAGATAAAGGTCAGCTTTGTGAATATTTTAGATACTTCATTGTTATGATAGGATGCCATGTTTGCTTAAAATGGATTTCCTTACAGATTTTCTGAGGAAAGGTGGGAAGAATCATTAAATATTTCTAAGGTATCTCCTGTATGCCACAAACATTTTTTACTCAAAATTAGAATGATAAATGGGGAGTTTGTTATAAACAAATACCCTCTGAAAATCAACAGTTGGTCCAGAAGTAAAGATTCAAATTTTCGATTTTCATCAAAATAGTAGGGCTGAACTGCGTGCCAGCTGGGCATATATAAAATATACGTTGTTTAGTGTGTAATTCTACACCTGAGTATATGCTTTCTTTAAAAAGCATATTTCCACCTTTCTCCTAGATTTCTATCTTTCCGTACTATAGTATATTGTAATGGAATGTTACATACGACTACGTCAACTTCACTTGTCGGCAGAGCCGTTTTATAAGGGAAAATAGGGGTGTTATGATTTGGTAGTCAGTCATTTATAAATGACCTGTAACTTCCAATTTTTATTCAATTTTATATTATTTATTTCAAATAGATACAAACACTATATCAACATATTCACAAATATTTCTTAATACATACACAACAGATATCAACACTTAAATCGAGGTCAGACAAGTAATTAATCTTAGATAATAAAAATGAAATTATTTGCAAAATTAAAAGGAAAGAACTTTAAATTCAAAATTATTCAGATTATTCAGAAAATTAACTTAAAATATTTGGTTTAAAATTCAAAAATAATTTCAGATAAATTCAGTTGAGTTTAAAAATAAAAAATTAATGAAATGAAAAATTATTTCAATTGTTCAACCACAATAAAAATTAATTAATGAAATGAAAATTTATTTCAATTGTTCAACCACAATAAAAATTAATTAATGAAATGAAAATTTATTTCAATTGTTCAACCACAATAAAAATTAATTAATGAAAAATGAAAAATATTTGTATCACTTATTTAATTAAACCAAGATATAAAATATTGTAATTGATCTTAAATTTAATTATTTCTACCTAATCTCCGATGAAACTTCAAAACAAATTTTTTGAAAAATTGTTTTTAAATAAAAATTGTTTAAGTCCACAATCAATTTAATTAAACTCCAAACAAAATCACAGGTTTAATAGTTTGTAAAGGTTCAATGAAATGATTTAAATTAACTAGAATACATTATAATGTTTAGTCATGTCATGCTAATTCAAAAAAAAGTTAACTTTGCACAAAAATTTAATTGACTTCAACCCCAATAGCATTATGTTCCTGACCTGAATTGAAAATATTTAAGGTTCAATCAGTTATTAAAATTCATGAAAATTTAGCAGAATTCAATGAGATAAAATTTGAATACATTCTTGGTATCCTTAGATGTAACCTTCTTCAATAAATCACAAATTAACCGCCCTTTGTGTCATGCTTCACTGACAAATACAGAAAAAAACACTACATTACATGGTTTGAAACATATGTTTGGAGGAGAGAGAGAGAGAGGAACTTCGACCATGAAGGCATGTAGGCGGGATCTCGAGCAATGAAGTGGGGCACCGCTGGCGAATGTGGTGTGGCCTGAGTCAGACTTTGCCCATTGGGTTGTTGCAGTGGGTGATTGAACTACAGCGACTATATGCCAATCTGACAAGATAGGCAAGACAGCGTAGGTTGATCCTTCAGTTGTGCAGGTCGTCTATCTAAAAATTGAGGCAAGGCGTCACAGGTTGTGCATCTGAAACTCTTGCTCTTTTTTTTCCCCTCAGGAAACCAGACTATTTATATTATCCAGGAAAGTAGGTTGTGGACTACAAAAACTCAACTCCATTCTCTCTTTTAATGAAAGTCAGAATTAAAGGGCACGAAGTATTGATAAAGTGGATGGTAGTTCTCTTTGTATTCGTATCCAGTATTAGGACTGGACTGGATTGTCAAACATCAGCTAGTGTTGTTAGATTTTTGCAAAATGGAATGTCATGTGTACAGGAGATAATAGTGACAAGGAATAAAAATTGAGTTACCTTTGGGGTAATAATAGAGAGGGTATACATTGTACATATAAGAGAGGGAACAAGAAGTAATGGGAAGATAAAAGAGAAATTGAAACCTAATGATTAAGTTGAGGGTATTTTGAATGGGGTGATACACTTGAATGCAGGAGATTGGAGGAATAGATGAAGATTCTTATGGAATACAAAGTAGTATTTAGTGATCAGCCAGATTTAATTCAAGTGTATGAATACCATATTGAAACAGTAGAACATAAACCATTTATAGTTTAAAAAAAATTAACATTCCTTAATGTTATAAAGTGGAGGTAAATTGTAAATTTATTTTAAAGAGCATTATGACGGATCATTCGATAATAATATTGTGATAGTCCTGAAGAAAGACGGTCAGTTGTGTTTGTGTTTAGGTGCACAAAGGCTTAACCAAGTCACTGTAACTACCCATGGTTACCCAGAAAAAATGAAAATTTAGTAAAGAAATTCCATGGAAATGAAGATTATATAATTATTAATTTAATTTTATACTGGTTTTGGGTTCATAGTATTAAATTTGACCATGTTATAGTTTTAGGTGTGCACAATTTCCGGTGGAGAGAATGATGTTTTGGTTATAAAGTAGGCAAAGTATAAATTTATTCAATTAACTGTTTGAATAGTTGAACAATGAAATATGTTTTAACATATAAGTGTGCTGTCTACTGTAAATTATTGTACCATTTTATACATATGGCCATTGATCTGAAAGCTCCTATAAAAGTTTAATTATAATTAATTGCATTTGCACACATGCAAAATAATGTATAAATGTTCCAACCCCTTATTCTAACTATTTGTGCTCAGATTATGGTCACTTTACAAAAAATATTTAATACCTACCAATTTTCTTTTCAAGAGGATTATGCTTGTAGTTAAACAAAATCTTTGTTGGGAATAGTAGGTCAGTTATTATTATTATTATTATAGATAGAGCCAAGTAGTAACACAAAATATATTAAATGAAAAATCTTGATACTGAAACAATAAGAAATAAGTAATGTTCTAAAGAAAAAAGATAGGCAGAAGCCCTGTCCATACACAAATATTTGTTCCAAAAGCCAATCCCTAATGTTAAGAACTGTGCACAGTGTTTTTAATCCAATCTGATTGATGGTTACAGTCTTCAGGTCATTCATATTTTACAGCGATTGTGGTTACAACAGAAATACAGCAAATGTTTTGTGGTACCTAAAAAGTGTCTTGGGTTGCATAGATAATTGCCTTTAAAAAGTATTTGATATTATGTACTATAATCCTAGAACTATAAAGAATTTGGAATTATTGATCATTTTTGTTGTAGCAGAATATATCCCGTTAAGTTCAAAAAATAATTATATTAATATAATTTTATATTAAATTTGAGGTTCTATTAATTGCAAAGTATATTGAATTAATTAGTAGTTGTATATGTGCAAGAATAATATATTTTGTAATAACTTTTTTTACAGAATTTGATGAACCAGACACTTTGATTGTTCTTTTAGAAGAAGAACTTTTAGCAATAGATTTATTATCTGATGACTGGCGACTTATATCTTTACCTTATTTAGTCTCTCTTCATGCAAGTGCTGTCACATGCTCACAACACGTGTCTGATGTTCCTCAAGATATATGGAACAGTATTGTGGATGCAGGAAAATTACAGGCACAAGAACAATACTCTGAACGAGTATGTCAAATGCTTATATATTTTCACCATTTTAGTAGTTAGCATAAATTTTAATTTTTAAAACTTTTATATTATCTCCAGATATACATGCCAAGTTAATTATTCAGATAATATAAAAACACTAATTCTGTAAATTGTTTGATGAGAAGTAATTAAAAAACTGATTGTGATTCTTATTGATAATGTAGTAAAGTATAAATATTCTACAATACAATGTTTATCATCATTATTCTTCTTTTATTTTAGACATTTTTTACTGAAAATAATTTTGTTTATAACCTAGTTATTACTACTCTTGTAACTTTTTCCTTGGCCTTCAGGTGCTCTCATAATCAAAATTTTAATGTCATATAATACAATAAATTATTAAATTTCTTGCATCCCTGGTTACAATTAACTATGCATTTATGTTGATTAAATGAGCTCAAGTTGGATTATTGGGTGAAAATATAATAATTAGATAAAATAGCCAAATGACAGGCAAAATGAAGTTATGATATAATTAACATCACAGCCTTTCTGGAATCTTTGTTCCTTTTGTCAGGTAATTAAAAAAAGTTTTAGCTTTACTTTTGAGTTTGTCAACTGGATTGGGCAGTTTTATTGTAATATTGTTTCGTGTTTTTAATCACATGATGAAAGGAACAAATATTCCAGATATGTGGATGTTTATATCATCATTTTGTTTGTTGTTTGGCTATTTTATCTAATTATTAAGGTTCATGTAATCTTTAGTTGGAGTTACTTAGACCCACACTACATTTCCAATTAAATAAGCATTTATGATGTTCAAGTAGGACCTATAACTGAAAAAAATAATTAGGAGACATGTTATAAAAAATTTTAGTGACAGGTTATAAAAAATTTTTATTTGCTTATTAGATCTGAAATAAGCCTACATTATAAATTCCATAACCTTGATTGTTTTTTTATAATTGCACCACTTGTAATACGAATTTTCTTTTACTCTAGGCCATTTTCAAACATTGTTCGTTAGCACAATCAACCATAGCATCATTGTCATTCATGTTTATTATCACACCTAGAAACAACTTATCAATTCCCTTCCTGTACAGAACCTGTGGAATTATTTTCAAAATTAAGTTAACCCAGTCACATCTGAAATGATTGTTTTGGGAAAAATTAACCGCCCTTTCCTGCATTGTTACACATGTCTTAATATTAAAGAAAGGTGAAGAAAATTAATTTATCGAAAGATTTGGGTCAAATCAACTCTAAAATTGAATTTATAATAGAAATGGAAGTTAGGAGGAGACTAAGCTTCTTGGATTTAACACTAAAATTCATAAAAATGTTTTTGTACAAGAAAGAAATGTGCTTTTGTTGTTATGCTTAATTACACATCACAGCACACTTTTAGGTATAAATATAATTTGTGTATAATTTAGTAAATAGGACTATTGTATTATTATTATTTTTAGGTACACTGGTATACAGTACATAAGGGTATTTAAAGGAATGCTTTTAAAATTTAGAAATAAAACTGGTATCCTGCTGATTTAATTTGTGAGAAAAAGTTTTAAGATGTAATAAAGAGGATTCGGATAACAAGTGGGAGTTAGGCAAATACATTAACAACAGGAATATGAAAATAGATGGGAAAAAGAAAGGCCTATACAAATATTTTCATGCTATAGGGAATAAATAAGGAAAAACATGGAAGATAATGGAGAAATGAGTAAAAACAGCAAATAACATTGATTATAGTAGTGTTATGCATATTAGAGGAATTACAGAGAATATCCAAAGGACGATAAATAAATGTGGTTTTAGAAATTAGAATATTATTAAATCCAGTAAATAAAATAAATGTTATTTGGTAATGTGAAAGAAAAAACTGAGTTGATAAAAGAAAATAATATTGTGTACCAAGTAGGATGTGAAGATGGTCCAGAATATTATATTAGCCACACAGGAGCGGGTTTGGAATGCAGGATGTATCATCATAATTTAAATATTAAAAATCAGTCTAAAGTTAATACGGTGTTTTTTGTGCATATAAAGTGCACATTAAGTGGATTGGGATAATATTATAATTCTTCAAAAAGTAATAAAAAAATATGCTTATAAAAGAAATCAAAATTTACAATATGCTATGAATAAAAGAAATGAAATGGGAGGGATTGGCACTATGTATAATTTAATGTTGAGGAAAATGTGTGACATGGTCAAATTAATTACGGCATTTGGATAGGACAGAGAGACTGGGTAACAGCATACCATAAATGAACAGTTGGTCCAGTGGGCCATGCAGAAGTAATAACATTTTTGAAATTTCACATTCTTTGAAGTGTAATAGCACATTTGGCTCTGAGACTTATTGCAACAATTCTGTTTTTTCAGGAGTGGCCAATTAATGGCGGAAAACTTTCTGAAGGTGAAGAAGAAAATAAAGAAAGTAAAAGGGAACTGTTGCTTACTGGGCATGAGGATGGTACTGTAAGGTTTTGGAACGCATCAGATGTAGCTCTTCAGCCTATGTATAAGTTCTCTTCTTCTCATCTATTTACTAGTGATGAGATAGGCCATGATGGGGTTAATGGTCCATCAGGTGATGAAGATGATGAAGAATGGCCTCCATTTAGGAAGGTAGACTTTAGTAACATTTAATGTTTGTGATTATATTATTTTCCTATTTTTATTTTTTGTCCCTTAACTGTAAATTTAATATAATAAGCCAATAGGTAAGGTGAAATCTGCTGTGTATCAATATAATATAGAACTAAGCTATAATTCTAGTTTTAAACTATTTTATTCTTAATAAAGAATGTAGTCTTTCTCAGTGTAGAGAATGATTAAAGTCTTTTCGTGCTTCTAACCAAGTAAACAATTGTATTTGCGGTGTTTTGAAGACTTTCACTGCCATCATCAATAACACTATAGCTAGAAGACAATGGCAGTGAACGTCATTGAAATGTTGCAAATACAATTGTTTACGCCATCAGAGTGTTACAAGAAAATAACGTGAATACAAGCAAGATTGTAGTCAAATTCAGGGCTATGGATGTCACCGAGTTTAATTATGACATTCAATTTGCCGTTTAACTCACCCAATTGGGGGTGGTCGTGAAATTTTCATACATGTTAAATAGTCTACATTTGCGTGGAATAAATATATGTCTGGGTCAATGAAATGACAGTGATGGTATTTCTACTGATTTTGTTTGTGTATTATTTTCCACCTCTTTTGGTATGGGAGGGGAGCATGCTTAAGGGTGGGGGTGGAGGGGCGTTACATAATAATAATGGATTCTCAAGTTTAATTATGACAACCTGAGCAATGCAAGGGTATGGATGGGGATACTAATTTATATGTTAAATAATTCTTTTTATTTAACACACAGTAGCCGGGGGGGGGGGGAATTTCGGACATGTTATTATATTTGTTGAATGAAACTTTCTCGGGGTTAATGAATTCAACCCCTTTTGGCATGAGCACATTTAGGGATAGAGGTCAAGGTTTGTTACATAAAAATAACACAAAAGCAACTGATATTGGAGTCAAATTGGGATATATGATAACCCGGGCAATGCCGGGCAGCCAACAGTTTGTTAATAAAATGGAGGCTGCGATTCAAATTTAAAGTTAATGATATTCTTCCAATTGATTATGTAGCTGTAGCTAAATTGGCTTGTGCTTCTAGAGGCACTCATAGTTTTCCAAATTAGGGGATAGTACTAGAAGAACGGAAAATGAAAAAGAAGAATTTAGGAAAGGAAATACGAAAGAGTTAGGGTCCGTGAATGCTTTGGCTCTCAGGCTCAGAGAAGGTAAGTGAATTTTGAACACAACACTTTCAGTTTAAAAGAGAAAGTTGTAATGACGGAAAATAAGCAAGACCTAGGATGTCCGCTTTAAGTGCACATCGAAGAGTGACTCCCGATTTCTTCAAGCTTTCCAAGGAGGGGAAGTTCCCTCGATAATAATTGAGAAATGGCCACCAAAAGCTAAAACATAATCAGGACTTTTGTGTCGCCTTGCATTCTCATGCCAGAGATGAGATGTAAGGAGACACTACTTGCGATTTCAGGTGAGGTAAGGCAGACAGCCATCTATGCTTCATCCGATGTTGTCTTAAATTCATCCTCACCGATGATATACAAATTTACTCTACGAATTTAATAACGTTCTGAAAATATCATTACAGCACACTAGATTCAACTACACAGCTGATCAGTTCAATTGAAACATTTTTATATACTTTAAACTAACAAAATAATTTTATTACAAACTATTCTTAATTTTTTTCCCCTTATCTAACAAATAATTAACACTTAATTCCTAGAACAACTATAATGTCTTAACAATTAACTTATATCACATTTATGTGTTGAATAAAACTTTTCTAGATAATTGCCTCCAATACATTCAGAATTAATTACAAAAACTTTCCCTAATAACTTGTACTACAAAAGCTTTCTGTTCCAGGTTGGCTCATTTGATCCTTATTCTGATGATCCTCGGCTTGCTGTTAAGAAGATTGCTCTTTGTCCTTTGTCAGGTACACTTGCAGTTGCTGGAACCGCTGGTTCAGTTATTGTAGCAAAAATTGAATCAGAAGAGCAGAATGCTGAAATCAAGGTGAGAATTTAAACTGCACACAGAGAGCAATTCATATACTCGGTCTCAATATAAATGTTTAACAACATATGTTCGTATTAGTATGAATCAAATTTTAATGTTACATGTTAATCACAATTCTCGTTAATTAAATTTTGTGGAAGAAACTCAAACTAAGATCTTTACAATATAAAACATTATAAATTGAACTATGTCAAATAATCCAAGCAACAGAATGTCAAAGTTTGTAAATAAACTTAACATAGATTTATTTCATATAAAAAGTCAAGCTAATGAAATCATCGAAAATAATATACTTATGTATGAATGATCTACAGGAATTTGAATTATACATATTTTTAATTAGTTACATAATTTGATATTTTAATAAGGTGAATGAATGATTATAAAAGTGCTTTATTACTGTAAAAGTTTTTTATTACATAATTGACGCAACTTCCGTAAAATATAAATAAATAAGTAAATATAAAAATTAATGACAACTAATGTCAATTATTAAGAAAACAAAAATTTTCACAAGTAAAATATTGATATTATCTATTCATCCCCCATTTTATGCACTTACATCTAATTTAATTCATGATGATTGTCATTTGTTTCAAGAGAGTTTTACCTGTTTCCTGTAGAAAGACGATCTTTGAGAAGTAAGGGAAATATGTAACTTCCAGTAAAATTGTTTCATTTTTCACATGGTTTCCTTTAAACTTTTTTACATTTGGTTCTATGGCATTTTCAACTTTTTATTCCATTGGAATACTTGTGACCTTAAAAGTACCTAAGGCTGAAGGTTGATGTTGCAGTGTCAGGCAGTATACTTACTTCAAATTTTCTTCAAAATGTGGACAGTTCTTATCTTCAAGAAGATGATAACACATCTGAAAGTTTAAACTCTTTTTCCTGTTTGACAACTGACACCAACCTTCATTTTCAATACATTAGCTCTGTACACACACACACCTTCCCCAAATCCTACGGTCAAAGTTATAGCAAATATGTGACATTTTTAAAACAATTAATATGAACAGAAAGGAACAAAAAATTATTGGCTAAGTGGCAGTGTCGCCTTGTCAGACAGGAAGAATAGATTTAGGGAGGTACAAGTGTTGGACATTTGTACTTTCAATATTTATTCTTAATTCTTTTATCTTTCTCTCTTACAATGTTTGCACAAATCTGCACTTTTTGCTTCCATAATTAAGTCATTATATGTGGTTATAATGTGAATTTTGTTAATAAACAAAAGGTTATGGGCTCCAGACTAATTTGTGCATTAACAGAATAAGTAAAGTTCTGTGCTGTGATCGTATGTTGGTCACTACAATTCAAGTGTATCACTTTCGCAATGATTCAATTTTCTCATCAGTATTTTGAAATATGGCAATTTTGAGTAACAACTATGAATCCAGCCTTTAAATAAAGAAAATTATGATACTTGGGGGATACAAGCTGAAGCCTTGTTAATTTGAAGCAACGTTTGGGGTTATGTTGCTGTGAAAACGCTCTACCTACAGACACCGCTGATGAGGAAACAAAATGAAATGGATTAATGACGATCTTAATGCCAGGTCAGACTAATTATTAATTATATCTCCATCTGAACTAAAAGAAGTTAAACAATTCTCAATGTCGAAAAATGTTTGGGTCACTCTTACAGGAATTTACCAAAGTCAAGGTCCCGCTAGAAAAGCAAGTTTATTTCAAAAACTTGGTCTTCATAAAATGCAAAAGCCTGATGATATAAGAGATCACTTACATGGATTTATGGATGTAGTTGATAAACTTCAGGATATACAGATTAATATCAATTCCGATTTGCTAAGTATAAATAATGTTATGCAGGCTTCTGCCTGCTTTTAAAAATTTTCATGTGGCTATAGAAAGCCGAGATACTCTACCTAATCCCAAAGAATTAAAAATTACAATTCTGGAAGAGACTGAAACTGAAACTAGATGTAAAGGACTAAATTCTGAAGATGCATTTTACTCTCATAATCAAGGTATCAAAAAGCCTTCAAATTATAAAAAGAGTCATTATCAATCTCTTAATAAAATATAAAGGTCAAAATAAGACATCCAAAGGTAAATTAAACTCTAAATACAAATTGCAGCCCATACAAGGAGTATATTGGAAACAAAAATAATAATTACTCAAATAACAAAGAGTATACAATAATTACAGACCAAAATATTAAAATTTTGGGCGAAATTCTCAAAAGTGATATGAACCTACCTTTAAAGTTGAAGAATGTATGTCCACTACTCCATTCAGTCAACCTAATCTATCTGATTAGTACCTTGATTTTGGAAGTACCTTGCACTTTTGCTCTGAAGTAAATAAATTTTCAAATTTGACTAAATTAATCAATGATTGAAGACTTTCCTGTTGTAATTGCTGCAGAAAGAGTTGTCAGGTTACACATGGATGTCACCAGTGATTAAAACACAAACCTTTGCCTAGAAGATGACGACAAAGCTTGCAGTCATCAAAATGTTGCGTTTTAATTGACTGAAGTAAATAATTATTTCCTAAAATGGCCTCAGCTGAACACACTGCAACTATAAATGGATTGATTTTGAAGACAGTTTAGTAAATCTGCCTAATACATTGTTTGTACCAAAATTGACATAATATTTATTATCTGTTCCAAAAATTACAGAAAAAGGGTTAAAGGTAATGTTTACTAAATATAATGCTCAAATATTTGATAAGAATGGAGATAAAATTTTAACAGCTTCATATAAAAGCGGTCTGTACTACTACATACCACAAAATCAAGAATTTGCTAACTTCTCAGTTCAAAGATAAGGTTAACAAGGAATTAACAACCATAGAAATTGGGCACCTTAAATTAGGTCATATTACTGAATAAAGTCTAAGAAATACTCTAAATAAAAATACTATAAAATTTATGAAGTTTAATCATAATAATAAACGAAGAGATTGTGAAGGAAAATTAACTCGACTACCACTCATACCAAGGTTATTACCTAAAAATACAGAATTATTAGAATAATACACTCAGATGTTGTTGGTCCGATGCATACCCCTTCACCTGGTGGTGCAAGCTATTTTGGGACATTTATTGACTAGTATAAAAAATGTATTGTTTAAAACAGAAATTGAAGTTGAAAAAAATTAAATTTTTAAATGTGACAACGAAGCAGCTCATTTAATTAATGGAATTCAGGGAGGGAAAACTATCTGCTCCAAGAACACCTGGGGGAATGGCTTAGCGGATAGAAAAAATAGAATAATTCTAGATAAATCACATTGTATGCTCTTAGAGGCACAGCTGCCAAACTACCTTTGGGCAGAAAACTATTTATTGTGCAAATTATTTAATTAATAGGTCATTTACAAAACCTCTGGATAGTTGTGCTCATTGAGAAAAATGGGTTGGACATCAACCTTCTGTATGTCACTTTCACATATTTGGAGCAAAAGTTTTCTATTTAAATAAAGAACTTAATAAAAGTAAATTTGAGCATAGGGTACATCAGGAATATTTGCAGGATATTCAGAACAATCTAAAGCTTATTGGATCTGGGGTCCAACAAAAAGAAAAATTATAATTAGTTGAGACATAAAAGTAATAAACCACTTTATTACAATAAAGATTATTGTGATTCAGAAATATTAATTACTTTTGAAATTTCTAAAAGGAGCAATCCCTTTGGACCATACAGAAGGAAATACAGATAAAAAATGGCATTGATTTTATAATGACAGAAAATATTTTATAAGTAAATAATGAGACAGAAGATAATGTTTTTGAAAAAGGAAATCAAGATCCTAATGTAGAACAAAATACAAGATTAAGAAACCGAGATGAACTAAAACCTCATTTGTGAACAGTTGATTATGAAATGTCTTCTTTGTGTGTGGCTGAAGCTTTACAAGGAGTTGATGCAGAAGAATTAGAATACTGCAATAAAAAGTGAAATCAAATCTACAAAATGACACTTGGGGAAATAATAGAGGGAAAGCAGGATCAAATATAATTTGTTTTAAAAAGTAAATATAAGCCTCCTGGAGAATTGAAAAGATAAAAGATACATATTATGGCTTGAGGGTTTTCACAGAGACCGGGCCTTGATTATAATGAAACATTTGCACCAGTAGAAAGATTAAGTTCAATCTGTTTATTACTTGTTCTCTCAGCAGAAGAAAATTTGCATATTGACCAACTTGATGTCACCATTGCCTTCCTGAATGGGGAGTTAGAGGAGGAAATTTTTATGCAAAATCAGAACACCTCTTGAAAAATTTTTGTCAAATAATTCTTGATGAAAATGAATCAAGTGATTTGGTCATTTTTCAACATGCTAAGAAAATTCTTGAAAACATCAGAAAAACGAACGCTGAAACAGTTTGTTCTCTAAAGCATGCTCTGTATGGCTTAAAGCAATCAGGATGTCAATGGTTCCAAAAACTTGATATAAAACTTCAACAGTTAGGATTTGAGACATCAACTGTTGATCTTTGTATTTATAAAAAAAAGTCAATGGGGTTGATAAGACCTTACTTGAAATTTATGTAGACGTTATAATTTTCTGTTGCAGCAATAGATATAAATTAAATATATTGAAGAAAGAACTTATGGCTTTATTCAAAATGAGAGACTTTGGTAATTTACAGATCTGTTTAGGAATAGAGTTTAATAAAAATAATAATACTCTTTATGCTTCACAAACAAGATTTATTGATAAAATACTTTTAAAATGGACACATGTAACCCAGTTTCAACTCCCTTGGTTGCAGGTCTTCAATTGAAAAGGAATGAAGTTAAAAATTTGGCAGGTCTGCCATATCAGAACTTGATAGTAGGACTCTTGTACCTTTCAGTTGCTATGTGCCCAGATATTAGTCACACAGTGAACTTTCTAAGTCAATTTAATAAATGTTTCAGTGAATCACACTGGCTCACAACAAAAAGAATCTAAGTTATTTAAAGGGTACACAAAATTTTGCGCTTGCTTTAAAAACTGCAAGCGGCCCATAATTGGATATGCTGATAAAAATTGAGCTTCATGTGCTGAAGATAGGTCATATACTGGATTTTGCTTCAAATTTGCCGGAACTCTTGTTAGCTGAGAGTCAAGGAAACAAAGATCAGTTGCTCCGTCCACTCAAGAAGTAGAGTATATGGCACTGACAAAGGCTGAAAAAGAGGCTCTACAAATCAAACAACTGCTTACAGACACTACAACAGATATTAATTTAAGACAATACTGCTGCTCAAAATTTAACTAGAAATCAAATAATAAATTTTCGATCAAAATATATTGATATAAAAGAACATTTCATTAGAGAAAAGGTGCAAAATGGACAAATTGTGGCTATTATTTATGGACTACCTGTATATGGGAATTTGTATTATACCCACTTCAGAATTATGACAGTTCCTTCAGTTTGTGTGATTCTTGTCATTTTAATCTAATTATTTTAGAAGACATTTTGTACACAACTGGAAAGAGTTTTGGTTTGTAATTTATCAGATCATCATCATCATCCTGTTCTTGTCTCACAGCATTATAGTTGTATAGTTGCAAAGTTTCTGTATGTTCATTTCTCTCAAACTCTTATACATACCTGTTAGGATGTCTTTAGTTGCCTCCCCTGCTGATATAAGAATATCTGATGTTATGGTGTCATATCCTTGGACTTTACTATGGGTCATAATGCAGCTCTAAAAACTTTGTTAGGCAGTACTGCTAGTAGTACTTCTTGTCCCGTTATTGTCACACTTTATTCTTTTATTACAGGAATTTTTCTATATAAATATTTCACTAGTTATAGTAGATGTGTTCTATCTATCAATTTTTTTTTTCATTTTGAAGGGCTATTACTTGCCTCTTGCTAATTGTTAACCTTCCCCTACTTTCCTTCTTACATATCACATCTACCACATTTTTTTTACTGACTTTCTCAATAAGTTTTATTCTTTAATATAATATATTGGTTCATTACTTCTCTCACTGCTCAGTTTGTGGTGTGTGAAATATGAAGAAGAGAATTTATATAACTTTTATGGGTGTTGTCTCAATTATGTTTAAGTTATTAATGAATTTGGACTACCTAGCTCATTGATTGTGTATAATATAGTAGGATACAAAAAATGTTTTAATTTAAACAATTGAATATATGATGTAAAGTGTATGTAAATAACATGTCACAGTGAGATTTTATCAAATGTTTTTAGGGAAAAAATGTAACCCTATGTGTGCTTTTAAGATTCTGCTATTGGGTTATAAGTATTTCGTTAATAACTTTCAATCTACATATTTCACAGGTTTCTACTATGAACATTGTATTGGATAGAGATGGTTTTGTCTGGAAAGGTCATGATGAGCTTGCAGTTCGTGGTAATGCAGTAGCTTTACAACCAGGTTTTCAACCAAGTGCTATTTTGCAGCTTCATCCTCCAGCTGCTGTGACTGCTCTTGCTTTGCATTCAGACTGGGGCCTTGTTGCTGCTGGAACAGCTCATGGTCTAGCGTTGTTTGATTTTATGAGTCACAAAGGAGTACTTACAAAATGTACATTGAATCCCAATGGTAATATGTTCCAAATATTTTCATAAACTCATCATAATAACTAAGCAAACTTAGATTTAAATTAAGAAAATGAATTAGTATTGCTACATACTAACAAAATATTCAAAGTGTGAAATGCCAGGAAAACTAATTCCAGTTGTGTGTTCAGTTTATTTCTTCTTATCAAAACTCTTTAATTTTCCATCATAAATAAAAGTCTCGGGTATTTATTGTGGAAGCTAATAACTGAAATCACAAGTTTAGGGAGTGAGAAGAACTGGATTCTTATATGGCCTTTTCAGTTTGAAATTCTATCAATGAATCTTACATTGGTTCTTATGAACTCTCATTGTTAAATCATTGAGCCATTGCCCTCTAATTGCCTACATCTATTGAATTAACGGAAAACCACATCAACAACTTAAATGCACCATTGCAAAATAATTTTAAATATGTGAACTGTTGTAATAGTAATAAATATTAAATAAATAATATTACAACAAAAGTTAGTTCCACATTAGGCGTTATTAGAATTTCAGTGAATTACAAGTGAAAATTTTATTTTTACAAAATGAATTACAAATTGAATTGAATAATTACACAAGATGGCAATGTGAAATGCCAGAGCATGAATTAGCAAAGTTTGAAAACAAAATTACACAAACTTCAATCTTCAGGGTATTGTGGGTTACTTTGTTTGTCTAACAATCGTAGATCATGGAATTATCTAATTTGCTGCTTACAATAAGGAATATCAGTGTGCATCAAACATGAATGAATGGAAATGCTTACAGTTTTACCCCGACGTGTCTGCGATGTGACGATTTAGGTATGCCCCAAGATGACGACCCTTTGACTGCGGAGTCAATCCTAATGTCTTGCATTTGGAAGGCAGGACTCTCAGACTGTGTCAAGAATACTCGGCTCCCGTTGCAGGAAGGACAACTCCATACTCGCCTTTAAAAAAAGATGAGCACTAGAACCTTCCACTGTGACACTGTCCAGAGAAGTCCACCTCCAAAAAGCTCTTCCGAAATTCAGCGTTCATCCTCTCCTTTGTATCCAATCAAACCTTAGGATACAATCAGGAACATGTGACAAATCCACCAATCTCAACACTCCTTAAATCCCACATAAGTAAGTTCTTCTAGAAGTGTCTGACATCAGAGTCAGCACCTCTAAATGTTAACGTCCACAGACAGAGACCACAATGTAGTCTGATCCCCAATAATACCAAAGCTGTGCATCATTATAATGGACCACGAAGCTGTCTCCATAAACCAGACTCTTAATTAACATTTAGAGCACCAAATTAAAAGAAAAGAATAGGTGTTCACGGCACTATAATCGTCCAGTATTTAGTGGTTAACAGCAGCAAAAATATTTTGTCTTGCATAATTATTCTTAGGGCTTTTAATGAAATTGGATTGTAGATGTTTCATAAAGTTTATTTTAGTAAGTAATAGATTTGTTAATCTATTTCATCACTACTACACACTAATTGTTAATTAATATAAATGGTGTTATAGATTTGTCTGGTGCAGGAGATGCTCCAATATCGAGAAGAAAGTCTTTTAAGAAATCATTAAGAGAGAGTTTTCGTCGATTAAGAAAAGGACGCTCTACAAGGCGTACAGATAAACGTGGTGGCTCATCACCTTCCACTGAGAAAAAGGGGTATTATTATTGTTTAAATAAAATCTATTCTTTATGATAAGCCAGAAAAATGTCTAACTTTCCGGGTATCTTTATAAAAAAGTTCCAATATGTGACATGAATTATCACGTAAATATTATTTAAATTTGCAGTGATATTTTAAACATATTAAAAGTAATAATTTGCACCTTTTGTTTTTATATTACATCTTTGAAATATTTGCTGAAACAGCAATTGTAATGTTACAATTATTACATTTTGTACAATACTTTTTATAATGATATTTTAATTATTACAATTCTACAACTTGACAATTGTGTTCATTAGTGATGTTGAAGGGCCAACACAAACATCAGCTCCATTGAGCCCAACAGAGGCAAAACCTGTCGAACGACAAGTGGAGGCAAGACCAGTTGACGATTCTCTTGGAAGTATGGTCCGCTGCTTATACTTCACAAAAACATTTATCATTAATGGTTTGTTTCAAATTTTTAATTTCTATCAATTTCTGAATTAAATATTTTTAACTTCATTTAACAGAAACATATCATCACATGTTGAATTCCATTTATGAAGATATATTTCTTAGTGAATGTAGATTTTTCCAATGAATTTGTTGAATGAAGATTTCTCAAATTTCCACCTGGGTTATATCCTGTGAGAAATTCAACATTTTGATAGCTTGCTTTGCCACCATCGTCGTGTCCCATCTACTTTCATGATAGATATTCAGAAGTGTAAGCTAAAGTTTTCATATATATATATATATATATATATATATATATATATATATAATAACCTTGTATCCAGCTGCAACAGGATAAAGGTCATAATTATTGTCCGATTGAGTCGGGAGAGTAAATTTATAAGTGACAGTATATAGGTGTCACGGTTAAAGGGAATCAAATAGCCAGCTAATTTCATAAATAATTCAACTCTGTAATATTTATTCACTATTAAAAATTGTAAAAGTTGAACATTCAAATATTGTCGTCACATTCAAAACAAAATTTCAGAAAAATTCTTAATATTACAGCACATACATTTATTAAATTTGTATTTAATGCCTTTGGTTTGTAAGTTAATTATTTTTAACCAAATGAATTATATTTAACTTCCTTGAAAATTTAATTCAATTAAAAAAATTTGTAATACAAAAGCAAAGGTTAATCAATAAATAAGTTTCCAAATTATATATTAATGAAATTTTAAAAAATTGAAATAATTACTAAAAAACAAGTTCATCAAAATCAGTTAACACTCAATCTATTCTTAAAATTAATCAAAATCAATTTAATTGTTCAATTGAATTAGGAAACCCTCAAAATCTTCAATTATTTTAAAGTTTTTTTAAACATATTTTCAAATTCAAGTTAATTAAAAGATAGATTTTTTAAAAAATTTCAAATCAATTAAAAAATGGTTAATCTTTAAAATTAATGAGAAAGTTATTAATTCTGTAAGTTATTTAACAATGTTAATTAGCAAAATTGTTAAATCTCAATTAAGTCAAAATTAAAATCACAAAAATTTTAATAAAGTCAAAATCAGGATTGTCTTTTTGTAAAAAAAAATTAAATCACTTTTAATTCAATGTAATATCCTTTAGGCGGCGAATGGAATTGATTTTTTTGTAGCCTAGTGTACTCAGGACCGTAATTCAACCCTGACTTAAAAACCATTCTCCCCACTATACTCCCCACCTATCCAAGGGATGCCTTCAGACGCCCACCCAATTAACTGTACAACCCTGCAAAACACACCCCTACCCACCCACACATGTTGGGTTGCAAACTTTGTGGTAGGAGTTGATGCCATGTCTGCCCTATCTTACCCACCACAATCTTCCAGAACCACACAAATACATACAAAATAAAAGAAAACTTCACCTGCCTCTCCTCCCACACAATCTACCAAATTAACTGTAAAATCTGCCCTGTGTTCTATATAGGCCTCCCTGAACAAATAGTCAACCACCGCAGCACTGTCAAACTTTCAAAAATTCAATTCCCAGTAACTGCTCACGCCCAAAGCCACAATTCAAACAATTTCGACCAATGCTTCACACTCACCATCCTTTAAGCTCAACCCCCCGATTCATCAGAGACAGATCTCCATCTGTGGGAACTCTCTTTCCAACATGTCGTGCAGTCCAGGCAAAGTCCTGGACTCAACATCCTTTAAATAGTGCCCTTCCTACCTGCCATCCACACTTTCACGAGACCATGTGAGTATGTTCGAGCATGCTTATGTATGTATGTATGCATGTATAAAATGCTATGTATGAATTACCCCAGCAGAACCTTTCCTATGCCACGACCTTCTCTTGTTAAAGTAAGTTGTTGGCCTGGTGGGGTGTTCATTGTTTATGGGCTACTAGCTGTGCGGCAGTCAAAACTCCGCAGTCCCCAACCGGGCCGGCCGGTGCATGTGATGGTGTAACATATATATATATATGAATGATGGATGAAATTCTCTCAGGATTCCAGCCAGGTAAGATTACTGGTTCCCGGGAGAATTTCATCCAACATTTACACCGGGAAAGCCTACGTTTGACTATATGAATGATATTAGTAAGGATATGACATTGTCAAAAATAATTGCAATATTGGTATGGAAAGGAAAGAGAGATAGGTTGTGGCTTACCTGAAAGTGAAGTGCGGTGATGCCATAAGGAACTGAAGGTTGTTCTTCAAATTTTCGGAGGCTCTCAGCCTCCTCTTCAGGACAGAGTGTTACACCATTCCGTGCACCGGCCAGCTGCGGACTGCAGCAGTAAGGAGTGTTACTTTACCTGGGTTGCCAACCTTATGGTCCGAATGATGTATAAGGTGTATTTAGTGTTTACCTTGAGGATTGAGAAGTTAGAGATGAATATGGCCTTTTAATCGTTAAAAGCTTCTTACAATTTGATGACTTTTAAATTAGAAATTAATTTAACTTGATTTTCTATTGATCCTTTTTTTTATTTTATGTTATTGAAGATAAGATTTTCAAATAAATGGAATAATTTTTTGTGGTAAAATTATTTCAAATATACAAATATTGTTTTTTTTTTCAGCTACATCACTTACTGCTACACTTTGGGCTGGGTCTAACAATGGAACAGTTTATGTGTTTACTGTGATTGTTCCTAATACCCAAAAGCGTACGACAGAAAATGTAACTTGTCAGCTAGGAAAAGAAATACAGTTGAAACATAGAGCACCAGTAATAGCAGTAGCAGTTCTTGATGGGGCAAGCATTCCTTTGCCAGAGCCATTGGAAATTGAAAGAGGTATACGGAAAGTTCCAGATACCAGTGGGCCACACAGAGTAATAATATGTTCTGAAGAACAGTTCAAGGTATGAACATCCATTAGTCGTATTGTATATGTGTATATAAATATATAGGTACACACACTCACACTTAAAGCAAATGTGCCAAGGTCAAATTAAATAACATACTTGGATGGGCACAGAGACAACAATGCTGACTTACCTGAAGTCAGAAGTTGGTCCAGTCTGGCATACGTGGAAGTTCAAATTTTCAAGGGTCTGAGTACCCTTCGTCAAAAAAATCTGGCCTGTGCGCTGTCTGAACACAAATTGATTAATTCAAATTAAAGTTCACCAGCAATTAGACAGCAACAATTGACACCCAACAAAGCCAACAACATTCTGTATCTCTCTCAAGGACAGGTCTCAACAATAAAAAATAAAAAATTGCCAAAAAATACCGACAAGCATACATACATACATACATATATATAAACAAACAAACACATTGAATTAAAGGGAAGAATAAGAAGTTAAAAAGTAAGGAAGAAGGCATCTGGGTGCCCATGGCTTGTTTGATGGTAGCTGTCTATGAAAGAAAAGTAATTTCTGGCCATATGCATGGGTGATATTAGTGTAAAGAATGGCATTTATGGTCATTAGTAAAGTATCAGGTGGAAGTGTTTTTGGAGTTCATTTTGGTGGGGGATTTGTAGCCAGCAACAATTGGGTGACCTTTGACAGAATGTTTCTGGATTTTTGGAAGCCAGAAGGTTAGTGTTTTTTCTTTTTTTGTGTGTACGAAGATCTGAATGGAAGTGGGTGATAATTTCTGAAGTGGGCCATGTGTCCGAACAAACTTGTAAATTTCAGAAGCAATGGAGAAATAGGTGTCTGTCAGGAGCAGTTTATTTGTTTTATCCTCCAGCTGGTGTAGGGTCTCAGCAATAATATATATACTTTATGAAGTTAAAAACCCTTTTGATTTACCTTACAGGTTCACCAATCATTCCTAATCCTACTGTAGTACAAGTGACTCTTAATACTCTATCTTATAGTAAATTGGCAAAGGCAATACACATCAAAATATTTTCACACAAATTACCCAATGTTCCAACAAGAATAGACTTGAAATGTTACTTAGAAATTTTAAAAATAAGTTTGCTAGGGGACAGAACAATATTGCCATATGGCTGGAAATATATTGATGAAGCTCCATAGAATACATAATTGTCAATATTGACTCTCATTTGTTTTTATGCAGTGGAAATAATGAGACAAACATGTTCACTCAATGAATGCAAGGAGATGTTAAAATTTTTATGTTTTGACCAACTTGAAAACTGTATGTGACAATAACAAGGAAGCTGTATTTTACTAATAATTTGCACATATCTTTTGGACAGTAGAAACATTATTTCTCAAATCTTGAGCATGAAATGTGCTTTAAACTCAACATTGAAGTTTTGGTAATTTAGAACAAAAATTATCTGGCACCCCTTTCCCAGTGGATATCTATTATTTCATGAATATAATAAATAAATTGTGAACAAGCTGGCAATAAAATATATGTATTGTAAAATGAAATCAGATGTGGCTGACTTGGAACTCGTGTTCCATTGTTGAGGAAATTGTTGGCGGCAGGAGTTATAACAATGGGTCACCCATAATCCTGTGTGTATGAGTTAGTTGCTGAGGGCTCTGTCACAAGCAGTCTGTGTAAAGTTGTATAAAAAAACTCAATTCTTGGGAAAAATCACACTGTGGAAGAAATTGTTATTTTATAGCTCTTATATTTAAGTTTGTGAAACATCAACTTTTGATATTTTTCTTTAAAAATTACCAAGCACCCAATCAGCAGCATGTCTAAAGGAGATTTGTCAAATTATGAAGACTGAACTAAGTCGGCAAAAAGGCTCTGTCAAATTGTCTACATTTATGGCACCAAAATAGTGGAGTAGATTTATATATAAATCTTAGGCGTAGAATTATGCACATAGAAAAGCATATGTTCAAGGCAGGGAGAAGGAGGGAAGACTGAGAATATTTGACCCAGGCAGGACTTGAACCTGCGTGATCTACTTCAGTCCTGCCTGGGTCAAATATTTTCAGTCTTCCGTCCTTCTCCCTGATTTGATCATATGCTTTTTTATGTGTGTGTTATTCTACACCTGAGCATATGTATTAACATAATGTGTAATCTCTGTCAAATATTTAGTGTTTCCTTTTATTTTCTTCTCCCTGCTTTGAACATATGCTTTTCTATGTGTGTGATTCTACGCCTGAGCATATGCTTTGCTGTCTGCCATGTGTTCCTAAACCATTCATCCGATTATGATAAAACTTTTGTGAGTTGTTGTACGCATGCCTGCAAAGATTCTGTCAGCCTTTTGAAGCATTAGGAAACTCCAAAGGGCTGAACGGGGATTGAAATTTAAAACATGCTAAAATGGCTGGTTTTAGCGTCAAATAATTTGTTTTCGGGGTTGCCACATTTGATAGTGTTGTTCTATAATTTTTAAGTGACTAATTTAAACTCCAAAAGTCAATGGAGAAAAGCACCCATATGGGTGGTGGTGGTGGTGGAAGATAGAAAATAATGCAAAGAAGACTGATTCCTGGGATATAGAAGTCACTGACTTTAATTCTCACATTAACTATGATGTTTAATAAAATTTTATGTTTGTCATTGTTAATGTGGATATGGCTGCCAAAAAGGTACCCAAAGTAGTTTTGATTCTCTAAAGGTAGTGTATTTTTGTTTTTCTTAATGTACCAGTTATAATTTGGTCTCTGTACAGTTAACATTTTTTTAAGAAACTCATAATTTATGTAGTAGGAGAATTCATGAGTTGTTAAAGTACCATCATCTGTTATTCCTATTTATTTAAAGTTAGCTGGGAAGATGTTAGGTTGGGGTAAGGAATGTAAATGGTATTGATGGTGGTCAAATTTAAATAAATACTGGGCAATGTCAGGCACTTGGCATGGATATTAAAAAAAACTTAATTTTCGTTCTTGCTATTTACATATTTATAATTTGGACAATTACCTGATTTTTGAAAGTATTATTATGTAGTAACAATTATGGACTTTTCCTCCATCCTCATATAAGGTGACTATTAATTTCATTTGGTTTTATGTTTCAGATATTTACGTTACCAAGCTTGAAACCCTTTTGTAAATTTAAGTTGACAGCACATGAAGGTGCAAGAGTTCGACGCATGGGCCTCGCTCAGTTCTCAACATCAAGACCTGACAGCTCATTGAATTATTCTGAAATATGCGTTGTAAGCCTAACTAATATAGGAGATTGCATAGTTTTAAGTGTACCTGACCTTCGTAGACAGTTGAATGCTGCTGTAATTCGAAAAGAAGATATTAAGTAAGTAATTGAAAGAAGAATCTTTCTTCATAAATAGTAATTTATAATATGGTAATATATGTGTGTAAAGAAATCAAGCACAATGTGACACAGTAAAGATACTTGATAATAAATACCGATGGGACAGAAACATTTCAAATTTGCACAAGTGCTGGCTGGCATTCTGCAGGAGACAGTTGTGCTCCTGATTGCTTAGTCACGTGTGCATGTAACAGTCATATAATTGATTGAAATAGGAAAGAAAGAGGGCTTTAGTGACTATTAGTATTACAAATTTCCTGTTGTTTTTACCCTTTCAGCATCTGGTTGGCTAATTCTATTCAACTGAGCACTACACATTTGGAACTGCTTAGTGAGGGTTTGTTTTTCCAAATCTTCTTTATCAGCTCTTATAAAAGTTGTTATATTAATTTTTACATTTGTCTAACAACAGGTTAATCAGTAAATAAATTAATTGAACAACTGACACATTGGACACAATTTAATACAAAATAACTCAACATTTCATTCATGTTTTTGTTACTTCTTCAGGTGTAGTAAAACAAAAATATATTGATGTTGTGTTGGCTGGCCTTTGCTATGTTGTGATGTTCTGCGCTAATTATCTTTGATGTAAAAGATATTATTCTCTAATTATTATGTTTCTCATAGAGTCATGTTGCTTAAATAATAAAATACCAATCACTAAATGATTGATGGTGATTGGTAATTGGATCTTGGTAGTGGTAATCAAATCTTAAATGCACTGTGGACACTCCTTAAAGCTTTCTAAGCATAATAGGCAAGGTTTCCATTCATAATGGCTACAATTAATCATTTTCTGTGTGAACTTGACCCATTTGATTTTTTGAAAACATGAGAATGGGAACAATGGAAGACTACATTTGAGAGGTGGTATCAAATGGCTACAGAATTGGACAAAAATCCTGGACCAAATAGTGTTGTATATCATGGGCTCTTAAGCAGATGAGTTATTTAAAGGCTTTTGATTGTTTGACACTGATATGAAGAACTATAATAAGGTGATGCTGCATTTGACAAACAATTCCATCTGAAACAAAGTCATACATTTGAACACAGGTGTTAAGTCAATTCTTTCAGCTGAAAAATGAAATGAAGAATTTGCAAGTTTGTATACCTTTGCATAAAACCGAGTTTGGTGTACTGAAAGATGAATTTATCAGTGATTGCGTATCCATAATCTTAAAGGACCAAGAGTTTTAAAAGAGGATACAACAGATGAATACTTAAACACAGGACAAGGTAGTCACAATGGTGAAGCATATTCCCGAATGCAGACAAAAAGAAAACATTACTTCATAGAGGTAAGACTCAAACCGTTGTTACTATAAATATTAAATCAAATGCTAAAGAACTGTCAGATCTCAAACCAGGAGTACACACATATCTGAAATTAAACCGCAGAATAAATTATTTGCTAAAGAAGGTGCTGTACATATATAAAAAAGGATATGTAAATGGCAAATGCTGAAATTGTATACATTAAAAAATTGTGAATGTCCAGCATTAAAAGCAACCTGTCGTTCATGTATAACTTTATCATTATTCCAAGTTATGCAAAAGGAAAGATAATATTTTAAAGATGTTTTACAAAATTTTGGATTAACTAATATTATATAAAAAGTTAAGTAATCGATTCTAGAGTCCGTTATATCGGTCAAATGAAGTGTAAGCTTCGAACCGAATTAAAAAACAATTTTTCTAATTTAAAATAACCTTAAGATAAACAATCTGCTCCCACCAAATATGTATATACGAATAATCACAAAATTGATTGGGTTAATATAAACATTTTAGATGTTGAAAGTAATTATTATCCTCTATTTTATGAGCTAAATGCTGCATATAAAGTAAAATTTAAATTCAATTATTGTGAAAACAGATATGCAAAATTTAATTTCCATATAGTATTCAGTGTTATTGTGATTAAAGATTGTTTTCTTCCAAATTAGAAAGTTTAATTTGTGTCGATGTAAGTTTTGTGAAGTGCTAGAATGGTATTGTTTACTCTTGTTTCATCCATGGAAATTGATGGAAAAAGTATAGATTCAACCTTTTATTGTATTTTTCATTATATCTATTTACTAGCTGTTGCCCGAAATTATTTGTGTTCTCATAATTGAACTTTGCACCATCGATAACCCCACATTTTACTCTAATCTTTGTTGTTTTTGCGTTATTTTTATGTGATTTCCCTCCACTCCACCTGTACGAGTCCTCACCTCCAAAACAGTAAGTTATAGATATTATACACAAGCAACATCGTATTAAACACTATTAAACTCATACACCCTAAAAAATATTTATTTGATACAAATAAAGGCTGTTTGAGCATGTACGAAAATTTACATTCCCGCCCTTGACTATGGTAGTCATGTCTTATCCCCACAGTGTTTGTTTCCAGTTTGAAAGGAACACACAAGAAATTTAGTCAAATTTGTTCCATGGGTGTAGATTTGTATGTGGAACATACATCCATACCAAACGCACAGTCTATTTTATTTATTAGACTAGCTGAGTGCCTGGGTTGTCATATATCCATAACCCCCAAAATCTCGGTTGCTTTTGCATTATTTTATGTAACACTTCCACTCCTAAGCGTACTCACCTCCCAAGCCAAAAGGGGTTGAAATTATACACAGACATGTAGAGAAATTTTATGAATGTCATTGATCCTGAAATAAATTTATTCGACAAAAAACTCATCTAAAAAACATGTTAGAAAATTTCTGTCCAGACCCACGCGTTGTCCAGGTTTGTCATAAATAAACCATAACCCCGATTTGAATCGAATCTTGATTGTTTTTCTGTAATCAACTCCAATATTGTGGATTGGGTTGAAATTTTCGGAAGTAATACTATAAATGTCATTGACCCTGAAAAATATTTATTCCGTGCAAATATTAACTGTTAGACATTTTTGAAAATTTCCACCCCTCATTCACTCCCACTCATGGGGGTTAAACCAAAAGTTGAATGTTATAATTATTTGTCTCCAATCTCCAAAATGTGGCTTTAGGATACAAATTTGTAATAATTTTATTATTTGAAACCATTACCATAACATCTAGAAAACCGATTAAGTGAATTTGTTCAATTCCATAAGTAAAATTTAGATTTGGTGATAATTATTGAAAATGTTGGCCAAATTATCTAACTTAGTATTAGGGATGATGCAAAAAATGGCAAAAAACTATCTGTTGTAAAACAATCTAAGGAAGAGATATTTTCAATCTCTGAAAAAAAATGAGGATAAAGGGTTTCCCATGGGAGATCCACTTAATTAATAATAATTATTAAATAAAAAATAGGGTGATTTGAAAATTAAATTGAATGAAATTAATGTTTCCTTTACTATTTATTCACATTTATTGTACCACCATTAATTTTTTGTCTTTATCTTGTTTGCCAATGATTTGGTTAGCTGCATCAAGTATTTTATTTTTAATGTCTTCCAGTCACCAGTTACTTCTTCAATCGTATTACGATTTTCCTAATAGTTTTGATAGTTCTGTTCTACATTCTTTAAGCTCTTTAGGATCTTTTATAGTTATCTTATTCCATTTCATAATTTATTTGGTTTTCTTTGCTATACTTTTTCTTGGGGCTTTATGCTTCATTATAAGTTTTAGGAGTTTATTTTTGGATCTTGCAATGACCTTATATCTTCAATCACATTCTTTTTATTTTTGTATACTAACACTTTATCAATTTGATTAATAGTTTTGTGGTCAGTTGATACCCCATGTTCCTTAATTATGAGTTTATGTTCAAATTGGGTACTCATTATCATGTCATTTAATGCTGCAAATCCACATATCAGATAGTGGAGCTAGAATAAGATTAAGATGTGCGATAAAAGGGAGTTGATCTGAGGAAAGTTCGTGCAGTACTGAAGATTTTGTAAAGGAGTGGGAGGATTTAAAACGGATAAAGAGTCATGGATATCTGGAGATTTTGTGTTGTCTGGATAATAGGTGGGTTCAGGTGGGGAAATAATATGGTGTGGCTTGTGGAGGATATTTTCTATGGGATTAGGAATTCCTGATCCAACGTGGTGGTGCTTAGCATTGAAGTCTCCTCCTAATCTGAAGGGAAAATGGCACAAACTTAGGAGTTTCTATCATAAGTCATGTGTAAAAGCTATAGCAGCGGTTGTGTTAATTGATTGGTTGTTAGTGAGGTTTAGTTACTTGTGTTAATTAGAATTCATTGGATGTTATTGTAGGAAGCTCATTATGATTAATAGAATTTTTGACGAGGATGGTGTATCCTCCTTTTCTGGTAGAGTCAGGGTGGTCTGCTGTATACGTTTTGCACCCATGGAAGTTCAGGTGGTGGGTGGGTGTCAGTTTGGTTTTGGACAGGAGGAGGATTTCTATTTTGTGGGTATTGAGACGAGGGGAAAGTTTGTGAAATTTGTTGGATACTCCTCGGGTGTTCCATGTGTATACGGGGAAGTTTGTGACAATAAGGGTTCATTTATTTTGCTTGAAAAAGCTGAGGTAATAGGCTTGATAGGAGATTAATAAATGGAGTTATAAGAGAGATGAGGCTATCAATTTTGGTGCAAAAGGATAGAAATACTTGGTCAGAATTCGAAGTGTTAGCTTGTGTAGGGTGTTGTACTTGTGAATAGGGCATTTTTGAGCATAGTGGCGTAGGTTTTTAATGCAATGAAAAATATCTCCTGTAATGCCGGCTTTGCCTAAGTTGTTTAGAATGTTCCTTTTCCAGTTTTTTTCGTAGGCCTTGTTTACGTCCATTATTACTGCGATCACATGTTTGGTTGTGAGGGCTTCCTTGATATAGTTGTCTAATTTTGTTAGCATTGCAAGTCGGGAATGGTCTTTTTTAAAAGCATATTGGTTATGGTTAAGGATATTTTTAACGTTCAAGTACCAGTTAATTCTGTTTGCTATGATTTTTTCTAGTATTTTACTTAAGTTATTGTTAAGGGCAATCGGTCTGTAACTTTCGAGTCTTGTGTTGTTCTTTCCCTGTTTTAGTATGGGTACTATGGTTGAGTTTTTCCATGATCTTGGTATGCAGTGTATTCTCTATATAATATTAATGATTTTGACTGTTGTATAGGGTAGATATTTCAAAGATAGTATGGTTTTTGGGGTCTGGGGATAGATTGAGGGGAAAAAAGGGGAAGAACGCTTTTGTAACTGGATGTCTAACGGGTAAGATTTGGGAAGGTAAAAACCTAATTCTTTAATTTCAGTTAAAATTATTGATGTATCTTAATTTGGGTGAATCCTCGAATACAACTGAATTTTCTCTCATCTCTGACTTGGATTGTGTGGAATTCCGCATTGTTTTCTTCGTGGTATTTGATAACTGCTCTAAAGTCATTTATTGAAGAGGTTTTAAGTTTATCTGACATGTTGTATATAAATTTATCATCACAGATTGTTTTTAATGGTTTAGAAAAGTATTAATGTTACTAATGAATATGGGACGGAGTAGCACTTGGCAAGGTGTGGGGGGAGGTGCACTATTGCTGGATTCTTCTGCATTTTGAAAAAGGTTTGATGTAAGGAATGGAGAATTTAGGTGTGTTGTTGTTAGGTTTGAAATGCTAGGTGGTGTATTTGAGGAATGTTTTTTTTGAGGATATTGTAAAAACTGGGGGAGAGGGATAGGTGTACCACTAGGGTCTGCTGTAGGCTGCTTGAAGTTTTCACCTTTGAGATCCATATCCTTAATGGAAATGGGACCCTCGAGGTGGGGCTGCTATGTTTGATGCAGATGATCTCGAAGATGTTGTGACTACGGATGATACTGGATTATATGTTTTTTGAGTCTTGAAGAGTATACCGCTGGGTGTACTGTGTTGGATTGACGTGAACTGCCGGTGTTGTTACACAGTTTCGTAGAACTATTGGTCACTCTTGCAGTCAAGAAGTAAACAAAATATCCGTCATTTCAGCTTGTCTAGGAGTGACGTCTCTAAGCCTATCACTTAAAAATTTATTACAAGTGTGTAATAACAAAATGCACACACATATCATCTGTGATTGAGTAGTAGTGTGTAAACAGGATCTTTGAAAGTATTGTTATTTTGTGTTTGTTCAATAAAGACAGTACGTGAAAACGAGTGAAGTTTTTAAGCGAACCTTAGACTAAATCATATTGGCAACAAGGTGAACACTGTCACAACAGCACTGGATTCAATTTTATCTGCCCTGCGAGCTGATATTGGGGACTGTAATTTTATTTCAGATTACCTTGCAAGAAATCGATTGCAGACACCTTTCTATGAGCGCAGTTCTTTCGAGGTGTTAAGGACAACTCCATCAGGGAGCACATACTCCAATTGGAGACTAAAAGTTTCGAAGAGATTGTTTCTAAGGCAGTGGCCATAGAAGCGTCTAAAATAAATGCTAAGGAGTTGGCTTTAAGGACACCACAATCAACGTTCACTGAATTTGTAAATATAGTAAACAGAGCCCAGAAGACAAGTAACTTAAAGTGGAAAGAGTGAAAGCAATTACACATCAACTCATTGTGCAACCAATCAATTACTCTGAACTGGGTGACGATGGCATTTGCTTCAGATGTGATGAGAACAATCATGAATCAAAAACCTGAAAAATTAAACAACGAATTCCTCAGTAATCCTAGTGTCAGAGGACTGGTCACGTCTTGAAAGTATGTATATATATTATTCACAAAATCTTTAGAAATATTCCAAAAACAGAAAAATACTTTTATGACATCATTGTCTATGGAACCACAAAAGAAGAATGCAAAAATAATTTAATAACCTGTCTTGACCAACTTCGAAAATATGATCTACACTTTAACAGACAGAAATGTTATTTCAAAAACGCATTAACTTTTTCAGACACATTAGGTTCAACAAAATTTCTAAATGAAAGCTGTCATAGAGATGACTAGACCAAAGTCTCCAGGTGAGGGCCAAACATTTCTTGGAATGCAACTACCTCTTTGACTTGCATGTGAAGCAAGTCCCACATGTGTTGGAGCAGTATTTAAAAACATAATTGATGGTCAAGAAAATTGCATTTGCATCTCGCTCCCTGACGTCGGCTAAACAGAATTATTCACAGTTGGACAGAGAAGCATTAGCCATTGTGTTCGGAACTGATAGATTTTTCCAATATCTATTTAGCCAAAGTTTCAATAAAATGCAAAACTGCCACATATGACTTCAGCACACCTACAAAGATTTGAAGCATTGTTGTCAGGATTTGACTACAAGGTTTTACACAAGAAAGGTTGTCAAAATGCAATTGTAGATTGTTTGTCAAGAGCTCAAGAACAAATTACAAACTTATCAATGAAGACATCCATTTATTATGCGAAGAAACAGTCAACAGGATATACACGACAAACATTAAGCTCAAATCTATTCATAAAGAGGCACTGAAGGACCCATATCTTTCAACAATTTTGAAGGAACTTCAATAAAACGAAGCAAATGGAATGCGAATGCTTTTTAGGGGCAATGCAACATTGCAAGCTTTAGTGTTGGAAGAACTCCACCGAACCCACGAGCATCTGGTCTGGGCCTGTCCTGCATGTGCTCATATTAAAAATAGCCCACCAAAGGCACCACTTCAGCCCTGGGAAGAACTGGAAGAAAATTGGCAGCAAATACACATAAATTATTATCCTTATCATGGATGCTTTTTATTTTTTGTTATGTATGCAAACTCTAAATGCGCAGAAATTGAAGTTTGCTAATCTCCAATGTCAGCATCGATTATTGACTTACTTGAAGATAATATGTTTACAAGGTATGGATTTCCAGAAGTAATGGCCATGACAACGCTACAATCTTCACAAGTGAAAAGTTTAAACAATTTTTGTCAAGAGGCTGGGATCTTTTGTAAATTTATCACTCCAGGACATCCTGCTACAAACAGATTAGCAGAGGGAAATGTTCTTACAATCAAAAATAGGCTAGCATTCCATGGTCAACTATTCATGGCTGATGCACAAGAAAGTGCAAGAAATACTTCGCAGCTACAAAGCAACACCATCGATTAACAATAAAACACCAGCTGTACCAATATTTACACCTAAATATTAGCATTCAATTAGACACCCTGAAACCCGTCAAGTTACAGCCCTCGTGCAGTCATGTGATGACATCTTGTCAATTAAATGTGGGAGAATGTGTACAAGTGAACTATTATTCTGTAAATAAGAACCCGTGGAAACCGGGGACAATTGTCCAGAAATTTGGGCACTTGCACTATCTGGTGAAACTAGATAAAAGATACTTGTTCAAGTGGCACATCAATCAACTACGTTCCATAGACATTCTTGAATCTGGGAAACAAACAGAGAATAAGGTGACATTCACACAAGAGCAGCAAAGAGAGTCGGAACTGGGAGATTTAGTGAATGCTCCTTCTTAACTCAAAGTAAATGCTCCCACAATCCTACCCAATACAGGGGACGTCAATGTTGAAGGAGTGGTAGAAGAACCAACCCGAGTTCCACAACAGACTCTGAGCCGATCGGAAAGATCAAAATTACCACCCAGGCGTCTTCAAAATTTCCAAACGTGATCCATATGAAAAAGAAGAAATCAAACCCTGTATTTTAAACCAAATTTCAAACTAATTAATAATTGTACATTTTTCTATTATATTATTTAAAACAAGAATGGGGGAATTGTAATAACAAAATACACACTCACTTAATTTGTGATTGAGTAGTAGTGTGTAAATAGGATTTTTGAGAGTATTGTTATTTTGTGTTTGTTCAATAAAGAGTGTACATGAAACTAACTGAAGTTTTTAAGCGAACCTGACGGCTATCGACTACAACAGAGTGTTAATTCTTGGAGAGTGATGCTCATATATTTTTCAATTCAGAACTAGAGTTGAATCTTTCTTCAACTCAACAATTAAACTTGTAACTCATTCTCCAAGAGTTATGAACAGCTCAACTACAGAGATACGTAGAGGTAAGGTGTATTTGGGGTTGAATTGGTGGCTGATTAATATGGGGAAATAGTCACTTTTATGTAGGTCATAAGTTGACGAATCAAAGTTGAAAGCTGTAGAGGAGTTGTATAGAGTTAGCTCGATGGCACTCAGTCTGTTATATGAGTTGGGTGGCCTTTGTTGATTTACATTAAATCAGAGTTATCTGTTATATTTAGATGTGAGCTTTGAGGAGGTCAGATGTGTGGTTTACCCGCCCTACAATAAGGTGTGGTGTCTTAGTGAGATTAATGAAGATGGGCACGTGGCATTTAAATACCAGTGATAATTGACAAATAAATGTTAAGTTAATTGATTAAAATATGTGAAAACTTGAGTGTCATAATTCAGGCCAGCTGACTTGAATGCCAGCTTCTCCACACAGTTAGACATGGATCAGCAGAATAATGATGTCATACAAACTGCAAACATAGAACAAATTCCAGAGCAGACGTTGATTAGTCAGGTACAAGTACAATTGAAGCAGATTCTGAATGAAATCAAACTATTCACAAATCAAGTAAGTACATTAAAACCAAAATTAGCACTTACTAAAACTGGCTAAAAGGGTAACATTTAGCTTAGAAAACTCTGAAGAAGAGGGGAAAAAGTCGTAGCCAGAAAGAAACGACTGGCTACTGTATAAAAGTGGGCTACAAATGATGAGTAACAAAGAAATTAAAATCAATGTTAATAATAAGAAAGATAGCCAAATACAGACAAAGTAAGTGATAACATAAATACCACACAATGTTTTTGGATCTTCAGATGCTCAGAAGTACAGAAAAATGTATTAGTTTATTAAATCAAATTTTATTTATGGCTTATACATAATTCTTCAACTCTGTAGCAATAATACAGGGGTGGCACACATGAGGCCAATGAGAGCCAAAAGCTGTTCATATATATATATATATATATTGTAGTATAGAAGCTTGGGTGTAAAGGTTTTTTTTACACCAAGTAATAACCAAACTTGAATGATTTTTAATATTTTATTTAACAAACATGAAACAGATATTCCTCAGGCGTGGTTTGAATTAATCAGCACGTATCTTTCCTACACCTTTGTAGGGTGTCCCCCCCTGCAGCGGCCCTCGATGTAGAAAATGCTCTCTCAAGGTGCCAACAATAAAGCTTGCCACCTCAATTGTTAAGAGCCCAACTATAAACACACACAAAATTATTTCTATATTAACGAACACTACTGTTGATATGTTACAAGAACCACACTCAGATACACAAATTCATAGTTTTTATTCTATCTAATTGAATATTTTCACAAGTTACCTATAAGAACACACAAAAAGAAATTGATTATTTCAAAAGTTTATTAATAAAATGTATAACAGCATCTAACAACAACATTTGGTCAAATTTTTAAAAATTGACAAAAATAAGTTTAAGCTGTCTGCTGAAATACTGTAAAATGCTGATTGGCCACCTGTGAACAATGTTTCAACTCCATAAACTTCGTTGTGGAACAAGGATTCACATCAATACATGATACCAATAATTGAAATTGACAACAAGTTTCTTTCTTTATATTTGGGTATTTTGATTCAGGCACGAGTTTCCAAAATTCAATCATAGAAGAAACTTTGTGCAGCATTCACAAAGTTACATCCCCTTTCATCTGTAATAACTTTAATTACCCAGCCACTATTTCAGTAAGTATTGTTTCAGAAATTGGAAATCCCATCTTCAATGTTGCAAATAAATGTTCACAAAATATGCAAATGTAGAATTAGGTTTTTAAATCTTCAAATACTATGTTTGAAATTTGTTTGTGATTCTTTCATTTTTCTTTATATTCATCTGACTTTTCTTCTTTGATATTAATAACATTTGCTTTTACTTGTGCAAAATGATTCAATATTTTGTTCTCAAGATCGTAAACAACAATCCAAGTGTTTTTTCAAAAATTAATTCAGGTGATGACAAATTTGTAATATTTTATTAAATTTAATTGTAAAGTCAAACCCAGTATTTGCAAATGTTCTAGTACATCTGTAAAAATATCTGTTTTAAATGTTATACATTCTAAGATTAATGAATTTGACAATAAAATCAATAGGATAATAATTAGTAGTTATGATTATGAATACTTGGTTAGGTTGTCAGTATGATGTTATATACCAGTCAATTAAAAACCTTTATCAACAATATATAAAGTTCTTAATACAATTAAAAACTTGTTCATCAAAAAACCAATATCAGTAATTTCATTGTTTTACCATATTATGATTGTTTATCCACTAAAATAATTAAAATGTCATTTAAAATACTGAATATCACTTTAATTTTCAAATCTGTTAATTTTTTATCTCATTTTGTTAAAAAACAAAGATTATCTTAATATATTGGATAACCATAATGTTGTTTATAAAATAAGTTGCTTTAATTTTTCATTTTGTTATATTGGCCAGGTCATACGAATTTGTTAAGTAGAATAAAGGAGCATTAATCCGATGTAAAATTTCCACCTTATAAACATTGCCCTATTACAAAACATTGTTTGATCTTAGCCATTAATTACATTTTTGATAACTGTTAATTTAAAAACTTCAATTGTTTTAGAACTGTTAACCTCAGAAATGCTCCACATCAAGTCCAACAAATTTTTTAAAATGTAAAACAAGACACTTCTCATTTAAATACTATTTATGATGGTTTATTAAATAACCTGTGTTAATTTATATCTTGTATTTACATTATTTGTAATGTTTTGTAACATTTCAGTCTAGCCTGTTGTATTGAAAAAGATCAGAACAGTTAATCGAAATGTAAACTCACTTTTAAATATTGTTTGTTCAAAATTATTTTTGAATTACTGTCAGATTATATGGGTTGTTAATTACTTGTGTTTTTTGTCTTTACAGACATTTAATTGTGTTCTATTAATAATTTTTACATGCGACGTGCAATAATTCTTATATTTACTGACTCATCTGTGAAAGTATGTTTTTAATTAATTCTGATGTTGTGTATATTTTGTTTGATATGCTATAGTAGTCTTTTATAATTTAACATAAATTTTTGGATATAGCTTGTTTTATAAAATTATCTCTACCTTCTGATATTCAACATTTCTTATGAATATCTCATAAATTTAACTTCATACCAATATAATATATTGAGTTTCTAATGGATTTCAAAAAGTTTATTGTAATTGCAAACTTTTCTATTTGTTCTCTCACTACAATATAGAAAATTACAGATTTCCATAAATAAAAATGAGTGTTCTTCCCTGCAGAGTATTTAAATTTTGTTCTTTGTAGAATTAATGTTAATACATGACATATACTATTTTGTATTGTTTTCAGTGGGATATCAAGTTTAACTTTCACTAGGTATGGTGAAGCTCTATATTTACATTCATCAAGTGAATTGCAGCGAATCACTTTGTCTGCTGCTGTTCATCTACATCCACAATGTTATGTTGATCTACCAGATGGGATGAGAGAAAGTGATAAAGATGAGGAAACTGAAGAAGAAGAAATGAATGATGAAGGTGAGATAGAAGGAAGAGAGAGTGTTGCACCATCTCCAACTGGACAAGAACAGCAATCAATCCCTCCAACTGTAAATGGAGAAGTTGGCCATGGAGATAAAGGTTAATATTCTCCTGATCCTACTTTTACTAAATAATCTTATTTATTGTTTTCCTTTTTGTGGATTAATGTATGGTATGTATTTGGTTTTTTTTTACATATAGTTTTTGTTAAGTGTGAAATTTGCATTTAATTATTGAGTTTTTTAGTGTTTCTTGTATTCAGATAGTTTAAGGTGTTTAATTTGTTTCTCAGTATAATTATTTTGAGATATTATTTCCCTTTGAGTTTCTTAAAGTAAATATGATTAAATTTACTCATGTGAAAGAGGTTTCTAAAATATTGTTATAGAGAAAAATGGAAATGAAAGAGAACCCACATTACCACTACTCAAACTTTACTCATAGTCTTCAATCTCACAACAGCAGTCCAACATTCCATCTTACATATCATTACGCCAATTTTCTTCTTCTTCTTCCATATTATCTGTCCATCTCATTCACTGACTTCCCTGATCCAATTAAATCCTTTTGTAGCACATTAACATCTTTGCCCAAAGGTCATGGACCAACTAATCCTATTTGCCTCTTATTTATTTCATCACGAAATCTATCTCCCAAATTGCCTATTTACTTTGCATATCAATAATATATATCTATTATTTTTAAATAAAATAACTTTATTTATAGTCACATCAACTTCTAAAGTCATTAGTGACATATATATGTAATTGAGATAATTGGTATGGAAAAGAAAGAGAGATAGTTTGTGGCTTCCCTAAAATTGATGCTCAGCTTATCCACTCAGAACAGAAGGATGTTCTTCAATTTTTGGAGGCTCTTAGACCCCTTCTTCAGGAAGGAGCCCACAGCCGGCATGGATTGTGACACTCCTTCCTGAAGAAGGGAGCTTAGAACCTCTGAAAACTTGAAGAACATCCTTCTGTCCCAAGTAGCTACGCCAAGCTTCAATTCCAGGTAAGCCACCATCTATCTCATTCCTTTCCATACCAATTATCTCAATTATTTTGATAATGTAACATTGTTACCCATTTATATATATATTGAGTGTGTCTATTTTCGAATACTTATTGTAATGTATTCTTAAGATTTTCTTTTGCGGCTTGTACCCATAAAATGTGGTAAGCACACAGTTGTAATGGTTTGTATGTGGTTGGAGTCAGTCTCCGACTGGAGCTTAGAGATAACTGATCAATTACAAACTTTGTAATTCAGGTCACATGTTGTAGTCAATAAAAACCATGCCTTGAGTAAATGTTAATGTCTCATATCTTGACAAATAAAGTTGTTAAAAATTATGTTTGGTTATTTATCTGTTAAAAAATAACATGGTGCCCAGAATTTAGTGATCATAGGATTCATTCAATCATCAAAAATGAGGAAGTATAAAAATTATGATGAAGATATTATGTTTTGACACTCAGAAAGTTGAAGCTGCGAAGTACAATGAGAAGTATTACATTTTGGTACCAAACGGTGCGGCAGTATAATAGATTTATTACATTTTGGCATCGCAAAATGGAACATGAAATCTTCAGATTTATTATATAAATATATATACATATATATACATATATATATACATATATATACATATAAATATATATATATATATATATATATATATATATATATATTGTAATATTTATTTGAAGGCTTTAATAAATAAAAAGAATTTATGTTTTAACAAACAAACAAATTTATTATCCAAATTAAACAATTTACACAATAATTAGATCTAGAATTTATCTCAGGGTCATAACTGGGTTTGATAAAGGCTATATCATTTAAAATAATTAAAGACACAAAGATTAAATAAAAAAAATATTTTCCTGTCAATTAACAAAAACTAACTTTAATTGTCGACGAACTTATACTAACAGATTGATTTTAATTTACAAATTTTTTTTATATCAAAAGAAACTAACGAAATCTGACTTCATCTTTTAAATTCGGTTTACATTTAGGAATACCCTGAATTTTCAACTTACGGTTACCTCGTCCAATTTTCCTCGTTCGGGCAAACACTCTTTATATCCTGGCCTATTTTAACACTGATTAAAGAAAAAACGCTTGGTTTAACAAAAATTAGTTCTCTGTTCGTTGAGGAAATACCACTGGCTCGTTCCACAGATTATTAGATGCTGGATAGAGTGTCTTGGTCTCCTACAATTGAAACAGTGGTTTTGTTTAGCTGTTCTACCACCTGTATCTTGACACTTCTAATATTTGCTTTTGTTCGGCCACCACAGTCTTTCCACCATGAATTTACTCTGCTACACTTTGCCGAAAACTTCTTGCTCTCGCCTCCACCAGCCCACTTGTTGTTCTGCTCCGGTCCCCACCAGCTATCTTACTGCAACCTCACCGTCCCAGCCAGCGTAATACAAAACTGCCGACTCAACATCCTCCTTCTCCAACTCTCTTAATGCAACCAAGCCGTCAATAATATTTCACTACCAAATTAGATTTTTAATCACACTTAATGCCTTCATCAATAGGCATTACAATATATATATATATATATATTGGCGTGACAGGCAAATTCCGCCACATAAAATCCAATTATTTTCTTTTGTAATTTATTTATTTTTTTAAATATAAAAGCCGAGGTAAATAATAGAGGAAGATTTTTGTTTAAGTTCATTATTAGTATTACGTTAAGGTTAATTTATACAATGTGGTGTTATAAGTTGGCTAAAATTAGCCAGACAGGCTAATCAATGTGAAATATATAATATACGATATTGCCGAAGTGCAAGGACAACATGACGAAACTTTCTTACAGTGAAGTGGAAAATTTTACTGAGGTGGGATGATACAAGGAAGCCAAGTGCAGGGCCTGTAGGCTTGAATTAGGCAGCTCAGCTCTCATTGGCTTCCAAACATTCAAATACAATATAAAAGCCCCGATTTTCAGCTATTCAAGAAGAGTTTGCTATGGACTGTAGTGGCATAAAGAGTTTGGTGTGGTCTGTAGTGGCATAAAGAGTTTGCTATGGACGGTAGCGGCGTAAAGAGTTTGCAATGGATTGTAGAGCCGTAAAGAGTTTTCTATTGACAGTAGCGGCGTATAGAGTTTTTCTATTGACAGTAGTAGCAGCGTAAAGAGTTTTCTATTGACAGTAGTGGCGTAAGGAGTTTGCTATGGACAGTAACGGCATAAAAAGTTTGCTATGGACAATAAAGAGTTCACTGCTAGTAAGAGAGCACGTATTCCAAAGTCGAGCTGTTCGACACCTGAGTACCTGTCGTACTCACCCCTCTGTTTGGCGATTATCAGTTATCAACATGCTGTTGATGGAAGGTGCTCTTCTCCATTTCACTACTCGTCAGCTGAAATTCACACGTGGAGAAGTGATAAGTACTATTAAATTTTCATCAGACTATAAGACGAATAAGTGAATGATTTCAAACATTAAATCAAATGACGTTTATAAATATTTGTGATCACAGTGATTGGATCAATCTCAGACTCATTTTCTTTTATATAACTTAAACAAATTGCTAATTCCCGTAGAATAAGGGGTTTCATTTGTATTTGTTGCCAAAAAATTTTAGATTTAAGGAACCTTGAATTTATCTGCCTTCTCAAAGTTGAATATTAATTAGAAATAATTTAATTAGAATCCTTTCTTTATTTAACTTTAAATTTTCTTTCTTTGAACTTAAATATTTTAAAAAAAAAATTATTTTTATCTTGAAGTTTCAGTAAATTTTTCTGCTAAATTTGAAATTAAATTGTTATTTGAATTTATGATTTTGAATTAAGTTAATCATTTTAGTCAATTTAATTTTTATTTTGATTCCATGCTTGTGTGTTTGAATCTTTTAAATATCAAAGGCATATGAATTAATTTAATTTTGGAATTGTTTGTTATAAGATATTACAACAACCACAATAATTTTGGCGCTCTGTATGTGTGATCGAGTTATTGTATCTGAAATATTCTGGTGGATTACTATAAGTTGAAAAGTGATCTTTAACAATAAATACTGCAAGGTGGTTTGTTTTTGGAATTCAACTGGCTATTGTTATTTCTTATTGTGGTTCCCCTTCTATTCACCTTATAAATTTTGCTCAGCTGACGGAGCCTAAGCTTCTGATATTTAAGTGCACTACAGGTAACCTCAACTCAAGAAGGAACTTCTGTCACAATATATATATATTAGCATTAGTAAAAATTCCTGTGTGTACACACACATACATTTGAACAGTTTGTGTTGCTTTCTCTCACATAACAATTCCAAATATTCTATTAGTGCAGTCTTATTGAGTCTGTATTGTAGAAATGTAAAACAAAATAATATAAAATTGTGTTTCAAGAGTTTCCTGTTTTCTGTGGCAATAGGACTATTTTATTTATTGGTGCATTTGATTCCAGAAGATGCTGTGCAAAAGTTGGATGAAGCTAAAGAGGGTGGAGAAGATGAAGAGAAAAATGACATTAGTGCTTTCAGTATTGGTGACATTACAATAGATTCAGTGAAGGACCACTTACTGTAAGTGCTTAGTTAAAAAGTAAATAAATTTAATACACCCATTGGTGTGTAATTTGTAATTATAATTAATTTAATGAAATAAATATTAATTATAAATGAAAATTAAATTTTAATTACGATACATTATTTATACAATTTAAATATAATTCAATATTTTATATAGCTATTGGGAGCTACTATTTAGATACAGTCACATTTTTATATCTGTCTCACCCCCTTTCTCCCCTCATTCTCATTCTCTGCCTGTACACATAGGCGCACAAGATAGGTATTATTAGTATGGAAATGTTCATATTTTCAGAGGTTCTCAGCCCACATTTTCAGGAAAGAGAGTCGTATTCCATGTGCCGGCCGGAATCTGACTCTTTCCTGAACAAGCGGGGAGAGAGCTGAAATGACAGAGATGCTCATGAACATAAAACATTTCATAAGTGCACGGTCCAGTGAGTGAACAAATTGAAATAAAAATATGATACGTCCATGTTAAAAATATACTGATTAGATAAATTGGCCCAATAACGTACAAAATAAAGTGATAATATAAATGATGATTTATTTATATTATTACTTCACTATGTTATTTGGCTTCCGTCTTTTCTCACTATCCAATGTGACTTCATCACCAAATTATAGTTCCTAACTTTGTAGTTATTCCTTAATAGGAATTAAATTAGTTCCAATTCCTTAATGGATTCTCCTAATATTGTATTTATTCCTTAATGGAAGCTCCTAATACTTCATCCCCTCTACTCTATCCATTCCTCAACTAAACAACGAATTGTCCACAATAAGACTGTCTATATTTGCCTGGTCAGGAACTTGACCCGGTGGCCGAGATGGTTAAGGTGTCTGTGGACTAAGCAGAATATGTGGGTTCAAGTCCCGCCTGGGTCAAATATTTTCAGTCTTTTCTTCTTCTTCCATCCTTCTCTCTGCTTTGAACATATGCTTTTCTATGTGCGTAATTCTTCGCCCGAGCATATGAATTCACATAAAGCATAATTCTCCTATTTCTCCTATTTATTTCTATCCTTCCTCACTATCCAACTTTGAATGTGACTTTGTCACAAAATTAGCTCCAATTCCTCAATGGATTCTCCTTAAAGCTCTACCCCCCGATTCATCAGAAGCAGAACTCCATCTATGGGAACTATCTTTCCAACATGTCTTGCAGTCCAGGCAAAGCCCTGGACTAAACATCCTGTAATTAGTGCCCTTCCTACATACCATCCCCTCTTTCACGAGACCATGTGAGTATGTATGAGCATGCTCATGTATGTGTAAGTATGCATACATGTGTGTGTGTGTGTGTGTGCGTGCGTGCATGTTCATGTGTATTTGTATTTTCAAGCATACATGTATACATGGGATGCTTTGTATGAATGATCTGTATCCTAACCTTTCCTATGCCACAACCTCCCCCTGAGAGAGAAAGTTAGTGGCTTGGTGGGGGTGTTGATTGTTTATGGGCTACTGGCCGTGCGGTGGTCAAATCTCCGCAGTCCGCAGCCGGCCAGTGCACGGAATGGTGTAACACTCCTTCCTGAAGAAGGAGGCTGAGAGCCTCCGAAAATTTGAAGAACAACCTTCAGTTCCTCATGGCGACACCGCACTTCACTTTCAGGTAAGCCACAACCTATCTCTCTATCCTTTCCATACCAATATTTTTGACAATGTCACATTCTCACTATTACAATATATATATATATATATATATATATATATATATATATATATATATTAATAGTTATTTTTTATTGTGTTTGACATAGTATCTGCAATGTATGTGTCTGACAATGCCCAAGGAAAATGCTAGCAATTGTTGTGGAGCAGTTCAGTGAAGGATGGCAGAACGTGTCTTCATGTTGTGTTCATGTCTCAAAAACCCGTATGAGAGTAAGGAGACAATGTAAATCATAGTATCAGAAAGTTACTGTACTAAATCCATGCCTTGCAAATGTAAATATTTTGCATAGCCTAAGTATTAAAACCTTATCCAAAAACTCATATTGGTAATTTTTTTTCGAAAATTGCCTGGTGCCTTAGTCAATGTGGATCTAGTGTGGATTTGCATAGAAATTATAACTACTGGCCTACAGTGGAGAAAGATTACCAGATGTAATTGCCACATTATGGCTCAACTTTGCCTCATTTTTCTCTCCCACCTGACAATTCATCCCCATTACGCACTCTTTCACTCTCTCTCCATGGTCAACTCCTTTTACACCATTTTAAATTGCTCAGAACATCTGTGAGCACATTTTCCTTTCCCTTCACATATTTAACATTGAGATCATATTTTGCAAACATTTTAGACTATCTTATCAACTGTACATTTATGTTTGTACTTTCCCTCATGATTTCCTTATGATCAGTGTATAAACCCACCTCTCTTCCTAAAATATAATTCCTGAATATGGATATAGCATAAACTAATGCCAACAACTCTGACTTTAACCGTACAAGATTTTTCAAACTTTAACAAATATCTACTTCTCATTCTATCACCCTTTAAAAATAACAACTTTATGCAAAACTTGAGTATCTCTCCGTATTATGCATGTGTCTAGCATTAATTTGACTACACACATATCAAGTACACCTTTTAGCCTTTGATTTGTTTGGAACAAATTAACATCTTCTGTCTTGTCAACCATAGCACTACACAGATTAGTGGTCACTTTATCAATTACATTACACATATCTGATCTATGCTTATAATATCTTAAAGCAATTGATAACTACTTTACTTTTCCCTTACTTAGACTCAATTTTTTGTATTTAGTGGCATGTATTATTTTTTCCCCACAAAAATCTACTTTCTTTTTTAATCTTATTCCACAGCAATTTTCATGACTTTGTCAGACTTAATTTTTTCTTCAAGACTTTACTATAGTTCATGTCTTGAGGCTATCCATAATATACATGAATTACTTTTTAATTCAAAAACTTGTTTTTGTGGGCACTTTTCAGTAATAACCACTTTTGTTACATTATCCTTTTCATCTAAATGTTCATTCTGCTCACTAAGCTTTGAATTGACACTTAGATTAACACTATTACTTCTATTTTCAACATCTACTCTTACGTTTTCTAAATGTATACCTTCATCACATTTATTAATCTCTGCATCTACCTGTTTAATTTCCAGTTTACGTACTTTATCATACAATGACTACACTTTATCATTTATCTTACTTACTCTGCTATTTACAACTTGCACTTTTTCCTCCATACCATCATTAAATTTCTAATATGTTGTTTGAATATTTGAATTAAGTTGCTTTGTATCTTGTTGTAAATGCTTATTAATACATTCTACACTCAATCTGTTATACATCTCAATTTTTTACTTTGCTTGGGAAAGGTTTAAAGGATTGGAAAATGGTAGGCAGGCGGAGTGACTCCGAAAAACATGCAAATTCTTGATTGCCAGACAAAAAAGAAAGTCGTTCCTGCATCATATTGTGACTGGCAATGAAAAGTTGATATATTTCAAGAATCCTGAACTCAATAAACCGTGGGTAAATCCTGGCCAACTATCAAGACCAAATTGCTTCGGATGGAAGACGATTCTGTGCGTTTGGTGGGATCAGCAGAGTGTCATCTACTATGAACTGTTGAAACCTAGTGAAACTGTCAATGCCCACCACTACCACCAATTAATAAATTTGAACCATGCTCTGTGTGGAAAAAGACCAGATTATCAGCAAAGACATGACAAGCTGATTTTCCTCCACGAAAATGCACCATTGCACAGGTCTACAATAGTCAAAAACTACTTGCAGCCACTCAACTGGGAGGTGCTACCTCATTCCACTTATTCACCAGGCCCTGACTTCCACCTGTTTTTGTTGATGGGCCACACATTCACTGTGGAGCACTTCAATTCTTACTTAATGAATGGCTTGCCTTGAAAGAGAAGAAATTTTTTTTGCCATGGTATCCACTAATTGCCCAAGAGATGGGAAAAATGTGTAGCCAACGAGGGCCGGTACTTTGAATAATTTTCTTTTTGCTTTCTATGAATAAAGCATGTGTTCTTCTTACTAAAAAACAGCGGATGTACACTTATATACCTTGTGTATATAATTGTAAACAAGTGTCGTAAGATATCAATATACTGTATTTACTCAAGTGCCACACACCTTTTTACCCAAAATTTCAACAAAAAAAAGTTATGTTCATTCTAACACAAATTATAGAACTGAAAAACATTAATGAAATTTTCCTAGTATTTCAGGAGATGACTTATCAAAAAACTTGTGTGTTTTTGATTAACTTACCCAACTGTAATCCTGGGAGAATTTAATAAACTATCTACACAACAAAAATCTTTTCATCATCTTCTGTTGTGTATGCATGGTTTGAATTTGTCTGTAGAATCTGAGTGAGGATGTGAGTTTTCCCCACTTGTGTACAGAATACTGGACTAGTCCCAAAAGTACATAACCTAACAACTAAAACAAAACAAAAATATGAGAGAAAACATATTTACTTCTTAATGTAATCTCATTTTTGCTTGATATACTTTTCCCAGCTATGTTTAATAGCTTCAATACTTTAATTGTTAATTGAGAAGCATTGAGCACCTAAAAATAGCCATCGACTGTGGGCTCCGCTTCTCCCTTGGTTGCAAAGTTTTGCCATAGCTTTTGTTTCAAGTTTGGAAAGATCATGTTTGTGTGAACTGGCACGTTAAAGTGTTGAAATAACACTATTTACCAAATGCAGATGTGTTTTCTTGATTTAATCACTCAAAAGCTGCAATAAGTTTGCTTAATATTCATTGTTGATTGTTTTTCCTTTTTGAAGATAATCAATTAAATTTGTTCCACATGCATCCCAAAAATCTGGCATCATAATCTTGCCAGCAGATGGATCTGTCTTCTCTTTGAATCCATGGTTTTGATCGTTCCTTTGTCTTATGTGTGAAGTGATGGACCTATATTTCATTAAGGGTTATGATGCAATGAAAAATATAAACTTATTGCTGTGAAACACTGCCAAACAATCGATTGAAACATCCTCATGATACTGTTTTTGTTCAATTGTAAGCAAATGTGGCGCCCACCTTCTCATGTCCAAAGTTTCATACAATATATGATGTACAACACTTTTTGAAAAGCCTACCTTGTCTGCTAGCTTTCACACTTGAGACAACAGTCATTCAATACAATTTTGTCGATTTTCGTCACCATTTCTGATGTAGTCACTTCATTGGGTTGTCCACTGTGATGTTCGTCTTGCTAACTCGTACGCCCATGTTCAAACACTGCCATTCAATATTTCATTGTTGTAAATAAAGGAGAAGATTTCACCAAAGTAGAATCTAGATCAACTTTGATATTGGTTGGACAGAAACCTTTAAAATGAAATTATTGTTCACATAATTATGACCAATTTTTTTCCATTTTTACAAATTCTCTGCAAGCTTATCACTATTGATGGCTATCATATATAAACAATGTACTGTCTTCAAACTTATGCTTTGAACCACTTTTGTTTTTAAAACTACTACCGACATCTTATATATTAGGTCAAGTACTTCTGGGACTTTGTTCATATGATGATTTACTTGGGAGTCCATGTATTAATATATTTAACTTGTTCTCTTCCACCATTTTTCATGGAGTTTTCCTCGATGGAAGTATATCTGATCTTGCCAGCAATAATTCACATTGTGTAGTTCAGTTGTGAGTACTATGTTTTGTACATCCACACTGTTCAGCCATACTTGAGCACAGTATTCTGCTGCCCTTACAATGAAGCCCAGAGCTGAAGATCAGAGTAGAGGCTAAGGCAGACATGAGGTGTTGCAGAGTTTTTGGATATAATTGTTTGTTGTTTTTAATTTCTTAGCAGTTTTGGTTATATGCCGTTTAAAAGTGTAACATCTTGATAATTAGTCTTTTGTTATGTGTAAGTGTATTATTTTTTAACAGTATATTTTACTCTTTTCTTGCCAGATTTTTGGTTCCACCAAATGCATCACATTATTTTTCAGGGTATGCTCCAGCCTTTGTGTAGGTTGTTCATTTTTTCACCTGTAACAATGTTCCCAACAATGTGCCTATAACAAGCTAAACGGTAAATGACCAGCAAAGATGAACATATGGTCATTTGCTGATTTTTGTTTGTGTCAATTAACATACATATGTACCGAATTTTTCTCCTTACCCAATGAATACAAATGGTACACAATGGTAGTATGTTCCAATTCCATAATTTGTACATTATGTACATTTGTACATTTGGCAAAGATTATTGTGAACCAGTTGATTTAGGTGGTTTTAATCAAAAAAGGGTCTTCCAGAAGTTGGTACATTACGCAAGTTGAATTTTCCTTCTTAGAATGCAAAAACCATTTCCATGCCATCCTCTCAGCAAATGCTATCCTACCATATTCACCACAAATTCTTCTCACAGATCTGCTGCACTAGATTCACAATTAAACTCAAAGTGTAAAATGTTTCTGAAGTGTTCATTTATCTCTACTTGACACACTATACTGATGAGTCTTGAAAATGGCCCAAACTAGCTGTTAACAACATATAAGCTCCTGCTCGCAACAATAAAAAACAAAGGCTTCACAATGGAGTTGTGCCAATCCAAAGAATAATGGTATAAGATTTGTGCACCAATATCATTATTTTTGACTGGAGTCTCCATTTGTGAAAGTATTGTCCCACTAGTCCCAGATCCTTTGTTTATTGAGATTTACTCTATTCTATTGTATTGCATGTTATTGCAAGTAATCAATTGTCAATGTAACCAATTCTTTTTGTTATTATTATTGTTGTTGTTGTTTTGAGCATATCCATGATATTCAGGATAAGCAGGATGGGTGGAAGGACAGTCAGTGTGTACAATCATTTAGCATTTTATCTATTATTTTGGATGTTAATATAAATTGGAATGTCTAGAGAAATTTGTATATGATATCCTCACTACAGACAGTATCATAGACTGCTTGATATGTTGATAAAAGGAACAAGATTTTGATTTTGCTTTGAAATTCTGCCTCTGCAAGTGTTAAGTGACAGAATTTTGTCTGCACAACCAATTTCCACGATTGTCATTACTTGTTACAGTTGAGGGCTGATCCTGTTGTGCACAAGTCATTCCATCAGCAGGTAACTATCAGACAACAGGGTGATTGGTCTGTAGTTTTCGGGAGCATCACCACACCAGGTTTGCCTGGTCTTTGTATGGCTATAAGCTTCGACTGATTAAATTCATGGGAGATCTTCTTGGTTTGCATTATGCCAGTAAAGAATTGAGCTGACCAGAATGTTGCCACAGTTTATAAGAAATATCTATTATTAATATGATCAGGAAAAAGAGACAGAATTACAAATTGGATAGTATCTTGGATGAAAGGAGGTAATTTTTCAACAATGGGTATGGGAATCGTCCACCACAGCAGAAATACTTTTGGTGGGGGAGTTGTCACCCGCAACAATTAAATGACCTGGGCCACCAGGTTTTTTAAATTTTTTGAGCAGGTAAAGGTGGGTTTTTAGGTATTAGGATCTCCTTGGAAGTGTGGTATAATTTTTGAAGTGGGCCATGTGCTTGAACAAATTGGTCTATATCAACTGTAAGAGAAGGACAGAGACTAGAGTGCAGCTGAAGTTTATGGTTAGGTGTGAGTTTTGGATGTAATAGTTCTTTAAATCTGGAAATTTAAAATATCTGTTGCAAGAAATGATTCTGGGCTAGTTTAAGAATTTTTAGCTAAATTTAGCTTACATTGGACTGCCACCTAAAAGTTGAAGGTGTAACAGGAAAGTCTAAATGAACTCAAGGTAGGAATGTCTGAGAAAGTTATACCATCATGGAGTTCAAAAATCTCATCTTTAACTTTTGGAAGGAAGGTTAAATATATTGTTGGGGAGGATGTATGTGTTTGATTTGAGTGGTGTTGAGTGCCAGTGTGGTAGATTATGTTAGATTGATGATATTGGCCAGGCAGGGTTTGGAAGAGAGGTGGGAGGTATTTGAGGGAACCAGGTTTGTGTATATAGGGATTTGCACACCAACCCTCACAGCAGCCTGTGTAATCAAATGGTAGAACTTTTGTAGGTGCCCTTGAATAATATTGCTTCCAAGAATTTGAAATTCTCATTCTGGTATAGTGTGATGGCACCATACTTCAATTCAAGGTAAGTCAGCTATTCTGTCCTTCAGAACAAGTTTAGTACCAAATATCCATTACAATGGTTACATTGACACAGAAATAAATAAAAATAGAAAGCACTATGTTTCTTCCCTTATTTAAGACTTCATCAGGTGAACATGATAATCAATGAAAGCTTAATAATTCATTTTTGTGATAATAATAACTTCAATGGTGTTGAATTTTTGTATTAATTTGATTGTATAAAGTGTAGATATTCAATTAAGAGGTTACAAAAAATATTTTATATGCCAGTTATGTAATAAAGCCAGACTGTGATTTTAAATTTTATTCTAATTTATTTCTATCATATCATTCTTCAGCACTAGGTGTAGTTCTCTGTCCTGCAGAAAAGTCCTCTGAAAAATTTAAAATACTTCTTCCTGTCCAGCATAGCAATACTTATTTTCAGAGGTGTTATTTTAATTATTTTGTTTGTCACATTCTTATTTACATGTATACAGTACAAACTAAAAGCCAATATTCAACACTCGAACTCCTTATAACCATACCCTACAGATTGTTAATATCTCAATGCTTAACAAATAAATTTTGTGAATAAATAATTGTTTTGGTAACTTTAAAAATGTACCAGTGCTGTTTTGATTGGGAGACTTTTGAAACCACAATGAAAAATCAGCAAAGCTGAGAAAGCTACACTGACGAGTTTTTAAAATATATGAAATTGGATCAGACAGGAGGAAGTTCTTCAAATATTCAGAGACGTTGGCCTCCAAGAGAAGTAGACATCCTTCCTGACAAAATTTGAAGGATTTGGCCAATACATAAAATTGATTGATGCCACATATTTGGAACTTTATAATACAAAAAGTTTGGGTTAAGCATTAATAAGTGAAGCTGTGTGAAGATATATTTTTAACAATTCACAGATACCTAGTTCAACACAGGGTTACCAAGAACTTCATCTATTTGCACATGCTCAAAGTTACTGGGGGATGTTTTCTCAAATATAGACTCTGAATTTGTGTGACTACGTTCCATAATTTTATACATCAGCCAATTATCAAATCTTCCACAAATCATGACAATAATTCCATCTACAGATTGAACACTATTTTCATTTCAATGTCAATGATAACTGTCTAACTTAATTGTTAACACTCTTATGAGGATATCACAGAAGTACCTGACCTAATAAATAAAACAAAAAAAGTGGGCAGAAAATTTTTTATTTCTCAACACAAGTCAGTCTCCTCCTGTTTTAAGAAAATAAAGAAAATTATTCCAAGCACATCCCAAAAAACTGACACCTTGACCTTGCCAGCAGACGGCATTCTTTGAAGATGATTCTCCCCTTTCAGACAATTATTTCTACTGTTCCTTCATTTTAGGTGTTAAGTGATGTAGCCATGTTTCATTCATCATCACCAAACACTCAATTGAAACATTCCCTTGACACTGTTTTTGTTCAATAGTGAGCAAACTGGTCACCAATATTGCACACAGCTTTCTCATGTCCAAATTTATATTTGGAATATGACATACTTATTGTAAAGCCTATCTTGTCTTGTCTACTAACTCACATACTTTGAGTCAACAGTCATCCAATACTATTTTGTAGATTTTAGTCACCATTTCTGGTGTGGCCTTTTCATTCACTTGTGTACTATGTTTTCATCTTGACAACTCATATGGCCTCGTTCAAACTCTGCCACCTAATATTTTATTGTTCTAAACAATGGAGCAGATTCCCCCAGAATAGAATCTTATCTCAACTTTGATATTGGTTGATCTAGTCTTTTCAAATGAAATTTTTGTATCGCATATTAATTTTTTTATTCATTTCTACAAATTCATTGAGAGTGTAACATTGCAAATCACAAAACAGTGTAATAAAATAGTTTTAAGGGAATCATAATCGTACATATGTTGACAAAGGCTCAAGTTACAGTGACTCTTAATAATTTTGAACACATTAATATATATATATATATATATATATATATATATATATATATATATATGTATATATATATACCAAGTTTTTAAGATTAAATACATTAATCGAGTTCTGGGCACATTAAAAGTAATCCTGAAGAAGTGGAAAATTATTTTATAGTTTCTGCTGACAGCCAGGGTTTGAGCCTTATCAACAATCTTGTAACCCAATATTTTATTTATATTAATTTTAGCTTCAATAGGCATCTTTTTACATAATATCCTGCCATACATAGAACTTTTTTCTACAAATCTCGGTGAAGAACAATGCTATTTTGTTAAATATTATTTTTAATGTATAGACAACATTAAAAATCCTATGATCTATGATATCACTTCTCTTTCACTTTAATTTGTATCTTTTTTCACTTCTATGCCTTACAGTTTAGTAATAGCTTTAAATTCAGGCGGTGTTTTAGTTAAAACTTAAGTTCACAATCGTAATTGTCTGACATATTTAATCTTTATCTTCTATATAAATATATAAGAATGAATGCATCTTTGTTTGTTTGTTCCATATGCATTCCTATATCATTCATCGATTTGCGATGAAACTTTGATTAGTTGTATGCATGCCCACAAAGGTTTTTGTCAGCTACTCAAAGTTTTAGGCAACTTCTCCGAGGTGGAATTTTTAAAACCTGAAAACTGTTGATATTTGCTTCAGATAAATATTTTTGGCATAATTGAGATTAATGGTGTTTCTCCCAAAATTGTTTATGTATAATTTCAACCCCTTTCAACAAGGAAGTGGAGCACCTTTAGAGGTGAGGGTTGAGGCATATTTCATAAAAATAATAATGATACAACATATTTATTTTAAAAACAATTTTAATTGGAAGAATGTAAATATTATTCTAGATTGATGATCCAAATGTTGCATATTAGATCTAACCTATTTGACCATTAATGTCATTAGTGACACACACAACAAATAATTAGAATAAAATTTATGATTCATTTTTAATGTGATCAGTCATTTTGGGCAAACTGCATATTAGGCATTTTTTAACCTAAATTATCTTAAAATGTATTGTAACACTATAGATTATATTTATACGTAATTGTATTTAAAAACATAATTTCTTTAACTCTGTTTCTTAAATTCGTTTTAGATAATTGAATTGTAACTATACACCTGTAGAGATCCAAATTAGGGACAAAACGTTGTGTCTGATATATATTATGTTTTAAATATAAAAAAATTATAACTAATAGGATGTTGTTAATATTATTTACCAATCCGTGAAAAATTCTTTAGACCCCATACACATATTTGGGAAACACCGTGTTGTACATAATTTTTTAAATTTATAATTGCAATAGATGTTATACTGACCAAACCGTTAAATCACTTAGAAACTGTTAATAGCATATATGCCAAATACACTAAAGATTAACAATCTGTTTTATCAAATCATATGAAATGTTTGAACCAATGTTTTGATGACTGAACATTGAAATTGATATTGATATTAAGTTCAATTTGGATTTATATATGAAATACTGTTTATTGAACTTAATAATGCTTCAATCAATATACTGAGTAGTGCATACAAGCTATGAGAATTTTACTTCTTTGTCTTTTATGACTGTGGTATAGCTTAGTCAGTTGTAACTGTAGGTAACACTGCAAGGATGGCACAAATACTGTTTTGAAATTTTTGTAATATAATATAATTGTGTGTTTTAGTCGACCAAATTATGTATCCCAAAATGTTTACAATATTCATAATGGTGTACCAAACATATTTTAATATAATTACATAGACTTCCATTTTCCTCAGCCCCTTTTTCTTTTCTTCTGAGAAGGTCACTGCTGAAACACGTAGATCTCAAAAACATGTTCTCTCTCATTATGAGGCCCAGATATCGTATAAAATGTGTCATACAAAAACTGTGCTTAATGCTACATGTTGGTAGATCAAAACCACACCTGAGCAATTTATATGTTTAATGTATCAATAAATAAATTATTAAAATCAACAAAGTGTGGTTATTTATGTGATAACATAACATGGCGCTCAAGAATACAAAAGTCTAGTTCCAAGTCGGGAGCTGAGAACTTATTACAGTCACCAAGGATTAATTACTACATTTTTTGAAGTTTATTTTACTACTAAATGTATGTATATATACATACATACATATATATTGTAGTAATTAATAACTCAAGTGTAGTATTTATTATTTGGGCACCAGGTTATTTTCAGGTAAATAACCAAACTTTGATAATTTTTTAATATTTTATTATTCAAACACAAGTCAGAGATTCCTCAAGGTGTGGTTTGAATTAAACAACACGTGACTTTCCTACACTTTTTGTAGAGCATCCATCCCTGGAAGCTCTTGACTTGGAACTGTTCCTTCAAGACACTGACAGGTTCACCCGCCTCAGTTGCTAGAGCTCAACAACCCACACAAAATTACATTGTTTATAAAGTTGATATGATATATATTTAAATGAGTAAGGATATGACAATGTCAAAATCATTTCAATCATTGGATTAAGGAAAGAGAAATAGTTGGTGGCTTACATGAAATTGAAGCACAGTGTAGACATGTGGGACCAAAGGAAGTTCTTCAAATTTTCACAGCCTGTCAGCCTCCTTCCTCAAGAAGGAAGGTAAGCCTCAAACTCTCTCTTTCCTTTCCATACCAATGATCGCAATTTTTGACATATATTACACAAGGAAAATTTAACAAGGTCAAATTAAATAACATATTTGGATAGGAAAGAGAGACAGTGATGCCGACTTACCTTCAATCCATAGTTGTTCCAGTCTGGCATAGGTGAAAGTTCAAATTTTCGAAGGGCTGAGACCCCGTCAGGTAGGAATATCTGAACTGCATGCCCATCCGGATATATACATAATTGAATCTATGAATTTTCTGTGGGCTTAAGTATATATTGTGGAAATATATTATATGTAATACTATGATGTTATTTGCATGATTTCTGTGTTTATAGTAGACTAACCTAATTATTCCTTAAATGGTAAAAGTATAATGTTTATTTCAAAATTACAGAACGACTTCAACTATGGAAGAAAATAGAGGCACTGAATTTAAAACGGACAGAATTGAACTAAGTACAAGAACAAGTGAAACACAGTCAGTTGTGGTGAAAACTACTGTGATCAGTAGTTGTGAAACAACTGTTATAAATTCTTCTGACAGTAAGTATGGCAACTGGTAATTTAGGAAAGTTATTCTTGTTCTTATTATTAAGTATTTAATTATTATGTTATTAATACTTTAATAATTATGCACTAGTAATAAGTTAATATAACTTCAAATTAAATATTAATTTCTACTACAATACTAAAATTTGCTTTTTTTAGTAGTGTAATAAAATTATAACTAGCATATATTTAATTAAAGTTTATTGTTTCTATAAATTTATTAACCTGCTACTTCCACTGTTTCAATATGGATTCTACAAAAACATCTTTACTCGTATCACTTTCAGTAAACATTCATATGAATGATATAAAATGCTCACATTGTATTTGTATATCATTTACATTTATTATTCTGTGAATAACTCCTGAGCAAGTTGTTTCTTGTTTTAAAACAGCAAAGTGTTTTTCTACATCTTCAATCATTATCTGTGCAAATGGCAGTAATCAGAAAGTTTTTGTGTGGAATATATATTTGCATATTTTCTTGGGATTTCCCTTCAAGTATTGTTGTCTCGTGTTTTAACATACAACCTCCATCTCAAATTGTCCTTAAAGAAGTCTTTCACAGAATTTTAGAGGCCCTTGCTTGAAAAAATAATTTATGAAGCTCAATTTTTGTGCATGTCGGGGTATTAAGTAATGTCCCATGAACAGTTTAAAAGAAAATGGTGTCATTTGGGTGTTGTACCACTGCAAACACTGTAACATAGTTGTTTCTGGAAGATAAAAACATTTGGATCAGTACAAATTGACCATCTGCAATTGACCAACCCTCTCAGAACGACACTAACGAGGAACATAAGGGCAGGAATGTCAATGGACCTTCCTTCTGTCTCAAGTGACCATGTTATACTTTTAACACATTTTAGTCAACTCAAATGTAAAATCTACAAATTAAATTCTTAAGGATAAAAAAATTGACTGAATACAATGGGAAAAAGACAGGATAGAATTATTTGGAGAGAAAAATGTTCAGCAGCAATGAAATATTTTAATTAAGAATTTTCTTCTGAAAATATGTTATTTGTGACTGTGATTTCAGGTTGACTTAGTACAAGAAATGTTCAGGATTCATAATCAAGTACAGGTAATTTTTTACCTTCTACTTTGGTTTCGCATATGATTTTTTTACTATTAATAATCATTGTTAATAAAAATAATGTGGGGTCCCATTCTGTAGATGTGGTAGTTAAAAATAAACAAGTTGTTTAATTTTTCTCAGTTTTCATTGAGTCTAAACTGAATACTATTAATTCCAATAATGCCATAATACTATGGTGAAGGCCTTATCAGCAGGGTGGTAAGAATATAATGTATAGAAGTGAAATAAAAGCCTCTGACTGATTCTTAATCTCATGTATATCCCAACTTGTTGGTCATTATTAGGTGAGATAAATTCAAGCTCAGCCTGTAAATGTTGTGCAAAACTAATCTTGCATTGCCATTGTACTACCACCATGTTTCTGTGGAACACATGCTTTTTTCTGTGTTCATTAGTAGTAATGTTTATTGTATTATGTCCATGTATTTTGTCATTTTAAGAATAATTTTTAAATAGATAACTTATGTGACAAAAAAGTGTGATTAATATCCTATTAATATTGTAATCCAAAATCAATCATTGGTGTTTGCTGTAAAATTGTACATTATACTTTTGTAATTGTCTGGCAGACAATTTTTTAGTCCAAAATTTATAATATATATATATATTAATATTAATAAGGATATGACATTGTCAAAAATAATTGCAATATTGGTATGGAAAGGAAAGAGAGATAGGTTGTGGCTTACCTTAAAGTATATATATATATGTATGTATGTAGTAATATTTAAATAAAAATTATAAACCAAATTTGATTTTGTTCACTTTCAAAAGCAATTAATATAATATTAAACTTGAAATATTTTTTAAAAATTTTAATTGATTTAATAATTTATAATTATTTAATTAAATTTTCATTTTATCAAATTTTACTAGCAATTCTTAACATTAAGTGAAATTTAATCAACATAAAATATACATAATATATATATATTAGGAGAATCCATTAAGGAACTAATTCACATTCAAACTTGGATAGTGAGGAAGGATAGAAATAAATAGGAGAAATAGGAGGATTGCGCTTTATGTGAATTCATATGCTCGGGCGAAGAATTACGCACATAGAAAAGCATATGTTCAAAGCAGAGAGAAGGATGGAAGAAGAAGGAAAGACTGAAAATATTTGACCCAGGCGGGACTTTAACCCACATATTCTGTGTACTAAGCAGAATATATGTTCAAACAGAGAGAAGGATGGAAGAAGAAGGAAAGACTGAAAATATTTGACCCAGGCGGGACTTGAACCCACGTATTCTCTGTACTAAGCAGAATACGTGGGTTCAAGTCCCGCCTGGGTCAAATATTGTCAGTCTTTCCTTCTTCTTCCATCCTTCTCTCTGCTTTGAACATATGCTTTTCTATGTGCGTAATTCTTCGCCCGAGCATATGAATTCACATAAAGCGCAATCCTCCTATTTCTCCTACTTATTTCTATCCTTCCTCACTATCCAAGTTTGAATATATATATATATATTCAAATGAGAAATTTATTTTAACTCAGGGTGTTTTATCAGAACTCTTGAAAATTATAGAATTAAAATTAGATTTAAAATTTTCAGGAAACCAATTAAATTGCAAAATGTTTTACTTATAAATATTCGTCCAAAATACAAACATAATCAAATGAAATTTGTCAGTACAATAACTACACAATGTTTACAAGAAATTTACTAAATTTAAAATAAACTCTACATCCCGTTACGATCAATCTTGAAACTCACTTGCACAGTAATTACAAATCCAAACCTTTAAAAAAAATGAGTACTCCTAATTTGTAAATTTGGTCATGTTATTGAAAATGTACACAACACACGCAGATCAATTGTTTTGGAACTCCATACTACAATATTACATTTATTGCCTCAAGTCAGTTCACCAACATAATCTCCAATGCCCAAGATGTTTTTACTATGGGAACCAGTCAGTATTATCGTTGAACCCACGTAATATGTAGATCCCAAGATAGTTTGTCTCCAGTCACCAATCAATTACAATGTTCCAAATAGTTTATACTTCCATACCCATGGTGCAACTGTGGATGACCTTGCTCAATGGGGACTTTCTTCTTAAACAACAATAGAAACTAATATTTTTTAATACTTTTCTTTCTCAATAACTTCAATACAACTTAACTTTTTCAATAAATTTAATAATACTGGTCTGACCCTCGCCACATGGTGACTTTCATTGTAACGAACACCGACCAACTAACAATTTTTACTGACCTTCCAGTCACAATAATGCTATCTAGCAGTGAGAACTTGACATAGTCCAGGTATTCATCATCCAGACAAACGCATTGGCCGATCAACATAAAACTTACTATGCTGTTTCTAAGCCAAAAACATCAGTGAAAGCATTCTCATGCAACGTTGATTGGTCAAAATATTCTTTCATTGTCATGGCAATTATCTTACATAACAAACTTTATAATCTATCAATTCTGAAACTTATATTAATAACAACATTGGTGAATATTATAATATATATGTACTGCCTCCTATCTTCTTATATAAAAGTACTACTTATACTCCATTTAAAATTAGAAGTCTCTTGGCGTGTTCACTTGAAGGGGGGCAGTATTAACACTTGTTTCCAAGGTCGCACCCCTCGTGGGAACTAAATGTCAATAGCCTATGTAACTGAAAACAGTAGAATAATACCACGATTGTTTGGCAATACTGCTTTGACCCACCCTTTATTTCAAGAGTTGTGATTGGTTGATTCAAGAGTGCACCCCTCGTGGAAACTAACTGCCATCGGTCTTCTAATTTTTACCAGACTATAGATTTTGCTTTTAATCTATTAGATAAAAATTTTAGCATTTATAAACTCTGCTTAATTTGTATTCCTTGCATGAATTGTTTACCTCTTGATAAGTAAACTTATTACTAGTAGTCAATTTTCACATTGTGCACAGAATAGTATATTCAGGCATGTTACAGTTGTATTAAATTTGTAGTGGTTTATTTATGTTATATTAATATAAAAATTTTGCAGTTCTTTGCTGATCTTTAAAACTGTATATAGCACTTTTCCTTTCATATATGTTTCAGTACAGTTTAAGTAATATTAAAGGAATCTGTAATATAAATGATTCATGCTTTCGCTGACAGTTTGGTTGTAATACTACTGAATAATTCTGATTGCCTCTCTAACACTGAGTGAATAAGGGTAATTGTTTCTTATTGACATCAGAAAATTTATCATAAAATTTAAAAAGTGTTTCATTTCTAATTGAGACCTCTTCAGGTGTAGATTGCAATTAAATTCATTATAATATACCATATAAAATGACTGTTACTTACACAACTTTATACAAGCCATATGAATAACAGTCTTTTTGGCCACAGCATGTGAGCAATCCACGCCAAAAATTTATGTTGATCTAAATTTTTATTTAATAAATTAAATTGAATGTCCCAAATAGGGATTAAACTTTTTTGTTAATTATATTGTTTTTTATTTTATAATAACTTTTCTGACAAATAGGCTGGTGTTTTTCAGATTTTTTTAAAAATCTGATAAATATATTGTTAATTCTTATAATATTCATTTGGTTTTCAAATAATTCACAATTGTAGTTTATTTAGTATTATATTGATTATTTTGCCACAAAAATAAGAAAAAGTAACAGTACTAATTTTTTACTGTAAAGTGTTATTAGTTAATTTGTATTATCCTTACTTATGAGTAGCTAGTTCTCAGCTTTATATCTTGTATTGTCTTCAGTAGCTGTTGTTGATCCCCCTCTGGCAGATGGGCAGCCTGCTACACACACTTTTGAGGTTAGAATATTCTTCTTACAGATACTAATCAGAGTATCTTGTAATAGTTCCATTCCCCTTACATTTATTTATTTGGTAATGTTGAATTTATTTTGATTTGTAATAAGTAGTAATTTTGATAAGTGAAACTTTTAATAATATTGAAGTGGTAACATCATAACACTGTCTCAAATGTCTTTTAGCTCTCTTTCACTAGTTTCATATATGTTATTGGTTCTTTCTTTATTATTTAAATAGATTATATTTAATTACCATTGGTTATTAGACATCCACTATTACAAACAATCGACATCACATAACAGGCTAAAAACTGTAAGTAGTTTTGTTGTGAGATTTAACATTAACCTTATTGTGAAGATATAATGTAGTTTATCAAAACAATAACAAATAATAAATTGTCATGTTTACAAAAGCATTTCATAATAATTGAAGCAAACTTCATAGGTATATCAGAAAACAAAAGATTGTCATGTTTATACTTCTATTGTATTGTACTTAGTTTTAATGAGTATCCATTCGGTTTTAAAGTAATTGTGGGTTTAGTTTACTACTTTTATAGTTTTAAATTTCTTAACAAATATGCTGACAAGCTGTAGGAATATTTGATCATGTTATTAATATTTGGTGTCAAAGAAAAAAAATTCACATTACAAGAATTGAGAGTAGGGTTGCTGCATTGTTCATTCTTACACATATTGTTGTCCAGGAGGCAGTGTTGACTGATCCTCGTTTAATTTTTTAATGCTATTGCATATGGTGATGAACTCTGACAGGAATATTCTATTCTGATCAAGGGGTCTAGTTCTGCAGTTTAATTGGAATATTTTAATCTTTTCACAAATTTTCTTAGGTCATAAAATGGATTTGATAAGGTATCATGTACATTTTGTCTATTACCTGGAGTAGGTGAGAATTGTTTCCAAAAGAGAATTCTTGATCTTATTGTCAAACAAACCATATCTAGAGGGGATTGTGTATGAGCCTGTACTCATTTAAATTTGAAGACCAATGACTGTTAGATTCTACTAGGGGTGTGACCTTGAACCAACCAATCACAACACTTGCAATAAATCAGTGTTCCCAAACAATAGTGTGTTAGTGTAACATTTTCAGTGAGCTGTATGTCATGTGATGTACATGGCATCAGTGCCCACCTACATTCCGACACACCAGAAGACTTGTAAGTTAAAATGAACCTTTTAAGTGTGATCACAGGTGTTTTGACTTACAGCAGCATTTGCAATATCTTAATTGGAAGTCGATTTTAGGAGGGTTCGTTTTAAATGAAAATGTTTTTAATACCCTTAAGAACAGAAGTGTAGCTATGGTTTTAAATGTCCAGGGACAACTGAAGAATGTATTAGACATATAACCCTATACCATCCCTTATAAAATTGTTTTACAATATAACATGGACAAAGTATGATTTCCAACTGACTGTACAGTGGGGCAGTCAACTTGTGTTCACTCATTAAAAGATGGTAATGATATATATACACACACACACACATAATTTCTGTCTGTTATGTATTACAATATATGTCTGAATCATGACTGCTGTCTTCTCCAGGCGCTCGTGTCATCTTTCTAGATGCTCACCTTCGCACCCATTTTCATAATTAATATAGATTGCTTCTGAAAATACATACACATAATTCCAAGTTGTAACAGTTCTGCTACAGAATATCCATCAGCGCCGTCTTTCTTGTGCTACTGCTTTCCAACAATGCCTAAACAATAGCTTGGCAACTGTAATTAGACCCCACAATGTTACGTGGTTAGTTGATAGAGGGCGGCACACATGTCGAGAGTGAGAGAGAAATTTTCAACGACAATGTGAAAAATGTATTGTCAGGAAGGCACCTTACATCATTTGGCATTCTCTAGATGTTGTGCCTGGGGACAGATGCCCCCCCCCCCCCCCACAATAGCTACTCCACTGCTTAAGTATATGCTTACTGGATGTTTTACTTTGACACAGTAGTCCCTAGTCCCAAGCAAGGTTGTCAGTTTTCTCTTGTTAAATAAAATTTCTAAAGTTCCAAATGTGCAATATATAAAAATAGTTTAGTATCTGGAAAAAATTGTGACTTCACAATTTTCTCTGTTAACTTGCTGTTTTTTTTACATAAAGCATTTTCATGTTGTCTTAGATATTTTCTCCGATACACATAGCATGTAAATATATTTGTTTAATCCAGATATTTTTTCAGTTTATATAACTGCATGTAGCATATGAGCTCTAGATGTTTTTATTTAGAGTTAGCAGCACTGATACTTAACTGGCCACATAATTGTTGTGCATGTTTTACTTTATTTGAGTTAAAAGGACTCAGCATTTTCAATTATTTTTTAATTTTACATTAATTTCATTTAATCACCTAAAAGAAAACTAGTTTACTGATACACTGATAAAAATTTGCGCAGTTTCTGTAATCCTTGTTCCTTTTGTCAGATATATATAATTCATGCCCGGCCGGCACTCAGTTCATACCTTCGTGACAAAGGTAGCTCAGGCCCTCAAAAAATTTGTATTATTCTGTCACCTCTACCCAACTGGACAAACTATTGATTTCAGATAAGCCAACTTTGCTTCCATCTTTCCTATCTAATACCTATAATATAACACATTTAGATAAGAAAGAGAGACAGTGAAATAGCCTTACCTGAAATCAATAGTTGGTCCAGTCTGGCTGAAATGAGAGAATATTACAAATTTTCGAGGGCTTGAACCCCCTTCATCAGGAGAGTAAGTCTTAACTTAGTGTCAGCCGAGTATGAATTGATTAATTCAAAATAAGATGCACCATCCATTAGACAGCAAAAAAATACAGCGAACAAAGCCAACATCTCTCTCTCTCTCTCTCTCTCTCTCTCTCTATATATATATATATATATATATATATATATATATATATATATATATATATATATATATATATATATATAGACACACACACACAATATTAGGAGAATCCATTAAGGGATTGGAACTAATTTGGCGACAAAGTCACATTCAAGCTTGGATAGTGAGGAAGGATAGAAATAAATAGGAGAAATAGGAGGATTACACTTTATGTGAATTCATATGCTCAGGCAAAGAATTACGCTCATAGAAAAGCATATGTTCAAAGCAGAGAGAAGGATGGAAGAAGAAGGAAAGACTGAAAATATTTGACCCAGGCGGAACTTGAACCCATGTATTCAGCTCAGTACACAGACGCCTTAACCGTCTCGGCCTCTGGCTCAAATTCCTGACCAGGCAAATATAGACAGTCTTATTGTGGACAATTGGTTGTTAGTGGAGGAATGGATAGAGTTGAGGGAATGAAGTATTAGGAGCTTCCATTAAGGAATAAATACAATATTAGGAGAATCCATTAAGGAATTTTTGGCAGTACTGCAGTTATTGGCTATTTGTTTAGGGAGAAGTCTTTTCGTTTGGCCTGTATAAAATGCAGGGCAGAGTGTACATGTTATTTGGTAGACTATGTAGGAGGAGGGGCAGGTGATGTTTCCTTTAATTTTGTGTGATTCTGGAAGATTGTGGTGGGTTGTAGGATAGGGCAGGCATGGCATCTGTACCTAGCACAAGGTTTGCAACCCGACAAGTGGGCGGGTGAGGGGTTGGGCTTTGCAGGGGTGGACAAGTAAATTGTGATGGTTGGGTGGGCATCTGAAGAAAACCCTTAGGCAGATGGGGCAGGGGGGAGTATAGTGGGGAGGATCATTTTTAGGTTATTTATTGGAGTGCAGTCCAGTGTAGGTTAGGTGGAGAATCCAGGGATGTAGGTCGTTGTGAGGGTTGGACTACTTTTCTTGTTTTTGGCCTGAATGTCAGTGGGTGTTTGGAAATTTGATAGGCCACAAGTTATCTGTTTTTGGAGGAAGTCTCTAGGGAAGTTCTCTTATTCCCATGAAATCCAGAAAAGTTAGTCCAATTATGTGAATTGTTTACTGCTTCTGGTTCATTAAGTTGAGAAATATCAAATTTATTATTTCTCTTTAATGCCAATTTGAATTTATTGCTAACATCCTCATTAATTCATGAAACAAGTTTTTACAGAATTCAGTTACTGATTTTATTAAATGAGGTTTTACGTAATTGAGTTTTTATTTTTTTGCTTTCAAATTAAGATTTTTCAGTTTCTGCATAGACATTCTCAGGAATTATTACCCTGTTTCACTGTGAAAGCTGAAGCCTTAATATTCCTGCTTCCAGTATTCCTATTTCTCTTATTATTTTCACATTCATAAGTTTCTTCATTTAAAAATGATAATCCTTTGTTGGTCAACAAATTATAATTTGGGTCTTCACATTCCACAATGGTATTTTGATTATTCATTGCATTCCTTGTCGACAATTATTTTTAAGTTCTTGGTACTTTATGCAAGAGCAATGTGGAATTTCCAGCTGTCAAGTAATTCAGACATTTCATAATACTCGGAAGCTTCAATAATTTTGTTTTCCAAAGATTCTTTTCTATTGCACAAAGCATCTGAACTAACAGAATATAATTATACATTTTGATTTTTTTATTAATATCACTTCTGCCACCAAAACTATATCCTCTAGCACTTGCAATCAGAACTGTTAATCATCTCTAAAAATATTAATGCTAAGATCATTGTGTAAGTCCTGTTAATCTGATTTGAACTGTCACAATCAAATTCCTCATCTGAATTAGCACACTGTTACAACAATTGTGCACCTGGTATATCAGCAATTAGTTTATCTCAGTTACTTAACTTTTCTTCTGGCTTCTCCAGCAATGAATTTGACTTTTGAATGCCTTTCCTCAAATTCATTTCCATAGAGTAGATCTGTGATCTACCATCTTAAAACTCAATTTCAATTTACACAAAATCATTTACATCATATCTTCCAGTTTATTATTTTTCTCTTTATTGTCTCCAACCTCTTCCTTAATATTGGGATCCGCCATTACCAAGTTATGAGTAATTCTTGACCATGTCCGAAGCACCTTTCCAGTTTGTCACCTTTTGTTTAATGTTGTCTGGAAGCTTCTTAAATATAATGAGATAGGCAGTGAAAGTAGAATAGGCATAATTAACATAATGCTGGATTGTTTCATATTCATTCGTAAGGGCATGTTATATATAGACGTGCATAGTTTAAAGATAAATGTAACAGTGAAATGAAATATAAAATTTTCAGTTGGAAATTTAATCATAGCACAGGGATAGTGAGGGAGTGAGTGACAGTTAAAATTAATAAATACTTTTGTTTCTGCATATATTAATTTTTAAATTGAGCACCACAATTTGACTGGTTAAATAAAGATGAAGACATGGGAGTTAATTTTAAAACAAGGGATATATATATATACAATATTAGGAGAATCCATTAAGGAACTAATTCACATTCAAACTTGGATAGTGAGGAAAGATAGAAATAAATAGGAGAAATAGGAGGATTGCGCTTTATGTGAATTCATATGCTCGGGCGAAGAATTACGCACATAGAAAAGCATATGTTCAAAGCAGAGAGATGGATGGAAGAAGAAGGAAAGACTGAAAATATTTGACCCAGGCGGGACTTGAACCCACGTATTCTGCTTAGTACACACACACATATATATATATATATATATATATATATATATATATATATATACATACATGTATTAATAAATTGATTTTAATAATGACCAGTATGGTGGTCATGGCTCCCCTGAATTGGTTGCGCCAATTAAATATGATGGTGAAGAGGTCCAAATAAATATGATGAAAAAATATATTAAATTCACCAATACTTGTTAATGTAACCCGAATTTAATACTTTAATTTAATATATATTTTTTATCTGCACAACTACATAAACAGTAAATCATAAATATACAAGCCAAAGATAAAACTACTCGGTCCTCCTCCCGCTGTCAATATCTCTCCCTGCCCAAAGAACGTACAATTATTGGAATATAAAAATTTTAGTTAATTCACATACATGGATCTCATTAAACTCTCCTTAAAGCCTTATCCCCCACTCGTCAGATACTGAACCCTATCTTTGGAAACTCTCCTTCCAGCACATCTTACAGTCTAGGCAAAGGTTTTGACTCAACAATATTGTGATAGTGGTCATTGTGGCAGTAGTAATGATATTTTGTTGAATTCTTTTACTTTTTAACAATTGATTCTACTGTGTTTGTATGTGTGTGTGTACGTATGCATGCATGTATGTATTTTTCTGTTATTTTTCCATTTTTCTGACTTTTTTTTGAGAGAGACACAGTTGTAGACTATTGTGTGTTGATTGTTGCTGTCTAACAGCTGGTGCACCTTAGTTTGAATTCATGCCCAGCCGGCACACAGTTTATACCTTCTTTTCTGACAAGGAGGGCTAAGGCCTTGAAAAATATGGAATATTTTCACTCTTCAACCTCATGAGACCAATTGTTGATTTCAGGGTATGTCGAGTTCACTGCCTCTCTTTCCTATCTAAATGTGTTATTTAATTTTAGCTTGTCAAATTTCCCTTAAATGGTATATATTTATAACACATTTGAATATGAAAGAGAAACAGCATAGCCGACTTACCTGAAATGAACAGTCAGGCTGTGTAGAAATGGAAGTTCAAATTTTTTAGGACCTTTGGCCCCTTTACCATGAAAGAAGGTCTGAACTGCATGCAGGTCAGGTACAAATTCATATATATTAAAATTTTGGACAGGAAAGAGGGATAGAGAGCAGCTGGTTTACCTTAAATCAAGCCAGCCATTAGGAACACGAACGTGGCAGATGTCAAGCTCAGGAATTTTATTGAGCTGTAGCTTGTTGAAAGGAGGGTTCCAAAGATGAAATTCAGTCTTACCCCATGTGATTCATCAGATGCTGAAGGCTTGTCAATTTTCAAGCTTTGGGGTTTGCTGTGTAGTTTGTTAGATTCAGTATGCTTGTTAAGTTGAAGTTCAGCCTTCATCGGCATGGAATAGGTGAACAATAAAGAGAAAAAATTGCTCATTAGCGTCCATTCACAGTTTTTAATGTTTTTGAGATGTACAGTGATGATTATAATACCTGTTATTCATGTGTTCAGTTCCTGTCAGTAAGTGTTGTTATAAAATGGGTTAATTATAAAATATTCAGAATATCCTAGAAAGTAGTGTCAAATTAATTAATGTTCTTGACTAATATAAATAAATATCTAAGTAATCAACTAGAAGTGTATAAATCATGTATCCATGATTAATTAACAAATTCAACAAACTAAGGACTAATTATATTCTAGGTTTACCACAATGATTAAACCATTCATGTTGATAGCTCTGTTTAAATAACCATTATATCCGTCACAACAATAAAATCATTTAGATAACAAGGTAACTAATAATTTTTTTTAAAAAAATCAGCATTCATATATTATAGTTGTGACTCATTTTTCATAGTGATTGTGAATGATAAATGTGCTCAGTAATATTTAATAATGTAACAATTTACTGGTTAAGAATGGCCATAAGTTTGTGCTTCGAAAAAAATTGTATTACTCCACAGTACTGCAGTAATTAAATAACACTTTCCTCCTCCTATAATTAGTCATACATGTATTGTCACAATCTATTAAATTAAATATAAATAAATAAACATCAGCCAATTTTAAGTCATAAAAAAGAATTTATTAATTATATTAACAATGTTAATTAAATAAATTTAAGCATATTATTGTGACGGCAATATCGACCGATTAACATGTTTGAAAAATACCACCTTCGCTTGGGAGAGTAAAATGGCGAATTGAATGTAATAATTAAACTCGGTGACATACAAAACATTGGATTCAACTCGAATCTCGATTATTTTGTATAATTTTAAGTAATGCCACACAACCCCAACACTTAAGGATGCTTCCTTCCCAAGCCCAAAAGAGGTTGAAATTGTACACAGAAAACATGAAGAGAAATTTTATAAGACTCATTGATCCCTAAATATATTTATCTGACTGAAAAAAACATCTGCTTGACATGGTTTACAAATTTCTACCCCAACCCACCGCCACATACCCCCGCGCGTCCACATTGTCATAAATAAACTCAGTGATATTCATATCCCTAGATTTAACTTCAATCTCGGTCATATTCACATTATTTTTCTGTAACGCACGATAAACATGCTCCGCTCCAAGGCCGAAAGGGTTTGAAATTATATACAAACAATATCAGTATAAAAACATCAGTCTCTTTGACCACAAAAAATATTTATTCGACGCAAATATTGGCAGTGTTTGCATGTTTCAAAATGTCCTCCCATGACAACCTCCTCTACTGTGGGTTAAAGAAACAGTTGAATATCATAATTAAACTCGGCGACATCTATAACCCCAGATTCAGCTCCAATCACATTTATTTTGATGTAATGCCCATCCCTTAAGGATGCTCCCCTCCCAAGCCCGAAAGGTTTGAAATTAACATAACAACTAGAGAAATATTATGAATTTCATTAACCGAGTAAAATGTTTATTCCACACAAATATCAGCTGTTTAAAATGTTTGAAAATTACTACCCCCACCCACATCTGCTTAACCTTTCCCATCACTCCTGCGAATTGGTCAATTGTCATTAACAAACTGTCTGCTGTTTGGATGTTCTAAAATTTTCACCGTGCCCACCCCCACCCCTGGGGATTAAATGGCCAATTGAATGCCTTAATTAAACTCAGTGAAAACCATAACACCAGCTATGAATCCAATCTCAGTTGTATTCTCGTTATTTTTCTGTATAATATCTCCACCCCTACCCCTAAGTGTGCTCCTTTAACATGCTGTAAGGAGTTGAAATTATACTCAGACAACATCGGTGGAAACATTATCACTCTTTTTGACCCATAAAAATATTTATCCGCTCCTGGAGGTTGTAGACATGACTTACCCCGACAGTGTTTGTCTCCTGTTCGCAAAGAACAAGTGTACGAAATTTGGTGAAATTTGCTCCACGGGTTAGATTTGTATACGGAACATGCATAGATACACACGCACACACTCATTTTTATTTAATAGATACCACTAAAAATATGTTATTTCCTTCAATACATCAGTCATTATTTTATGCTATTTCAAGCAATTTTTCATAGATCAGTAACTTACATAAGTTTCAATTTGAAATCACATGTTACACTTTCATGTGACTTCTTTCCTACCAACTTCATGAATTTGTTTTCTCAGCTGTCTGACACTTGTATCAATACAATATCATCCACACTTCTTTGTGTATCGATTATCGTAACCTCCCCATATTTATTGTTCAAGTTTTTTAAAAACCTCTTTTTAATATAGAAGCAAATACATAGAATGTATAATAGATGTGTAGGAAAGTAGTTTCACTCTTATGTCAAGTTTGTGAATCATAGTTATTGTTCTATTAAGTGTAACAAACAGGATTTTTTCCAATGGGTTATATACCTTGTCTTACCACCTATAGCGGTTTCCCAATGTGGGGCCATCCAAAAAGGTTAGAATTTAAAAACCGCCAGCTATGATTTAAGTTATAGAAAAGGAGAAATTGTTTGTATCTCAATTTAAAATAAGCATTTGGTAACTTATGTGCTTCCCATAGAGTCACACTTGAAAGATTGTAGTAATATAAACTACGATCTACTAGGAGAGTGAGCCTATTGTTTATTATGTCTAGTGAAGAAATAGTACGTACTGTTTTGGACAATTGCTAAGTTGTTGGCTACAGTAATCTAACCCTTCGGCTCCCCCATTGTTGTTGCGTTTTTGTCAATTTTGAGTTTTGTCAATTGGCATGCGCAGTTGTCCCTATAGGCTCTTCTTTGCACTGGAGGAAACAGACAAGGATCCCAGAAATGTTTTTGATGGAATTGGCTGTCTTTCTTATTCATTATTTTCAATCAGACGTAAATTTTTTCTTTTTAAAAAACATGGGGGCATTAGAAATACTTAGGTGGAACTTGGTAAAATATTATTGGAAAACACTGACCTATAGTTATAATAGTAATAAATCAGCATAATTGTAGTGTAAATTATGATTTATAATTTTAATAATTAAACTTGTTCTGGTGTAGAGAGAGTAATTATCAAATAATTTTATATCTTTTCTCAATTATTTTTATAAGGTATGAGAAATGTGTACTTTTAAGTAGTGGAGCTAATTTCAATTTAGGTCAAATGCTGTGTACCTTAATTTTAATAACAGGTTTTTTTCATGCTTTCTATTTGCAGTCACCGTAAATGATTAAGGTAAATAGTCACATAATAAGATATTTGTGAACTTACTTCTGAACCTGACTGAAGTTAACATCACCCAGTTTGAATTTTACATTCATAAGTAAGATATGTATGTCTGAACATCTATTCAAAATTACATTTAATGTTCCACATTTTATAAAGTTAAACTACTGGCTCATATTCTAAGAATTAATGAGATCATGAATTTGTATAAAATTTAACAATACTAATTTTTTGTTTGTTTATTTTTAATGTTTAATTAGTTATGCCATAGTAATATGAAAGAAAGATATATTAATTTATCTAAGAAATAAGTTATGATGTAATGGTTTTACTTATGCAGGTAAACATATTTACTGCTTGCTTGCTTATATCTTTATAATAATAAAAATAATATTTTCATTTGAATCACCTATTTACATTCCACTCTGATAAATACCCTAGGTAATTGTAAAATGATAGTGGTCATTCAGAATAAGTTATTTTCATATATATTTTGGATAATCATATATATTTTGGATAATCACATTGATCTGTTGTGTTGATGGAGTTCAAAGATTTGTAAGGGAGAAAGCTGTGGTATATACATATGATCTTTGTTCCTCATTTCAAATACATTTAATTATTTAAGCACTATCCATGGAAATATAATATACTAATATCACTTAATCATCATTAATTAAGCTCAACCATGAAATTTACACTCACTATTTTGTTATACGTTATATACACCCTTAGTATATTTAAAAAATGTTCCAAACAAAACTGATAAATTAAATAAACCAGCCAATTTGTCAGACACATTTTAATAAAATTAAAATAAGCACTGTATAGTTCCTTTATTTTGGAACCACCTCATGTCTGAGCATGCTTGCAGCATTCGTGTTCTGCCTGATCCAAACATTGTCAGTACATCAAAGTTGAGCACAAGCTCGATTCATGCTCAGTGTGGGTAGGGGTTATAATCTAGGCGTTCTTGGGCAGATATGGCTTTTCAAAATGTCTTATCCTTTCACTTGATTGTAGCTTGACACTAGTCAATATAAATTCAAAATCCTCTTGCAAAATTTTTAAAATGATCATGTGTTTCATATTGAATTGTTTTTAAAATTTGTTCATTGCATCTCTTGGTGAACATTTTTCTTTGCCACCACTGGTTACTCCTCCTTCCTTTCTTTTTCAAGGAATACAATAAATATATAAACAAAAACTGGCGATTCTTAGTTTTCGATTCTCCATTGCAGCCTAGGTTCAGACCAGGATGTTCACAAGGAATGAATTCCTGTGTCCAGTCAGCACTTGGTGGCTCATTGTTCTTGCGGACCAGTAGAGGGAGGTGATTATGTAACAGCCTTCACCAGCCCACATGCTCATTCAGGGCGAATGCTCAAGTGAATATGCGGCTTAATTTGTACATGTATTGAGGTGTTTGTTTATTCTTCTCCAACAATACCAGGACGTTTTATTGTGCTAATTGATATTTCTCCTATTCAATATCGCCAACATCTTCCAAGGCTTCTTTGGTTAACCATTCACCATGGAGGTTAAACTGTGGGTTCCATACAACTGTCTCATCACACTCCTCTTCCATATTGGTTGTCTCTCAGTAATCTAGACACACTTTCACACTTCGTCCCAAACGCAAATTCTTGATATCCTATCCTTTCAATAAAGTCAAATTTCCTGGAATATGTCCAGCAAATAAGAAAAACAGGTATAAGGAAACTAAGGTGAAATTTAATAAACTTATGAAATAATAGTGGTCTGACTACGGGGGATTAGAACACAAATTTGGGCAACTGGCCAACATAAATGAAGGCATTGAAACAGAGCAGAAGAAAATATAGAATATTCTAGTTTTGTAATTTGTTGATATCGGTGAGGTATCAGTTGAGACAGCTACTTTAATCTTTGTGGCCCAATTCGTTCAATGTATTAACTGGTGTGTCATCAATTCCAGTGGCTTTTATTTTATTCATTTCCTTTAAATCTATTTCTCTTCAATATGCTATGTCATTTGTATTTATTAACAGACCTTCCTCCTTCTCAGTGTCTTGCTGACAATTATCTTCTAATAAAGGTCTTGTATATATTTTCACCATACTTACATAACTTTATCTTGTTTGTGATAAACTCCCCTTTACAGTCTTCTACTCCACTTCCTCACACTTTTCTTTATGGGTCTCTGTGAGAGTATTAGGAAATTACCTAAACTTAAAAAACTCCAATAACTTTATTCCTTTCTGTCAGTAGTAGTAGTAGTAGTAGTAGATCATTGTTCAGTCTGCTATGCTCCACTACTTCGGTGTTTTGTGTTTCCTTCTTTCTTCCACCATTTCTTGTGTTATAGGTTTCCTATTTTTTTATACATTGCTGTTCATTGTATTTGTAATTATTGTATTGTTAAAGTATTTTTTCGTTATTCCATATTGTAAGAATAAAAAAACATGACCTCTGTAATCTACTCAATTACATGTGAGTGCTGACATACTTGCATAGCTGTCTCCATGAGAGTATTAGGAAATTACCTAAACTTAAAAAACTCCAATAACCTTATTCTTCGAGACATGAGTTTACAAATATCTAAGAGCGTGGTTTAGACCTATATGACATATGGTTTTAAAGTTTCTGTACTTCACACTTTTTATGCTCTGCATGCCTCGCACCAAATGAGCGTGTGTTTCGAGAGCTACCGTCTCAGCCACGACCCGCTGCCTGCAGAGTCTGAATGCAAACTGAATTTACAAACACCAACAATACTCATACATACGACAGCCATGATTGTTGTGAGTTTAGCTGCCAAAGGAGAACTTAACGGTATTCGCTATACCTGACAACATTATTCATCTATCAACGGACACACCCATTTATGTGTTACAGTAAATTCTATATCCTGCCATATGTGTGTGTGTGTAAACAATATTAGGAGAATCCATTATGGAATTGGAACTAATTTGGTGACAAAGTCACATTTGATCTTGGATAGCGAGGAAGGATAGAAATAAGTAGGAGAAATAGGAGGATATATTGTAATGATTAAACTACAATGCATTTTAAAATAGTTTTTAATTTTATTTGCCCCACGTTAATGTGTCAATTGTAGTGATTCTAATTTTTTTACAATTACAATGCAAAATTGGGCGTCCAATAAAATAATTACCAAAACAATTAAAATTTTACTAAGAAAAACCACACGTTAATGACGCCAATTTTGTAATAATTAACTATTAAAATGATTGGATGTTTTAATTAAAATCAAGATTTAAAATATACAAACAAATTAATTTATTAAAGCAAATTATTTAAATCACATTGCATACTAATACTTTACAATAATACCATGGCTATTTCTCAGGGCCGATCACCGGTCCTTCAATAACGAATACTTATTAAACAATCAAAATTCACAAAGCTATCAAGGCATTAATTCAAACAATCAATAGAAAATTGCAATACAAAATATGAGGTATAAAATTTAAAATGTGACGATAATATCATTTACTTGTGGGTTTACAGATAGTAAATTGTGCAGTTTTACCTTAATGTTTTCTGGTACCAAGGAAATTGGCTCATTTACACACACAATTATTAACACTTTATTAGACAGGCCATTTATACACTGAATTTAATAGTCAACACTTTCTGCTTGCTTAAATGACTCTCAATACTTGTTTAGCTGTTCCTTCTAACAAAATCTTTCTAACACACTCCAAAGTTTGTTATCTGCTAGATGCAATAACAAGGGGCTCCCAATAATTGAAGAAAAATGTTTAGCTCATTAATGTAAGCTAAACTCCGACCTATAATAGTTGGCGTTGGATCGTCGTAATTATTTGCTCACCGACTGGAACCTGTAGACCGTTTTTGAATATTTGAGCTGTTAAATTACATACATCCAGACACTTTCCAAATTTGTTTGTCCTTTCTTGACCGTCTACTACTACACTCTCGAGCCCTCCGGAGCACTAAGCGTCTTGCGAATGAGCTTCTACAATCCCCGCAAGCATGCATTATTGCCACATATTCTTGTATATAACTTCTGTGTTTTTACACCAACAACAATACAAGTTTTGTTCATTAATTAATTATTTCCTTTTAATTACCACAATATATATACGGTCATGGAATCGTGTACAACTTTGTTTTCTCTTATACAAACTGTTGGCTGTTATCAATTTTGGTTGCTGGCAAAATAAGCATCTTCTCTATGCAATTTTGTTTTACTAACCCATTTGCTTCAACAATCTTCTGTTCTTATACTTCTCCAACAACACTTTAAATTTTCCATAATAAAGGTATTTACAGCTAAGAGGGTTCAGAAGTCCTCTCACATGTGCAGTAAAGGGATGGAGAATGTGGAGGGTAGGATTGTAGTCCACGAGAACCCCCTGTTTGATGAACGCCACTATTATTCTTAAAAACATTCACTATATTCTTACGAATAGGATATACAGACAGCAGCAAAGTGGTTTTATCACACCCTGTACTTGTAAATTCTTAACTTTTATGGATGAGGTGTTAAGAGTACAACATATCCTGAACTGAACACAATATATTTCTTGGTATCAAAAGTCGCCACAACAAAGGCTCGTGATCAACTGAGCTCTGGCCTACCCTCACTACGCATGGTCCATTGCACATCTTATGTTCACACATCTTGTTACAGCAGCTCTCAAGTTAAACCTTACTTCTTCCATATTGATCTATTTCATTAATAGCACCATACATTTTCTCAAGCCCCTCATCAAAATTCAATATTGGCATGTACAATTGTACCTTTCAATATATTTACTGGACCTGCACTTACTTTTACAAACATAAATGATCTGTACTTCGGACACACTTTTCTCAAATTTATTTTTCAATCCTTCAACCTCTCCCCTTCATGCATGATTACCTCCTGGATAAAACACTACAGTTTTGTGAACTTATTTCACCTTGTTCTTTATATCTCACTGTACCTACTCCCATTATGCAAACACTCGTCCAGTTGTGTTCTTAAATTTTCCTGCCCTATTTAGTGTGAAAAACTCCCCACCCAAAGATCTGACCAGGGGAGTATTTTGCTTCAGGAATTCACTTCAGGGTATAACATAATTCTTCTTTCTTTCTTTCCACATCACATTACTTCAGCCATCTGACACGTCCATCAAGCTGTGCCTTAAGGTGTACAATTGGATATCAAATGTAATATGTTCATTCCTTTTGTATCTATTAATGCTGCTGATGCCTGAAATTAGTTTTGTGAAAAATATTTCATTTTTTTCCTAACACCAATATCTTATTGGCATTTTCCTATCTATCACTTGGGGACACGTCCAATAAGTATATTATATAACCCTCCATAAATATTGCATTACTTGTACCCAAGGAAGTATAATAAACAAGATAGAAGCTTATTCTCCATATTGCCTATTGGTTCACATTTGTTTCGTTTAGATTTCAGGTATTTAAAATCTTGTTTTTTCGTGCACCAGATAACATTATTTACTCCGTTTTTTAAGCATAATATTTAAGGTCACTATGTAATTATTTCTTAATAAGCACCCACTCTGATTGTCACATGCTCTGAAATTGTTATATTGTATTTAATAACTTATTTCCTGTTTCAGTGTATGCTTTTGTGTGTAAGAGATGAGAACTTATTTTGAAATATAAAAGCTGTTTCATACTTTTTACCAATAAGTGTTATAACATTCAACTCTTTCTTTAAAGTCAAATTTTCCTGTACCTGTACATTAACTATTGCTCTGTAGTATGTCTGTTTAAGTTACATATCTATTTTGTCCTAATTTTACATATTTTTATGAGATTTACATAGTTTAAGTTATACAATGCCGTATGTTAATGAAGCTGATTTTCCTTACAGATTAATCTTCGAAAAGCTCCATTGGCCAAAATGGAAGATATAGAAATGGAAAACACTCAAGAAATGTAGGTTTTCAGCTACATATCTTGCCATATCTTGATTTTCAAGATATTAAAGGCCTCAGTATTAGAATGCTGTTATTGGATGAGAAAACAAATAAAACTCATTTCAATATGCTATTGAACATTGCAGAGTTTAAAGTATGTTGTATATGCATAAACATATTTATATTTTTATCATAAAACATTCCACCCCATGTCACCCAATTAATTGTTAACCATTATTAAGGGCAGCTTTAAATTTTCAATAAGGCTTTCAACATAGTTTTATACATGACTGAAAAAGTATTTTTTATGAAAGCTTGAAGTCTGAAAGTATGTATAACGTACTTTCTCTCTTAATAAACAGTTTTTAAACTGGGACAGTTTTTTTAGTAAGTGCGAATGTTAATTTTATTTTTGCATAGATATTTGTTTGGAGCAACTGCTTTTATAATTAGTTTCTATAACATGCTGAATGTTATTAGCTTTTTAACAATTTAATAATTCCAGTTAAGGTACATGAACATTACACCAGTGTATGTCAAAAATACATTAATTAAAAAGGTGACGGTTATTTTATAATGTTTCAAATTTTATTGTGGTGTGTGCTTGTGTGAGTGTTATGAAATACATGTCAATGGTTGAACTTATATCAATTTCAATGAAATATGTTGATTTTCCATTTCAAGTTGATATTTATCTCGTGTTAATGTGAATCCAAAATTTTCTTATGTCATGTAATTTATTAAGTTTTTTGCAAGTTGATAAATATTGTAATTAGACTTTCTAGATTTCAATATTGAAACATTTATTCTTGTAAACATCACTTCCTGTAAACTGTTGATTAAGAAGTGGAAATAAATATTTTTTAATTTATGTAGAAACTGCATTTATATAATTTTTACCAATCGTACTATATTTTTTAAAAAAACAAAAAAATATTTTTATTTTAATGACACTCGTAATTAACTATATTATTGGTACATATATCTAGTGTAACATCTGAAAGAATCATATTGATAAATATTTATTTTGATAGAGCATAAAAGTTAGTGGAGCCCCACAGCACCTCACCAACACTTTTCATCTGAATTGTATTTTCATAGATTTAGTCAACTCATTAATCAAGGTAATATCAGGTAATGATGGCATTCCACAGCTTTCAGTATTAGTTCCCATATCAGAATGGGACACTAAAGCTATTTGCGGTTTTAACACTTCATGAATCCTATCCGCTTTTGCAGCTAACACGTTTAAATCCTGTCATTCGTGAGCTACCAGAAGATTTCAGACTCGGTCGGAAAAATTCTCAAAAAACCAGTATGCGAATAACGTGTTTACTAGATTGTCCTGCCAGGCTCCTCGTCCTGTGCAGAAATGGGAAGGCTTATGGAAGTATAAAGGTGAGACGGATATTCGACAATCAGTTAAACGACATCAGATTGACTACAGAAAGGTTAAAAAACTTTTGAGATGTTTCACACTAGGTGGGCATGGTGTTGTCATTGTTCACCCTGCAGTTGTCCAGGTTCTCCTACAGCAGAGTTCCGGGTGTCGTCAAGTGTGTCAGCCTAGAGGGTGATTAAGTTATGGAGTGTTTCACATCTAACGGCCAGATTCGCCCAGTCTTGTATAGTGTCAGTTCAAGTGTGTTTATTGAAGTAAAATATATTTTTTCATTTATCATGGAGGATATAGAGATACGCAAAAATTTAATTCATAATCGACCCGTTTTGTGGGACAAAATAATAGAAATTCACAAAGACAGAATACTAACGAGAAATGCATGGATAGAAGTCTGCAAGGAATTGAGAAGTGATTATGAAGATACGAATAAGAAAGAAAGAATTGAATATGGTAATTACAGTACAATTTATTGATTTTGTTAACACTCATCTTAACATCTTGAAATTTGATTTGGTAATTATAAAAATAGTAGCCTATTAGTCAGAAAAATTTTCATTATTCAATTTAAAAACATAATAAATATAAGAATGACGTTTCGTCCCTGATTTGGATCTCTTCAGATGTATAGATGTTACATTTAATTATCTAAAAAAAAATTGAAAATAAAAGTTTGACAATACAATAATATTTAAAAATATAATTTATAGTGTTACTTCAAATTTATTATAAGAAAATTTAAGTTGACAAAATTTCTAACATGCAGATTTCACATATTGCGACCGAAATGACTATTGTGAGTATTATTGAAATTTAAGAAAACAATGGAAATGCAAATTTTATTTTATTTAACAGATAGATCATAATAAAAAATCATAAATTTTATTTAAATTGTTTGTCATTTTCAACAATAAAGGCCAAAATATTAGATATGATATAAATAACAGTATTGGCTGAAACAGTAGGTATAATATTAATGTTAAGAATAACAAAAATTTATGTATTTATTTAATCTACAAATGTATTTATTATAATGATGATGTAACACTATAAATTATATTTTACACAATTCTACTTTTAAAAATTATCTTTTTGTAAGTGTTTGTTTCTTAATTTCTTTGTTTACATAATTGACTCATCTATACACCTGAAAAGAGGTCTCAATCAAGGACGAAACGTCATTCTTATATTTATTATGTTTCTAAATGGTATAATTAAAATGTTTTTTTGACTAATAGGCTGCTATTTTTAATGTTAATTTAAATATGAAGTCAGATTGTAATAATTGTTACAAAAAATATTTATTAAGCACATGACATTTTGTTTATATATTAAATGAATGGCATTGCCATATTACTGACCCTGTAAGAGTTTAATAGTAATTCATCAACATATTTCTTAAGTTAGCTGAAATCCCTCCACGTACGCATCACTTCTCGTTATACTTCTAAATCCAGTTGTAGTCAAAGTAACCATTCATTTCAATAGCAAAATTGTGGAAAACCACACAAGCCTTCACAATATCAATAGCGAATTCATAAAGCAAGTTTATAGCTCGGTGAAAAATCTTCCATTTATTACTAAATATTCCAAATGCACATTCTACAAACATTCGAGCTCTTGAGAGGTGTTAATTAAACACACTGTTAGGAATTAACAATGAGTGTCCACTCAACGGTCGGAGAAAGTATGTGTGCAGGGACTTGTACCTGGAAGACATCTCTCATTAGGAATTTCCAGTTCCTTTTTCGGCACTGAAAGAACATTCTTGAAAAATGGCCAAGTCACCATCTTTTCCGTAACTACCAATATCAACGTAGATAAACCTATAATTCGAGTCTGCAACAGCCATTAGGACTATGGAAGGATATCCTTTGTACTTGTAATACATTGAATTACATGGATGAACAATACGTATGTTTTCCACCTACAGCTCCAATGCAATGAGGAAAATTTTCTGTTTGTTCAAATTGATAAGGATTCATCTCGTATACTCCAAGTAGATCGACACACATCTCTAATTATTTTACTGATAGTGGAAATACCAAGTGTATAAATGTAGTGGAGATCAGTGAATGTACAACCGTTGGCCAAGTATCTGAAAAACAATTACAAATAACAATACAATTTATGCCTAATTTGGCAGAAAATTAAATGACGATGTGGAATGTAAATAAAAGTTCTTTTCTGTGGGCCAATATTCGCGATAGCTTGCAAAGAAGTGAGCATGTATAAAAGTCCTCTTTAAGATCAGGAAGTTAGAGGAAGCCACACAGAAGTTATATTTTTGCAAGAAACTACAATTTCTTTTTTTAAAAAAACATTAATAGCATATTTGACTGAAGACAGCCTTTCAGCAGACTTGACTAAAAACAATGGCTCTGAAAATGAAGAGGGTCTTGAGAAGGAGATTCTACAGGACGACGACAAGGTATTTGAAGGACAAATTCCTAGGTTTGAAACACCAAAACCTAAAAGAAGGAAACCGGATCCAGTTGAGCTAGAGCTGATTAGTGCTCTGAAATAGAAACCTGATAGACATATGTCATTTTTTCAGGCAATAATTCCATCTCTCGAAATGTTCGACGATGATGAGGTTGTAGAATTTCAACTCAAAGTTATGCAGTTACTGTCGGAAATGAAGAATAAAAAAAATCATCAGCACATAGCAATAATCTGGCCCCACCTGTACGCCAAGCACACGAATATACTTCCACACCAATAAATAGTCAAAATTATCATCTGCAATCAGAATAAATAAACTTGAATATATTAATTATATTGTCTACAGCCAGCCAATATTATGAACAGACTGGGAAAAGCTGTACCTCAAGACCAGTCCTTCAGAGATGTCTGAAAACTCATCTGTAGAAGTATTCCACTTTTCAATATTTGATTTAATTTTTATTGTTTTACTTTAACATTTATTATTGCATAATTAAATAAAACAGTTTTTGAATTAAAATGTTATCATGATTGTATTTTATTGTAATAAATTTTATTGTGTATTCTTTGTGGTAGTTATATTTATATAAAATTAAGCACACATTTAAATGTCAGTTTCTGTTATTTTATTGTAAGTAAAATAATTTTTCAATTTATTTTTGATAATTTTTCTTAAAATTCTAGAACCTAACAGAAGGAATTCCAAAATAGGAATACAACGTAGTGGTGTGATGTTTTTTATTGTATATTCTGTTTTATGGCATACCTTTTTTAATATATTTTATTAGAATAAATAAATTACGGATAAATCTCACCTTTTTTTGCATTTACCTGATTGTGACTGCCAGCATTTGTATAGGCGGTATACATTCCCTGAATGATGTGTTGCGGCGTTTTACAGTTATTTCGTTCCGTTCTCGAAATCGTCAACACTCGTACGAAAGTAATTAAAAACTTTATCTTCATATTTTCTGATCTCCTCAAAAAGAAAATAGAATGCCCCCAACTTATCTATTTTCATAATCATTGGATGAATCCATTGCATCCCGTTTTTTCTTTTCTTTAAACGTCTATACAAGACTATGCAAGCCAGTAATTGATCACGCTCCATTTTCGAATACGACTGACGGAAAATCGGGCCGACAACCGTCTATATGTGAAGCCATTTCGTCGACACGTCTGCGATCCATGAAATGAGTCAGTCGGGACCCGCGGCCTACTGGAGTCTTTAAATTCTGGATGCGGCTGACGGACCATTGTCGACAATGGACACGTTCACAGGGCGAGTCTGTGTATCCACGTTCTTATTGCGTATTCTCGTGCTTGTTGTTCATTCTTATTCTACTGTTTTATTTTTTTCATTTTCTTTATAAATATGTATAAAAAATATATAAATTTCCATGATAAATTAAAAAACCTTTATTAGTCCTCAAATAAAATAATGTCAAACAGGAACTCTCGGCTGTTTGCTAAGCCCATATTCATCCCTTATTTGTATAGAAAATTACAAAGTATTTAAAACATATCATGCTACACTTTCCTTAGTGTGTGGCATTTGTCTCACGTTTAATTTTTTTATCTAAATAACAGATGAATGAGGCTTATGAAAAAGTCGAAAGCTCCTGATTGACATAATTTTGAGGACTAATAACGGTTTTTTTAACTTATTTTAGCAAAAGTCTTTAGAATTTCTATAAACATTTCCGATAATTCTAATAAATAAAGCAGAGCGTTTGTTTGTATATTTGTATGTTCCTTATACAAATCTACACCGTTGGAGAAAATTTCACCAAATTCCATACACGTTTACTTTGCGACCAGGAAACACACTGTCGGGGTGAGACGCGTCTACCACCCCTAGAAGCGGGGGTGGAAATATTTAAACATGCTAAAACAGCCGATATTTGAGTTGGATAAATATTTTTATGGGTCAAACATATTGATAGTGTCTCTACCGATGTTATCTGAATATAATTTTCATCCCCTACACCCTGGGAAAAGGGCACCCTTTGGGTTTGGGGTGGAAATACTTTACAGGAAAATAACTTGAATACAACTGAGATTGGAGTCCAATCGAAGGTTATGGATTTCATTAAGTTTAGTTATTACATTCAACCCTCAGATGCAGGGGTAACGGGGTGGAAATTTTGGAACACGCAAACACGGCAGATATTTGTGTCGAAATAATATTTTTCAGGGTTAATTATATTGATTGTATTTCTACTGATGTTGTTTGTATATAATTTCAACCCCTTTCAGCATGCGAGGGGAGCACCCTTAGGTGTGGGGGTGGAGGGTCGTTTCATATAATTAACGCCAAATCAACCGAGATTCGAGTCAAATCGGGGTTATGGATGTCGCTGAGACTATTTATAACAAACTGAGAAACGCACTGGGGTGTGGGAATTGGCTGTAATGAGAGGGGGTGGACGGGGAGAAGAAATTTTCTAACATGCTAATCGGCCGATTTTTGCGTCAAATCAATATAATTCGGGATCAATAGCATTCATAAAATTTCACTACATGTTATCTGTGTATAATTTCAACTTATTTTAGGCATGGGAGTGATCCACCCTTAAGGGTTGGGGGTGGAGTGGCATTATATAAAAATTACGCAAACACATTCGAGTTTCGAGTCGAATCCGGAGTTATATTTGTCGCTGTGTTTAATTATGGCATTTAACTAGCAATTAACCTTCCAGGGAAAGGGGTTGTCGGCACTTTTAGGGGTGGGGTGGAGGAAACTACAATAAAATAACGCGAATACAACCGATATTGGAGTCAAATCCGAGGTTATGGATGTCGCCGAGTTCAATTATAGCATTCAATTGGCCATTTAACTCCCCAGGAGCGGGAGTGGATGGGCTGGACAGGGTTGGAATTTTTGTAACATGTTAAACGATCGATATTTGTGTTAAATAATTAATTGTCGAGGTCAGTGACAATGATAATATATCTACCGATGTTGTTTGTAAAATTTCAACCCCTTTCGGCATGAGAGGGAAGCACACTTAGGCGAGGAGGTTGAAACTTTCAAACATACTAAAACAGCCGATATTTAGGCAGATAAATATTTTTAGGTATCGAAGAGACAGTGTTTCAACCGATGTTATCTGAGTATAGTTTCATCCCCTACAGGATGGGAGGGGAGCACTCTTAGTGGTGAGGGAAAACGGGCCTAACAAATTAATAACGCGGATAAATCCGAGATTACAGTTAAATCCACGGTTGTGAATGTCGTAGCGTTTTATTATATTTAATTGGCCATCTAACACCCAAGGGCAGGGGTGGACCGGGCATGGAATTTATCTAACATGTTAAAAAGTCGATATTTGCGTGGAATAAATATTTATAAGGGATAATTACAATTATAGTATTTCCGCCCATTTTTTATTTGTAAAATTTCAACCCCTAGCGACATGAATGAGTTCACACTTAGGGGTGAGTGTGGAGGTGAGATACAGGAAAATAACGCTAATACAACCGGGATTCTATTCAAATGAAAGGTAGTGGATGTCCCTGAGTTCATTTATGGCAATCTGAGCAACCCGTGGTGGTGGACTGGGGTGGCAGAAGTTGGGCAGAGGTAAGTGGGGTGTAGAAATTTTAAAATATGTAAAGCTCCGAATTTCGCGTCGAATAAATATATTTCCGGACCAATGAGATGATTAAAATTTCTCTACACGTTCTCCGTGTTTAATTTGAACACATTTCGGGTTTGGGAGGGAACTCACTTTAGGGGTGGGATACAGCGGGAGATACAAATAAATAACGCGAATAAAACAGATGAGAGTCAAAGACAGGGTTATGAATGTCGCTGAGTTTTAATCTGATATTCAATTGTCCAGGGACGCGGGTGGACGGGCGTGAAATTTTTATAACATGTTAAACGGTCGATATTTTCATTAAATAATTAATTGTCAAGGTCAATAACATTGATAATATACATAACGATGTTGTTTGTAAATTATAACCCCTTTCGGTATGAGAGGGAAGCACACTTAGGCGAGGGGGTGGAAACATCAAACATGCTAAAACAGTCGATATTTAGGCAGATAAATATTTTTAGGGATCGAAGAGACAGAGTTTCAACCAGTTGGGCGGAGGTGTACGGGGGATAGAAATTTTAAAACAAGTTGACCGGCCGGTTTTTGCGTCGATTAAATATATATCGGGATCAATTAGATTAATAAAATTTCTCTGCATTTTGCCCGTGTATAATTTCAACATCTTTTGGTATTGGGAATGGAGCTCAACTTAAGGGTGTGGAGTGCAATTACATTATAATGATGCAAAAACAATCGACATTGGAGTCGAATGCGCGGTCATGGATGTCAATGAGTTAAATTATTACATTCAACTAACCGCTTAACTCCCCCGAGGGAGGGTTGGCGGGAGTCTAAATTTTTTTAAACATTTTAAACGGTCGATTTTTGTAGCGAATAAATATTTGTCAGTGACAATGTCATTGATAATATTTCTACCGATTTTGCTTTTAATTTCAACCCCTTGCTTGACACACGTGAAAGATCACAATTAGGTGTGGGGGATGGAGGGGCGTTACTTGAAAATAATGAAAATAAATCCCAGATTGGAGACATAGATGAATGTATATATGACAACGTAGGAAATGTTCGGGGGTTGGTGGAGTTGGGCGGGGGAATATATTTTCAAACATGTTAACCGGCCGATTTTTGCTTCGAATAAATATATTTCGGCATCAATGAGATTCATAAAATTTCTCGACATTTTCTCTGTGTATAATTTCAACACCTTTCAGGCTTTGAAGGGGTGCACCCTTAAGGGTGGGCGTGAAGTGGCATTACATAAAAAGAAACCAGAAATTATCGAGATTTTCACTGAGTTTAATTACCATATTTAACTTGACCTTTTAAGTCCCCGAAGCGGGAGTAGTCGGGGGTAAACGGTCGATTTTTGAGATAATTATGTCCTGGGGTTAATTACTTTGATAGTATTTATACCGATGTTGTTTGTGTATAATTTGAACCCCTGTGAGGGGAGCAAGCTTAGGGGTGGGGTGGAGGTACGTTAAGTAAAAAAACGCAACAACAACCGAGATTCGAATCAATTTAGAGATTATGAATGTTGCTGAGTCTGATTGTGACAACCTGGGTAACTCTACAGGTTTGGGAGACAATGTAATCGGCCGATTTTTGCGTGGAATAAATACTTTTTGATTATCGCACATTTGTGGGGGTGGTCATCTTCTAACATGTAAAAACGGCCGATATATTTGGTCAATGACTTCAACCCCCTTCGACATGGGAAGTGAGCACATTTAGGGATAGGGTTCGAGGAGAGTTACATAAAAATAGCGCAAAGCAACCGAAATTGGAGTCACATCGGGGGTTATGGATAAATGACATCTCGGGCACCCAGCTAGTCTAATAAATAAAGCAGAGTGTTTGTTTGTATGTATCTATCTATCTATGTATGTTTGTAGATATATTTGTATGTTCCTTATATAAATCAACACCGGTGGAGCAAAATTCACCAAATTTCGTACACGTCTTCTTTACGACCAGGAAACAAACACTGTGAGACGCGACAACCAACCCATGGAGTACGGGTGGAAATATTTAAACGTGTTAAAACAGCCGATATTTGAGTCAGATAAATATTTTTAGGAATTAAAAGATTGATAGTGTTTCTACCGATGTTATATGAGTATAATTTCAACCCTTTTAACGTGGGAAAGAAGCACCATGGGGGGCGGGATGCGTTACAAGAAAATAACGGTGGGGGTGGAGGGGAGTTACAGGAAAATAACGCGAAAACAACCGAGTTTCGAGTCAAATAGGAGGTAATGGATGTCGCTGAGTTCATTTAGGACAATCTGGGCAACGCTGGGGTTGGAGGGTTTGAGCGGATACATTTCAAAATAAGTTAACCGTCTGAATTTTGCGTCAAATAAAAACATTTCGGCATCAATGAGATTCATAAATTTTTCTACGTGTTCTCCGTGTATAATTTCATCTCCTTTCGGTATTGGGAGGGTAGCTTATCTTAGGGGTGGCGGTGGAGTGGCATTACATAAAAATAACGCAAAAACAATCGAGTTTGGAGTCGAATCCGGGATTATCGATGTCATTGTATTTAATTCTAACATTCGAATAACCGTTTAACTCCTTTTAGGAGGGTGTAAATTTTCAAACATGTTAAACGGTCGTCTATATTTGTGTGGAATAAATAATTGTCGCGGTTAATTGGATTTCTACAGCAGTTGTTTGTGCAAAATTTTCACCCCCCCTCCCCCTCTTCGGCATGAAAATATTGAAGAGAAACGGACGGGAAGACAGTCGAGAATCTTCCAAAGACATTTAATTGCCATTGAAAGGTTGAATGAGGTTTATTAATGCACATTGGGTGGAAATGTAAAGGGAAATTAAATATATAAATAATAATCATTCACTGAGATGCAGCGACTTTTTCACAGTCGTTGCAGGCTTGCCATAAACTCCAGTGTTACGTGTATGGTCAGAACAATGAAGACGACAATCGTCCAATGACAATCACTAGAAATTAAGTCCGGATTGGCCTTAAAAATAAATTGGGCCCGGAACGTAATCAGTCAATATTCATCATGTAAAGGGGGTGGAGTAATGTTTGAATATCGAACTCTGATTGGGTCCGAGAAACTGAAGGATAGACGTAATACTCGAGAATCTTCTAAATAAATTTTCAGCTCGATTGAAGGGTGGATTAAAGTTTATTACACATTATACACATTCCCAGTAACTTTCCCGGCTTATACAATTCTAAATCATTAAATAATATTTCTTTATTTATATGAATAATATCGTAAAATAAAATATTAAGTTTTTTCCCTGGTTGGCTGAATCAAAATGAGTATTTACAGGTTGAATCTAAGCTGGAACTGAAAAGAGAATCATCTCTATGAGAATTTATTCAAATTGAATTGATATAATTTAATCTAGACTGTTATATTAATTTATCTGCTTATATATAATAATAACTATTATTTTTTCGAATATAATTTCTGTAGAAAATATTGTACACGATCTTGGGAAACACAGGCAAAACGCCTTCTTCTTATAAATAAAACAGTGTGTTTGTGTGTGTCTACGGTCCGCAGAAAATTTAGTACACGTTTTCCATGTGACCAGGAAACAAACACTGTCGGGGTGAGACACGAATACCACCCCCAGGAGCCGATGTTTGCGTTGAATAAATATTTTCAGGGTTAATTATATTGATAATATTTCTACCTATGTTGTTTCTTTATATTTTCAACCCCATTTCGACATGGGAGGGGACCACGCTTAGGGGTTCGGGTGGTGGGGTGTTACATAAAACTATTGCAAAAACAGCCGATATTCGAGATAAATTCAGGTTTATGGATGTGTCAGATGAATTATGACGTATAAAGAGTTCTCGGGTTTCCGGTCGGGTAACGTGATTTGAGCACAACGTTTCCATGGCTGACACCGCCATCTTCGTCAGGTGAACTGATGTCGAGATTTTTTTGATTTTTTTTAGGGCAACAGGCTACATGAGGGTATCCACGTTAAGCAACTCCCCTTTAATAGCATAGGGAGGGATTTGAAAGGGGGGATGCGGAAGGGTAGAGCCAAGGGTTAACTAGGGCCCCCGGGCTATATGTTAAGGATCCTACCCGGCATTCGCCTAAAAGTAATGCAGGGAAAACCCTAGGAAAACCTGCACCAGGTAGGTCGGGCATTGGGTAGTTGTCCCACGCCCTTCCGATAGCGGGAGAGGAGCATCCCCAAAGGTTCTGCCTGCGAGAGAACATCCCTCGCAGGTATTGCCTGCGAGAGAATAGCCCTCGCAGACCTTCGGCCCTCAAACAATCTCTTTACAAAAAGGCTTATCAAATGAGAAATACCATATTTGCTGGGAAGAGAGACACTTAATGCCGAGAACCACAGGAGCTCTACGGAATAATCGTTCCAATGGATAGATACCAAAGTTTTGGACAGTGTTTTCAAAATAAATTTAAATTCTGTGAAATTATGGCCTGTTAGATGTGAAAAGTGTATAGTGCATCAGAGCCCAAAACGAAAGCCTGGTACCAGCAGAGAATGTAAGTAGAAAGAAATTTAATAAAGGTTTGTAAACATTAAATAAGGATAAAATCGTCACATTTCGGTTTCACGTTTATTTGATTGTTTAACTCTAATGTAAAATTTTATTGTTTAATTTAAATGTAAAAAGATTGGTTCTTTATTTGGGATGCGGAAAAGAAGAGGAAGGTAGCCAAGGGTTAACTAGGGCCCCCGGGCTATAGTTTAAGGATCCTACCCAGCATTCGCCTAAAAGTAATGCAGGGAAAACCCTAGAAAAACCTGCATCAGATAGGTCGGGCATTAGGTACTTGTCCCACGCTAGCGGGAGATGAGTTTGCTAGATAGCAGTAGCAGCGGTGACATATAACCGGAGGTCCAGGCTCCTCTTCTAGTTGTCGGAGTTCCTTCCTCATGGAATCTGCTCAGCGATGACGAGATATATTATGCCTATAACATACTAATATTCTGTCATTACTAAAATGTCATTATTTGGATAAAACATTCATACATAACAATTGTAAATGCCTTTATCAGGAGTTTTCAGGTCTGGTCCGTAAGTAATAGTCCGTCCCCTTCCACCACAGTCTACATCACGGCTGGGCGCAATTCCGTCAACAATACGGACCGGTGTGTTGGGAATACATGACAGCGATTCGCCTGCGAGAGTTTCGTTGCTCGTGCGTCTTCCCCATCCTGATTGATGCCTCCTTATCCACCCGTGTTTCACGCATTCTTCGTAATACAGTATTCGAAGCCTTCCTCAAGTTTAAACCCGAGTCCTTGTTAAAGAGTTGGCAATTGGAAGTCCTGATGGCAACCGCTTCAAGTTCAATACTGTCCCAGAGATGCTAGCAGGGTCCAGTATTGTTGTTCCGGCAAAGTCCATCCTATGCGCCGTCATGAGAGCATGTTCTGCTACCGCTGATACAGCCATTTGTTTAAGACGGATGTTCCGTTCGTGTTCGGACAGTCTTTCTTCTACCGTCCTTATTGTTTGGCCGATGTATTTTTGGCCGCAGGAGCAAGGAATTTGGTAACCCGAGAACTCTTTATACAGAATATACGTCGGGAAAACTTACGCTCTTTATGAATTATGACATTAAACTTTTTTTAAACCCTTAGTAACGGCGGTGGACGGAGATAGAATTTTTTGAATATGTTTATGCGGCCTATATATTCGTTGGAAGAAACTTTTTCGGGGTCAATGAGATAAACCCCTTTCGGCATGGAAGGTGAGCACATTTAGAGATACGGGTTGAGGTGCGGTACATAAAAATAACGCAAAAGTAACCGAAAATAGAGTCAAAACGTATATATGACAACCCGGTCAACGCCGAGCACCCAGCTATCTTATAAGTAAAAATGAGTGTTTGTATGTATGTATGTTTGTTGCGTAGAGCAAATTTCACCAAATTTCGTACACGTATTCTTTGCGATCAGGAGACAAATACTGTCAAGATGAGACACGTCTACAACCCCCAGGAGTGGGGGTGGACTCTGGTGGAAAAATTCAGACATGCTAAAACAACCGATATTTGAGTCAAATAAGTATTTTTAAGGGTAAAAGAGATTGATAGTTTTTCTACCGATGAAATCTGAGTATAATTTCACCCCCTTGCGGCATGAGGGGAAAGCATGGTTAGGGGTGGGGTGGACTTACAAGAAAGTAAAGTGAAAACAACCAAGATTCGAGGAAATCTAAAGTAATGGATTTCGATGAGTTTATTTATGACAATACTTTCTAACCCGTTGTTTAAATTAGGACGTGCTGGAATACGTTTCAGGTATAAGGGTGGCATCCTGCTTAGGATTTCACCCATAGCCTGAAGTGGTACATTCTGGTAAGCATTCTGGCAGTATTATTAATCAAAAAATAAATACAGATGATCGTATATTTCGGTTGCTGATATATGATTAACCCAAAATACCCCAAACTGATTAAAAAATATATTAAGTGAGAATGAATTTGAGGAAAGAATTAAGTAGACATACATGAAAGATTTCTTTTTATGAACGTGAAACTGATGGAGATTTGACTCTAAACAATCCATTTGAATGCCCAACCGTGTAACGATGGAAGAAACTGACTAAAGAACCTTGCAGGTTACATTATTTATGGTTTCAGAGATAAGTTTCGTTATTTGCAGAATTATGCATGTCAGCTGACTGGTTCCAATTCAATTCATTTGGAAAACTTAAATGTACTACTGAAGAATATTGAAGATGTTGTCAAATACCTTGCATGAAACTTCTTTTTCCAATTATGTGCATTAAATAGGGTTCAGGATACCCGGTGGAGCGCAAGAGGCGATGCCGTAAATATGGCACAGCAGCAATACATCAGTCTGGGAAAACTGGCAGAGAAATTTGAAAGCTTAAACACAAGAACAGACGCAGTAACTTTGCAATCATTTTCCTTCTTTGTTTCTGCCTGGCAACTAGATATGGACAAAACCGCTTACCGCTCCTTCAATATGTATTTATATATTGTAATACTAATTAGAGGCCAGTAATGATTTTAATAATTGGATTGTTAGCGGTACCAAATCTTCAAAGAAGACAATGGGTTGGCGGGCTTTGTCTTGGGCTATGAGCGCATTCTGGAACCGCAGTCTGACTGATATTGTAGTCGGGAGAGCAAGTCAAAATTTGAGAGAACGAACAGCGTAGGTCGAGTATAAATCCAACCTTTTTTTTTAGGGCAACAGGCTACATGAGGGTGATCCACATTGGGCAACTCCCCTTTAATAGCATAGGAAGGGATTTGAAAGGGGGATGCGGAAGGGTAGAGGAAGGTAGCCAAGGGTTACTAGGGCCCCGGGCTATGGTTTAAGGATCCTACCCGGCAATCGCCTAAAGAAATGCAGGGAAAACCCTAGAAAAACCTGCATCAGGTAGGTCGGGCATTGGGTACTTGTCCCACGCCCTTCCGATAGCGGGAGAGGAGTTTGCTGTGGGGACGCAGCATTTCCTTATCCGTGCCTCGACCAGTTTAGGAGGCAGCTGGCCGACTATTCCAATGGGAATAGCGGACAACTCTTACCGTATGCCCAAGGTCTGTGACCCCGGAACATACACCTCTCAGAACATACCGAGGTGCCTCGGCTTGTGAGAACCTTAGCTCAAAAACGGAGAGGAAAAGGCATCCCCAAAGGTAGCCCCTTCGTATCTCTCCTACAAGGTTTTGCCTGCGAGAGAATCCTTTCGCAGGCTTTATGCCAATATCAATAAATCTAACCGAGAAAGCTACAAGTTTTGAATACAAGTATAAAGTTTTGACAGCGAGAGACATTGTAAAATTTTTTTTAAAAAATAATGAAATATTTAGCGCCACATTAAGATTCCTACGCGTACTGAGATTATCATTTTCCACATAAAGACAATGTGTAACAATATGTCTGGCTGGAGGGGCAGCAGATCCAGTTCCCGGAGGAAAATTCAATAACTACTACCGTGTGTTTGACAATCAAGTGGAGAGTCAGTGATTCATGGTCTTTTTAGTGTAAAATTGTGTGCCCGAGCCCAGGATTCTAAGTCTGGTACCAGCCGAACAGTTTGTAAGTAGAAACCAAGTTAATTAAGTTTGTAAACTATAGTTAAAGGTATTCGTCAGATTTCGTACTTCTCTTTTTGGTTTTGTTTGTTAATTTCTTAATTTATAAATTCTATGATTGTAACGTAAATTCAAAAGTTGTTCTTTAGAGAAGAGTTATCAAATTTCTAAATATTGAAACTTTAAATGTATTTAACCTCGGAGAAAATGTTATAGACTTCTATTAAATAAAATAAATGGTATTATAAAGTTTAAAGTAGTAATTATTTCTCGATCCTTTCTGTTAAAATAAAATAAATTGTTTCAGAACGACTTATCAATTTAATAAAACTGAAAATTAATTGTTTAAATAATTCAATAAAATTTTGTTTGTTAATTAATCACTTTTAATAAACAGCTTTTAATTAATTATTACAATATATATATATATATATATATATATATATATATTGTAGTAATTGGTAATTAAGGCATTGTTCTAATTGAAAAGTTGAATTGTAGAGGACTCATTATTGGTGGATATAGCGGACGCCGCAACAAACCGGAAAGGCAAAGAAAGTATTGTTGATCGGTCGAGAAGGTTTTACGCGCTCAAAATTTACGAGACGAACGAACAGTCGGGTAGTAAGCAGCAAGGAGAACAGACCAAAATTCTAATTCATGAAAATTTGAACAAGACAGTCAGGCAATGAACGGCGAGGTGTAAAGACCACAAAATTCTAATACACGAAAAGTTGAACAATTTAGTCAGTCAGCAGCGAGAATGAAAAAAGTCTAATTTAAATAACGAGAAAGTGTTCCAGTAACCAGTACGCTGTTATATCAAAAATGCAGAAAATGAACTAGTCTTCAGTCAACTGACAAAACCAATGAGGCGCATTTTCAACAAAAATCCACGAGACCTACAAATCCAGGTTGCAGTAAATCATCGAGAATCGACAAAGTTATTTTAAACCAACTAACAAACTACGCTAATTAGAGTCTGTGAACATTTAGAGTCTGTGAGTACTTAGAATCAGTGATATCCCCAAAATTGTGCACGAAAAGTTAAAATGAGACCTGGGCTGCCGTAAGTAGAAAGAAAACTTTAAAATCATTGTAAACCACGTTTAAAAGATAAACGTCAGATCGTTCTTTAATTATCGATAAAATGAGTTTTTCTTTAATTATCGATAAAATGAGATCTTTAATTATTCAGATCATTCTTTATTTCTTGATAAAAATTAAAATTGTTTAAATTCAATCTTTAGTATTATTTCTTCAGCAACAAATTTCGTCTATATTCAGACGCATTGATTCCCATATAAAGTAAATGTAATTTTTGTGATTTTGATTATATAAATTCTGCCATTATCAAACCCAGTTCAAGACCCTGAGATCCCAAATATTTTGTGATTTGAATACTTGTTTTAAAATTGTTAATAAATCTTGTTTAATAGTTTTCACGTAATAGTTCTTTTCATTTAAAAAAAACGCCATATAATTCATATCATGAATTATTGTCAAAAGATAACAAAAGCTAGTTTATAAATCATTACAATATATATATATATATATATATATATTGTACTGCCAATTAATTGTTTGAAGATATAAATCTAAATTGTTTGAGAAAATCTTTGCATCGGCGGAGTTTCCAGAACATAGCGACAATGTAGCCCACCTCTGTTCCTTTGTTGGAAGGTCTGAAAATGGCGTATGCGCGCTAAAATGCGAGACGATAGTTTAGTTCGCGGAAAGACATCGTTGAGGTATACCTGTTACTTGGTGATTGGTATTTAACGGAGTTGGTAATCAGAATTTAACAGAGTTGGTTGGTGCCTGGACATTTCTGAGGACAAAGTAAAACATTCACGAAAGCATAACGTCGAAACTTGCTAAGTAAAAGCAGTTTTGTGTCCTTAGCCGGCCAGAAATAGTAAAATTTCAGTTTGAGTCCAAAGAAGTAAAGACTGGCAAATCTACAAACCACGGAATTCACCTAAGGCAAGCAGTCAACAGATATGTAACATTCCAGCAGTTGGGAATGGGAAGTCCAGATAGATCGTTCACTAAGTGAGATATACCTCCGTTAGCTCACCTGGCTACCGATCTAGAGGATAAAGGAAGAATTAAGAACAGGAAATAGGAAAGTCGGTAACGTGAGGGTTCGGGTTCGGGTTCAACTAATTGAACCTAGGCGTAGTGGTTGGTGTTTCGCTGCACTTCAGTCAAATAAGAGTTGATGAAGAATAAAGAGATTTAATAGTTAGAAATAAAATAAAGTAAAACAAACTGGCGGATAGCACCAGGAGCCACCGACCCGTCTGGAGGTTGGATCATGACTGTCGTTCCCAAGAAGCTCTGAACAATTCGAAGACTCCTTTCCCCCTCCCTGATGATTTTTAAGTCTCCAATGAGAGCTCTTGCAGGGTGGAAGATCTCTGCTGCCGTGTGCATGTCTGCATAAGGCACTTAAAATGCTGACTTCATTAGACGCAGCGTTTTCACAGCTGCCTAGGCGGAAGGGGTGAAGATTTATGTTGTTGTGCGTATCGTTACTCACTATATCTAAAGTGATGTCTTTAACTGCATCAGCGTTCTTGCAGCTGCGCCCTCTTAGGTCCGCTATGCTGAAGAGACGTTATGATAAGAGGGCACGTGTAGACTATTATATTACATGCCCTCCCTTAAACAGGATTGGAATCGGCCGGTGTGGATTCAAATCCCTATTTAAGTTTCTATTACCTATTTAGGTATTAGTGCTTTGATTAATATTTATATTTACATCTTCCGGAATTGACTCCTTTACAATAGCTTCTATATATTTCATTGGTAGGATACATTTATAGAAGTGTGCTATCTTTTGCCGTAAGGAGGGAAAGGTTACATATAAGCAATTACAAATAAAATAACAAATGATTGCCACACACATAATTCCAAATACAATTACTACACTAAACAAAAGTATTGGCTCAGTTACGTCAGTTGCTGCAGTAGTATCCAAAAGTTTTGACAATTTCTCTATTTCTACCAGTTGTTCAGTATTATTTATTATCATCTTTAATGTCCACTTAGCTGATGGTTCTTGCGACACAACATCAGCGTAATGATTAACATCCTTTGAGTATAACGTTTGTAACTTAGGTGTAAAGTCTAGGTTTTCTTCAATAACAGTTTCTGCTAAAGAGTACAATATTATCTTTTTCGTGTATGCCTTGCACCTAGGTGGTAACGATAATTTACCGGCTCCAGATAAATTCAAAATTGTATTGGTGTTATTACAATTAACCATAAGTTTTTCCATTACTGGAGTCACATATAGAAATTCATTAGTATTAAGAGGTAAAACTAACAATTCTGCCAAAGTGATAAAATGAATGTTACAATTTTCTGGTAATGAATACGTGAAAGGATGAATTAGTGACGCAACACAATCCGTTGATTCACTGGTGAATGTGTAAATTATTACATTTTTATCACAGTAATAAACATTGTTTCTAGAAGTGTAACATTTTAGTAAATCATTTGAAGTTAATTTTACATATTTTATTCGAGTCGCATCAGTCCCTATGTATTCGTCTTTCAAGGAAATATCCACACACGCATAATGAGTTGCGTTGTACTGAAATGGAAATGTTACAAGTCTATACAACTGATATACTGTTTCTCCATGGAGAGGTACTTTAATCCTATACACTAATTGTCTGTTAAACATATATACAGTAGGAGGTATGATAGTTAATAGTTCAAAGGAAAGGTTAGTGAATGAGTCTGTTCCTATTACACCATTGATGAGGTCTTGTCTCATGCGTCTTATATTGATTAATTCGGGACGAACTGTCCCTTTACCCCCGTCGGCTAAAACATCTAAAACTAATTTTAGAAGGGATTCCAAGTCGGATATTCCTCTCTGTAATAAACTTAGATAAGAAGTTATTAATCCTACATCAGCTATTTCTAACTTTATGTTACTCAGTTTACCCCGAAGATCGGACGTAAAAGTCTCTATTTCGTCTTTTAACGTCTTTTCGTTTTCTACAATATGTTTAAAGTTGTAGTCGTATGTATTAATAGTCGATTTGGTTATTAGTAGCTGTTCTTCCATTATATGTGTCAACTTAGCTTGTTTCCTTGTTAGATTGTCAATGTGTCCATTTATTCTTTCTGCATCATTGTCCCAAATAGGTTCAGTTTAAAATGAGATAAAATATCTATTTTCTTTATATTGGAAGGGTTTAAACTAATTAAAACAAATAAATTCAAAAAATTTAATAACTTTGCGCCTCAAAGAAATTATCTTTATATCGACCATACATGATACTTAACTCATTTGCTTTAGATTTTGTCCTTGAAACACTTGAACGGTCAGTAAGTCATACCTTATCTCGTAAATAGAATTTAATACACGTATTACAACATAAATACAAAATTATTACTTCAGATTCCTTATGATAATTGTTAACTAGACCCATCATTTAGATCTACCTATTTCTCTTTCTGTCTTATCGGCGTTTTATTGGGATCTAATCTTTCCTGATAAAGTTTTAAGTGATCGGAGTGTACCCAGATTTTCGTCTTTCCACTTTCAGGTCTAATTGATCCCGTTAAATATGCCCCGTTAAAAGTTATTTAAAAGAAAATTATTTCCATAGATTTTATAACTTTTCGTAACAATTTTTATTTATCACTCGATGCGTTACTTCTGGACATGATTATACTTTTTATTCATTCAAAATATTCTTCCTTTACTTCATTTCTCAGAAATTGTACACTTATAACGCTTTTCCAAAACATCGAATATAAATTAGATGACTTATTATTAATAAACAATATATTGAAACAAATTCTGTTATCCTAACCTGAATTTTTTTTTTACATTTATACCAATTTATAGAAATACGGTGCATAAAGTACAATTAACTGTACTTTTAATTCAATCTAAATGTTCCTAGTTCTGTATATACTTTAACTGACAGTGCAGTAATTGAATAACGACAATAACAAAATATTATTGGGGGTTACGTACGTCATTTTGAATACTTTGATAGTTAAATACACATAACTCACAACACGAACCTTATACAACTCTTATTATCTCCTGAACTATTATGCAGGATACAATAGTACTTTATGACCAGCAGTATATAATGAAATTTAATAAATCTCCGCCGTCGTACATTTGAAACGCAGAATGTAAACAAATAGTCGCCATAATGGAGTTATTAAAGATGGTGACGATAATTATTTTTCCAATTATTTTGCGCAAGCATGGATAAAGTATTTCGTATTGTTTTATAATTGTCATTCGATGGAGTATTACTGAAAATATTGTACTTTTTATTCAATCAAAATATTTCTGCTTTATTTAATTACGAAAAACGGAAGTATTTCCTGTTTTCTCACGCGTGTACTGTGACGTCACGATCGCTGTGCGCGCAGTAATATTGAACACATTTGCAAATTAATTCAACTACAATTCTTTCCACATTTGTGCTAGAAAGTATTTATACGACAATAAGTAAAGACAAAATTATTAACTTTCCGTTGCTATATTTTGTTCGAGTGTCACCTAACTTAATTTTACCAAAATAAATTCTTCACGATAATTTCCCTATAGAGAAATGTTTTTTTAAATTATTAAAGCCAAAATTTACATTCTTTGTGCTTACGAGTTTTAATTCTTTGTAATTTGTAATTCTTTGTATTTGATTTATTATTTAATGATAAAGACTTTTTCACTCAATCGATTCACTTCCGAGTTTCACACTTTTATTAAGTAACTAGCTGGGTGCCCGGCGTTGCCCGGAATGTCATATATCCATAACTCCAAATTTGACTCCAATCTCGGTTGCTTTTGCGTTATTTTTATGTAATGCACTTCGCCCCCTATCCCTACAAGTGCTCACCTCCAATGCTGAAAAAGATTGAACTCTTTGACCCCAAAAAAGTTTATTTCGTAAATCATATCGTCCGTTCCAACATTTCCACCCACGTCCCCCCTCTACTGTGGGTTCAACAAAATGTTGAATGTAATAATTAAATTCAGAGATATCGATACCCCCGGAATTTATTCCAATCGTATTAACGTTATTTTCATGTAACGCCCCACGAAACCCCACCCCTAAGCTTGCTCCCCTCCATGCCGACAGGGATTGAAATTATACACAGAGAGCATCTAGAAAAATATTCTGAATTGAATTGACTGCGAAAAAAATATTAGGCGAAAACATCGGGCGATTAACATGTTTGAATAATTTCCACCCCCGTTCACACCCGTGGGGGTTAAACCGTAAGTTGAATGTCATAATTAAGGTCAGCGACATCCATAACCCCTGATTCGCTTCCAAACTCTAATATGTTTGCGTTATTTTTATGTAATGCCATTCCACTCCCAGCCCTTAAGGGTGCACCACTCCCACGCCTGAAAGAGGAGGAAATTATACACTGAGAACATGTAGTGAAATTTGATGAATTCTGTTGATCCTGAATTATATTCAATATATTGTTCTCGGAGTTCAACCGGGTTTTGCATAATTGTAGAACGCAACGTTTCGACGACTAAAAGCTCTGTCGTCATCTTCTTCGCCTAGAAGATGACGACAGAGCTTTTAGTCGTTGCATATATATAATTAACCATGAACGTTGCGTTCTACAATTATGCAAAACCCGGTTGAACTCCGAGAACAATATATTGAACAACTGCACCGGGAAAGGCTTCAATCTCTGAATTATATTGATTCGACGCAAACATCGGCCTGTTAACATGTTCAAAGTCTGTGGCACCGACTTCCTCCATACAGCCCCTCTCACACCCTCCAATCCCCGCACACACCCACGCGTTGACCATATTGGCATAATTAAACTCAGCGAGATCCATAACCCCGATTTGACTCGAATATCAGTTGTTTTATGTTAATTTTATGAAACGCCCCTCCACCCCTAAAGGTCAACCGCTCACCTGACGAAAGGGGTTGAAATCATACAAGAAAAAAAAATCTATACAATCAATATAATTAATCATATAATTAACCATGAAAAATATATATATGCAAATCTAATATTTGTCCAGTTTTCATGTTCCAAAGTTTTCACCCCGTCCACCCGCGTCCCTGGGGGTTCAATTACAATTTGAATGTTATAATTAAACTCAATGACATACATAACCTTGGATTTGTCTCCAATATCGGGTTTATTCGCGTAATTTTTCTGTTAAGCATCTTCACGCCAACCCCTAAGGGTGCTTTTTTTTACCATTATAAGGGGTTGAAGTTATACTCAGATAACATTGATAGAAGCATTATGAATCTCTTTGACCCCTAAAAATATTTATCTGTTTCAAATATCGGCTGTTTTAGCAAGTTTGAATATTTCCACGACGGTCCACCCCCACGCATAAGCGTGCTCCCCTATTATGCGGATAAAGGTTGAAGGTTGAAATTGTACACACACAACATAGTATCAATCTAATTAACATTTGAAAACATTTATTCTACACTAATAACCGCCGTGATTGCGTGTTTCAAAACTTCCACTCCTAACCACCCCCGCTCCTCGTGATTTAATGACCAATTGAATGTCATAATTAATCTCAGCGACATCCATAACCCTGGTTTTCACTCCAATCTAGGCTGCATTCACGTTATTTCCTTGTAATCCCCCCGCCACCTGAGGGTGCTCCTTTCACATGCTGTAAGGGGTTGAAATTATACTCATAACATCGGTAGAAACACTATCAATCTCTTTTACCATTAAAAATATTTATTCGACTCAAATATTTGTTTTCTTAGGATGTTAGAATGTTTCAACCCACACCCCTAAGCGGTCTTCCTTCTCACGCTGAAAGGGAATGAAAATTTACAATAACATCGGGAGAAATACTATCAACGTCAATGGCCCTGGCATTTATTTATTCCAAGCTAATATTGACGATTTAACATATTTGAAAATTTTCACACCGTCCATGATTGTCGTAATCAAACTCGGTGAAATCCATAACACTGGATTCGACTCCAATCTCGATTGCTTTTGCGTTATTTTTATGTAATGCCACTCTACACCAATCCCTAAGGGGAATTCCCCCCCCCCCTCAATCCCGACAGGGGTCAAAATTAAACACGGAGAACATGTTGAGAAATTTTATTAATTTAATTGACCCTGAAATATATTTATTCGACGCAAAAAACATCCGGTCAACATGTTTTTAAATTTCTAACCGCCACCCACCTCCGCCCAACGCCTCCTACCCTAGACCACCCCTCGCGCGTTGTGTAGATTGTCATAAATAAACTCAACGTCATCCATTACCATCGATTTGATTAGAATCTCGGTTATTTTCATGTTATTTTCTTGTAAGTTCCCTCCACCCCCACCCCTAAGCATTCTCCCCCTCGTGCCGCATGAGGGGTTGAAATTTTACACACATAACATGGGTAGAAATACTATAAATCTAATTAACCCTGAAAAATATTTATTCAACTTAAATATCGGTTGTGGTTTCTTGTTTCAATATTTCCACCCCCGTCCACCTCCACCCCTTCGGAGTTAATTTTCTAATTAAATGTCATAATTAAACAAAGCGACCTTCATAACCCTGCATTTAACTACACAATGTTTGCTGTAGGAGTCAAGTGGGTCCTTGTGGTTTTTAATCAAGTAGGAAAGAGAATTAGTAGATCTGTAAATGATGGATATTTGATATTCTTTAAATAAATTCGTCGAATTTGTGATGTAGAAATTTTTAATAAGGGAGTAAGATAAAATAGTTGGACTGAGGTGATAAGAGACGAGTGACAGTAGGACATTGGAAAAGAAAAACAAACATATATCCAGTACCTTAAGAGGGTCAAAACTACTCCGGGTACTTTTTTCAGCCACGTCTACCTCCATATGCAACATAAAATTATAATCGACACTAATATAGGTCTTCTTTGCATTACTTTTTATGTAAACCCCTTCCACCACCAACCGTACAATAAGGGTACTTCCATCCACATAAAAGTTCTTGAATGATATTATCCAATTAAGCGACACCGAAATAGTTTTATTAAAAATGTTCGCAAACCACAATTTTTAGCGTCGAATAAAACTATTTCGGTTAAGCCCCCTCAGTATTTATTCCTGGATCGTAAGTAACACGTGTAGAAAGTTTGGTTTATGGATTTAAGATTTTAAACTGAAATTTGTGTTGTCGTCCCCTTTTACCCCCACTTCTAGGGGCTGAATTACATCTTAATCAATATGGTTAAATGTAAGAATTAAACTCTATGTAATAAATTAACATATAACCTCCCCCTCCATTAGAGGTTCTGCCTTCCCATGCTGTATGGAGTTGTAATTATACACTAAAACTTCTAAAGAAGAAACTATTAATCTCATCGCCCTCGAAAACTAAATTTTCGATTTTAAAAACGACCGTTTTAGAATGTTGTAAAATTTCTCCCCCACCCTCCATACTTAGGGGCTGAACTACAACTTAACTGACTTAGTGAATGTCAAAATTAAACTCATTGACTTCTGTAACAATGGATTTGACACCAATCTCTGTTATTTTGCTTTATTTTGATATGTAACGCCCCTCCGCTCTCTCCCTTATTTGTTATTTAAGGGGTTGAAATGAAACTCTAAAAACATATGAGTAGAAACTATTAATTTCATAGGTCCCGAAAAGTAATTAATCGACGCTAAAATCGACCGTTTTACCATAATTTGAATTTCACACTCTAAGAACGATACATTTCACAAACAAATGATTTTTTTTGACTGTTATTAAGGTACTTATTTATTTAATTATTAAATTAATTATTATTTCAGCCTGGAAGTAGCTATCCATCGAAATACGGAGACAACCCGGAAAGACTTCGAACTCCTACTAATTATTATACTTTTTACACAGACGTTTTATATTTTAATTTAATTGCTATAGGGCGAAAATATTAAAATGTATTAAGACAATACACAATGATATTACTAATGAACACAATACAGGAATATGACTGTTATAAATATATTCCTATACTAGAATTCAGTGCTTAGTCATCTTCGAAAATAATTTTTTTAATAATTACTTTTTATTCGTCTTCCTTTTATATTTTTACTTTCAAAACAAGCGAGTGAAGAAATATGACAGGCGGAAGGCTTATGTTCAAAGGAAAGTAAGGACTTACTGTATTTTTAGCCATCAAAGTGACTATTGCAGATACTCCTCTAGCGTAAATTGAATTCCCCCATATAATACAAGGTTTATAGTGTAACTTCGGCATTGAATTTCATTGGAATTTAGTAACTAAAGAGTTCAGTTAAGGAACTGAATATATTTCTTCTTAGTTAATATTAGAATTTATATTCAAATAAATTTGAGGGAAGTGACATAGTTGCGCATGTAAATTAGTTTGTTGACTTTATTCTTATCAAAAACTTCTTAATAGGCTTGTTTCTATATAAATAATATGCCCTAGGAATTGTTCAACATGACTTCAGTTAAGAAATAATGACGCTATTGAATACTTATATTGATGCAATACATACTCTTATTGTACTACTTGAGCTCTTAAATAAACTCTATCCTGACTCCTCTCTTTTCTAAGAACATCTACTTAATACTTGTTACACCAATTGCTCACTGAAAGATAGAAATGCTTATGAATTACACAGAATTTGTTCTTAGTCATTAATAGGGAAATGGCTGAGGAGTGCCGGCACAGGCAGAGAATCACATTTATTTAGGCGCATGTAAACAAATACAGTTTGAGAAATAATATTGTCACTCTATTTGAGATGAACGAACATGGATGTTCTCATCTAAATAGTTTTAAAGCCTCGAAAGGAACTCAACCCTACAACATAATTTATACGTATTTTGTAGCGTGTGCTACTGCAGAATCTCGTAAGAGAAAGGTGCGTTATTACTTAAAAACAAATGTATCATAGTGTAAAGACATTACTCTGAGTAAGATTTTCGTCATTTCGTTCCAGGCGATATCTTGTTTCTGTCAAATGTGCCATTATGTGGGACCTAGACTACACTCTTGTCTACATTGTATTTATTTTGGATGTATTATGGGTGGTCACATGCAAGAGCACGCAAAAGTTAAGAAACATTTTTTAGGTAATTATTTAATGAATTTAGAAATAGTTTTAATTTGTGAATGATTTATAACACACTCAAAAAAATGTTTGTTACAGCAATGGAATTGACTTATGGGACAGTCATGTGTTTTCATTGTGGAGATTACGTATATGACAAGGACTTTTCAGGTATTGCTATGAAAAGAGATGCTGAATCAGCAAAGGAAAGGGGAGTATATCTTGCCTATCACTCATGGCAGCCAAATTATCAAGATGTAGAGGCTCTTCGAAATAATCCACAGCGTAGACAGATTCTAGAAAATACCACAATAGGTGAGATTGAGGTGTAATTAATTACCAAGTTAAATATTATTGTAATTAGTAAGTATTTTGTCTTGCAATGGCCAACAATTTATGAGTTGTAAATGCATGGTTTGTATGGTTCGTTCAAGGAAATGCTACATTGATCTACATTTGTGTTTGATTTATCCATGTAAACATCATTTAACTCTTATCATTTCCTCATTTTGTTAGACTTCCGTAACTTCTAATGTGTGGTGTATGTAGAAATCATTTAAAATCCATTCCTGGCTTTTCTTGGTGAGACATATATTTTCTGTCTGTATCACACTTATTTTGTTTAGTGAAGAAGCTTGAACTGAAGAAAGCCTAATATTACTTATATTACTACAATACAACCCCGGTTTACAGAACTAAAGGGGGTGAAGCTGTCTTGGATAACAATTTTTTCAGTTAAACCATGATCATTGAATGCTATAGTATTTTATATTGTAATTAAAGTACGTATTTTTGAAACATCAAATTAATTAAAAAATCTCTTTGTAGGCTCACTTATGTTCTTTATTAAAGTTTTTAGGATTGCATTTGTAGCATTCGAATTACTTATGCTGGATCTGCAGAGAACTTTTCTCCAAATACATTAAATTGCTGTATCTGTTTTTAAAGCTATCTAACCACCCAGAACTTGCACAAAAATATTTTCCTTCCTCACCTAACAACTAGGTAAAAAATTTATCTTTTTCTTGCAGTATCATTTTGTCTTGTCAAAGGTAAGCCTTTTCTCATTGTTGGGTGATCCAAAGTTCAAGAGCTTCGCCTTTTTCAAAGTTGGACATTTTCACCCTCAAATTACTTTCATGCACTACAGTATTAATTTTTGGAATTGCAATTTTCAGATGCATTTTAGATAACACTGGTTTCGGTTGATCCGAATTCGGTTAACCAAGGTTGTACTGTATTTGCTTTCTGTTATGTGACTGCAATTATGCCTTTTGCTTAAGGTTGTTCTTGTATACATAATTATTTGCAACAATATATCACACTGATGTGTCTCCATACATTAACATCACACAATATTGTATAAGGGAGAGATGTGTACATTATGAAAGTTTATTGCTTCAAATGATCTTTATAAATCTCTCTATATTGTAGCCAATAAATCTATTGATTTTTGGATTTTTCTACATTTAGTATTTGAGTTTACTTATCTGAAATGGTTCTTCAGTATACTGGAATCTTCTATGTTGTCCAATCAATTGAAAAATTTGGTTATGTATGATTTTTTCCTAATACAAACTACTTTCAGATTCAGTGGAGGGTGCAGTAGCAAAACCCTAATGATTGCAAACTGGATAAACACTCTTTTGAGAACAATCCTAATTTGAAGATTTTTTTATTATTATTTCAGAATCTGTATGATTATTGCAAGAAAAGCTTTATTGTATTACTCTCTTCTACATCTGCTAATGAGAAATTCAGACTAATAATGCAACATCCAATAAAATTTATTATTCTTGTCCAAGTCAAGTTATATGAGTTATTATTGAATATTTTATTGAAACTTAATTAGTAGTGGTAGTTAATATATGCTGAATGTTGGACAAGGAAAAGCAAAGGGCAAAATTGTTTGTGGCATTTTCTTACACTAATTATTAGCAGTATATTTGACTTTGCTTTACCATGAAATTGGTTCATATCTGATTTATATAATTTTATTACTTTCAGGTCTCCGAGGACTCATTAACTTAGGTAACACTTGTTTTATGAACTGCATAGTTCAAGCTTTGACCCATACTCCTTTACTTAGAGACTTTTTCTTAGCTGGAAAACATGTTTGCCAATTCCGTGAACAACCAGGTCGATGTCTTGTATGTGAAGTATCAAGATTATTCCAAGAGGTATATTTTACCTTTAAATAATTGACAATTTTATATTATGATTGTTCCACTACTCACGACATTAATTTATTTCTCAAAGAGTTTACACCTCTCTGTCATCTTTCCTCGTCTATAATGTTTATTATGGGAAGAATGGAAAAATTTCTCTGCCAAACCTAACCAATATAATAATTGAAAGAGATAAATTGTAAAATTTAATTTTGAGGAATTAAAATGACTTGAGTTAATAAAAATTATAATGTACTGTTAAATAGTTTGAAGTCAATTTATTGTCTTCATTGTATTTATTTGAAAGAATTTTATGGAACCATGCGAAATTAAACTTAATACAATTATAGGTTATAGAATCTGATACACAGCTTGAAGGCTCAAGCAAAAGTCTAAATGCTTCAATTACTGAACAATTCATTTTCTAACCATTTGTATTCCTTAGCATTTACAGTCCATATTTATATGAATTTATGTATGTTATGTAATTATGTAAAATTTATTTTTAGTTAATGTTTTTCATTTATTTTTTTATGGTATATAATCAATAATAAATTATTGCAGTTCTTACAAATTAATTTTAATGTTGTGTTGAAATGTGTTCTTATTATGAACAAAATCATCTTTAATCATTAAAGATTTTCACTTTTTTCAACATAGTTACAATTATGGTATATGACAGATGTGAAAATTTCATGCAAATGGATAAATATTGTTTTTTGAAAATTATGATAATTTTTTCCCATCACATGGATTGTGCTGTGAAAATAAAAGCATTATTTTTTTAAATTTTTACAAATTGATATTGGCCATTTAAATGCATGGATAGTGTGAAATCTTTGATTTCAGTTCTACTCTGGCAAAAAGGCTCCACTTACCTTGCATCGTTTACTACACCTTATATGGACACATGCACGCCATCTTGCCGGCTATGAGCAACAAGATGCACATGAATTCTTCATTGCTGCACTAGATGTTCTTCATAGGCACTGTAAGGGCACTAATTCACTTCCATCTACCAATCCACATTACTGCAATTGCATTATTGATCAGATATTCACTGGAGGCTTGCAATCAGATGTCGTGTGTCAAGCATGCAAGTAAGTTATATCTACTCATCTAATAAGAGGCGAGCTGTTTTTATTTATTTAAGTAATACTCAAATCCTTAAGCATAATAATGACTAAATAGTTAAGAAAAATGATAATTTCTAGATTATAATTTAATATTTAGGAATTAAACAAGATCGATTCAAACTATTAAATTTCTCAAATTAAATTTAGTTTGGCTAAATTTTAGTTTGGCTTGCAAGAATTTACCTGTAATGATCTTATTTCAGTGGTGTATCAACTACAATTGATCCATTCTGGGACATTTCTCTTGATTTGGGACCAGCAGCTGTTGTTTCTCCAAGTATATCTAATTCACAAGAAGGCAACACACACCCAGCACAATCTAAATCGGGCCAGGAGCCAACATCTCTTGTGGATTGTTTAGAAAGATTTACTCGAGCTGAGCACTTAGGCTCATCTGCTAAAATAAAATGTAACAATTGTCAGAGTTATCAGGAATCAACAAAGCAGCTTACAATGAAAACTTTGCCAATTGTAGCAAGCTTCCATCTTAAGGTGGGCATATTTTAAATGTGTAAAAGGTTTTCATCTATTGAATAGAATCGTATTTAGTTGGGTATTTTTTGTATCTGTTTGGTTTTATGGGTAAGAACTACCTTGTTTTTCATAGTTTTTTTTTATTACACATTAACCAAAAAAGAAGCTTACCAGAATCACAACTCAAAATATAGAAACAAAGAATACAAAACTACTTCCCTCTTTACAATGCTATCACAATGACATTTATGCAGCAATATTAAAATTAACATACCCCTGTAATTTTCATTTCACTGAAACACCTGTCTTTTGTAAAGTTTTAAAGCAGAAATTATAATTACTTAGTTAATCAAGTGACTTTATATTTTTATAATTGTTCAAATTTAGTAGAATTGAAAGCAAATTAACTATTTGTTGGTTGCAAAGTATTCAAGTATAAAATCATATCATCATTGATAATAATGTTGGTTGGTTTTCTGCTGAATTCTTTGAGAAAGCTCTTCAGAGGCATCAAGGCTTTTTGTAGCTTCAGCTTTAGTAATTGATGTTGCAATATTGAGCTGCCGTCTTGATGCCCAGGAGACAGGATTGTATAATACAATGAAGCATGTGATACTTGTTTATGTTTGCTCATCTCTTCCATAGTCGGCATCAGAATAACCTACTAGGGTGTTCTCCAAACCTTTGTTGCATAACAAATAAGATATTCCAGTATTTTTGGTTCCATTTGTGTGTCCCAAATATTCTTTATAGATGGGCTTTTCCACATAATGTCCACACACTCCAACAACATGAGCAAAGTCATATTACATTTTTGTTTACAGATATAAAACATTTCCCACTGCGTATTTGCAGGAAAACATTATTTCTTTCCTCTTGGTTTCTGGAAGATGGGGATTTTCCCACAAGAGGTGTCAACATTGGTTTTGAGTCACTCAATTTTCATAATGTCCCTGCACCAATTTCAGCTTCTGGTCAGAAATTTCAAAATTTATTTGTAAATAGGTTTCCAAAATTTTCAACATTTGGTCTGCAATTAGTCCATCTACAACTGGGCATGAAGATAGAGCATTCATAAATACACATTAATCAGTCTTAAGTTATTGAAGTTTTTGCAAAAAATCTGTGATCCACTTATTCGATTGAGCATACATTGATTTTTTTCTTACAAATCTTTGTTCTGCCTGTGTAACATTCTGGTAGTTCCATGTACAGCCCTTTTATGACAGTCTTCACATTGAATTTCATCAGTTCATCATTTTGTTTTGCATCATAGGCCATCATTCTCAGGGCCTTAGTGCTGACAGCGGGACTAAAGATATAATTGTTTTCCACTCCAGCTAGCAGTGGACAGCCTCTGACTACAAGGTGAGCTTTGAATTACCCATCATCTTTCACTCTGAACACCCATTGAGTTGTGAGAATTTTCTTGTTCTTAGTTTTACCACAGTCAATAAGTTTCCAGGTTTGATATTCTTTATCTGCCACCATTCTATAGCTTCTAGCCAGCTAGACTACTATCCAGTAGTGGCCTCTCCATATGTCAGACGAACATAGTCATTTAATGTCTCCGTTTTTGTTAATGTTGTACCGCTATATCTGGCTTGTGTATGTGTACTTTGGTTTTTCTAATATTTTTTATTATTCGCACTAATTCTCCCTCTGTTACTGCGGATAATCATGAGTCTACTGTAATTTCAGATTGGATGTCAGGTATTTCATGTAACCTCTTTACAGCTGGCATGCACTCCAAACAGGACATTGGACTTCAATTCAACAAATAAGTCTCAGTATAGAGAGCTCCCTAAATTGACATATCAAGGTTGGATTCCAACAATAGTTCACAAGTCTTTAACATCAACATCTGCTTGATGCATTTTGGACACGTATTGAGCTTTGTCATATGTGAAATAGTGTAATCTAGCACTATTCCTTTCTCCAATTGTTCCAAATGTTTGAAGTACAGGGTTATTCAAAAAGAAGGAGCAGATTTCAAAAATTTATTTCTTCAATATTACAAACGACATAAACATAATTCCAACATTCCTGGACAGAGAAAAGTTCAACTTTTCATGCACTCAATATGAGCAAAACGGTGGCTCATTTCTGGACACACGAATCTGCTAGTCTCTAGTTATGAAATTAACAACTTCCACAATTTGATGTCTCAGATCAGGCATAGAAGGGACATCCCCCCCCCCCCAAGATAATAAGGGAGTAGGGGCTGGTGACATGGTAGGCCACAGTCATCAAGAACAATCATGAACTATTTCTTCCCATTTCATGTTTTACATTCAAATTCACCAAGGTCAGTGTAAATTACTCACAATGGTTTTGGGAAAGCTTTTCATTTTTAACACAAGGTTTCTTTATTTGCTTAGCTTTCTGACAGACATCACAGACCAGTTTGTCTGAAGAGCTGGAACTTATTTTAAATCCAATGGACATTTTGGAAAACTTTTCTGCTTTCTTGAAATCAGATGTTCTAATTTTTTTATATAACAAGTGGTGACCTTGCCTCAGAAGAAATGTATGCACGTTTGTCTAAAATTGGCAGAATTTCAAGTATGAATTGGTCTTCTTTCCAACAAGGACTACTTTATTATTAAAAATGATTACTGCATTGTTGGAAAACATGACTTTGTCGGTGTTTATTGTGATAGCTGGAACACTGAGTAGATTCTCTCAAGTCCAGGAATATAACAGACATTTTTAAGATTGCAATTGGCTGTCACTATTTCACCAAACACTCATTCACCCTTTTTGGAAGTACTTATGACTCAGAAAATGCATTGTTTTTCATTCAATAACTTTTTGTTACCAACTGTGTTTTAGGTACCTGCAGAGTGTATAACAAAAACTGGCCTTTCACAACACAGAAATGCACTTGTTTCCTCAACACTTTATTTGTAAACTTACTTTTTTAGCACTAATTGTTGTTGGTAATTTCTTCTTGAAAATCAATTTATTTCCATGTGATTTGTCTTCAGAAAGTACAAGAAGGCTGCTTTTAAGGCATCCTTTTGTTATGATTTCAGTAACTGCACAATAGAGCATTTTGTCCCTTATCAAACATACATTGATCCCAATCCCATGCGGTTGTAAAATGAGGCTGAAAACCTTTGTAAAGTTGGCATAATACATGAAAAGAGAATTTTGTCATCAATTTCTTTATAAAACAATCAAGTTTGTATTTGTGTCTTTGTACGAATCATATTTAAATTGAAGAAGCTTGGATTTGGTTCCTTATGAACAAAGTCTTCGACTTTTTGTACATAGCTGCTGCAGTATTGCACTTTATGACTTGGATCTTTAATTTCTTATCAATTGTAAAAACTTGGTTTGGCAATGTCTTGCTCCCATATTGTTTTTTTCTTTTTCTATTGCATCCTCGACAAATTTATTTTTGCCAAACACAACATAACTGATTGACAATACATATATCTAAACACTTATATCTAACTTCCACATAGTGAAGTTATTTTGTTCAACTAATGTTTCCACAGCATTTCAATTGCATTTTGGTGGACATATGTGGTTTCTTAGCCATAAGGAAAGAGTTAAGGTATCACATTTCATGTGTCCTAGTTTCATGAACATTTAGTAATGTCTTTTGTGTTATATGAGGTAGAACTCCTATGTTTTTAGATTTCTGTATCTTAAATATTTAATTTTCCAGAGATTTGAACATTCCAGTCGCCTGCACAAAAAAATTTCTACATTCATAGCATTTCCTGAACATTTGGACATGACTCCTTTTATGTCACATTGTCGTAATCACAACTATAATAATAATAGTGGTGGCAACAACGGTTTTAGAAGTAATATCTTAGCAGATAACAGGTAAGAACAGATTATATAATTCATTTAAATAATAGTTTTAGTATTTTTGATTTATTTCTATTATGAATAAATTACCATATTAGTTCCTTTCATCTAAATCATATTCTTTGAAATTTTCTTTATTACATAAGCAATATCTGGATTTTAACCATCATGCATGCTCATTTAATTGCTACCAATTTTTTAATATACACAATAGTTTTTTAATAGTAATTAAAAATAATTTGTACTAATCCGTTTAAAAAAATGTAAGCTGGAGAATGAACAATTAAAAGCATACCATGCTTTGTTTTTATCTCTCAGTGCTCCTTGCAACTTTTTTCTTTAATTCTGTTAAAAAAAAACATTATCATAAGCAAATAATTTTTTTATGACATGCCACATTTTGTTGTATATTGTGATTTTCAATTCAGGATTTATTTAACCTGCAAGGAGTGGTGCACACTAAACTTTCACATGGGTGAAACTCACCATATTTTTTGTATTGTCTCCTCTACTGTCAACGAATCGTTGACTGAAATTTGGACTTTATCGACCTTGATATTTTGTCTGTATAATGATAAAACTTTTTTTAAAATATTTTCGATCAGAAAGACAATATATTGTTGATTTATCTCTCCTTATAGTACTTGTCCGGAATCAAGAATGTTTTTTCATCACTTGCAGCATCGTCCCTAAAATGGGTCGAAGTGGAAGATTTGTGTTCATAAAGCAATAAATTGTCTTCAGATCCGCTATCCGCGTTTAACAAAATATATTCAATTTCTTCAAATAAAAAATCTTTAATCAACATTTGTACTTGTTCCAGCCATTTTTCCTTAGCAATATAGTAAATATTTCTAAAGACAATCTATGTTGATGATCAAATACTTTCACAAGGAGTAGCGTGCAGGGTATAAAGAACCCAGAAGGTATAAATTGCTTGGCAATTCCAAGAATTAGCATTCCAAAGTGTGAAAGAAAGTTACATTCTGAAGCAAAGTGATGTACTAATAGTTACCGACAAGGATTTGATTCCAGCACTACTGCAAACTCAAAATTTTTCAATTTGAATATCTGTCTGGTCCAAAATACACACGTGCCACATCTCACAGGTTAACCACTTGATTAGAATTAGTTTTCAATAGGAATTACAACTTTAACACACAAAGATTCCTTTAATTTTTTTAACCTCATAAATGATAGTTTTGTATATTATTTTTCTTAAAGTTACATAATGAATCTTGATATCCTGAAAAAAAAATTGTGTGCCATTCAAATTGTTACTATGTATACTATTATAGCTTTTATATAAGATGATATTCTGCTTTTCTTTGTATGAAAGTTTTTATTACTTTCATCATATACTTCAAATGCTGTTTAAAAGTTCTGTATGACTGAAACTTTCCTTGGATGCTCTTGACATAGATACAGGAATATAACTGGTGGAGGTAGTAAAGCATGCAATGTTTGCAGGAGGAATGCCTGTCAGGCTAAACCAGCACAAACTGTGAGAGGATCAAAACCTGACAAATAAGGAGGATAATGTGCATAATATCTCTGTGTAATACTTTTTTTCTGTTTTGATTCAGATGAGGTTAATAACTATCTACATAAATGTTTGTTAAAGCAATTCTGCTTCTAGGTTTAACACTTCAGGACATGATTAAACTGTGTTGTACAATAGATCTTGTAAATATTTTGCAAATGATTCCCACATCTGACAGCCAGCAGCCTTAGCTCAGGGGTACAGAAATGTAGGCTTGTATTCATTTTTTATTTGTTTACATCTTTCAGTTCTAGAATTTTCTGTTACTGGAATATTTTACGACTGTATTAATAGTAATGTACCTCGAATCAGAGGAGAGTGATATCGTAGTGTGAGCTGCTATACAGTACATAGGCGTTAAATAAACGCCTATTACCGCTATCAGTGTGTGTTATTGTATCAACCGATCCTCGAGAAACGTGACATTTCTCGTGGAGTAGGGGAGGCGTGGTCTCTGGCACCTTATTCGCCAAATAGTGAGGGAAGAAATTCAGCTCGCACTATCCCTATCTGACGACGCAACTCAGCCGGAAACAATTAAAGACGTAATCAGGGAGGAAGTAGAGAACATCTTGGCTCCAATCTCCACGCCGACGTCCTCTTGGAGAAAGGTCGTTCTTAGACGGAAGCCTAGCTATGCAGAAGTTTTTGCCCGGCTAGAGCAAACTTGCTCCACTAGGAAAACAGACCTGTACACTGTGGCCTTCCTGGACTCGTTTTAAGGTACTGCAAGGAGAGGAGACGAATGTTCGATGACGTCAGAACTAGAAGGAGACTAGATGTTTACGACGGCGCACACCATTATGACCAAGCCGACCAAACTGAAGTATTTCCCGGATGATACAGGTCATCATCGCCGCATCCCCCTGCAAGAAAAGGACGAGATCTCCGTCGCCGTTCAGACGCTCCACCGCTCACCTAGCCGAAATAACCAGGAAAACTAGACGAGGCGACCTTCCCTGGAGGTGAGGCCGTACGAGAAGAAAATTCTCCGTCCACGACCGTCGCCAAGATGTCAGGAAATTATATCGACGAAATCTTATATCACAAGTCGGTAGGAGCTCTATTCGATTCTGTCGCATCTTTCTTTATTTCCGAGACGTTTCGACGACAATTGAAGAAACTAAAGATCTTTGACGACAGAGGTACTGTTATAAAAGTAGCAATTGGCAAATTTGTGCAACCAGCTGGAAGATGTACCATCCGACTGAACATTAATAACAGAATTGAGCCATTCGAATTAATCGTCCTGCCCCAGTGTAGCAACGACGTCATCATTGGATGGGACTTTTTGAGGAACTCTCAAGCCGTAATTGACTGTAAATGTTTGGAGCTTTTGCTAGATAAATTACAAGCCACCGTCGAAGAAAGAAGAGCTACGGAACTGTGGCAGTTATCTGTACTTGATGATGTGACTATTCCTGCGTCAGCACAGGATTCCATACACCAATTAGCCAAAAGGCTTACTGAGTATCACCAGTGGAACGACACATTATTCAAGAAGAAGTGGATGAAATAATTGGCCCAGGAATTGTTCAGCCATCACAGAGCCCGTGGTCATCGCCCATTGGCCTTGTAAAGAATGAGGATGGAACTTGGAGATTCTGTGTTGATTATAGAAGACTTAACAATATCATGAAAAAAGACATTTATCCGCTACCGAGACTCAACGACTGGATTGTCTTAATGTAGCAAAGTTTATCTCTATCATGGACTTACACTGCATATTGCATACTGCCAAATAGAAGTAGACGAAGCCAATCATTACACCAGATGGACTACGAATTCAAAGTTATTCCGTCTGGGTTATGTAATTTCACCGGCAACTTTCGACGGCTGATGGACAACCTACTGCGCCACTTGAAATGGACAATGTGCCTGTTTTATTTAGACATCATAGTCTTTTTGGAAACATTCACCGACCATCTGCATCAACTACGAACTGTTCTCGAGTGTCTGAAATTTAACTCAAGAAGTGTCTATTTGGCGTAAAGGAGATCAAGATCCTTGGCCATCTCATCTCGCGAAAGTCCTGATCCAGAGAATGCAGAAATGTAGGCTTGTGTTCAAGTCCCACTCACCACAACCATTTTTTATTTGTTTACCTTTCAGTTCTAGAATTTTCTGTTACTGGAATGTTCTGTACTAGAATATTCCACGACAGTATATATAGTAATGTACCTCAAAGAAGAGGAGAGTGATATCATAGTGCGAGCTGCCATACAGTACACCAGCATGAAATAAACAGCTATTACCACTATCTGTGTGTTATTGTATCAACCAATCCTCGAGAAATGTGACAATATCACATAATGAGTGACATTATCATGAAACATATTCAAGACTCTTCTCATAATTATGTTTGTGTTGGGGTAAAATGGAGAAGAAGAAATCCTTTATGAACAAGATGCTTGTTTCTGGTTTTATGGGTGTACACAATCTGATGTGTAATATATATTTTGTTTATCTGACATATTTTAATCTCTATACTTCCTAGTAAAGAAAAGTGGTAATACTTATCCTCAAGATTCTGGTATTTATAAGTTGCTACTAATATAAAATTAACAAAAATTGTAATTTCTAGGTATTCCTTATTTGCTGTGATAAATCATTCAGGTTCCCTTGATGCTGGCCATTACACTGCCTTTATTCGTCAGCAACATGACCACTGGTTTAAATGTGATGATCATCTTATAACAAAAGCTAATCTACAAGAAGTTTTAGATAGTGAAGGGTAAGTTGAAATATAATGTAAAATTTTGAGACAAAAAAGCAATTTTTGAATATTAATACCAATTGTTTTTAAAATGACACTGCATACATCTATGTTTTATGAAAGACAGAACAAAGTAATGGTTTGGAAATTTGCAGAAGCTACATAATTTTTTACCTACTATTTATAAACTAAAGATTCTAATTTTGCAGCTATAATGTTGGAAAATCGTTTCAGTTATCCCTTATTCTTGATAGGTATTCCATTGTGGTACTGTATTATTACAGTTGTATGTAATATCAGATAATTCTTCTGTAAGAGAGTGCAGCCCCCACTTATTTTGTTTATTTAAACATGATAAATTAGCATATAAGAATCCATATTACACAGGACATTATTTTTTTTATACTACAGTTACTCTTGTATGCTACAAGTATGTATGGGATACACCTATAAGTTGTAAATTCTGTTTTGGCCAGGACACATTTTATTGTGTTTTATTGTCTTCTCTGATTTTTATTTATAAATATTTAACTCACATAATTTTATACTCTCTCAGTTCAACATACTTATTTAAAAATACTTATCATTTGGCATCTGATGTTAAATTGTAAGAACTTTGACATTGATAACAGACTATTGACAATGTTTTGAAAATTAAAGTTGTTATGTTTCAACCTGTCTGTAGCTCTTTGTCAAAAACTGATTGTATATCAACTGCAGTTAGAGAGTAAAAATGAGATACAAAAATATAAAAACAAAGATGACACATGACAGAGATCCTGCAGTAAAAATTCATTGTTCAAACAAGAATTTGTGGCCAGCCAGCGGCACTCAGTTTAGACATTTTCTCCTGATAAAGAGGGCTCAGGTAATATTCTCTCACCTCGGCCAGACTGGACTAACAATTAATTTCGGGTAAGTCAACTTCGCTGTATCTCTTTCCTATCAAAATGTGTTATTTAAGCAAATTGTGATGAGATCAAATTAAATAACACAATTAGATAGGAAAGAGAGACAGTGAAGTCAACTTACCTGAAATCAATAGTTGGTCCAGTTGAGCAGAGGTGACAAAATAATACAATTTTTTGAGGGCCTGAGCCCCCCCCCCCCCCCCCTTGTCAGGAAGAAAGGTCTGAACTGCATGCCTGCCAGGCATGAATGTATCAATTCAATATATGCTTTTATATATTTAAGCTCTTCTTATGACCTAATTTTGACCACCAATATTTAAGTGTAAATCATAGTTTATCAACCATGAAATGTCTAATTCATATATGACATTCTGTAATAAATTAAAATTCCCTTACTGTCCAATATTGTATTATTCTGAAAGATTGTGCATAAATGTAAACTAAGGAATAAATAATTTTGCTCTCTGTTTTCAGATATCTTCTGTTTTATCACAAAGAATTTCTTGAATTTGAATGAATATGTTCATAAATGTTTCATGTGCAGTATTAAGTAGTTCAAATTATGAACTTATAAAATTTGGGATAAGACAAAATAATATATTTTCGGGAACACATTTTTTTAAAAAAATGTTCGGTGACTGAGCAGTTTGAAGTGATTTTGTTGTAAGTCCATTTTCTATAAGGCTGGTGAAATGTTTTACTTGTGTTGTGAATTCAGATTAACAAATATCCATTTGATGCTATTGGGTAGAAATAAAGTGGCAATTGACTTCCAACATTATTGGTACTTAACTTGTTAATAGCTGAAATATAGATGTGATATTGTGATAAGCAATATATGGTTGACTACTTTCATAAAGTTGCAGATTTTTTTTTTGTTGGTCATTGCCATTTAAAAGATAAGTTCAAATTTTTTATTTGAGGTAATTTATTAAATAATGCTCAATTATTAATTAATTGTCTTGTTTAGACAGATCATGTTAACTATTTTAAATATTGTATGCACGTTTTAGTGTATGCTTAAAGCTCTAATTAGACTATTAAAACTGGAATTTGGTATGTTTATTGTATTTAGTGAAGGGTTAATATTGGTGTAATGAAAGGTACTTTATAATTAACACAAGTGATTGTGTGAATTGAATTCAGTAAGTAACTAAATACAGTATGTTTCAATGTAGAAACTTATATATAAACATTGGTTTCATTTGGCTTTTTAGTTGGTTTTAAAATTTCATGAAGAGAAATATTGTGGACTAATTTAAATTGCTAATAATTGCTGATATTTGTGTAATGAATTGTACTGTAAATTGTTTTAATCATTTCCACAATATTTGGTTTTCATATTTCTGAATTCTCAGTGGCCAAATTTTGTAAAATTTGAAAGATAACTAATTTATGTAATTCTGGAATATACCATCAAATTTTATTAAATTAATGAAGAAAATGTGTGACAATTTTTAAAAAATAAATATACCCTATTGCTCTGAGCCACAATAGCCTTATTATTGAACTCAATCACTTTGATTGATATAGAATGTAAAATAAACCTTCTATCATAATTGCCATTTTTGTTGTCAAAAAATTATTTCTACTTAAATACATTTAATGTATCATGGCCATAAGTCAGAATTTATTAAACTGACATTAAAATTTACATTTAGTACAAAACAAAGTACTTATTATGGCTATGATACATTAATTATATTTATTTTAATACAAGTCAGAATAATTTCTCGATTATATTTATGATTTATACTTAACATATACTTCGTCTTTAAATAAATAGAAATGGATTGAAGTAGGTTCCACATACAAATACATGGAACAATTTCAATAAAACTTTGACCCATTACTTACAATCTGGGACAAAGATACCCCTAGAGGGTGGTATATTAAAACATAAAAAAATTGCTAGTATTATCATCAAATAAGTAGTATTAAGGATGTCTGCAATTAATACTGTCACATGCAATGTAGGTTTGTGTCTCATTTCCCCAGCATGGGAGTGGAGCACCAGTAGGGGTAGTAGTAACAAAAAGTAATGCCAATGCCAAAACAGCCCAAATTAATGTAAATTCCACATGTGTATGTCACATATTTCAATGCTGACACACCCTGTCAAAATGACTGAGATTATTGTCTTATTTCGTGGTTTTGGAGCTCACCATCTTCAAAACTGACATTCAGTATGCTGGTTAAGTGTAACGTTTTCTCAGCGCTCTCGGAGAGTACTCTCAGGCATTCAACAAAATTAGCTGAGAGTAATATGGCCAAAAACAATATAAAATGCTTGCAAGATTTATTTGACAAACATGTTTACATTTATTTTACAAACATTTACAACATTATCATGAACTAATTCAATTTCAAATAATGTCTCTCCTTGAGCAAGGGTAATTACTAAGGTGAATAAGAGTCTATAGACATGCAGCATTCTGTTGGTTCAAACAACTTCTTTACAAAACATATTTTATTTGAACAATAAAACAAAAATATTCTCAGAACAAAGGTAATAAATAAGTTTCACATAAAAGATAATATACAATTATATTAAATATCAAATGCAGTTTTTTGACTAATACCAGACAAAATTTTTATTTACTTCTCACGACAATGTTTCAGACCTTCCTCAGGTCTTCCTGCGAAGTAATTGTACAAAATAAATTTGTATTATCAAGAAGCCAATGAATTTATAAAAGTGGTTGAACAAAAATTATTATACTATTAATAAAAAAAATTAAAAAACACTCACCTAAATATGATAAATGTTAAATTATTTTCATATCCTATTGAAAAAACACAAACTTATGAAGTTTTTCCGAGGGACTTATTCACAAACTACACACTGTAGTCTGTGAACAACTGCCTCAGAAAAACTTAAGTTTGTGTTTTTTCAATAGGAGGATGTAAAATTGTATATTATCTTTTATGTGAAACTTATTATTACCTTTTTTATACTGTTTTTGGCCATATTACTCTCAGCTAATTCAAATTTTCTTGAATACCTTAGAGCGCTGAGGAAACGTTTACACTGGCGAGAATGAAGCAACAATGCAGCTCCCCCTCCACTTTTGGCGAGAACTCTCAGAGGCCTTTACACTTGCGAGTTTTTCTCTCGAGAGTCAAAAACTCGCACGTGTAACCGCACGTTTACTCCGCATTTATAATCGACACATAGTCGCTTGTTGAAACGCGTGAAATGATTCCTGAAACTTCCAGAGAGTCCAGTTCTTTATCTACACGCTCACGTAGGGAATGTCTCTCTATCGAGTGCAAAAATGCTTGGCTTTTTTGCGTAGTTGTATCTTAACTTCGAAATTGGGAACAGATCCAATTGTGTTCTTGAAAATAGGAGCAAATTATTTGAAAATGCTATTTTATTGGCCGACGAAGATGATATTTTCCTGTCAGCTTCCACTTGCTGTAAATTAATGCTCAATTTTGAGATCTACAGTCGCTCCAGGAATGCATCAAGGACAATATAAGCTCACCAGACATTTGCTTATCCCTGTAACATACATAGACAGTGACATTACCCTGTCACTTTATAATGTTTTCTGAAGAAGACCGGAAAGCTTTAATTGGCCTCTTGAAGTGGCAGATTCAAATCCGATCTCCTGAAATCATGAGCCAGAATAAACTTGCAGTTTACCATTGATAGTCACGTGGTCCGTGTAGGCCTACTTATGAGAATCTGGACGGAATAAGTTCAATAGTTCTCAGCAGCCAACTGGTTTTCTGACTCGATTTGATTAAGACCACAAGACAGCGTCGTTTTTTTTATTCGCTGTCCGTCAGTGGCTATTTCCCATCTCTTTCATCAGGGGGCGGAAGGGGGATGATGCGTATACATAGCCTCTCATCTCCAAGTCGGGGACATTGCGTTCGCGAGCGCGCCCCCGTTCAAGCCTGTCCTCAGGCCAACAGAAATGTCACGGCACATTCCCGGGCGGGCGGCTGCATCCTTATTAGAAAGCGACCCGGGGGCCGCTCTTCGGTTAGCTGGAAAAAGGGATCCAGGGGTGACCACACTGCGCCCGGCCCGTAAAACTGTGGCAATGCTTCCTATCCCAGGTGCGGGCCTGGGCAACGGACTCATTGCCTCTAGTACTTATGTGTGGGAGACGCCAAGACGTCGAACCGTGACTAGTCTGGTAATACTAGTACACCAATAAAATGCCGGTGTAACCCCGGATAGCGGTATGAAGGGGGGAATGGCTCTCAAGTGAGGGGGTGTGGCGTGCAACTCTCATTGTGCCTTGGTGTCGGGTAGCAATACCTAGTATCCTATATGAGCACGGGAGTGTGACTGAGACGGGTCGGTGTCAGCCATGGCTTTCACTAGTAACTGAGTCCACTCAAGGCGGTCGTCTAGTCTTCGGGCTAAGGTGTTGAGGATGGCCAGCCTCAGTTATCCGACGACGAAACCGCCTGGTTGTAATTCTCTGCTGGGTGGGAGCGCAACCTACCTGGCTTAAGGAGATAGCCACTAGCTTTACTGCTCCAACGGTCGAATGGCTGGTTTAGGACCGGCTGTGACGCCGAAGGGAAGAAAGCTACAAAGCCAGGCATTTTGAGAACCTAATGGCCAGTGTCCTTCAGCTGGCGACGGGGTTGTTCAAATGCCTGGAAGTGCAAGCTCTACCCGGCGGTGGCCCCCGAGTCGTGTATGTCCCCCGGGAGGGATAACGCGACTTAACAGAGCCAGGCACGATACGGCAGACCAGAGCCATCAGTGAAAAAGTCTGGTAGTCGGGGTGAGCTGTAAGCCCAGCTACCTTCTCTCGAGAAGGCAGCTCAAGCTCACGGAATGAGGTTGGACTCGACGAGGCAGTGGGGTGCGCATGTCAAACCCACGAGGTGGTGCTAGCAGTGGCCAGTTCAGGAGTTGTGACCCGCTTGCGGGGGGAACGACTGGGCTGGTTTTTGAAGCCTCAAGCCCTTTGGGAAGGCGACGGTCCTGAGGGCGTGATACCTCTTGGGGTAAGAGACCGCCTCTCTCCTGGCAACGGGAAGAAAAACTCAGGTGTGGGAATCGTAAAATGCTCTCATATAACGAGAAGTGACACAAAATAAGAAGCTGCAGCTATCGCTTTAAGTTCACACTCCCGGCAAAGCCTAGACGGCATACGCGGGGAAGCGGTACGTCCACCTTGGCGGTGGCGTATGATGCGCTACCGTTTTTACTTACTACTACTACTACTACTACTCTTTCATCAATGCCTTTGAGATATGATTGCCCTTCCTACAAAATGTTCAGGTGATTTTTTTCGATCTGCATGACAATCGCTGACTCGGTGGTTACTTCTACCACATCGGAAACAGATTTACGATACCCACTGCCCCATAATCAGGAAGCGTGCGACGGTGATTGGAATTCGCATGCTGGACAGTGGAGTAGCTAGAACGACGACTGGTGTTTCGATTCTTTGTGCTCAAAGAAAGTCGATTTTGAATACGAATGCTTTGTCTTTGACTGACATATTTGGGACCTCCAATTTTATTTATATCACTGGTAAAATGGTCCGTTGAGGGTTTTGCTTGTTAGTAACTTTCTCACTTTCTATTTTGGCTGCCTCAAGAGCCGCTGCTTTTGTAACACTGAGATCGAACTTTGTAAGGGCCGATTGCAGCAGCAGTTCTCATACACAAGAAATTAACGACCCGTATATAATATGAATTTTTTAGTATTAACAAGGATTACAACATTTGTTCGAAACGTCTACAATTTTTTTTTCAAATTATATATTCTAAATTAATTTCTGTTTTTCCCTGTTATACGGGTCGTTAATTTCTTGTGTTATTGTCTTATGGCGCTTCCATACTTGATGTTATATAGCACGTCATGTTTCCCATGTGGGTGTCGGTGTTATATATTTATCAAATTAACAATATACTATCGACTCAAGACAATCGATCAGAGACATGTATGTTGTTAAACAGTTGGCAACAGTGTGTTCATGGAACTAGTTGTAGGGTCATTCCATGCCAAGTGACCAAATTTTCAAATAAAATTTTTAGTCACCATCTTCAATCTTGCTGAAATTTTGTGTAGGGACAGATATGTGTCTGAGACAATTCTGTATAAAATTTCACCTTCATAAGCAGTATAGAGGGGGGGGGGGGGCGCCAGGGCCTCCTGATAAAAAGTCACCTGTGCAATTCAACCCTGCGCGTGAATAGATTGTGAAGTTAGAAGTACTACTGTTGTGGAACTGTAGCAGCCAGCTTCCTGAAAAATGACAACCAGAGACAAGTATTTATGCTGTCCACGATGGTTGCAGTTTAAAGGTTTACAAAGTTTTAGTTTTATTGCTGTTATATCACAAAGTTGCTCAAATAACCGTCACGTCGATTTGAGGCCGATTTTTCGTGTTTATAACTTTGAAACAAGACGTTCTACAAACTTACGCTTTGGTAAGATAACTAAATCCAATACTGATTTTAAGCTGCCAAAGTATCAGCTTTCAAGCTGACTTTGTTCTCAAGATATACCTTATTTAATATTAGGTTCAAATTTTGTGCATTTTCAAACCCAAATTGCAAAAAACTATTTGCTACAATCAAGTTCTTTTTGTTACCATTGGAAAGAGCAGACTTTTCCTGTTTAAGTCATCTTATTTCACGTTTGAGACTCATCATTTAAGGCCAGAAAAATTACTTTGAAAATTGCACTCATTTAAATAATACGATGTACTGCACGAATGCGATGAAAGCTAATCATTTGTACTGGTTCATTCAAACTATTGGTGTTTATGATGCTTAATGTCATCCAAGTGGTTTTTATTTATTGTTTTGCAATATGAATATTGTTTGTATGCTAACTGGATAGTTTATTTTCTTTACTACAATTTTCCTATATTGAAATGTGATTGTAAATATTTATTAAAAACAGTGAGATTCAATTACTGTGTCAGACTCATTTCCATAAGTGTGCGTAATGTTTGGCCTAATCTAACAAATAATAAAAAACATTACAGTCGGTAAAGATCAAGGGAAGTTCTATAACAATGCGTCCACATTGGCACAGCCGGCAACTCTGCTCAGTCGTTCTCTGCTCTGTACGCTTAAGTTGCTATTAATTTTGTATGCGTTTTTTGAGTATTGGTAGAAAAGTGCCAAATGGAATGGACAAATTATAAAACGTCCAGATTTATTAAAAATTATCGGGTGGGAGACATTGTGAGATTACAAATGGTAATAAAAAACGCGATGATCAATATATTGTTCTCGGAGTTTAACCGGGTTTTTGCATAATTATATTAGAACGCAACGTTTCGACGACTAAAAGCTCTGTCGTCATCTTCTAGGCGAAGTGCCGGAAACTTTTTTTTTAGGGTAATAGGCTACGTGAGAGTAATCCACGTTGTGGCAACTCCCCTTTAATAGCATAGGAAGGGATTTGAAATCGGGGATGCGGTAGGGTAGAGGAAGGCATCCAAGGGTTAACTAGGGCCCCCGGACTATAGTTTAAGGATCCTAACCGGCAATTCGCCTAAAAGTGATGCATCAGGTAGGTCGGGCTTTTGGTACTTGTTCCACGCCCTTCCGGTAGCGGGAGAGGAGTTTGCTGTGGGGACGCAGCAATCCCTTCTCCGTGTCTCGACCAGTTTAGGAGGCAGCTGGCCGACTATTCCAATAGGAATAGCGGACAACTCTTACTGTATGCCCAAGGTCTGCGACCCCGGAACATACACCTCTCAAAACAGGCCGAGGTGCCTCGGCATGTGGAAACCTTAGTTCAAAAAACCAGAGAGATGTGAAGGCATCCCCAAAGGTAGCCTCCGCCAGAGCTCTCTGGGAAGGTTCACCTGCGAGAGAATCCTCTCGCAGGTTATATATCCGAACTCGTCGCGGCAGCAGCAGCGCAGCGGTGACATCTAACCGGAGGTCCAGCCTCCTCTTCTAGTTGTCGGAGTTCCTTCCTCATGGAATCTGCTCCGCGATGACGAGATATAACCATTTTTTTTTTTGGGTAATAGGCTACATGAGGGTAATCCACGTTCTGGCAACTCCCCTTTAATAGCATAGGAAGGGACTTGAAAGGGGGGATGCGGTAAGGTAGAAGAAGGCAGCCAAGGGTTAACTAGGGCCCCCGGGCTATGGTTTAAGGATCCTACCCGGCAATTGGCCTAAAAGTGATGCAGGGAAAAACCCTAGAAAACCTGCATCAGGTAGGTCGGGCATTAAGATATAACCATTCCATTGCATATTATATATATCCTCCACTGAATCATCACGCTGTGAGAGCCAATCAGCGCTCAGTCAACAGTCCGCCTCCGCCATGTCAGCATCAGTCAAAAGGCCGGCCACTCGCCGAGGTACATTACCCCCAGCAGCCCCATCCACAATAGAGCTCCGGACCCCTCGTCTTATCATTGTTATAGCTGGATTCCAAGTCTTTCACAATTGAAACCCGGTGTCCCGGTTTAGCAGGTTGTCTTGTGTCCTAATGTGTATGGCCTCTTTGATTATGCTGCTCCAGATACCATTGACACGATCCAAGATTTTGGTTTCTATGGCATGTTCTGCCACCGCTGACTTATTTGATGTTCTGTGCATTTGTCCATTACCGTGCGAATAGTTTGGCCGATGCACTTCTTGCCACATTCGCACGGTATGCTGTAGACCCCAGGTGTACGAAGTCCTATACTGTCTTTAACCGAGCCAAGCATTTCTTTAATTTAATTTATTTTATTTTATTAATTTAATTTTAATTAAAGAAAAGAAAATCTGACGAATACCTTTAATTACCGTTTACAAAAAGCTTAATTTAAATTGGTTTCTACTTCCAAATTATTTGACTGGTACCAGACTAAGATCTCCTGGACTCGGGCTCACAATTTACACTACAAAGGCCATGAATCACTGACTCTACACTTAATTGTACAAAACACAATCGTAGGTTTGGAATTTCTCCTCTGGGAACTGGAACTGCTGCTTCCTCCGGATTCTTAGACAGATTGTTGCAAAATTGTCTTTATGTGGAAACTGATGCTGGTCTCGGTACTCGTAGAAAATTTTTAACGTGGCGCGGATTATCAGGTTACTCTTTGCAGTATTACCAAGTAGCTCGCTGTCCAAACTTTATACTTGAGTTCTAAAACTGGTAACCTTCTCAGTTGGATTTATGTGCCGTTACTCTCAAATTTTGACTTCCTCTCCCGACTACAACATCAGACCGACTGCCGTTCCAGAAAGCGCTCGCGGCCCATGGCAAAGCCCGCCGACACATTGTTGTCTTTGAAATTGCTTCCGCTAAACAATCCATCATAACTATTCAATTATTACAATCATTAATGGCCTCTAATTAGTATTACAATATATTTTGATTTATTACTGTTTCTGAAAGACAGAAATATCCCAAGGTATCAGAAGGAAATGGGATTTTCAGAAACACTAGGAAAATCATGTAATCGAAATGCTCTGCTTTGAAATCTTGAACAAATAACTCATACTTTGATAGGAATGTACAGTAAAAATCGTATCGTTAATGCTAGTCCTTCTTTTGTCGGTACAGCCTTCGCAAACCGAGTATCTTTCTTTCTAATTTTTTGCTTTATTATATTCAAAATTAACTCAAACTCGGAGCTACTCGTCCGGAGGAAGTTTGTAAAGCTCCCATCATTCCGAATTTCCCGTCACAATAGATCATTGTAATCATTTAACAATGGCGTACCAAATACCTACTTTTCTTCTTTTCCTGGCTTTTTTTGATGAAGTGTGAAAACCACACAAGCTGCAGCCGTGACTTCTACTTCCTCGGAAGACGCCATTGTCACATATGATTAGAATCTTTTCTTGTAACGCCCCTCCACCTAAGGGTGCTCCTTTGCCACGCTGTAAGGGGTTGAAATTATACACAAATAACATCGGTAGAAACATTATCAATCTCTTTGTCCCATAAAAATATTTATCCGACTCAAATATTGGCCATTTTAGCATGTTTGAAAATGTACACCCCCGCTCCTGGGGCTGGTAGACGTGTCTCACCCCGACAGTGTTTGTTTCCAGGCTCGCAAAGAAATTTGCTCCACGGGTGTAGATTTGTATAAGGTTTTTATTTAATAGAAGAAGATAGATTCGAAGAAGATGTAAAAGAAAAACACCAACTTTATACTTGGAGCTTGTTATCACACAATGTCTTTAAATTCTTCTTTCATCTAAAGTTTCCTAATCAGGTTAATCAAAATTATAAATTCAATTACAAAAAAGAATTAATTGCGTAGGCAAACGTATACTTTCTCGTCAGGGATTTAAGTGGGAGTTGGCTTGTATTTGTACTGAGTAGTCCCGCAGTAAAACCTCGTGGGACAGCTTCACATGGTAAACGATAAAATGGCACTTCCTTACCTTTTCTGCTGTTTATCCTGTATCGGCGTCTCAGAAAATTTGCAAACGAAACAGAATTGTTTATAAGTCCAGAGGAGTACTGAAATCCTTCTAAGTCCAGATAATATAAAATATTTCAAAATCCAGTAAACGTTGATTTGTTCTAAGCTCAAAGTATTGAAGATCTAAGTGGCGCGGAGATTCTCTGATGAAACGCTCACCAAGTCCGAAGTTCTGGAGATCAAACTAACGTTAAGATGCTTCGACGAAAACGCGTGTCCGACTCCTTTTTGCCTTTTTTTCAGCTAACCGTTTACAGTTTTTCTCCAAAAGTTCCAGAAACTTATCTCGGCGCTCGACAATCAGAATCTACATTCAAAATCCATCAATTATTGCCTTAATTGCATTTTTTCTCAATAGGAAACTACGTCGTATTTATACACATCATTGCATTGATAATCAATTTCCGAGCGTCCATAATGAAATTAAATAATGAAAGGACTGAAAACAACTATAACAGAAAAAATTAACGATTTAAAATCACTGACACGACTAAATTATGTACCACTGTGATCAAAAAGTAAGGTGAAATTGTCATTTAAAACTCCCGGGTATTAGGAAGGCAGGTAATTTTTTTCCCCTAGGTTGGTAGGACTGTCTATAATATTTTCCAAGCGTCTGTTTGTTAAAAGGTTTAATTATCTCTGAGTTACACGTGTTTTTGTAAACAACCAAAAGTAAATTTTTCGATTTTTGCAATGGGTGATTTTGTTGAGCAAAGAACTTGCATCAAATTTTGTTTGCGGAACGAATATTCTTGTGCGGACACGTTGAAAAGGTTGCGGAAGGCCTTTGGTGATCAAACTATGGCACAAAAAAACGTTTATAAGTGGTACAACGAGTTCAAAGACGGCCGAGAACGCGTTGAAGACGAACCGCGCTCTGGACGACCATCAACGTCTACCGACGAGGGCCACGTCCAAATAATCAAAGATTTGGTGCTTGAAAATCGTCGATGGACAATTTGAGATCTCGCTGATAGTGTTGGAATATCATTTGGCTAAGCCCAAACCATTTTGAAGAATGTTTTGTGTCTCAAACGCGTCAAGTCTCGATTGGTGCCAAAATCGCTTAATTTTTTGGAAAAAAAAAAGCGTCGCGTTGATGCGTGTGAAACTTTGCTGACTGACTGTCAGGACCACTTGAAATGCATCATTACTGGAGACGAGACTTGGATTTACGCATACGACCCTGAAACCACCGACCAATCCAGCGAATATCGTGCAAAAGGTGAAGCAAGACCCAAAAGACCAAGGCAAAGTCGATCGGAAATCAAGGTCATGTTGACAGTTTTCTTTGATTATCGTGGTGTGGTGCACTATGAATTCCTTCCGCCGGGCCAAACTGTCAACAAAGAATATTATTTGAGCGTTATGCGTCGTTTGCGTGAAGCTATTCGTCTGAAACGGCCGGAATTATGGGCGAACAACTCTTGGTTCCTTCATCACGATAATGCACCATGTCATACTGAAGTGGTTCTTCGCGACTTTTTTTTACCAAAATCTCGACTCATATCGTTCCGCAACCACCGTATTCGCCTGATTTGGCTCCGTGCGACTTCTGGCTATTCAGCAAACTCAAAAGGCCAATGCGGGGACGCCGTTTTGACACGATTGAGGAGATAAAAACCGAATCGAAGAAGGTCTTGAAGGCTATACCGGAAAAAGACTAATCCGACTGTTTCGAGGGCTGGAAAAAGTGCGTTTTAACGGACGGGGATTACTTTGAACGGTATGAAATTGATTTGGAAGAATAAATAAAGAATTTATATTTTATAAATAAATTCACCTTACTTTTTGTTCACAGTGGTACAAACTCTTCTTGGGCAGTCAAATTGTTTGAATATTCGATTTTACACTACGTTTAGGCAACTAACACAACTAAATGAAAATTGTTTGAAGGAGTGAAAATGAATTAAAAATGTTCACAATTTCCATAAAAATAGCTTCTAGATTACCTCCCTTTACACAATAAAACCAATAAATAATTAAAACAGCAGAAATAAAACCCTAAGAAAATTTCGCTTCATCACAATATACATATTTCGGTATCTACTTTGCCATGGGCAATACTTTTAAAACATGATGTAGGACTATTTACAAAAACAACTAAATTTATAAATTAATAAGAGACGAGGCATTGGGTTTATTAAATTGTATTAAACAATATAAGTTTTTGCGTTCATTAGTTTTTGGCATAAAAAACTATTTCCACTAATCCAATAAGCAAGTAAATACAAACAAAATATTTTGATCTAGTCTCTGCACTTGACAAAACTGAAAAGTATATTTTTAAGAATTTTTTTTCTTATTCCTCCTTTGATGAAACTATTATTGATGCAAAAGAACTTGCTACCGAAATGGATGTGTAGGCTAACGATAAGACACCGCGTTAGAAGAAGAAAAAGGAACTTTTGATACGAAGCACGAGATGAACCCACCCGAAAGAAAAAGAAAAAATAATATTTTTTGTTTCATAATCGATCAAGCACTAGTATCAGTGGCGGCTTGTGCGTATGTGCTTACACCTCATAAATTTACTAAGAATTAATTTTTCTCAATTTTAAGAACCTATAAAAATTGTGTTTTAACACTGCGAAGCTATGCTTCGATATTGTGGGAGAACTTTGTCCTGAGCTGCAGGAAAGAACACACTTTCTCCAAAACAATAAACTTTATTTTATATGTACAATAAATCGACTTGAGAGATCGTTTGCAATCCCAGAACATTTTTCCGTCCACCCACAGAGAAGATACATGCAAAACTAAACATTAACTGCCAAACTGCAAAACATCAATCACATGCCAAACAACAATCGCTGCACTCCGATGTTAATTTTATTCGCACAGATATTCCGTGCTCTCAAAGATCGCACTACAAATTTAAACTGCCCGACTCGCTCCTAAAGCAGCCAGTGTTTTTCCAACGATACAACAGTATCTGGCACTTGATTGACTTCTACGCATGCGCTGTATACATTTTCACTCCCCTACGCCAACAGTAAAGCTCAACAATCTGTTTTTTTTTGTGTCCTGCGATGCTAACAACACAAGGAAACAACCCCCCGTGCTATGACACACAGCGCGGCCGAACCAGGTGGCATAACCAACGAAACCGAAATAAATTTGAACTATTCACTAATTATAAATCTTATTTTATAATAGTTTGTATTTTCAAAACAACTATAATATTCGTACATTTTTTGTAATATAAAAAACACACACAATCTAATGTTCTTTTAAAGGAAATGAAATTTAAGAGGAATAATTGTGCGAAAATCTATCACACGACCCTGCTCAGTGGCTTTTTCCGAAAATTAAATTTATTTAAAATATTCACAGAGTAGAAATAATAAATTATAATTGGAAATTATGTAGACAGTATTATAAATGTATCATATTACATGTCGGGTCAGAGTATGGGTAACACATGTATTATTTTACATAGTTATCCTCGTAAAAATGGTTGCTTGGGGCGATGTAGCACATAACTTACAAAAGTCACGGCCGCCACTGGGAACTATTTTCAATCCTTATATAATATATGTGATTTAAATACAATGTCCAAAGAAATGCTACTAAAACACTAAGAGTTTTAAAATGTATTTTACCTGATGGTGATTCTGTTGACATAAATGGAGTAGAATTAGCAGAGGAAATTTCAGCACTATCTGAGGTTTGGGGCAAAAAATAAAGCCTTGGCAATGTACTGAGCTTGATTACAAAGTTTTGCCCCAAACCTTACTATTGCCTTAAGAACATAGTTAACAATACCAATATCAGTAGCAAGTCACTGCAGGTTCGTGTGGTAGATATTCACACTATGATGCCTCTTAAATGTTTTTTTTTCTAAAATTAACCTTTGATTGTGATTTTTTGAAATATTACCCAAAAAGGAGGGATATTAGTTTTGAAAACATAAAGTACTTTAAAATAAGATTTATAATTACTGAGTAGTTAAATTTTATTTATATATCATTGCTTACGTCTCCTGATGTGTCTGTTTCATTGCGTAGCATGGCTCTGTTTGGAGGCAAAGTGCTGTAAGAATTCTAACACAAGAATGAGTCAGTTTGTTCAACTTTACGGGTGGCATGAAAAGGTGTACTGCACATTTCTCTTTCAAGTAAAGCATCCTGTGCTGTCACTGGGATAGCCAGCTGGCTGCTTTAGCAGTACCTAGGGCACTACTTCAAGGTAATTTAAAGTTTTCAATAACAAAGCATAGATTCGCACTGTTAAAACATTATGAAGGTTCTTAAAATTAAGAAAAATTATTTCTTCCTAAATTAATTTGTGTACAGATATACATATATATATATATATATATATATATATATATATATATATATGAAGCAAGTAAAGGTAATGAGACATTGTAAATAAAATTCAATAGGATAAACAGTCACTGTCTACTTTACATTGACAGTTGGTAGTGAATCTGTAAAGCAACTACATGTTAACTTTTCTAGGGCCTAAGCTTCTTTCGTCAGTGCAGGACTGAATGTTGTGCTGGGCAGTGACATTATCAGTCCTTCTTTTCTGAAGAAGAGGGCTCTCAAAAATTGGACATGTTATTGCTTTCCAGTCTGGCATCAAGATCCAAAATTGGAATGTCATGTCAAACATGGAAAAAGATAAGAGAATAATTGATGATTAGAAAAACTGCTCAAAATTAGTATGAATACTTTGTTATTCAATTGCCTTTGAAATGATAACAGTAACAATTATGATTAAACTACAGGTTCAGTTCCCACTTGTTAATGGTGGGGTGAATGGTTTTAATTATACATTTGAAATGATTAAATTAATTCAATTTCACGGCCTAAGATAAATAAATACATGTCAATGCTAGGCAGTCAACTGGTAAAAAATAAACCCTTGTTTGATTTTTTTATAAAGCTTCAATTTTTAATAAAGTACAACTCATTTTGTAGTAAATATTCTCTGGTAAAATCATCCAACATCTCTAAATATAATTCTGTCATCAGGCAAGTTCACTAATTGAAACAATTAGCTACGTCAAACTTGAAAATTACATCCAGCTAAATCTAGGTGCTTCCCAAAATTGAGAACCTAGCTAATATATTAACCTGCTCAAATGTTATCTGGCAAAATAATTCCAATGAAGCAATTAGTCATGGAAATATTGGCAGGAATAGTTTTAAAGGCACAAGTTCTGAAAACTGTTTATATTAATCTGTTAATTTAATAAAATTCTTCTAGGTTTTTATTTAACTAGAGTACACTAAAATTGTATTATTTACTTTCAACAAATTACAGTGATTACTTTCCATAAAATATATGAAAATAAAATGTTCATTTTACACAAATGAGTAATTATTCAATTCAGTCAGATATGTTTGTTTCAAGTATAGATGAATGGCAACTTACATTTGTTTATTAAAAATTAAAATAGTAATAATAGAAACTCTCTTATACAATAAGACTCGATAATATTTGTACCAATTTGTTAAATACAAATTTCACAATTTATATAGTGAAATTCAATGCATAAAAAATTCTTTCAATTAGCTGTTCACAAATCAGATCTTGGAATTTACTACACGGATTGAAGTTCATAATGTGGCGAGTTATTTTTTCACATATCACTATGAACAGGAGTTCCTGTGGACATTTGTGCTTCTGCGTCTTTTTTCAACTGTCTGAGTTTTACTTTCAGGGGTTCAATATTGGTACCGATCCATTCGTCAATAGCTGGCGTGTACAACACATCCTCCAATTGATTCCTCAAATAATTCTCCAGTGAATTCAGTTCAAACATCAAGCTGTGTACATTTATACAGTTACAAATTATGAGAAAAAATTAACAATTATTAATTATGCATTTAATAAATCATGCTAAAACTTTATTAGCATGATAGTAATACTAGAAAATACTTCACATATATAACAAGGAAATAAGTTAATGATTTAGAACAAAATAAGCTTCCAACTAATTGAGGTAAAAGTAATACATTACTGGGAACACACAAATTTGTAGGCTTGTAAAACATATTTTCCTTTAACATAATCAATTGTGATTCAATTGTCAAGTTCCATATTCACTAATCTAATTTATCTGTAATCATACAGGAACAATGAGTGTATAATATTGCTCCACATCTTTTGACAACAGACAAAAATATAGTATGAAATTACACCAAAACAAACCTATATTCTAATAAGCACAGTATTTATTGTAACTTATACTGTAGATGCTTAACTACATACTTTCATGTTGAACCACGTCAATGTTTCTCAATAATCACTAATTTACTTCTCATATTTTTAAAGTAAAATACATTATTTAATGGAATACTGTTTCAAGTTATGTGCTTACTCTGTAAATGTTGGTATTAATCCTTCAATTTGCATTGGATTGATAAATCCATGTTGTATCTGCCATGGATTTAACCATGTTTCAACCCTGTTAACATAATATAAATGCAAGAATTTAAAAACAATATATAAAATTTAGTGCAATTAATTTTGAATAAATTGGGTATACCTGAACTAAACCCTTTAACAAAATTCAATATCCTAGGCTAATTTTAATTATATATTACTTAAGCAGTACTAACATTTATTTAGTTATTCTCAACCCATTCAGTAAGTTTAAATATGGAAATAGTAAATATAAAATTAACAGTGAAACCATTTTTTAAATTCCTTTAAATTGTGTATTAAATAGTAATTAGCAATACATAATGCTGCAACTTTAATCATCAATCATCAGTAGGTTTGTAAAAATATCCAATAAATTAATTTATTAAAGAAAATTAAATAATGTTATTCTCTACATCTTATAATGCTATCCTTGATAATTCAACTTTGTTATGGAAGTTTACAGTGTCTTACAGGGGAAAAATTCATATGACTTTTGAAGAGTCCCAAAACATACATATTAATACAGAATTTGCTTATTAAGCATGTTCTTGTGTAAAGACGTTGCTGAAACAGAACAAGTGAATGAGCCTTCTGGAACAAACTGCTTTCCTCTCTTTTTGACTGTTCAAACAATTTTAAAACTGACTGTCCATTTAAATTAAGTATTGGGTCCAATTTTAATAGTTTCTCTAGACACTAGGAAAATATAGTTTTGTTCCCCCATCTGGTATCAGATATATGTCATTATGTTTTATGCCTCAAGATACGGATTTCCAGTACTCCTTAATACTAGTACAGTCAGACTCCCCTCCCATCCTGACACAAGTACAGACTGGCTCCTCGTGATACTAGTTCATCAGCTAAAACTCCTACTTAGAGTTTTAATGTTGACAGTAATGGTTAATTTACAAAATTGAACTAGTACTTCATTTTTATCATTTTTGTTGCAATATAAAATTTTACTTTAAATATCAAACACTGACTTTTATTGATATTGAAAACTGTAGTTATTCTTTCCATTAATAGTAATTTACACTTCAATTAAACAGATGTATCAAAATATGCACGAAATAGTCAAAATTGAAGTTGATGCCACAAGTATCATGAAAATTATAGTAAATGGTTTTCCATTACATTTGTTACAAAAGTTAGGGAAATTTACAGGTCAATTTAATAAAAATGCAATTACTTACTGATCACTTTCTACGATACTGCGAAATTTTAATCGTGTGTTGAGGAACCATTCAATGCCAACTCTTATTTTCCATCCGGGAAAATTGAGCTGTTGTGGAACAGGTTGTGGTCTATAGAAACAAAAACTGACTGTCATAAACCTACATCAATATTAAATTAAATATATACAACTTTAAAAGAAATATTAACTTTGGTAAAATAAATATCTACATGTTAGTAAAAGTTTCTCGGGCTTCCAGCCGGGTAAACTCGTCGATAGCATGCGACATTTCGATGACATGCAGCGTCATCATCTTCTGGCGAAGTGCCGAGTTACCCGGCGTTCATTGTGGTGGCCACGAGTGCTGATTTAAACTCAAGTTCCGAGCGTAGCTCTTGCCTTTGTTTGGTGTTAAATTTGGAAATGGCTTGCCTAATTGTATTGATCAGGCCCAGGCGTGCCCTAAACTATGTAATACACTAATCCTAATTTTAAAACCTAAACCCTAGTGTTGCTGCTAATCCTAAAACCTTGCGGCAGCGGCGGGGGTAAGTGGTCCTTTGATTGGCTGGCGCCTCAGTTTGCGGTGGGGTGTCGCTCGTATCTCCAGCTGGCTTCGAGCGGCGAGTGCTGGTGCCGCCTGTCCGGCGGGGTCGGACTCGGGATTCGCGTGACCGGCTCCCTCGTTATGCGAAGTTCCAGTGTTCCGAGCTTGGGCTTGTCTCAGGTCGGCGACTAGTGGCCCCCAGGCCCGGCTGAGACCGTACCCAGGAGATTGTCTTGTAATCTTATATCTACTGCCTCCAGTAAAACACTGTCCCAGTAGTTACTGACGTGGCCTAGCAACCTGGTTTTCCCCGATTTATCCGGGGACCGGTTACAATTGCATGTTCAGCCACTGCGGATTTGATAAGATTACAAGACAATCTCCTGAACAGGGACACAGGATACGGTCTCAGCCGGGCCTGGGGGCCACTAGTCGCCGACCTGAGACAACAATCCCAAGCTCGGAACGCTGGAGCTTCGCATAACGAGGGAGCCGGTCACGCGAATCCCGAGTCCGACCCCGCCGGACAGGTGGCACCAACACTCGCCGCTCGAAGCCAGCTGGAGATACGAGCGACAGTCCGGCGCTGCCGCAAGCATAGATGGTACAAGGGGGTCCGCTCACCTAACTCGGCACTTCGCCAGAAGATAATGACGCTGCATGTCATCGCAAAGTCGGGTGCTATCGACGAGTTTACCCAGCTGGAAGCCCGAGAAACTTTTACTAACTTTCTACACCGGGAAAACCTTCGTTCTACAAATATGTATATGTGTTGTATTGAAATGATCATTTTATTTTGTCTGCTATTTGGATATTTTATCTAATAAATATGTACAATTTGAAAATATGATTTCAACTCAAATATGACAAATCAAAAATATTATATAATAATTACTAGCAAGAAAAGTCAAGACAAAATATGTAAGTTTTAATAGAATTACAATTTCATCATTTTAATGTATAAATCACGACCTTTTGTCAATAAGATTTGGATCCTGTTAGGTAATGAGAATTGGAGACCTTGAATCTAAATGTTAAATAAACTAACCACATTAATGTTATGATGCTCTCAAACATATGGCTAAATCTAAAATTAATTAAAATTATATAAATTAAATAAAAGATCAGCATTGAAATGCAATAGGTAACTTTAATTAAAATGAAACAGAATTTCAAACTGGTCCAACAGTCATAATTATCAAAATTAAATTAAATTATTTGGTGTATATTTATTCTAACACATACTTTCAAATTAGAAATGTGTTATTTGATTTGAGTTTTTAACACTATTTGTGCAGCACTATATCAGTCTATTTGATAAGTATATCATTAGATATGTTAGATAATTTAATAATTTAAAGTTTTTCTTCGAGAATATAAAAATGAGGCTGTCATGAATTGACAATTCCATGAGATGAAATAAATTTTTGGACAAATTGAGGATTTGTGCACTGATGAATTGGGCCATTTTGAAAATAAATGGTTTGTCTTAAAAAAATATTAAAATTTATATAAAAATATTGTATGTAGGATCCTTGTTAAAATGTAAATGGTTCTGAAAAACCTTTTCTTTGTACAGATGGATATGGCAAACTGCCAAAAGCCCCACAAAATTCTAAATTAAAGATTTTGGAAAACGAAGAATTAGTTTTTCATTCAAACTGCTGACTGACTCAGAACATTGGGTAAATTAAAAAAATGAATAATTTTAATGTTGTTAAGAATGTTAAAGATCAAATTCAAAAATTTGAAAAGCATAATGTTATACACTAAAAAGATTGCATAGACTGGTAAAGCTTGTTAAAAACTCAACTCAAATAAGACCTTTTCAATCTGAACCATTCTGTTAGAAACCATTCTGTTTTTACCTAAGCATGTTTACTTAAATGTGTTTTTGAAAGAGGAGTGTATTTTCATATGCACTTTTGTTATGATAAATCATTTTTCTGGCTTCATATTGGTCATACCTATGTATATAATTTTCCTTAACACCAAATATATGTACATAGAATGCATGTAATTCTATATATACAATCCTTATATAAAATCTATCAATTTTGTTCTTCTAATTAATTATTATATTGTTTGCCGGTTTCAAGACTATTTTAATTTCATGAAAACAATTTTCATTGATATTATTATTTCATACCTCATATACATTATACACTTATAATATATTACATTCTTTTAAACATAACCTGTCAAATCCCTAGGATAATTGAATTTTCCTGAATATTGTTGTTCCCTATAATTATATTTGTCACTATCATTACTACTAAAAATATTAAGATTTATATTCCTTTCATTATTATATATATTGTAATGGAACTCAATGCTATTGGTTGTACCACAGGTTCTGGGACGACATTTAGTAAACAAAACAAAAAAAAAGAAAATACTTTATTGAACGAGGTCTTCAATAAAATTTAAATAAAACATAAAAGTCTCTTGGAGTACGCATTACATGGCACAAATGAGGCCTGCCACGTTGCTTTGTTCAACGGTTACACACGACCATCGCTGCACCGTCTGACTTCCATTGAATGGTACGTTATGCCTCACAGTTTCGTCTCACCAGAGCAAGGGCAACGTAAAGCCTCATTCAATAATTTGTACATAGCATTTATTCCACACACAATTAATTAATCTATCAGGATACAAGTTATTCAATAATATACAACTAACTGTAATTCTAACTTAATTCTTTAAAGTTACAGCATCAAGTTTTAATACTTTACCAAATGATTCTCAGTTTTTTAAATAAAAAATAAACATAAAAGAAGACTTGTGGTTTTAATATAAATATAAGATAAATATTGGATATTAATTGTAATATATTATAATATTGTAATAAAATCATATATCTACTTATGTCAAGTAGTCAGCTCAGTTTTTTTTACAAAAGTGTTTAAAATTTGATACAACAATAATTGCTTTTAACTGCATGTGATTACATTGTTTACATAAGTTTCACAGATGAAATGTTTGGATACAGTCAAAACATGTACATAAAATAAACATGAATTATTTTTTATAATTATTGCTTTGCATTACAGTTTACACTGATTAGGCTTTAGAGTTCATCACCTGGTTTGTGCAGTATGTCATTCTTAATTCTCTTTTTTGAATCACCTGACAAAAGAAATGCGGATTCTAGAAACATCATGTGGTATTTATTTAGCACTTATTGTTGTCTGTTATTTGACTACTTATTTATTTATCTAATTCTAAATAGTTCTCTTATAGGATATTAAATCTAACAAATTCAATGGCAATATGTTAATGTGAGCCCCAATACATTGTCTTAAGTCACAACTGTTTATTATGTAAAATACTATGTTGTTCCACCTGATACTGCTCACAAAGAAAGCAGTGTGATAATTAGAAATGAAGCAAATAATAGTTTGCCAAGGCATAGGACGTGAGAGTATACATAAATGAGACACTTAAAAAACTACTTAATCAGTAAAAGTAAAACAAATTTTATGTAAAAGAACTGGAATAACTAAAGAAATGTGGTATTCTACCAAATTTGTCATAATAAATTAAAAAAGGAAAATGGTAAAATTTTAATATTTTCGAACAGAGCATATTGAGAACAATATAACCTAGGACATAATTGTTCAGTTTGAAAATAGGATGATGGATCTATGAGTATTAATGTTCCAAAGTTGGGTATTATTTGCATAATAGTTATTATTTAAGGAACTATGAAAATTTATTTTATTTATATATAAATGTAAATAATGTATTTATTTTCCTTTTAACACATTTTAACATATTTGCAGACTATTATTATAACATTCTATAAATTTATGAAATATTGTCACAAGAAAACTCTTTAATATTATCAGCAAGTTAAATAATTGTGTGGTCAATATGAAGCAAAATTAAAGGTCAAATGAATTCATATCACTAAAAAATGCAAAGTACAAGTTTTAACAAAATATAAGAAAACAAATTAACTAGTATCAATCTCAGGAAACAACAATTGAAAACAAATGCTCACCAATAATTAATTACATGGGTAGTCCCAGACTTGACAAAGAAAATAAAAATATTTGGGATAAAATTCATTCATTTAGCTCAATAAAGTAGCTTTGATACTCTGTTTAAAGTGAGAACCGTCAAACTCCTCAAAATAGCCACAATTGTAGACTACACTTCTTTATCGTTGGCAAATCTTTTACCATCAAGCCAATTTTTCAAGTTTGGAAAGAGAAAATAATATGAGGAAGCAATTCACACTTTACCTCATTGATTTTGTGTAAAATGCTGCATTGTTGTGATAAAACAACACTTTCTTTTTCACCAGATGAGGTAAGTTTTTCTTGATTTCATCACTCAAACCCTACAATTACTTCAAATAATACTCACCATAGATTGTTTTTCGTTTTTTAAGATAATCAATTAAAATCATTTGACACACATCCCAAATAACTGATGCCTTGTTCTTGCCAGCAGATGAACTGTTTTTGTCTTCTTTGGAGCCAATTATCCCCTCTCGGTCCATTGTTTAAACTGTTCCTTCATTTCAAGTGTGAAGTGATTCTCCTAGAGTATAATCTAGTTCAACTATGATTTTGACCAAACTAAGACCTTTCAAATGAAAGTACTGTATCACAAAAGGATGACTAATTTTTCCCATGTTTACAAATTCACCGAGCGTGTTCACTATTGACGGCTGTCAAACAAACATTAAACAATGAAGTGTCTTCAATGAAATGTATAACTTGAGCTTTTAAAGGTTGGTACTTTAAATCACTTTTGATTTTAAAACAATAACCCACCATCCGTAAGTTAGGTTGGTACTTCTGGGACTACCCTTGTATTTCATCCTTTGTCCAAATAAGTTAGATAACTACCATGTTAATAACTTCTTTGTTCTGATAAAAAAATTAATTAAACTCACCAGAACCAATAATATTGGAAAATGTGGACTCAACAGCTGACAGTGACCAGTTAGAATACAAGGTTTTATTAAATTAGTTTGTTATATATATTTCTTTTGTTTCTGTATAATTACCTTTAGTTAAATTCTACTATTTGAAAAAAAAGTTAAGTTAGTTAGCAATGAACTTATTTGAGTAATAATATTGTCATACGTGGTCTTACCTTGGATAAGGGCTGAGAGGAAGGGAACAATCAAAATACCCCAATGACTTGGCAACATTTGAATGTATTTCACTACTATAATTTCCAGTCATCCATACTTTCAGGCATATGGCAAGGCTGGGAAGAGCAGCTGCTAATAATTCACAAAGTACTGCATAATGATCATATCTAAAAATAATTTAAAAAAAGAAATATATAAGGTTTAAGAAAATAAAGTTTATACATCTTTTTATAATGTTGTAACTGGACATTGCAAATTAATCATATGTAATGGCAAAGATATCAATTAAAAATTGATTATAAACAAAAATTACTTAAACATTATTAAATTAACAAAAATTTTGAATACACTACATTTCATCCACAATTTTTGGACCTCATCAAGTGTGCACTGCAAATTAATTGTATTGTTACATCATCGTTTCAGTTTATTTGTAGTGAACACTGGATGACGTCCACTGACTATGGAAGAAATGTAGTTATTAGAAACTTTTGTTAATATAATAATAATGCAACTAATTTTTGTGTATAATTAATTCTTAACTAACTTTTTCACAATTCTATATTATTAATTTTAATAGTGAATGCAGACGGGGGCTAACAGAATATAAGGTTCAAATTTTTAAACAGACTGCAAAGGTGATCAGTCACACCTAAGGAAGTACCTTTGAAGAATTGCATTGTCTGCTTTTTAAAGCTGTGGGGCTGAGAGCATATTATATCAAAAATTTTATTATATTCCAACGTGTGTTCTGTCAGTTTCAATAATTTGTTTTTAACTTGTTGTATGCTGCTATCTTCTATTATACACCATTCTATTTTTATTACACTACTAGCACAGTCTGCAATTGTGATCTAATGCTCAGTAGAGGCCAAAATCTGGTCATTAATATTCTTCAAGTACATGCCATGCTGTAGATCCAGCTATTCTTCCTGGACACTGTAATCTAGTATGCTGCACATTATGTGTACTAACTTGTTAATATTCATTTATGACTTTAAAAAACAATGAATGGTGAGAAGTTAAGTTTTGAAATTTCATATGAGGTGTTGTGTCCATATTCTTATGCCAAAAGTGTTCCAGCTCTTTTGCTAACTCACAATCATTCCTGTTGTATTCTCTTCCCAAAAACCACCATAATAAAAGACAGGAAAGAATTGGTACCCTCTCTGCCACTCATATTATTGCAATCAAAGACTACAATTCAAGCAGTAAACATACTTTTCCAAAATCTTGGAATTTTATCATTACAAATGTATATTTTTTTTAAAATTTTAAAACTTCTGAAGTGTAATATTATTAAAGCCAGCACCAAACATCATGAATACAATATTAGAAATTATCAAGAATAAGGCCAGATAAGCATTGTCACAAGTTGTTCAAGTGAAATTATATAGAATGATTTATTATTTCTTCAAGTCCAGTATGTAATTGAAAAATCACAAAATTAACAGTGAATTAAATGTATGTAATATTTAAAGTCTGTGCTTATATTGCCATATATTAAATGTCCTCAGTAAAGTTCTAGACTATACATAAGCCAGCACACATGCTGAACCATTCACAATGAATATCAAACTCTTAGTGTGCTTCTCTGATAGACAGAGACAACATAGTGCCTGTTATGTTGAGTTTCCTTGAATAGATGTAAAAGGTTTGGAGTAGTAATCAATTGTTTCAATTGTAAGTCAGTTGTTAATTAAAGTTCTTGGAGAATGTAACTAACATATTTTTCTCCCACAACCTATACATAATATATATCAAATTGGCGACGAGGATAAAAAGAGGACTGAGCTGTTGAATTATTATTGCGATTCGACTTGGATATCTGATCTTCGGCTGCAAAGTTTTACAACGCGTGTTAGATTTTGCATTTTCCGTAATTCAGTGCCCATCTTAATTCCATATACCCATACATGGTGTAAGAGATTATTGAACTTATGTCTCTCCATAAGTCTCTGCTGTGGATCTTCAACAAATGCTACAATCAACAGTCACACCAGCAGTCTGTTATAACACATGCACATTTGTTTACCAGTGTTGATCGACACACCAAAGTGTTTAGATATGGTTCCAAGCAGATTTTGACATCTCCCACAGTAAGAATGAAGATCTCTCTTTTGTTTCTGTTCTAAATTGTCTTAAGGTATCAACAGTTTTTGTAAATTTGTTTGTCTTATTAACAGTTTTACTGCTACAATTATAGCCGCTTTGTTGAGATACGATGTTCATTCTAAAAGTAATGCACACTATTTTTTTAAAAAAATTCATTATTCATTCAACATCTTTGCAATATGGAGTTTATAGATTCACCTTACCTGTTCTTCAAGATGGCTGCTGCACTTGACATTCGTCAAAAGCAACATGCTGTTACAGAATTCCAGTATTATGAAAATGGGATAGTGGAAAACATCCACAAAAGGAAATACTGCTGTTCATCACAGTGGCAAACAGATTACATGGTGAAAGAGGGCATGAAAAATTTGTGATACTCCTTGCAGGGGCAGACCCCACACTAGTTTCTCCTGACAATGGGCAGAGAGTTAGTAACATGGTTAAGAGGGACGGGGATTATGTGGAAAAATGAAATTTTGTTCATAAGGGATGTATATACCCACTGTAAAAATACAAAAACTGAAGGATGAAAACATAATTTTCAAATAAAAGATGTGCATTACTTTTGGAATGACCATACATTACAAAGTAGGGGATAAGGTTGTAATCTGTAAGCATGATATTTAAGCACATAATGAAACCCCAATATAATCAGAAAAAATTGATGTCTTAACTTAGGTGAATTTAAATGATCAGTAGTAATATGATTTATATGAGTAATAAAATACTGGCACACAAACCACAGCTCAATATTATTTTAAAGAAAAGCATCCAAAATTCAAATACTGTTTAAATCATGTGATAATTTCACTTCTACAGATGTAATAAACAACTAATATAAATGACAACTAAATTCATATAATAGTTTAACACCTTGACCACCCTGTAATTGCGACACCTCTAAAATGTGGAAACTTGCCAACTTCTCTGCTTAACACCGACAACCAATGTTCGTGATTGCTTATATGGTGTTGCATAACTGGAACAGTCTGTGTACTACCAGTTGCTCCCTTAAATGCTGTAGCCACCCAAAGACTTGTAAAGACATTAGCATACCGCTCCCACAAATCTAGAAATGAAAAAGAAAAACAACAGTCTGTAAATATATATGAATGCAAAATCATCACTCTGAAATATATTGAAGAAACACAACCAAATATGCATTCAGGAAGTGCAACCCTACGAAACAACAGTATGTCAGTCTTTAGAAATGAAAAATACAAACAAAAAATTGAATTAGCCCTATTCACCTTATTTATCATATTACAATTTCTTTTTGTTCCCAAATGTTAAACAAAAAAGAAATGGATAGCGATTGTTGTAACCTAAGGAAATCATTCGATCCTTCAAAAACAATGTTTCAGACATATCAACATCAGAGTGGAAAAAATGTTTTGAGAACGGTCTCAAACACATGAAAAAACTTGAAAGGTTTTGATTTGCTCAATTGCCATGATGTTTATTTCTGTTTTGGTATGCCATGACAAAAATGGTAGGTCATTTAAAAAGTATTATGGGCCTGCTTGCATGGCACTGTCTTGTGCTGTCTCACTCCTGCTCCAGTTCTGTTGACCTTTGTCAATGGTTATCAAGACAGAACTGTTCACATCTCCTACAAAATTATAGCTCTAACTTAGAAAACTAATTTATATAAGTCCCCTCATGAAATCCCAAAAACAGCAGTCAGCATTAGTTGGTGGAAACTGTAAACAATTTTCAGCTGGGAGTAACAAAATTATCCAGTAGCAAATCTACCATTTAATATGCCACATTATATTGTTAATTAACTATTTTAAATTATAAAATAACTAAAATGTTATGTTGAAAAAATATAAGTTAATATTTCATTAAAATCTACTTCATGAAATTCATCTTAAACTTAAGAAATACCATAAGATAAAATATCAGGACATTTAAAATGCTATTTTGTTTAGGCCCTAAGACAATAGTTTGGATAATACAAGAACTAGTGTTCTTGCAGTCAAAAAAATAATATCTCAATATATTTCAGCAATAATCTTATTTTCACACTAGTAACATGAAATTTTAAGTTATTTATTAACAATAACAATATATATATATATAATTGCAATATTGGTATGGAAAGGAAAGAGAGATAGGTTGTGGCTTACCTGGCAGTCGGCCGGTGCACGTAATGGTGTAACACTCCTTCCTGTAGAAGGAGGCTGAGAGCTTCCGAAAATTTGAAGAACAACCTTCAGTTCCATATGGCGACACCGCACTTCACTTTCAGGTAAGCCACAACCTATCTCTCTTTCCTTTCCATACCAATATTGTAATTATTTTTGACAATGTCATATCCTTACTAATACCTTTATATATATTACTATATTGCTAACTTCATAATTTACAACAAGATGTTTAAAATTAGTTTACCTGATGTAAGATAAAACGATTCTGCAGGAAGATAGTGCCATACCATAGGCTCCACATATTTCCCCAAATTGTACTCTGAGAATGAAATTTGCAAAAATTTCAGTGCCATCTGAACATGCAATAATAACAAATGACAACAAACTAGTGTATAACCAAGTTTGTTATACAAAATTTGTTTCTCAAATTATTTTTATAAACTGTATTAATAAATAAAAAGTTAGACTCAAGCATATGGCTCCTTGTATTTCTGCAATATTATAGGACTATAACAAATTAAGCAAATTATTTAAATTCTCATGCTCTTGAAATTGTTTCACTTCAATGAAATGGCCTAGCAAGAAGAATCCAAATAGGTTGTAACTAACATTTCTCCAGGTTGTGTTCTCATAGGTTCAGTTTTTTTGTTATATTTTACATAAAAGTGTTTGTAATCACACTTCTTTGTAGAGCTCAACAAAAAGGACATCTCACATATAATTAATTAACTCCTTAACAAATTCATATGGATGCAATTTAAACAAAAGACAAAAAATTATTTTCCAAACATTTTATGATACACAGTAATTTACAAACTTTTCTGATAATCCACTTTACCTTTCCATTTCAAAATTAAAAAAACTCCTCAGATGAATGCAAGGACAGGATCATTGAAAAAGAATGCCAGGATTACAAATTTGTATTACACAAATAAATAAAAGCATATGAACAGGATTTAGTACAAAAAGTATTAAGAAATTTACAAACTCTTATAACCATTTTAATACATTTCGATGTGTACCATTATATATGGACAGACATCCACACAATAGTCAATCTCACTCCATGCCTTGTGAACCATCTCTGGAGTAACAATTTCATTTGTACCTATGATTCCATGTTTTAGGTGGCTGATATCAGTAATTATTTCGCTGTACATAATGTTCTTAATGTATCCCCAGAAGAAGAAGTACATAGGCATAAGGTTCGGACTTCATGCAGGCCACTAAATTGGGTCATCAATCCATGAGTTGTCAAATTTCTCAGTCAAGGTTTCATGCACAGATAGGGAGAAATGCCCTCTGTGAAGAATTAGGCCCAATAAGGAGATCATAGAGCAGTCTACACCAAACATTCTTTTGGAGAACCACAAACATAGTGATGGATTCCCTTCAGTTGCAATGATCCCCAAATGTGGCAATTATGATAATTGACACACCCATTGATATCAAATGATGCCTCATCTGTGAAAATACGATATAAGATGCCTTCATAATTACCAATTTTCAACAGCATAAAAGTAGCTAATTCAACTCAGTCTTGTTTGTCATCAGGCTTAATCTCATTATTAAGTTTAATCTTGTAGACATGGCGTCATAAACACTTATGAAGGACATTTTAATGGTAGTTTAAGGAATACCCAACAATAAACTTTGACAAGCAATGGGCTTTTTAGGACTTGTAACACATGCCTTATGCGATTGACATTTTCTTCTGAAGTGCTAGATTATCCTGATGAGACACCTTTTTCTACGCTTTCAATTTCTGTGAATTGTCACATCCATCTTTTTAGCTTTATCATCTGGAGCTTTTTCTCCAGAATGTAATGTACACCATTTATGTTGCACTGCATACAACAATGCAAATTGGTCTTTCTTTCACACGATCCACATCACTTGGTGCACACACATGAATTCAGACTGGAATAATAACTGCATAGAGAAAATGCAATACTTGTGAGGACCAGCAATACCATCTAGTGAGTGGAGAAAAAACTTCCATTCCTTCATTACATTTCAACACAAGAATTAATTCAATATATTTATCAATTAATATTTTATAACTTTGTAAAATCCAAGCATTCTTTTTTGATGACCCTGTATGAAATGAAAAATAGAACTATATCACAATAACACTGTAAAAAACAAAGTGGTGTATTTAGTATTGCTCTGTTCTTCAAAAAACATATTGGTTGATATACTCCCGTTACAAGTTATAACACTTATATTAATGAAATATTGTGAAGGCTAATAACTATATTTATTAAAATCGGATACTACTTACCAATTAAAACTGCTGTATCAATACTGCGAAGCATGTCATCCCACATGATGATTCGTAAGGTGGGATATGTATCTTTTATAAACTGCAAAACACCTAATATGTGTTCTAAAAATAGCTGTGCTTTGCCATATTTGCTGCTTTCCAGTCTCCGTGTACATGTTTGGCACAGTCCAATGTGCCATACCTTAAATATATATTAATAAGTTAGTTCAAAAGTATTTCATAATTAATATTACTATATGCATTCTACTTTTCACCTCATCAGCACCAATATGAATATACTGTATATCTGGATGAAACTCAACAATTTGCCGAATGAGTGACGTAACCAAAGGCAGAGCACCAGGGTGTGAAGGACACATGGAACTAGGATACCCAGCTACTTCTCGAAGTCCAGTCCATTCTTTGTGTTTCAGTACAAACTGGAACAATGAGTGTTACTTTAAGGGGGGAAATAGCAAATACAATTTAATTTATGAATTGAAAATTAATTTGTGTCATTGAAATATTTAAGTTAAATAAAGAATATATGGGGAAAAATTGAACAAAAAGTCAATAAAATGAACAGAGATAAGATTGAAAGAGATAAAAACACTGACTTACCTTACGAGTTAAAGAATGATTCCATGATGTAGAGAATTTTTGGCATGTAATCTCCTTCTTCAGCAGTTATCAGGATGCCTCCTTTTGGATGTTGACTTAACATTTTTTGAAATCTCAGGCAATGATGAGCATTACATAGCAACAATCCAAACTCAAAAAGGGCAGTTTTTTCTTTCTCTCTCTTAGGGAAACATTACAACAAAGAATGGGAAATAGGAAAAAAATGAAAACAAAATAAAATAATTAAATAATATTAAATTCTGTGCTTTATTTGGCCTGTATAATATGTAAGTAGATTTTCATAATTAACTGAGTTGGGGAGCAAGACTTAGGATAGTTTAGTTTGAAGTAATGATGGACTCTATGACTGATTAATTTAAATGTACTGCAGTAGTTGGCAATATGCCCAGGAAAAAATATTTTGGTTTATTCCAATACAAAATACAGAACAGTGCTCACAGTTTCGTTGAATATTTGTGTGGGAGAGAAGTAGGTAATGTTTTCTGTTATTAAGTAAGCAGCTGTGGAGGAAGACTTTTCAAAGTCTTGTAGTATTGTAGAAATAATGTATATTTTCAATTTCTGTGTTGAACCGCAGACCAAACTATCCTAAGCACAATTCAGAACTCTTTGTGGCTTATTTGTCTACTTTTGGTAGTTTCTGTAATATTTTGTATCACATGGATTTAAAATTTTAATAAACGGAGTATGAGTAAGAACTACTTATTTTCAGACCTCCACATAGGAGGGAAATACGTTTTTCTCTCTTGTGTGTACCAGTTATATTCAATCACAAAACCTTTTTATTGGACGTTAAGATGAATTAAAATGGAATAATAAAGTCTGTACTTATGAAAATGAATCACATGAATGTATTCAGCAACATTATCATCAGTGAGGTTAAATAAATTAAGCATCTATTAACAGCATCACTTTACTAATGTTTGGAATAGTAATTCCTTAAGGTACATTAAAGAAATATATCAAAGGATTAGGGTGGAAACATCTTGACTGGACCAGCAATCGAACCAGGGACCTCCATTTGGTAAGTAGTGTCATCTGAGCTATCAGATAGCACAGATGGTAAAGAGCACCACATACCAAGTGGAGGTTTGAGGTTGATTAACAGACAGTTCGAGATTTTTCGAACTTGATCCTTCAATTCAATTCATAGCCTATTTGGCTGAGCTCTGGTTGAAAGTATTTCTTCTGTTCTTGAAATAGAAATGTGTCACTAGAACACAGATTATCTTAATTATTACCTGTGCTAATTTAATGTACTTTCAAAACTGAATATATTTAAGAGAATTGGTAAACAATCTTAAATTTGATATTTTTACTGCCAATCATACTTAGGTCTTTCAACTGCTTCTTCAATTAAAATTATGTGATGATGTAGCTAAAAAGCTTATTACTCATGGGCTGCTTCATTTCTCAGTTTTTAAATAAGATATATATTTGTGCAGAAAGTTGTTTACTATAAATGTCATGTTAATATACACTATTATATTAAGTACTTTGTATTGTTACCTCCAAATGACCAAACGTTTGCACTAGTGGTACAACAGCAAGTCCAGCTTCTCCAGCAAGATGAAGAAGAAGTTTTGCTTCCTCGATACTATATGTTCCTCCAGAACTTGGGCCTTTGGAGCCAATTTGTGTGAGTTCTCGAGCATAAGGAAATGTATCTTCCCACTCTAGTAGAATTCCAGTAGCTCCCCATTCACGAAATAATGGAAATAACTGTGGAAAACTATTAATTAGAATCAAATGTCACTTTGACAAGTAATAGAAATGAAAAGAATGTGATATACCTGTTCAAGATACGTTACTTTTGGAGGAGCTCCCTTCAAATCTAAATGTACAAGCCTGTATATAATTTCATTTTAGTTATATATAACACCCATTGTTGACAATTTGCAAATGCGTAGTATTTCTAATTACCTATGAGAAGAAAGAGTTAAAGAATCCATTATTGATGTTCCACAGTTCCATTTTACCTTTAAACACTTTTTAAGTGTTTTTTGTGGGCTGCATTATTAAATACTTAGAGTGGCATTTAACAAAAATTTTCGGTTCAATGTAAACATATATCGAATTGCTTTGACAGATAAGAACAGTATCATTTAAATATCTTTGCAAAATTAGCTTGGAATGGATCGAAGGACATCAATATCTACATAATATATCTCGAAAAATGTTAGACATGAATATTATTTTAGTAAAACTTGAGTTAAAAATGAATTAATTATATTTTACTTCGTATGTATTCGCTTATTTAAAATACTTTTTCAAAGTTAGTTTGTGCATACAAAATACGGTTTACAGAAGGGAAATGTCATTTAGTCATTGAAAATAATTTTTTTTTGTATAAGACGGAAAATTTCGGATATTCAACAACAAGTATTAGTATTAAACAGATATAATTTATTCATTAGTACTTGATTATTTGTGCAATATGTTTATTACATTTCCATTCAATGGATAGAAAAGTGAAAATATGAGGACATAAAGTGGTAATTTCAATTACGGAATTGCTCGTTTACTATTCACTATTAATAAGTAATACGTGCTTAATTACATACGTCGAGGCAGCAGCTTCTGATGTTGCCTATTTGGAGCCATCTGGTAACCTTCTATTCAAGAATTGTAAATATCTGAATTTTCCATTAGCTGTACTTGGCATTATACTTTGTGTTGCCGTCCTGGTACTTTTATATTCAGCATTCATTTTGTATTGATTTAATAAAGTCATGAATACATTGTTAAAAATATATTTTTTTCGCAAAGTTTAAAGAACATCGAAATTTTCTTAATAATCATATTTGTGGCGTGTTGCATTCAAATAAGAGTATTGGACGTATTATATCGTTCAGAAATACTGTATGAAATTTACAAACGTAGTCCACAACGTGAATACAACCCGATTGACCTGCAAGCGTTCTGAAATACTATGTGAGATCATTCAGTTGCCAATTGTTTTACCTTACCTGTCCTAAAATGAACTATTGTCCGAATTGGCCTTTATTCTTGTTAGTACAATAGGTATTTTAAGAGATGTCGAGGATATATGCAGAGAACGGGTCGATCTGAAGGGTAATTTCGCTGTTGATAATTTATTTAACCGGATTGACGATTTCTTCTCGAAACCGTTGTCGGAGTCATGTCGCGCCAAAGCCCAAACCTTATTCGAATTAAAGGCACAAATACTTACTGCCATGAAAGGCTGTGTCGTGTCTCATTTACATTATTAATATCATTCCACAGACTACTTCCAAGCTCCTTGTTCAATAATTCAACGTCAAGTGTCCCGTGTGAGAAAGGGAACGAAAGAGTGGTTTCTCATTAGATTTAATTTAGTTAGATCTGATGTTTCGTGCCTTAAAGAATTTTTCAGAAACTGTACGGAATAAGTTAGAGTATTTTAAACTTTTTGTATAATTTTGTAATCACGCCTAATGTTTCAGGATAAAATACTTCGCTATATTCTAATTATTGGTTCCCGAGACATCGCACGCGTTGTAAGGTTTACTGCTCGTTACACATTGTCCAGTTATCAATTTCAACAAGCGTTTGATGATTTAATACTATGGATTCTTGGACATAATTTACTGGCTACTCATGTTTATCGACCCAAACATATTGATAAATCCTTTTCTGACTACGTCCGGGACATTAAGTTGTGAGTTCAACATATTTCCTTACGGACTCCGAAGGTACTGTTTGCGAGGCAATCTTCGTAGAACTGAAATGCGTACTACGTTCTTTGTGTACCTCACGCGTCAAGACCTTTGTGGAACTCATGGCCATAAACCCACCTGCTTCCCAAATAAAATACACCGAAACTTCTCGCGTCGCCCTTGAAACTTCATATCCATTTATAACGCCGTTGATCGGACGGTTTTGTCGTTATTGTAAGGCCACTAACCATGAGATTCAAGATTGTCAGTTTCAAAACTGCGGAGTCACTGGCAAGGCACGCGATCTCACCCTTCCTGACACCAGGCTCGGTCTCCATCAAGAACAAACTACCGTCTGCAATTCTAGTTTAACCTTGACGAATGCTGTTGTGGGAAGAATGGCCTAACAGATTAGATTAGTGATACAGCACAGAGCGAATACGTTTACGCTATCTTTATTTCACAGCACTTTTCATACACATAAATTACACTACACTAACATTAAAGGATTATCAACGATCGACGGCTTTCCCTGTGTATTTGTTGAAGAAAAAGTTCTCGGGTTTCCACCCGGGTAAAACAGCGATTGTAACGAGACGTTTCGACGACCAAATGCACTGCCGTCATCTTCTTCGCCTAGAAGATTATATGATTATTCGCCTAGAAGATGACGGCAGTGCATTTGGTCGTCGAAACGTCTCGTTACAATCGCTGTTTTACCCGGGTGGAAACCCGAAAACTTTTTCTTCATTAAAGGATTTGTTCCTCTGAAATAGTCCGTAACATCCTCTCCACTCTGGGCAGCCTCCATTGAGATTACCAGCTGCATAATGTGACGTGTTATTTTACGCGAGTCAAATTTACTTTGTTTTGTGTGGTTTAATAATTCGTTTTATCGTGTTTATTTCTTACGTGCGGTAGACAAATGTCTGTGATACTATTCTATACCACTGTGTTTAGTATTTTTCTTTTAATTTTGCGACGGAATAATTTATCAATAAATTTGAATTACTGCATTCTTAATTATGCAGATTACGTGTTAAATTTCTGGTGAGAGTTTTATTTAGACTGAATTATTTTTAAGAATTAATCAGGACATGATTATAAACATTGAGGCTAGACATTGTTGCCCCTTGGCAAGGTTTTTTTTTTGTTTTTTTTTTAGGGCAACAGACTACTTGAGGGTAATCCACTTTGGGCAACTCCCCTTTAATAGCATAGGAAGGGTTTTGAAAGGGGGGATGCGGAAGGGTGGAGGAAGGTAGCCAAGGGTTAACTAGGGCCCCCGGGCTATGGTTTAAGGATCCTACCCGGCATTCGCCTAAAGAAATGCAGGGAAAACCCTAGGAAAACCTGAATCAGGTAGGTCGGGCATTTGGTACTTGTCCCACGCCCTTCCGATAGCGGGAGAGGAGTTTGCTGTGGGGACGCAGCTTACCCCTCGCCATGCCTTGACCTGTTTAGGAGGCAGCTGGCCGACTATTCCAATAGGAGTAGCGGACAACTCTTGCCGTATGCCCAAGGTCTGCGACCCCGGAACATACACCTCTCAAAACAGACCGAGGTGCCTCGGCATGTGGGAACCTTAGTTCAAAAAAAACCAGAGAGATGTGAGAGCATCCCCAAAGGTAGCCCCCGCCAGAGCTCTCTGGGAAGGTTCACCTGCGAGAAATCCTCTCGCAGGCTTACTTTGTCGGCTGCTTTTTTTATCGGGGAGATAAGAATGTGTTTCGGCTGAGAAAAGTAAGCCTGCGAGAGGATTTCTCGCAGGTGAACCTTCCCAGAGAGCTCTCACATCTCTCTGGTTTTTTTTTTTGAAGTAAGGTTCCCACATGCCGAGGCACCTCGGTCTGTTTTGAGAGGTGTATGTTCCGGGGTCGCAGACCTTGGGCATACGGCAAGAGTTGTCCGCTATTCCTATTGGAATAGTCGGCCAGCTGCCTCCTAAACAGGCCAAGGCATGGCGAGGGGTAAGCTGCGTCCCCACAGCAAACTCCTCTCCCGCTATCGGAAGGGCGTGGGACAAGTACCCAATGCCCGACCTACCCGATGCAGGTTTTTCTAGGGTTTTCCCTGCATTTCTTTAGGCGAATGCCGGGTAGGATCCTTCAATCACAGCCCGGGGGCCCTAGTTAACCCTTGGCTACCTTCCTCTACCCTTCCGCATCCCCCCTTTCAAATCCCTTCCTATGCTATTAAAGGGGAGTTGCCCATAGTGGATTACCCTCATGTAGCCTGTTGCCCTAAAAAAAAAAAAAAAAAAATGTGTTTCGGCTGCGAGAAGAGATATGTCTGTTTCACATTTTATTACTTTTCGTAGTCAGTAGTAAGACTATTCGTGTGTATGTTTGATTTAAAGGAATTCTTGTTTGGTTAATATTTTTGATCCGTCTAAATAATGTTTGTCTTACATGTAACTGGGAGAATGGCATGCTATGTGATAAACCCGTGCCTCGCACAAACACCCGTCACTGGATCCCACTGAGCTTGCCGCCATCAGAAACGGTATGGTGAACTAAATGGTGTAGGTGACAAAACCATTGGCTTGAAGAGTTAATGAGAGAGACATTACCCCACGGGACCCTGAAATAAGACTTCGTGTGAAATGGACAAGTTTGTTCTTGGAAACCAATGTTCGGTGAACGGGATATTTTTGTTATTATTTATGTTGTTTTTGTACATTAAAGTTGTGTATTTGCATACGGATATAAAATTATTGTTGCAATAGGTCGGACGATATTTCACGTCCTTCCCACAGCTCCAACACTATACAGCTTCTGTTCTGCACGTGTCGAGGACGTGCATCTTCTTGAATCAGGACTACAGCATTCATTCTTAGTCGTGGACAATTTTTCAGTGTATGATGTACTTCCTTACCTATGTTAAGTATTCCTTAGTCCTGCTTTTACATATAATCACCTGAAAATTTCTGGCGTAGTCTGAATTCCTTGGAGAGATTGGTGTACGTCGTTCGTTCAGCTCCTGTCGGAACAACGGTAAGTTTATTTCAACAGAGAAAATGTGCAGTTGTTAATGGGTCGGTGTCAGTCCCATCAATTTACGATATAGGTCTTGAATTCAGGGTTGCTTCAATCATGAAAGTATTATATTTAGACTTTCTTCCGTTACTAAAGAACGGCCAAGCCCTTTCCTGAGACAACGTTTTGTGGTACCAATATTATTTCCAAGTAACTCTACCAGGTACTGCTGTTTTTTAGAAGCAATAATGGCGCTCCATTTGTCCTTCAGTTTTTTATTACATGCATTGAAGGTTTGGGCGTTATCCGAGTAAATGGTTTGAGGCAAACGTCGTTACCTGACAAATTTGGGTACTCTGTAATTCTGAGAGAAACGCTTTGGACATATAACTTGAGAGTTCTATGTGGATAGCTAGAAGTTAGAAGTAAAAAAAGTTATATATGCTTTGTTTATCTTGTCCCCGAGTCTAACGTTTAGCGGACCCGCAAAATGCGGCAAATGGATGCGTAAAATGAACTCCATCTAATGGTAGTTCTTGGACAGTTTCAGGTCTGCGACTGTGAGCAAATTTTCAGGGGATGCATTCCGAATCCCAAGGATGTAAAGTCTAATGTGAACGTGCATAATGAGCAGACGAGTAAAATGATGATAACTGTCTAAGATAATTGGTCCCTGTTAGATCTGCAGTCTGTAGTCTCCCTCCCAAACGAATAATATTATATTCCAAGAAGGGATTGAAACGAGCAATGGGAGATGATGCCGACTGAGCTTCCCCTTTTATTAATGCAGATAGTTCCGAAGTAAAGTAATGTTGTACGTTGTGGATCCAGTATGTTCGAACTGCTTCCAGTTCTGGAACAGTCAGGTTTTCTGGGAAACATCTCTTCTCTCGGGTTGTCTTAATGAATCTAAATATCCATGCTGTCACATGTATTGTATTCAATATGAACTAAATTTTTCAACTTGATTGTTGATTTTCTTTTCTTCCGGAAATTGTAAGTGTCGATGAATTCTGGTGATCGCGAAATACAGTGGCATGTAAGCCACTGACGCACCTTCCACCAAGAATCCACAGAAGATAAACATCTGCATGAAATCCTCGCGTCGGGTGGGTACGCTGGATTTTCAGAACTGGGCTGAGCGCTGTGTGTACCTTAGTATTTCTATTACTCTGTTAGAAACGAAAGGTTTCCATCTGTTTGGATCGTTCTTTATCCGACTAAGAGTAACAGTTGAGTCGCACAACAAAATCGCTTTGCTGATGTCTAATTCGTTAGACACAAAAGTCTTGCTGAAGCCTCGCTCCAATTAAAGCTGCAAGAATCTCATGTCGATGAATTGTGACTTTCTACAAGCCAATCGCACTAAGTGTGCTTCATTTCGAGGCAATCTGATGTATAGTACAGCCCCATATACACGCTCGGATGCGTATTTCAGTTTGGTTTAGTGTGTTATGCATTCCACTCCATCTTGGAATGAAAATGTCTGATAGCTCATGTATCTTCGATACCCAAAGTTTCCATCTTTGCGGAAGGTTCGATAGTAGTATTTCGTTACAGTTGATGCTTCTAACCCATATATCCTGAAAGAAAATATTTGCTAATATGGTTAATGGAGTGAATAAGCTCAATGGATCATAGAATTTTTCAGTTGCACGTAGAACGTTTCTCTTTGTTCCTACTATTCCCGTCAGAATTTTTCTGATAAGCCAATGATTTATGAACAGGAAGAGTTTTTTTCTATTACAATTTACGCCTAGAACAGATGTTTCTGCTTTTACTTCTTTACCTTCACTCTTCCAAATAAGCTTTAAAGATTGAAGTTGGTAAATTGAAGATTTTCAACAGTTGGTAGTAGTGTTAATACATTGCTTTCATCCTTATAGCTGGCCGTAAAATCATCCTTGAATGTTGATTTGTCCTAAACTGTTGACGCAATTGGGTATCAGTGTTGATAGAGTTCGGCTACCTCTCTTAGTGTAGCTGAGAACAGGGATAGACAACTTGTAAGACCAAACGGAAGACGTGAGAAGCGATAACGAATATTATCACTTGTTTTTCTGTATTCTCCGTTGTTATTTATTTCTACGCGATAGCACACGTATTTTGTTAAGTCTCTATTTCTCTCTTGCAGGGTAAGTAGTAGAAAGGCTTGAGTTCCGTCACCAACAATTGCGAATGGATATCTTCTAAAGCGTAGTAAAGTGGCGAATATTTCAGGCAATAGATTGGGACTCATCTCCATGGTGTCGTTAGGTGATACTGAGTTTCACACAATGAATCGTCAAATACAATTCCATATTTAGTGTTATTTCTCCAGCTGTGATCAAAAAGTAAGCTGAAATTGTCAATTAAAACTCCCGGGTATTAGGAAGGCAGGTAATTTTTTTTCATAGGTTGGTAGGACTGTCTATAATATTTGCCAAGCCTGTTTGTTAAAAGGTTTAATTATCTCCGAGTTACACGTGTTTTTGTAAACGACCAAAGGTGAATTTTTCGATTTTCGCAATGGGTGATTTTGTTGAGCAAAGAACTTGCACCAAATTTTGTTTGCGGAACGAATATTCTTGTGCGGACACGTTGAAAAGGTTGCGGAAGGCCTTTGGTGATCAAACTATGGCACAAAAAAACGTTTATAAGTGGTACGAGTTCAAAGAGGGCCGAGAACGCGTTGAAGACGAACCGCGCTCTGGACGACCATCAACGTCTACCGACGAGGGCCACGTCCAAAAGATCAAAGGTTTGGTGCTTGAAAATCGTCGATGGACAATTAGAGATCTCGCTGATAGTGTTGGAATATCATTTGGTCCAGCCCAAACCATTTTAAAGAATGGTTTGTGTCGCAAACGTGTCAAGTCTCGACTGGTGCCAAAATCGCTCAATTTTTTGGAAAAAAAAAGCGTCGCGTTAATGTGTGTGAAACTTTGCTGTCTGTCTATTAGGACCACTTGAAATGCTTCATTACTGGAGACGAGACTTGGATTTACGCATACGACCCTGAAACCACCGACCAATCCAGCGAATATCGTGCAAAAGGTGAAGCAAGACCGAAAATCAAGGTCATGTTGACAGTTTTCTTTGATTATCGTGGTGTGGTGAACTATGAATTCCTTCCGCCGGGCCAAACTGTCAACAAAGAATATTATTTGAGCGTTATGCGTCGTTTGCGTGAAGCTATTCGTCTGAAACGGCCGGAATTATGGGCGAACAACTCTTGGTTCCTTCATCACGATAATGCATTGGTTCTTCGCGACTTTTTTGCCAAAAACTGGACTCATATCGTTCCGCAACCACTGTATTCGCCTGATTTGGCTCCGTGCGACTTCTGGCTATTCAGCAAACTCAAAAGGCCAATGCGGGGACGCCGTTTTGACACGATTGAGAAGATAAAAACCGAATCGAAGGTCTTGAGGCTATACCGGAAAAAGACTAATCCGACTGTTTCGAGGGCTGGAAAAGGCGTTGGAAAAAGTGCGTTTTATCAGACGGGGATTACTTTGAAGGGGATGAAATTGATTTGGAAGAATAAATAAAGAATTTATATTTTATAAATAAATTCACCTTACTTTTTGTTCACAGTGGTACGTTTTGTGGAACGTCATTGTCAGCAACTATTTCGACCAGGTGATTGCAAATATAATCCAACATTGATAAATCTCTCGAAATTTATCATTTTCCAGTAGTTTTTTCTCTGGTGTAGTATAGTGATTTTTTCTCTTTTCTCTCGTGGAAGTGATACCACACGCCTGCCGTCTTCGAGTTGATGAGAATCGTAGAATTGCTGGAGTATATTACTATCCTTTCCAGTGAGTGGTCGATCCTGTTGTTCCTTAATAACCGTAGATTCTAGTTCCAAACGGTCACATTTCTTCGTCAGATATGCCTTTACAATCGTCATTCGCGTGTCCCGAGCAGACATATATTCTGTACCACAACTTGATTTACTGTACTGTTCGTTCAATTTTCACTAAGTATCCACCCAAATATACGAAGTGCGTCCGTAAAGTAAATGAGGTTTTGGAAAAAAAATCAAAAAAACAAAATTTATTTTTACATGAAAGAGCATTTCTTAAACATAGTTGCCACCTTTGTTGAGACATTTGTCATTGTGCGAAACAAACTTTTGAATGCTCTCTTCAAATAAAGATGCGGTCAAAGCTGTTAGCTACTGTTGAACACAATTCCCGTTGGATTCCGAAATTGCTTACGGATGTCCACAAAACGATGGAGTGCTTTGTCATTTATTACTCGATACAGTGATGAGGGAGATGGCTTTACGGACACATTGTATATATACAATATATATATATATCCTTCTATCTTATTTTGATATAAAATTCCTCCCTTCAATTCTTCTATTTCCTCATCACTTTCTACTTCATCACCATTTTCCACTATCCTCCCAATATTTCATCCTTCCTTTTATCCCCCTCTTCAGTACTTAACCCTTTAATCTCTCCTTCTTCAACATCAGCTTCATGCCTCTCCAAACTTTAACTCTTTTCCACCTTTTTCCATAACTACCACATACATTTTCATTCCACCTATCCTCCTATCTCTCTACTCCCTCATCAAGCTTTTATAAACAAACATTGTAGCAACTGCCACGAAATTAACAAGAAACAAAAAAAAATATAAAGAAAGGTTATCGGTCACGAATGCCGCTCGCCTATCCGCAAAACACTTATCAGTGATCCCCTATCACAAATTGAATTAAGCGAGAATTTTGACCCCCCAGTATTTCAATGAAAATCACAAGAATACCATGCCATCATGGTCTTTCCTCCTATCTTTCTAACATCTGCTTCTTCCTTACCAAACTTTGGTTTTCATTTTTGAAGAAAACAAGGAATAGCTTCAGTTTAAACAGAATAAGCACCTAATGATGACGAAGACCAAATTATAGAAAAGAAAATTATAATTTGTAGCAAGAAGGTTCCCTAGGTTTACTAGATCTATGATAGTTGAACACGACCATCCCTTCAGGTATAAGATGGAAGAAAACAGAGTATTGAAACATAAGAAAATACTTCTGTAGCGGGAGTAATCACGAATGCCACGCGTGTGATTAACAAAGCACGTTAATCCTCCTAATTATCTAAATTCCTTGCATTCTGCCAAAATTCTCCGACTGTTCCATATTTGCATCTTATCAGATGTTCATTATTTACATTTTTCTCCCCTCCATTCACCAATGTTAAAATCTTGTTTCCAAATTCTATGTTTAAATAACATTCAATACTTCCAATTACTTGTTTTAAATTCTTAAATCCCATCTGCTTTATCATCATCAATTTTATTCCTATATTCCTCAATGTTTTCCTTGCCCTGCTCCCATCAGCTGTTCCCACATCATCTTTGTAAACCAACATTTCTATCATATTCTGATTCACAACACTTCCCCGTAATTCTTCTATCCTTTCATAATTTTCTATTTCATTTACATCTGCCCCTATCTCACCTCTTTCTCCCACTATTTCATCTCTCTGCTCATCAACACCTTCAATATTTAACCCATTAATCTCTCCTTTAACATCATCAGCCTTATGCCCCATCAAAACCAAATTCTCTTCAACATTTTCAATAACTATCACTTCTATCTCATTTACATTTAATTCTGCTGCTAGCCTCTCATAATTCAACCTACATTCTACTTTAGAATCATTTATTTCAGCTTTTATGCTTTTGCTATTCTCTGCTATATCTTTCTTTATATTTGCCCTCATTTATTTCAAATTCTGTTCATTTTTATCCCTCAAATCTGCAATGTTTTTATTGATATCTGCTACATTTTTATTCCCTTCCGCCCTCAAATCTGCTGCATTTTTATTTATATCTTCCATTTGTTTACTCAATCGCTCTAATAACATCCTATATCCACCATCTCCTTCCATTTTTTTCTGCGAATTATTAACTCTCTCCTCATCTAGATCTTGACCCTCTATTTCCACATTCTCCAATCCCTTTAACCCTTCTTCAACTAATTCCATCCCCTCATAGTCAGACTTATCTAATATCTGATCAAGAAAATCATCATTGATTACTTGCCCACATTGAAATACGGTTTCTTCGTCGTCCATTTTATTTCTAATTTTATCGTCTTTAACTGTACTATGATCTATTTCTATCTCTTTCTTAACTATCAACTTCTTATTCCTTAGCAACATAAACCTAGAAATATACTTTCTATGCACAATTAATTTCTATTTTCTCATAAAATCTTCTAAGTAAACACACGTAAAATTCCTTTCCAAAATTGCATGCACATCCTATCCAAACTAAAATACTTTCTTGCACCAATACCGCGGTTAGTCAGATTTCGTTCCTTAATTATGATTTTGCCCTATTATCAAAAATCGTGCCACACATTGTTGCGCCAAAATGTAATAACCAACCAGGGATTATTAATTTACCCCACTTTATTGTAGCAAAAATGTAATAATTAATATGATGGGCTTTTAAATGAAAAATTATTAACTTTAAAACAAACAAATTTTATTTAACAATTCTTGAAACATTATACAATTTAATAAAAAAAAACATATATCTCATTATCTCATGGGTCTTTACTGGGTTTGATAATGGACAGAACACTTAAATAATCAAAGAACCCAACATTTATCTTTAAATTAACAAGAAAAATTTAATCGTCTAGACATCGACGAAACTTATTAACGAACTTATTCTACCAGATTGATTCTAAATTTAAAAGAGTTTATTTTATTAACACAAAAGAAAAGAACGATACCTGACTCTGTATCTTTTAATTCCGTTTACACATATTAATACCATGAAATTTCAACTTACGATTACTCAGGAACATTTGGCTCGTTCATTACACACACACTTTATAGACTGGACGTTTAAACACTGACTCTACCACATATTATTGGTTTGACGATAGCTGATTCTCCGTTTGTGAAGGACATCCCACTTGCTCGTGGTGAAACTACTCGACGCTGGATGCAGTGTCCTGGTCTCCTACCATCGAAGACAGTGGTCAAATTTTGATATTACAACAGATTTAACTTCTGCATACAAAAATGTTTATCGTTGAATAATTTTGCTATTTCTCTCGCAGGTTGCAAAATTTCTCCATACTCGGTGCTCGCCGTACGCCTCAACAACTCTCACTTCCCTCTTGACTCCAAGACTCAACTCACTCCACCTCCTAGCTCCAAAACTCGACTAACTCTGCAAAAATCTTATCTTCCCTTTAAATATTCCAGTCCCTTCTCTTTTCCTTTGTTCCAAAACTACGTTGCAACTGCTCGTTGACAGTTTCTCCATTATCCTGAGATTTCCATTCTGCAGCTGCTGTTCCTTAGCTAGCAAAATATCTAGCCACTCTTGTCTTGTCCCGACGCCGCCAATCGAGACAGGTCTAATTTGTCTTTGCACTTGTCTTCTTACCCTCACTCACACGTGTGCGGTTCTAAATTCTCCAGACCGCCCAAACTGCACCCTCAATTACTCTGGACTTGTCTTCTCACCCTCACACGGCCAGCGCTCCCAAGAACCTGAATAAAACACATTACAGAATGTATTTTCTACTGTCCAGGCCATTATCCGAAACAATGCCTGCCTTAACAGATTTATTTTGTGACAGGCCCCCGCACATGTGTCTTGCCCTGACTCCTCCATACCATACCGATCCTAAGTCAACAAGTGACCTGTCCAGGCCATTAATCAGACACAATGCCTGCCTTATCAGATTTATCTTGCGACAGGCCACCCGCACACGTCTTGCGCTGACCCCTCCTTACCAATCCTAAGTACACATTACCACTTCCTCTGACGGCCAAGACCATTAATCCGAAACAATGCCTTTCCCTCAAGGCATTACAATATATATATATATACACACACCATAACATTCATAACCGATCAAAAATAACTGTAACGCAGCAAACATGTGTTTTTACTGATATGTGGACCGGTATCAAAGCAACAATATGGCGAGCGAGTTCGGGGAATCCCAATACAGCGTGGAAATAGGGTCTTACTGTACGTATAATACGCATATGGACTCAAGACCGCTATAGCGGTAGGAATGACTTCATCCATTCTCGTTGACAGAAGTGCAAGTGGCCCATTGAACGTGACTTGCTGAGCATGTACAAGTCCACCTTTATTTTGAACCTCGGAGAAAGTCTCGCCGAGAGTGTATAGCAGGCAAAAGAGTAAATATAGTTGTATTCACTGGCGGCTTGTGTGTATGTGCTCACGTGCTACAACACATAAATTAATTTAGGAAGAAATAATTTTTCTTAATTTCAAGAACCTTCATAATAATTGTGTTTTAACACTGCGAATCTGTGCTTTGATATCAAAGACTTCAAACTCTACGCCTTGCGGCGCATCGCTCGTAAAGCAGCCAGCTGGACAGCAAGTGCTACTCCGATCACAGCATCGGATTTAGTCACTCTACCTTTTAATCCCCCTGTGCCACCCGTAAAGCTCAAAAAAATTTCTAGCCTTGTGTGCTATGATACCACCAGCACAAGGAAACAAAGCGTCCCGTACTGTAATACAGAGAGGGGACCGCATCAGGCGACATAACCAACGAAATCGAAATAAATTTGACTATTTAGTAATTATAAATCTTATTTTATAACAGTTTATATTTTCAAAATAAAAATAATCGTTCATTGTTGGTAGAACAAAAAAAATTACAATCTAAGGTTATTTTAAAGTAAACAAATTTTAAGAGGTATCATTGTGCGAAAATCTACCACATGACTCTGAATACAAAACTGCTCAATGGCTTGATCCGAAAATTAACTTTATTTAAAATATTTACTGAGAAAATACTTTCTGGTTAGAAATGGTAAATTATTTCACGTTTAAAAATTGGACACTATTGGAAATTATGTAGACAGAATTAGAAATGTAGCATATTACGTGTCGGGTCAGACTACTGGTAACACTATCATGGATGCAGTTTTATCATTTTACATAGTTATCATCGTAAAAATAGTTGCTTGGGGTGATGCAGAACATAACTTCAAAATCTCACGAGCTGCCACTGGTTATATTGTAATATATGTAATTAACTTTGAGCTAAATTATACAAATAAATAAATAACCAACAATTTGAAGATTTTTTTAAAATTAATAAACCCAAATGGAATTCGGATCCTTTTTCCAAGTGCACACACAGAAGAATCTCCAAAATTACAAGAACTGATGGAAGTAGCGACAAAAGATGAATTTAAATTTAGACAGTTGCCAAGTTCCTGGATTTGGGACTATAATACAAAAGTTTTCAATTGCATTTCCTTCATTGTATTTAGTGAAACAGGTTCAGTGCGGTCTCAAATCTATTAACAGAAAAAGTAATCGACTGCAAATATCTAATAACGGTGTTTTAAAAATACTTTTGAAAAATAGAGCCGAGGATCAATATATTGATAGCGTCTTTCTCATTAGGATTATTTTTAATGTTAATCATAATTTTTATTTCAGGCTTCAAGGTGTCATTTAAATATTTCTTTATTCTATTTTAGGGCATATATAAAAATATAGATACACAAGAATAAATTCTTCACGGGCGTCCAGCCAGGTCACTTCGTCGTCAGAAAACAACGTTCCTTTGTACTGAGCCAAAGACCACAGATTGTCATTAAATGTTATTTTATTAATAATTACGTTTTCATTATAATTCTAAATTTTTGTAACAATTATATATTTTGTGTGATCTTGTATTCGACTTGTGAAAATTCCTCGATGATTGCGCGATTTTTCATTTTCTCATTGTAAAACATAAGCGGCACCGGCTCTTTATTCACTTCTATTGTTGAATACAGAATTCCCTATCCAATCTCCACACTTTCATAAATATAAAATTTTATAATCTCCATTGACTCGACTGTCCAAATTCAATTCTTTCCCGTGTTTGTCAGTACATAAAGGCATGTGACCCAAATTCAGTACTAACAATGCAAAACCAAGAGCCTTTCCACGAAGTGGTAACGTTTCGAGGTTGTAATTCGACAAGCCATGACAGGCGTGAGGTCTGACAATCTTCAGACGAGGCCTGTCAAGCTACAGGTTGTATGAACAAGGCTTTACACACCCAAGGCACACCAACCATGCCTTCTCTCAATGCCCTGAGACTGTCCTTTAATTTCTACTCCTCTATTGTTTGAATTTTTCTGCAGCTTCCTGGTTCACATTTTGCTCATCCAGGGCAAACGTTAATTTGGATGTCGAACCAGCTTAATTGTCTCAAATTTCAGGCAGCACTCTCACAGATGCTTGCTCCCCCTTTTTATTATTCTTGACCCTGTCAAAAAGATTCTGTGGGCATTGAATATTCACATCTTGAAACATACATGCTACAGGTTGAAACCCAGTAACTATATTTATAAAAGGATTGTTAGCATTTTAGTGTCAAAATGGCAAATTTTGAGTAACAAAACACATTATGTACTCCCACTTCACTTAACTGGGTCCAATAAAGGTAATTCTCTATTTGGTGTAACGTTTTTGCTTTTAATTCAATTGTAAAATTTGAGTAGCAGATAATTACAAGAACATTAATATTATTTTGGTTGTGTTTTCATCACTTTCCACTATTGCAAATACAGCCAATCATAGAATGTGGTGTATACACACAATGCTTCAATCACAGTACATAAACTACAAGCGTAAATATACCCCCACACACATTACTTCAGTAGTTTAAAGAATGTATGTTTTATAACAGAAAATGCACTATATAACATGTTCTTTAAACTTTGATAGAAAGAAATATTGCAAAAATACCCATTTTTTTAGAAAAAGGAAATGGACAAAATATTTCATATGAAGCAAAAACCATATTACTGAACAGACAAGTGTTAAATTTGATAAATTTACACAAATAAACAAAATTGTGTGTTTTAAACATTTATGTGAAAGAATGTAAGAACTACTAATGAAAGCATATTAATATACAGGTTGCATATGGTGAATAAGTTTGATTAACAGGTCATAAAATAATGTGTGACAGAACATCCTGCAAAAAATAATTAATAACAATTGACGTGGAGGGGGGGGGGGGTATTTAAAAAATTATAATATTCAGAATGTGTATAATTTACCAATAATTATTTTTATTTACAAAGTATTGGTCATACAACACAGATTGTAGTATAACATTCATTCCATGTCAAACATTACATTTACAAAATAAATGAAATATAAAACAAAATTTGCACACTTAAAGAGCCATATTTCTTCCTTCTATTGATATAGATACAGCTCTTCTCGATTGTTTCATTCGTTTACTGTCAATGTAATTCTTCATGTGTCGTTCAAATCTATTCAGTTGTTTCTTTGTAGACTGAAAAAATTACCCATTATAGATGTAAATGACAATGAGAGAGTTAATACAGAATATTTATTACTCATAAAATAAACAAAGCTGCAAAATAAACTTTTCACTATGTTGCTGATAATTTAATGAGAAGGAAATAGTATCATAAATACCACATAAAACTTTTAAACAAGTTACGAGTTTGAAGGGAACCCATTTTATTAAAGATTAAATTATTTCAAATTATATTACATATTTCATTAAATGTTTAAAAAAGAAGTTTTAAAGCTGAATAAAAAACTTCTGAAAGTTAATTTGAATTAGGGTGCAGAGTCTTCTATATCTGTTGCAGAAATACCGAACTTCATTTGCACAAGTTCACCACACCAAGGGTGTGATTAAAACACATACATAAATATTAATAAAGTCACAGTCACTACTTGTGAGCGATACCACTTTTTTTTCTATAAAAAAAAGTTAAAACAGCAATTTCCAGAGAGCACCCCACAATTTAATTCACACAGTTCCCAATAATATTAACAACAGTATTTTTTCCAAGTATTGATCATACTCACATTCTAATAATTAAATGTTCAGTACACACACAGATATATGTAACATTAGGATAGGAAAGAGAGACAGCTACGCAGACTTATCTGAAATCAGTAGTTGCCCCATAACGCGTTACTTAATTTGACCTCTTCAATTTTTCTTTATATATATATAATTGTGATATATATTAAGAGATAGGATGTGGCTTTCCTGAACATGAAGTTCGGTGTAGCCATAGGGAACCGAAGGTAGTTCTTCAAATTTTCGGAGGCTCTCGGCCTCCTGTTTCAGGAAGAAGTGTTACACCATTCTGTGCACTGGCTGGCTGCAGAGTTTTGCCTGCCGAGTAGCTAGTAGCCCATAAACAATAAACACCCCACCAGGCCACTAACTTTCTCTCTCAAGGGAAGGTCGTAGTATAGGAAAGGTTCCGTTTGTGATAATTAACACATGGCATTACATACATACAGATATGTATGTACAATCATACATACAAACATGCACATGCATACACCCACTACAAACACACATATGTATACATACATCAATAAGTATGCTCATACATAATCATATGGGCTCATGCAAGTAGGGGTGGCAGATAGGAAGGGCGCTATTTAAAGGATGTTAAGTCCAGGGCTGTGCCTGGACTGTAAGACATGTTTGAAGGAGAGTTCCCACAAATAGAGTTCAGCCTCTGATAAATCAGAATTTAGGTGGGCTGGTTCTAGGAGTCCCATGAACAGGTTGGCACAGAAGGGGGCCATCCGGGAGCCCATAGCTGTGCCACTTATTTCATGGTAGATGTTCTCTTAGAAGGAAAAGTAATTTCTGGTGAGTACAAACTGTGTGAGGGAGATCAGAAAATTGGTAGTGGGGGAAAGAATATATGTATACATATGTATATATATATATATATATATATATATATATATATATATATATATATATATATATATATATATATATATACACAATATAAGGAGAATCCATTAAGGAATTGAAACTAATTTGGTGACAAAGTCACATTCAAACTTGGTTAGTGAGGAAGGATAGAAATAAATAGGAGAAATAGGATTACGATTTATGTGAATTCATATGCTCAGGCGAAGAATTACACACATAGAAAAGCATATGTTCAAAGCAGAGAGAAGGATGGAAGAAGGAAAGACTGAAAATATTTGACCCAGGCAGGATTTGAACCCACGTATTCTGCTCAGTACACAGACGCCTTAACCATCTCAGCTACCGGGTCAAGTTCCTGACCAGGCAAATATAGACAGCGTTATTGTGGACAATCAGTAGTTTTAGTGGAGGAATGGATAGAGTAGAGAGAATGAAGTATTAGGAGCTTCCATTAAGGAATAAATACAATATTAGGAGAATCCATTAAGTTCCAATTCCTTAATGTATATATATATATATATATATATATATATATATATATATATATATATATATATATAATTGCAATATTCGTATGGAAAGGAAACAGAGATAGGTTGTGGCTTACCTGAAAGTTAAGTGCGGTGTTGCCATAAGGAAGTGAAGGTTGTTCTTCAAATTTTCGGAGGCTCTCAGCCTCCTTCTTCAGGAAAGAGTGTTACACCATTCCGTGCGCTGGCCATCTGCGGATAGCGGAGTTTTGACAAGCGCAAGGCTGGTAGCCCATAAACAATTAACACCCCACCAGGCCACTAACTTTCTCTCTCAAGGGAAGGTCATGGCATAGGAAAGGTTCCGATAGTGATCATTCATTCAAAGCACCCTATATATACATATATCATTAAACATACATATAAACATGCACAGACATACACACACACACACACACACACATGTATGCACACACGTACATACATGAGCATGCTCATACCTACTCACATGTCTTGTGAAAGTGGGGATGGTAGGTAGGAAGGCACTATTTAAAGGATGTTGAGTCCAGGGCTTTGCCTGGACTTCAAGACATGTTGGAAAGAAAGTTCCCACAGATGGAGTTATGCCTCTGATGAATCGGGGGGTAAAGCTGAGTGTGAAGCATTGTTTATATTGCGGCTTTGTGCGTGAGCAGCTACTGGGAATTGAATTTTGGAAAGTTTGACAGTGCTTGCTGTGGTGGTTGTCTATTTGTTCAGGGAGGGGTCTTTTGGTTTGGCCTATATAGAATGCAGGGCAGAGTCTACAGTTTATTTAGTATATGGTGTGGGAGGAGAGGCAGGTGATGTTTTCTTTGATTTTGTATGTTTTTGTGTGATTCTGAAAGGTTATGGTGGGCTGTAAGATAGGGCAGACACGGCATACACATTCACTTTACCAAGTTTCTACATATGTTCAATGTGTGTGACCTTAGCCATACAACACATATCCAAATGATAATCCAGTTCAAATCCATACGTTAACTAACATGTTTTGTCAGTGTCCATGACTGCACCGGTGATACATTCCTTTGATTCTTGCAGCATTGTTGTTGTTAACATAACCCCAAGGACATGGGATGAGATCTGGCAGGCAATGGCAACAGAGAAACATAACTCAGGCCAGCAATGTGGTAGTTCTCTGCTGAAAATGGCACGGATAAGTGTTCTAATGTGAGGAGGAGCTCCGGCATGTTGAAAGATTAAAGTAGAGAAGTCAGTAGTGGCAATAACCACAACTGCAACATACCCAGGTACATGAAACCTGTCACCATCTGCTCCATGAATAAAAAAGGGCCGTACATCTTTGCCTTTGATATGACGTAGAAGACATTACCTTTTAGCGAATCCCATTCCAACGTCACAGTGGCATGTGGCAATTCAGTACCCCAACACTCTCAGATTGTGACAATTCACCTTTCCCAACAGATGGAAAGTCACCTCATCGCTGAATATTAGTTTCCCTGCAAAGCCATCCTCATCTTCTATTTGATAATTAAAATCCAGTCAGTGGACATAAACATCTGACTTTGTAAACTTGGTTTAACAACCAACTTTGTACATTGTGTACTTATAAATAAACAGTGTTTGGAAACCTGATAAATCATTTAGGCTAACCCTGTACAATGTGTTCAAGTGCCTTATTTTATTACTAGTGATATATTATGCAATCAACAATTCTGCATTGTCTTAAAGAAGACGAGTGCTCTTCAACAAAGAAAGAAGATATAATTGGTCCAATTACTTACTCTGCTGATGTCAGTCTCATTTTCCCACTTGGGTCTTACAACATAGTCTTTATTAGACGGACGAGGAACTCGGGCTCGTGCCACCCAGCCTTTGTCTCCAGGACGCAGAGGTCTGTGGGGTGTGGAGAGAGGTTAAAATTGTTTAGTTAATGTCAATTTATAACAAAAGAATATTTGAGAAGACATAAGTAGGCACCTGTTATGAGTATTTTTGAGCCAAGACAGTTATTTTAAAAACTAATTAATTGGCATTAAATTGAACAAGACACTGATTTCCTAACTAGAAAAACCAAACACTACACAATATCTAGTATTATGATCTATACTTCAACAGAACCTTGGTACTGTAGCAATACACTTAATGCAATTCAAAATATTTCTTAATACATGTTAAATACAACAATATATATATATATATATATATTTGTGTGTGTATGTGTTTGTGTGTATATAAAACATCAGGATAGGAAAGAGAGACAGCAATGCAGACTTACCTGAAAACAGTAGTTGGTTCAGTCCGGCATAAGTGGAACTTCAAATTTTCGAGGACCTGAGCCCCCTTTGTCAGGAAACAAGATCTGAACTATGTGCCAGTGGGGCTCGAAAATTTGAAGTTCTACCTATGTCAGACTGGTCCAACTACTGATTTCAGGTAAGTCTCTCTCTTCCCTATACTAATGTGTTATTTAATTTGACCACATCACATTTTCCCCAAGTGTTTATATATATATATATATATATTCATGTGTGTGTGTGTGTGTGTGTGAGTGAGTGTTTGTGTGCAATGGCGGCTCATGCATTTTTTTAGGTATGTGCTAAGTCACCCTAAATAAAAAATTTTACGATAACAATGCAAAATTATAATAATAATAACAGTGATAGTGTTAACAGTACTAGGCAACAAATGACCCAACCAATAATACGCTATATTTCCAATTTTGTCTACAGTTTCGAATAGTTTAAAAGTGGAATAATTGAGCACAAAGTTGACATCCATTTCTAACATAAAAGTATTTTTCCTTTGTATATCTTTCAAACAAAGTTAACTTTTAGATGGACCATGAGATAGATTTCCTCATTATGACGAAAGTCTTCAAAATGGAGCCCATGAAATGTTTGTTTCCTAAAATAACCTTTTATTACAATTTATCCAAAAATATTAGACAAAGTTTACAAATTCTATTTATGTTTTGAAAATAAAAACATATTTAAAATAACATTTTTAGTTACTGAATGGTTCAAATTTAATATGATTTCATTTTTAATGCAGTTCCCTTCCTACGACTGTCTGTATTATAGGTAGGCAGTTTGTGGAGCTTTATGGTAGTGCAGGGGGTAACTGCACATTTCTCATTCCAGAGAGAGATCCTGTCCTGAGGAAGGTTGTGCACTGGGACAGCCAGTGTACTGCATTAGCAGGAGCGAGTGTGCGTATGAAAGGATTATAGCAGAAAAAATAATTGTTTCTAAATTTAATTATGTACTGTAGCACATACGCATGAGCCACCATGGTTAGTCTGGATGTGAAATTTCTTGACAATGGTGAGATATTATTATTGAGATTAATCAGGTAATCAATTGTCTTGGAGTAGAAAAAATTGAGAAAGCAACTGTTAGTGTGTATATTCCTCTAATAATACTATAACTTCTTGCATACTTTTCCTCTGTTTCCCCTATAGCAAGAGACTTATTAAGGTCTTGTCTTGTAGATTGCTCTTCATCAGATACTCTTCTTCTTTTTGGCATTTGTTCTAAGTCTCTTTGCAATCTCTCCTCCTTTGACATGGCTGGAATTACAAAATATTTTCAAATACATTTTAGTGAAAATCTACAGAATAGTTGAGTAATATATAAACATTTTCATTTTAACCTTTAAAATCTGTTGATAAATTAAATATTGGACGAGCCCATTCATTGATTAATTTACCAGCTCTTTCCTTATTCTCCTTGGTTTCTTTAGGGTGTTTATACAAGTACATGACTGCTTTTCCAATTCCTGATTGCTTTAATGTATCTTGTCCCACTGGTGGAAACTGTAAAATAATTTGTCTAATTTTAAAAGAAGAAAGTGAACAGGCTTCAGATAAACACAGGATATAATTATCTTATCATTGTAGACAATTCATGCTAAAAGTAGTGATTAAGATATATTACCATTTTCTGCTTTTTGCTAGTTTATGGAAAGTCAAGGGATGATAGGTCATGCAGAGAGAATAATTTTTTTTGGTAAATGAACATATACCACCAAACATATCGTTTATGAGTTGTGTGTTATGTATCTAAGTGCACCCACCAAGAACCATAACAGAATACTGCCATGTACAGCTGATCATTGCTTGAAGGGATATCAAACAGGTAATGAGACACAGGACCTACTGTTTGAACACTTTGTGACAACATGTCTTCTTCAATAAAATTTATTTATGTATAATTGTTTGGATTCAATTCTGACACTTACAGACTTTACCTGTGCATAACTCATAAATTATATGCTTGGGTATATCTTTCTTTAGAAAAAGTTATATTCACTGCAAGGCCTATCACCTCTAAAAGTTTGTTGGTGAGATCTTGTAACATCATATACACACACACATGCATATATATAATACAGAAGTTTTCCTGGACAGTAGGATATGTTGGAAAGGGAGTTCCCAAAGATGGAGTTCAGCATCAGATCAATTGGGGGTAAAGCTTTTACCCTTTAGTGCATAGTGTAGCATATATGAAACATAACTTTTAGTATAACCCCAGAGGTGTCTGTTAGTTTCTAAGGGTACTAATTTGTGATGCAGATATAAAACAGCATGCACTTAAGGAAATGTGAAATTTCTGCCATTCGTGGGCATGTTAAAACATGCTTGACCTAGCTTTCTGTGAATCAACCCCACAGGCCAGATTTTTCTACCCACCAGAAAACTTCAGAATATTTATTTTGTGTTTTTTTTTCAAGAAAGAAAATTTATAAATTATTCTCAGGGTATTCTTCTAATTGCTCTTAAATAATAATTAGCCGATAAATGAGAATTATTATAAATCAGACCTAATTATATTTATGTTGAATGAATATAATCAACATCATGAGCTAAATTGGGTTTGGTCACATTTGACGTGCTTGGTTATTTTTACTGTATTGTATTTACAAAAATACTTCTTAAAAAATTTTGTTTCAAAAATACTAAAAATAGTGTGCTAAAGGGTTAAGATAATCAGTATGAAGCATTGGTCAAAATTGGGCATGAGCAGAAATTTGACAGTTTGATAATGCTGCAGAGGTTAACAATACATTCAATACATTTGTTTGACCAATATAGAAAGTAAGACAGAGTTTGCAATTAATCTAGTAGATGATGTGGGAGGAGAGGCAGGTAATGATTTTTTTCATGGCTACTGTGCAAATGTGAAAATAATTCCAATTCGTGGATTACTGGTGAAATATTTATTAATTTCCCCAGGGACTTTAGATGCCAAAAAGGGGTCAGCTGGAAAGACAAATCTACTCATCATTGCTAAATGTGTTACTCATCAATTAATTAATTAATTATTTAAAGGAGTTGATTTGTTGGCAAAATCATTGACTCTTTCGAATCCACCACTACATATGGCAGAGGGAAAAGAGGTAATTTTTTTTTTTGTAATTAAACTAAGAAGTTTGTGCCGGCCTAGCACACAGTTCAGACCTCTCCTGACAAAGGGGGTTCAGGTCCTCAAAAACGGAATTACTCACTAATCAAAGCATATGTTCAATATGTAGAGAAAGAAGGAAGAAGAAGGAAAGACTTAAACTCTTTGGCATAGCCAAGAATCGAACCTAGATCTTCTGCTCTGTACACGGAGGTTTTACCAACTAATCTAAGCTGACAACTGACCCTAGCAAATATAGTCATCAGTATTATAAGGTGTAGAGATGGAAATGATACTCTCTCCTTATTCCTGAATAAGCAAAAGTTTGACAAAAGAGCAGCTGACTTAAATTGAATTGATCAAAATGTCAAATTATCAAGGGCCTAAGCCCCCTTCTGTCTGGCCAGCAGGATGATCCGTCCTACTGAAAGGGCAGTAAGGACCTCAAACATTTGAAATGTTATTGCTTCAGAGCCTGGCAATGTCAGTCAACCACTATCTATCCCACTTTTCTGTCCAAATAAATTCGACAAGGAGGAGGATGAGAGCCTCCGAAAATTTAAAGAACAACCTTCAGTTCCTTATGGTGATACTGCACTTCACTTTCAGGTAAGCCACAACCTATCTCTTTCCTTTCCATACCAAAATTGCAATTATTTTTGACAATGTTATATTCTAACTAATATTATATATATCAAATCGTCTCCTCCAATATTGCTTATATAACAGTGGAAGATTACATATCAGACATAATTGTATTATATGTTATGAAAATAGTTTCCATAGCTAAAAATGTCTTTAATAATAATAATAAAAAAACACCTCCTTATGCCCATTTATCTCACATGTGGAACTAAAGCATTTTTTTCTCTCTTTAACAATTTCTTACACCAACTTTGAGTTGAATCTTAAAGTTGTAATTTATACTGTAGTTTGATACTTAAGAGAACTTTCATTTGACAAATTTTTAGATTTTAATCTTGTGCCTCATAAGAGAAATTGAAAATCAATCTTCATGAAAAATTCCATTTTTAAATGGGTATAATTTGCAAAGGGTAAGTCAGTTACTATTGATATTTTATATATAGTAAAGACCCTATTATATGTAAATGAAAAAAAAATCTGAGCTTCACAAACGATTTTTTTCTTGTAAAAATAAGCCTGCAAAAAATTTAATTTTCTACATTTGCTATCAATAACTTTGTGTTACTGTAGACATTAAAAAGTAGTAGTAAATAAGGCTTTTATTTATAAGCCAGAATGTACTGAACACAAAATACAGCATGTCTCCCACAACAAAAATGACTGCCATTTTTGAACTGGAGACAATAAAAATTAAGCAAAATTAGTTTTGAACCACCAAAACATAAGGGAATGCACCAACAAAATATTAATTTTTTCTGAGATGATGTGGCAAATAAATTCCTTTTTTCTGGACCACTTGGTATGGACTGACCCCACTACATAAGAAAGGAGATAAGAACATCTGAGGAATTTTACAGGGATTTCATTGCTTAATATAACATTCACCAAAATAGTACCATTTATGGAGAGTGCACTAGTAGAATACCAATGTGGCTTTAGAAAAGGTACATCCACATCCGACCAAATATCCCAAGTTAGATCAGTTATGGAGAAATGTTAAGTATATCACTCTACATCAACTATTCATTGGTTTTAAACAGGTATACTATAGTGTTGAGACCTTGGTCGTAGATACAAATACTGGAGCTGAGAATCCCAAAGAAACTTGTTAATCTAGTCAAAATGACTACTTCATAGAGCACTGTCAGAATTCTTTGATGTGAAAAGAGGACTTAAACAAGGAGATGTCAATGTTGCTCTTCATTGTGACGTTAGAGAAAGTTATGAGTAGAATGGGCAGTAGCACAATGGGAATAACCACTTTCTATAGAACAATTCAGTGTTTAGCTTAGACAAAATGACATTGCCATGATAAGCAGAAACCATAAATTTGCCTCAGAGGGTTTCGGTCAGATATGGACGAAAGGATAAAAGGTAGAACTAAAGGTGAATGATGGAAAAAAAACTACATTATAGCTAGCCAAGATCACCATTATCAACCAAGGATACAGTTAGACAGTTATAATGTCAAAAGAGGCTCCAAATTTTAAGTATAGCTGGAGAGTAATAGTCATGTCTGAATACTACCCTGTATTTGTAGTGGGGGTAGACCAGACCTTACTTTAACACAAACCAAGAAGTTTCCACTTGACAACAACAGTCACCTATCTTCTACCTTTGCCTACTACGCATCTCACAAGCCATGCTATTAAGTACAGGCAGAAGTTGTCTGCTAATAGATGTTACAATGTGTTTGTGCCCTACTGAGATCATCTCTGTTATCAAAAAGGTTGAAGATGAGAATTTATGAAGTAATAATCTGACCAGTCATCATGTATGAAACAGAAAACTGGACACCGAAAAAAGGAGATGAGTACAAAATAAGAATATGGGACAGAAAACTGGACACTGACAAAAGCAGATGAGTACAAAATAAGAATATGGGACAGAAAAATATTGTGTAAAAAAATTGGCGCTGTTAAAGAACATGAAGAATAATGGACAAATGCAGAAATTGAGATACTTTATGGATAACAAGATCTGGTAACAGAAATTAAAATAAGTTGATTGAGTTGGGTGGGAAATGTACAGCGCATGGTGAGGGAGGAGGAGAGGGTTAAAAAATATGGATTGATTACATGCACAATTGATATATTCTAAAAATAAATATGCTGTACTGACTATTATGAAAAAACCTAATTTTTAGTTGGTACAAAAGACCAGCACATATACAGATCAACACTAGGTACAAACTGAGAACTTACCTCCCAAAGAAGCTTTAAAATATTATCCCTAATTTTCAGAGATGGCATGCTTCTGTCTGGCATGGGTGCGAGCCAATCTGTTAATACTGACAAAACATTGTGCTCAATGAATGCAAGTTGCAAATCATGCTTCTTTAATTGAGACATTACTTTTGGCAACATAGCAACCTTATTTGTAGCAGGTTTCTGCATTTGGTTCAATTTACGATCCTCCTATAAAAATATTACACATTCATGTAATGTAAGAAATTAAAATAAAAAATTAATCCTAAAAATAAATTCTCGGGGCAGATTACAGTATACTAACTCTAAAAATACAGTGAAATAAAATGCATAACTACACATATTTAACTAAATGTAATTCAAAGAAAACATATGACCCTGTATTAACCCAACTATTACGAATTTGTGGTACTATGGGTGTGGTGCAATTTAGAAGGCAGGTTGTCTGCTAGCACGGCACAGAAATATATGGAACAATACATATATTTTGCCTGTAAGACACACTACAGTTATTAATACAACACAATGCCACAGACATAACCTGGGGTGTATTTGAGGTTAATGAATTATATATGTCGTTTGCTGGTTCTCATTTTTAAAGTATTTACATACTTCTGACACCATTTCTTCAGAATGCAACACCTGTCTGCTTCCTTATCTATCATTTTCAATCAACAAATCACAATAAAAATGTATAAACATAACAAAAACCACAAAAATTTAACAATCACTTAATTTATCTTGGAACGTTTTTATATTTTCAAAAACCACAATAATGTGAGATAGGCTGCCTATACTAAAATTTTAAACATGAAGAAACCAACATTTTGCAGTTGGCCAGCATACTTCTCTTCTGAATGAAGTGGCTAACACCTATGAAAATTTCAAGAACTTTCTGTCTAACATTGCAACTTTGGTAGTCCTCAAATTCAGGTAAGCCACCCACAATCTACACTACCTTTTCATACCAATTGTTTTAATTATATATAACACATTAGGAAAGGAAAGAGAGACAGTGATGCTGACTTACCTGAAATAAGTAGTTGGTCCAGTCTGGCATAGGTGCAAGTTCAAAGTTTTAAGGGCCTGAGCCCTCTTTGTCAGGCCCACGGTTCAGATCTTCCTTCCTGACATAGGAGGCTCAGACCCTAGAAAATTTGAACTTCCACCTATACCAGACTGGACAAACTACTGATTTCAGGTAAGTCGGCAGTGCTGCCTCTCTTTCCGATCCTAATGTGTTATTTAATTTGACCTCGTCACATTATTGTAATTATATAAGTATGTATGTATATGTGTGTGTGTATATATATTGTAATGCCTTGAAGGAAAGGCATTGTTTCAGATTATTGGTCTTGGCCGTCAGAGGAAGTTTGTAATGTTGTGTACTTAGGATTGCTATTGAGGAGTCAGCGCAAGACATCTGCGGGTGGCCTGTCACAAGATAAATCTGTTAAGGCAGGCATTGTTTCTGATTAATGGCCTGGACAGTTCAAAGAACAATTTGTAATGTTGTTTACTTAGGATCGAGGGGCAGTTTGGGCGGTCTGAAGAATTTAGAACAGCGCACCTGTGAGTGAGGGTGAGAAGACAAGTCTAAAGTAATTGAGGGTGCAAAGACAAATTAGAGCTGTCTCGATGGTCGGCTTTGGGACAAGACAGAGTAGCGAGCTACTTGCTAAATAAGGAACTGCAGCTGCAGAATGTAAATCTCGGGATAATGGAGGAAACTATCATCGGGCAGTTGCGACGTAGTTTTGGAACAAAGGAAAATGGAAGGGACTATGATATATAAGCAAGAGCGGCTTTTGAAAAAGTTAGTTGAGTATTGGAGTCAGGAGGGGAGTTAGAGTTGTGGAGGCGTATGGCGAGCACCGAGAATGGAGAAATTTTGCAGCAAAATAGCAAAATTATTCAACGATAAACATTTTTGTATGCAGAAGTCTAATCTGTTGTAATATCAAAATTTGACCACTGTCTTTGATGGTAGGAGACCAGGACACTGCATCTAGCGTCAAGTAGTTTTCACCACGAGCAAGTGAGATGTCCTTCACGAACGGAGAACCAGCTTTCATCAAACCAGCAGTGTGTGTTAGAGTCAGTGTTTAAACGTCCAGTATATAAAGTGTGTGTGTACGAGCGAGCCAAATTTTCCTGAATAATCGTAAGTTGAAATTTTATGGTATTAATATGTGTAAACCGAATTAAAAGATACAGTCAGATATCGTTCTTTTCTTTTGTGTTAATAAAATAAACTCTTTAAATTTAGAATCAACCTGATAGAATAAGTTTGTCAATAATTTTCGTCTATGTCCAGACAAATAAATATTTCTGTTTAATTTAAAGATAAATGTTGGGTTCTTTGATTAAGTTAAATGTTCTGTTCGTTATCAAACCCAGTAAAGACCCATGAGAGATTGAGATCTTTTTATAATTTTAAATTGTATAATTGTAAATTCTGATAAATAAAAATTGTTTGTTGTTTATAAAATATAATTTTTTTATTTCGACATCCCGTTAGATTATTACAATATATATATATAAATATATATATGTTTCCTTCATCACTTCTGAAAATTTACAGGGATATTTTCTTCAACACACTCAAAACCACTGATATAGTAAAGATAATTGCAAAAAATAGTGAACAGTGTCTTCCACTAAGAAAGTTTTCTGAAGTTTAGGAATGTTGTATCAGCATATCATTACAGTGCATTCAAGTGTAATAGGTACATTAGAGTGTTTACCATTACTTTAGTCCATATTGCACCAAGTGAGTTACTTTTGTTCCAAAAACATAAAGAAACACCTTGAAAATAAATTCATCCAACTTATTATAAGAAAAACATTCTTGCAGTCGATGAAACTAAACATATTTAAACTTGAATTTCTGGCAAAATTGTAATACTGAAGTCAAACATGAAATTTGAACCACATATAACGTTATAAATTTTTCTAACATAAACATATTTTTACACACAGAAAATTAAGTTAATAAAAAATTATGAACATAATTTGTTGCCAGAGATGTTTGGAGGACCTATAAATTAATATATTAAAGTATCAGCTGTGAGCATGTCAAACCTTTGAAGCATTAATTAGTTTTGTGATTTAAATGAACCTACCAAAACTACCTTCAATTTCACAAGAACAAAGTTCCATTAGAAGCCTAAAGAATAAAACATTGAGCAAGATGTAATAAGTGGTTGCAACATGAGAGCAACATGCCCAAAATAAGTGATGATCGCAAGGTGAAACCACTGTGCCACAAACGGTCATCATGCATATCTTAAGGAATGTTAAATAATGACTGAAGATCAATAGTAATTGGATATATTTTCAATGTTAAAAGAAGTTTGTAACATTTTTTTAATATAATTTCATTAAATCATTGTTATCCTTCCTGATATTTTGTTTAATGAAGAAAACTAAAAAATGTGAACTATTTAGGAGAATATTTAAGTTTTTGTGATATAATGTCCATAATTTCAAATGTAATAGTTTTGGAGGGCCAACAATTTACTGGGAACTGATATCCAGAAATTTATTTAACAATTTTTTGAAAAATTAATAACTCTTAAATAATGTATGGAAAGATTCTTTTACTTTATAACATGCACATGACGGTATAATATTCAGTATTTTGTTTCAACCTTTTCAAAGATTCTCCCATGGGAAGCCCTCTTTGCCCTTTCTTTGCTGAGATTGTCATACTTCCTGTTATATATCAAAACCAATATATCTTCATTCCCAATAAAACAATACAATAATAATAGTATTTGATACAAAATATATCTTAATTTATAATTTGAAGGAAATAAAATTTTTAAGTTGAATTGTCTTTATCCAACACTATACTGTATGCAATACCATTTCATAAGATGCTCATCATGTTTACAGGGAAATTGTTTTAAAATGAATTGTTATCCTGTACATAAAATGTAATATTACTTTATTGATTCACACAATTTGCAGCTGATGTTAACCATACTAATAATTCTCCAAGACTAACAAAGAAGCAATTGTACTGAGCCACAAGCAATGAATCCAGCAGTTTGTTGAAAACACCACATTGAAAGCCTGTTGTCAAAATGCCATAGGTTTTCAAAAGAACTCACCCATCTTGAATCATGGGAGACTTTCCCCACAAAGTTTAATGTCTATAAAATTCATGTATTACACACAACTCATTTTTTAATTAAAACTTTGGGTAAAAACTGAATGCACCATACGTAAGTAAATACAATATCAATATTTTTTTTAAATAAATAATTAATGTCTATGAACATTTTACCTCAGCAGCCTGCCTCATATCACTCAAAAGTTGAGCAATAATATCATCATTATCATTTATTATTTCAACATCCTTTCGTTTCCTCCTTTTAGTTAATTCCTTTTTTCGAGCCAACATTAGATCGAAGTCGGACATTGATTCAAAGCCACTAAAAAAGAAAAACAAATATAAAATAAACAGGCACATAAAAACAGAAAATTAGCTTCAAAAATTAATTTTGATCATACTCATTTCCTGTATCCTTAATGCCTTCATCATCACTGTCAGACATATCTGGAATAACCACTTCTTGCTGTGGTTTATCACTTACATCTACATTTTCTCCTTCAATTTTATCATCATTTTCAATTTCTTCTACTTCTGCTTTGGTTTTCCCTTCATCATCTGTATCAGTCAGCTCGCGACTTATTTTCTTCTGGAATAAAATAAAAAATATATTGTAGTGCACATAAATGTCTATATAAATATACATTTCTAAATTGTTAAACCATTACATTTGTTGTACGATATTGTAGCAATATTTGATCAGTCAGTATAGCGTGAGAATGTAAAAATCGGTGTGTTCCCAATCGGTATATGTTTGACAGCAGCGTGAATGGTTAAATGCAGCCAACAAGACATTTTCAAAGTGTGGAAGTTGACAGCATTATGAGTTCTCACCATCAGGCAGCACTGGCATTAAGGGAGATGCACGCAGCCCAGATCTTTCTTCCTCATGAAGGGGGCTCAGGCCCAAAAAATTTGAAGTTCCACCTATGCTGGCCTGGACCAACTATTAATTTCAGGTAAGTCAGCATCGCTGTCTCTCTTTCCTATTCAAATGTGTTATTTAATTTGACCTAATCACATTTTTCTTACGTGTTTTTATATATATATATATATATATATATATACATACATCAAAGGAGAGAGAAGGATGGAAGAAGGAAAGACTGAAAATATTTGACCCAGGCGGGACTTGAACCCACGTATTCTGCTTAGTACACAGACGCCTTAACCATCTCGGCCACCGGGTCAAGTTCCTGACCAGGCAAATATAGACAGTCTTATTGTGAACAATTAATAGTTTTTAGTGGAGGAATGGATAGAGTAGAGGGAATGAAGTATTAGGAGCTTCCATTAAGGAATAAATACAATATCAAATATTGTATTGTCGAATATTTTCAGTCTTTCCTTCTTCTTCCATCCTTCTCTCTGCTTTGAACATATGCTTTTCTATGTGCGTAATTCTTCGCCCGAGCATATGAATTCACATAAAGCGCAATCCTCCTATTTCTCCTATTTATTTATATCCTTCCTCACTATCCAAGTTTGAATGTGAATTAGTTCCTTAATGGATTCTCCTAATATTGTATATATATATATATATATATATATATATATATATATATATATGTATATATGACAATGTCACATCATTACTATTACAATATATAATTAATATATATTAGTAAGGCAGTCTGCAGCTGGATGGTGCACAGTATGCTGAGAGCCTCCAAAAATTTGAAGAACTACCTTCAGTTCCCTTTGGCAACACCGTACTTCATTTTCAGGTAAGCCACAAGCTATCAATCACTCTTTCCTGCCCATACCAATATCACAAATATATATATAAATTATTGAAAGGAAAGAGAGAAAGGTGGTGGCTTACCTGAAATTTAAGATCAGTCTTGTCAACAGAGAGACGTTCTTCAAATTTTCAGATGCCAGAACAAGTACATAAGCAATCATACAAAATTGTGTGCATATAAACACATATATTCACATACAAACATGTACACGCATACACATGTATACATGTATAGGTCAAGAGTTCTAGCAAACCTGCGATTGCGTGAAGTAGGGGAAGGGAGATGGGATGTTTGGCAAAATTTAAGGTTTTCATGGACAAGTTTGAAGGTGTCCAGGGTTGAGATTGGGGAGAAGTGAGACCCTTATCTAACACCAAAAGTTCATCTTCAATTTTTATGTTTTTAGGGGAGAGGTTGAGTATGATGTTTCTTTGTAGGAGTGGGATCTGTGGAGGTTTGTTATTTGGCTATGCTAAACAATTTATCATCCATTTGCAGGGCAATGGACCAACACAGACAAATAGCTGAAGCTGTGAGGGGTGGAATAGCGGCTAATGGTCGTCTGTATATTCTGCTACTGGGAGCAATGGCTGACCCTCTATATTCGAATAGCCTTGGATGTGTTTTGGTGTGGGGCTGCTTAACTGAGGCTGAATCAATTAAAAGCAGCCATGGAAGCAAGCATCGTGTAGGGAAATTCAGCTGTGGGCATTGAGAAAGGTTCACATGTTAGGCACCATTATCTGAGGGTCAGCAATTGGATCAGATGCTAATGACTATAGATATTCAATGAATAAGTTAAACTTAAATTAAACTATACTCTCACATTCTCCCCCTTTTAATTTATGTGTCTTTGCGAGTATCAACTTTAAAAAGTCTTCCAACCTAGATTGGCACAAAGGCTTTGTCAATAAATCAGTAACATTTTCTTTACTGCATATATATCTTAAGTTAAATAAATCATAATAAATAATTAAGTTAAATAAATCATGATTAAATAATATTCTTACTGTGTGATATTGAAAATGTATTTACTTCACTTTATTGTGGAAAATGATGCTTTCAGTAAATGCTTTAGCTGCTTGATTATGACATATGACCAATGGTTTTAAATTACAAAAATTAAAACCTTCACATTCTTGTAATAACTGATTAATCAAAAAAACTAATTCTCCAACAACAAGGTCTAAAGAAACAAACTCAGCTTCCATGGCAGATTTGGATATACATATACAAAAGATTTCCAACCTAAAAATACATCACTTGATGTTGATATGAAACCAGAAAATAATGTTCTTGCATCTACACCAGTATCTCATGAAGCGTGTCTATACATCACAAGACTAGAAGAATTAAGAGGTTCAAAACTCATCACATAGTCCTTAGATTAATATAATACAATATTCTTAATAAAACATTCCAATGAAAGAAAAAAGGTTTTATTGAAAATCACACAAAGCATATAACACCAAATAAAATATTAGGTTGATTAAGATTTGCCAAAAACAACAAGGATCCAACTAACTCTCTATATTGGAGAAACATTTCCATTTCTTCTTGTTTAGATAGAACATTAATTAATTCTTTACCAAGCTCCACGAGTGTGTACACATAAACATGCAAAATATGAGCAAATATTTTTATGACTTTCTTACTGTATGTACACCTGCTTGCTATATATGCATATTCTACACGCATAAAATGATATCAGGAGCCAAATTAATGTCATAAAAACCTGACAAAACAACTAAAATTTTATTCACAACACTCACATTATCTCACTGATATACAACAGTAACATACAGTTACTAACCTATAAATACAAGAATATGGTGCAAACAGTTGAAAACGTAATTCAATCAAAACTGATAAAATATGTGTATACCAACATCTACTTGACTGACGTAAACTGTAAATTGATTTTATTTAACTTCAAAACTGTCTGTTAATGTAGACCAGTGTTTCCAACCCCATTTTTTACCTTGTCCCGCCTAAGTCTTTCAATTCCAGTCGACACTTTTTGAGGGTGTCAAAATTTCAGAACTTCTGTAAATTTTGGAGCTTTTTGATCTCCACGCAGCTGAAACCAAAGCTATGCCACTGAGGAAACAATGCTCTCCTAGCAAATTGCCAAAAGCTTATTTTAAATTAGGGTTCCAACAATTTTTTCTTTTGTACAAGTTGAAGTCTAATGAGCCGATTTTTGAATTACCCTCATGTGGGGCGAGGGTCCAACATAGGGAAACTCCAATCTAGACCATTACCAGAACCTAAAGACAAATTCGTATAAATAACCTTATCCAACTTTCCATCCAAATAATTGCATGTCACAATGTTGGTTACAACATTCGAGAATAACAACAAGATGCACAAAGAACAAAATCAATAACTGGTGAAAACATTTCAACATAATCAATTTCTTCTCTGTGTTTAAGATCATGTGCCACTAACCCAGCTTTAAAATGTTTCATCAACCCATCTAGATTCTTTTTAAGAGAATAGACCCAACAATATGAAAATATCTTCTGTTTTGGAGGATGCGGAACTACTTTCCAAACCTCATGCTCAACCAGTGTTGTCCTTCCCGCATGGCTTGCTGCTATCAGAATAATCAGATTCCATAGTCTCTTCATAACTAATCAGTATTTCCCAGGTGAAATAACCAAATTAGATGTTGGCATACTTTCAATGCTTTCAAATATCAACTTTAAAATCCCCAGTATTATGAGTATCAATTTTCTGTACAACAACTCTCTGTCTGCCTTGGACTTGTACATTTTTCCAATGTATGGTGTAACATGATAAATATTCTTTCTTGATCTGCCATTCCTCTTAACCCATTTCCTCTAACAAGTATCTAATATTCTGTCACTGCTAATGATTGTATCACTGTTCAAATCTGAACTATCTGGTACAATTGATGTCTGCGGAGCTTTGGAAACTTTAGGTATAAGGACTGTCTTACCCTGTTGAGGAACATTAACTTCACTATTCTCCATCACAACAAGAAAATCTACAATTTTTGGATGAACCATCTCTGGACATACATTTGTCCATATTGTGGTATTAATTTCACCCCACATAAAAGATTATTTACTTTACAAGGCTTCAACTTGACAACCTTTTATCTAACTGGATCCAATTAATCACAAGTATAATTTGCATAACCTAACAATATTCCTACCCTGGTCTTAGGTTCCAGCTTTATTCAGTACCTTTGAGGATCATAGATTTAGGCCACCACTCCAAATTTACAAAATCCTTTAAAGTAGGTTTATATTGCATCATGTTCATTTCAGTGTAATGTGGATATCTATTCCTGATGTGACTAAATGTCAGTAACACTTCTGCTCAGAAACTGATTTATAGTTTCAATAATAATAGCAAAGTTCTAACTGAATTACTAGAATCTCGATTCATTTTCTCTACCACTCCATTCATCACATAATGAATAATACACATGGATCTGTAGAATTACATTCTTTTAAACTAAATTCCATATCATTTTCTGAATAAACAACCAACACTTTAATTACTACAAGCAGCAGGCAGAAAATATTCAGACTCAAAATCATTCTGAATCCAAAAGATCCTACTGGTGCAATCAGAAACAACAGTGAACAGAGATCCCATTGAATTAGATTGATGCAAACTACCTGAATTTGTGTCATGTCTATTATTATCATAATACCGTGTGCTAATACCATCTTTACTATTTTGCACATAACCTTTATCTTTATAATTATTTGTGCACCGCACTTCACTTTCAGGTAAGCCACAACCTAACTCTCTTTCCTTTCCATACCAATATTGCAATTATTTTTGACAATGTCATATCCTTACTAATATCATGTATATATACACACATATACATACATATATATGTGTGTGTATGTAATTATATGAGTAAATCCTCCTATTTCTTTCTATCCCTCCTCACTATCCAAGATCGAATGTGACTTCGTCACCAAATTAGTTCCTAAAATTGAATTTATTCCTTATTGGATGCTCCTAATACTTCATTCCCTCTACACTTATCTATTCCTCCTCTAAATAACTATTTATCCATAATACGACTCTATATTTGCCTGGTCAGGAACTTGACCCTGTGCATTGAATGTAACACTCCTTCCTGCCCGGTCAGGTTACAGTTCAGACCTCCCCCCCTCCCTGACGAAAGGCGCCTAGGCCCTCAAATTTTTTTTTAAATTTTCTCTCATCTCTGCACAACTATTGATTTCAATTAAGTCTTCACTGTCTCTCTTTCCTATTTAAATGTGTTTTTTAATTTGACCTCGTCATATTTTCCATAAGTATTTTTTATATAGATTTATTTACAGTCACATCAATAGCTCAGGTTATTAGCAACTCATTATGGGAACTCAATTTACCTTGTCAGGGACAGATTTGACAAGAGTATTTCTCACACACACACAAATATCCATGCCCTCGCTGGGATTCGAACCCGAGACCTCAGTGATATGAGGCAGTAACGGTGACTCCTACACCACAGAAGGTTGCCCAATATAGTTAATTAGGTAACAAAATTAAATTAGATCTTGTATAGTGAGGAAAGGTAGAAATAAATAGAAGAAAGGTGGGAATACACTAAATTGAATGCATATGTACAGGCGTAGAATTATGCACAAATAGGTTCAATGCATGGGAAAGGAAAGAAAGACTGAACATAAAAACTATACATATGATGAATAACATTACTTTTCTTTTCAAACTGAATGAGACTCATCTCAATATCTGGTACCTGTTGGATTAGTTGGTGTTTAAAAATGTTAATAAAACAAGTATAGAAAAATTCATTAACCATTAATCATAACGTGATGAAAATATAATTTAATTAAAAATATTTGTTACTGTCAATGTTATTTCTAACATACAATATGGAATTATGCTAATATCTCGTGGATAGAATTTAAAAATGAATGTCAAACCGTAAGTAAAGTAAAAATCTAAATAAGGTACAAGATTACATATTTTATTGTATTCCAATTACATTATATGAACACAAAGTCGTAGATACAATGACAAACAAATACAAAGTACTAATTTTTATAAGTAAAAATTTATACTTTATACACCGTACAAAGGGAATGGAATAAGTCAAGAAAAGTACAATACAAACAATTAATTAAAATCAATAGTAAAGTATTGGGATGAAGAAATCTCAACCGGAAATCATTGTTCCTTTCATTAGGTGATTAAAAACATAAAAAGAAGTGATGGTCTTAATATCACCCGATGAAAGGAACAAGGATTCCAGAAACTTGTGGAATTTCATCAGCTGATTAAAAACACAAGAGCTCTTGTATAATGTATTATTGAAGCATAACTTACTATGTTCATATTATCATCATCCTCTACTTCAGAATCAGTGAGAGCCTGTGAAATCCTCTTTTTTTTCTCCGATTTTTGAGACTCAGAATCTGAAAGCACAGAAATTGATTTATTTGATTTTATATTCTTAACAGAGCTTCCATCTTCATCTTCTGAATCCGAAGCTATAGTAGTGTTTTCCTTCTTCTTAACATCAGCACCATCTTCACTATCAGAATGCCTGTTTTTATAACTCCCCACAACGGAAGCATTGTCTTCATCATCACTTATTATCTTATTTTTATTAATTTTCTTCCCTTTGCTTTCATCTGAAAAAATAAATAAAATATTTCAGATGTTTGTTTTTAGCAAATAGCATGCAAAATCAGCCAGAAATACAGGATATCAACAAAGATTGGGACAATGTAGTAGCTAAAATAACTCAAACTTTCATTTCCATACCAATATTGCAATTAATTATATATATATATATATATATATATTGTAACATAATTGTGTTACATTATTGGTTTTTAGCCTTTGTCGGGGTCTCTTTGCCACGTGATAGTATTGTTAAGCATGCCGTTGTTTTGGTAATTATCCCCTAAAATTTACCTGGTTCCCTTAAAACATTAATGAAATCGAAAAATGAGCTTAGCTGGCTTTGCTACAATATATATATATAGATTTTCATACTATGAACCAGATGCCCTTTCAAATTTTCTTGAAAACCTAAACATCAAATTCCCTGTTAAGTTCACTTGGAACTACTCCCCCACCATCACTTTCCTCAACTTTGATATACACCTCAATTCTGGAATTCTGGCCTAATCACTACTTCAGTCCACATTAAACAAACACCTTACAATAGTTTCCCTTCACCAGTTGTCACCCTGAACATACCAATTGCTCCCTGCCATATAGCTTATCGCTTAGGAGAACTCAAATTTTCACTACTTGGAACTATCTCACCACCTACACTAACTGGAATCCCAAGCTTTCATAACAGAATATATCCTAGTGACCTCCTGCAGAAACAAATATCCCGTACACTATTCACTGTTCAACTTTCAATACTCATCCTTGATCAACACAAGTAACGTAGTCCACCCCTTACCACAACTTACTTTCCTGACTACAAAAACACAACTTCATTCTCTGCCTCACCACACTGAACTGCAATCCAACCCAGACCTTAAAAACATCCTTCGCACAATACTCCTCACCTGCCCAAGGTTTGCTTAATTGTTTTATTGGAAAGAGACAGCGAAATGAAATCAACCATTGGTCCAGTTGGGCTGAAGAGTGAAAATATTTGAAATATTTAGGGCCTGAACCCCCTTCGTCATGGAGGTAGGACTGAACTGTGTGCTGGTTTGACATGTAATTGAATACAAACTGCTCCAATGAGTACATAAAACTAAACACACACTTTTTTGATTGTGTTGTTATACCAAACCTTGTGCACCATTTTTGTTACATATTACTTGTAAAACTTTCTCACCTTTATCACTGACAGATTCATTGTCACTATCAATAACAGATGTCCGTTCTTCAATTTCATTATCTGAATCTGAAATGAAATTCAAGATTACTGGATAAAATAAATGTGACATTTATAAATAGTGATTCATGATTATCAAAACTTGAACAAATTATTTTCATGTATAAAGGTATAGCATTTGACGACAAAGTTTTTACAATACCAGTAAAAACAGTGAGAATTGAAACATTTGGCTAATTCACATTAATCTTTTGTACAGAGTTCCATTACAGACAATAATTAAGGCAAAAATAAAATAAAAATACATAAATCAGAAATTAAGTATCCATGATCACAGGATTGATATTGAAAAAAATAAAATTAACGTAACTTAATTTCTGTACCTTTATTCTTTTGATGCTCGTCTCCACCTCCTGGACTTGCGGACCTAGATTTTGATCTTGACCACAACTTTCTTTTAGAATTATGTTCAGGAGATTTGTTTCCTTTAGAGTGAAAAGAGCTAGGTGATTGGGACCTAGATCTTGATCCTGATTTACCATGCGATTTTGATCTGCCTGGAGATTGGGATTTTGTAGAGGAGTGTGATGCTGATCTTGATCTTGAAGCTCTGGAAACAGACCTGGAGCCAGATCTTGAATGTGTTGCTCTAGAACCAGATCTAGATCGTGAAGCTGACTTTGACCGAGATCTGGAACGAGCCTTTGAAGCTCTCGACTCTGATCCAGATTTGGAACTCGACCGGGACCTTGATCTATTAGATGCTGGAGATGGTGACCGTGACTTAGAACTTGCTCGTGATCCAACTGATCTCTGATCAGGAGAAACTGATCGAGATCTTGACCCAGACTTTGACCTTGATCGTGAATGTTCTTTTGCTTCATATACATGTGAACCAGAAGGCGAAACTGAACGAGACCTTGATTGTGAACGAGACTTTGTTTCAGAAGCTGGTGAAGCAGACCTTGATCTGGAATTAGCTGCAGAAACTGGAGATCCTGAGCGAGAAGCAGGAGAACCTGATCTTGACCTTGAAACAGATCTCAAATTATCTTGTACTTGTGAAGGAGACCTCGACCTTTCTGATCTAGCAGGTGAGGAATCCCTTGATCCCGAATTTGTTCGAGATCTGACAGAATGTCCTGAAGTTGAAGATGCCCTAGTGTGTGTAGATTTTCTAGAGTGGTGACTACCTGCTGACGTTACAGACATTTTATCACTTTTAACAGAAACAGCATCATCATCAATTGCCATTGACTGTGAATCATTACTTTCCACATCACTTTCACCTCTCACATCAACTTCCATTTCGATTATAGGTATTTCTGAAATAAATAAATTATATATTAACACAATATAAACAATTTAGTAGCAAAATATTTATGGTTAGTATTAACAATTTAGTATCAAAATGTTTATGTTAATTGCTGTACTATAGTACTATTTCAATAAATTTGTTTAATTGACTCAAATATGTAGAGGTTGGAATGCAGAACTATCATTCCCACCTCAAAAAGAACATTAAGGATAGAAACATTAAACACATTTTTCAGGGTTAGTCATAAATGAAAACAAAGTCCACAAATTAAACAAAATAAGAGTACGTAGAAGTATATTACCAGTAGTGAGATGTGTAATAAAAATTATACTTAATGAACCCATGCAATAAATAGTCATAACACAGTATTTAGCCAACACAAAAGTATTTCGTGTTCTCTGATCACAGAATGGATAAAAAAATATAATCAAATGGACCAAGAGAATTATAATATTGCCTAATAAACTAATTGAGATTGTAGGTACGACAGTCTCTTAAAATAATTTATGCATTGTATTTTTTAAATGTTATACTGAAATAAAGAAATATATAGGACATATACATAAAATTACAGTTCTGCTGGATAAGGTGGGAGACAACTGGCTACAATGCCATATGAAACTATAAAATGAGTCAATATTTCTGATCTTATCATTAATTCTTATTGCAAATTTTATAGACACAGTTGTCTGCAAATCAAATTAATCCAAAATTTATTACAGGGTCTTTTAGTAATTCCTACTAATCATCCTTGAAACTGAAAACACATTTGTTTGTTATGACTTTATTATAATTATGTGGAAGAATTGAACTTCCCCTGTAGTAGCTATGATGAACCAATTTGCAGTAGGGCACTATAAGAACAGGTTCATAACATATTATTATAGATTTTCTGGTGCATCTGAACAACCTAAGTTTTATCCATTCGGGTGCGTAAATTAATTTAATAGAACTGTTATAAATCTCAAACTACCAATAATAAATAAATCTTGTCCTATGCAGGTGCCTCACACTATAGATATTGACTTATGTTACCCTTCTCATTGGAAAAATGTTCCTGTTTTAATATGTCAAATTGAACAAAATCCACACTAAAATTTCAATTGTTTAAAGTTTAAATTGTCTTTTACAAACAAAAACCAAAAATATTTTAAAATTAACATATAACTACATACTATTTACAGAGTATATAATCAATGTGAATGAGAAAGATTTATAACAATTATCAACAACTTAGACATAACTAAATATTATTTATTACAACCTATGAAGATATCGTGTAATTGTACCAAAGGTTGAGAAAAAAATATTGACGTTTACTTACAATTATAAAAAGCACAGCAGGATACAGTCGAATAAATAATGTGTTTATACTAAACTATTTCTTTGCAGAAAAGTCCAAATTTTATCACGCAATGGAGCGGTCCCTTACCAACACAACAAAAAACAGCTCTAGTTTCCATCTCATAGCAATAAAACTCCATTATTTACCATGTATAATTTCGAGAGCTGTATAAAATTTGAAATTACCCTTACATTTGCTTGCATTTCATGAACTGAGATCTTTGACGGAACATCTAACGATTAATCTAAAAGTCTTATGTACAGTATAAATGCTATTTGAAGTACTATTTACTTCTGAATGATTAAACACACTAATATTCACTTCACTTACCATCATCACTCACTATTTATAATAAAATATAACGTACATTATAGCGACGAGAACGGAAGATAGGACTCATAGCGAAATTCACATATCGGTTCAACGATAACTACGCATTACGGAAGATGATTTAAAGTCGATACTTGTGAAACATTGACTTGACCAACAGACAACAGGTGCTTGTTTACTGTTCTGTCCAAAAAAATAATTAAATAAATTATTATCCTACATTGTCATTGTATTTAGAATTGGTGTTAGGTTTCGTTTATTATAATACTGCGGAAAATTTTATTGGAAGTTTCTTTATTACTTCCATTAAAATAAACGATGTTTAAATATTCAATGAACAACTGATGAAAGGACCCCAAACAAATATATAACCATAAAAACAGTCCCAAAATTATGAGGGAAACACAGTGTTGTAGTTATTTTTTATTTTGGCTAATTAAGAACCTTTTTCTTTATGTTCATTTAATGAATGATAATTGTCAGGTTATATTAACTATTAAAAATAAATATATTTGGTTAAATAACCATGTGTGCCGGAAACACATGTTGTGGGAGAACTAACATGCAGGATATTATTGGGTGAGTTTGAGAATAAAACAATGTGAAATTATTTTCAGGTATTTTATTGTTCTGATAAATGTTACATTATATATCAGCAACATTTGTTCTGTCTCCACTAAACTTCCTGAACCACTTAAACACACTCATTCAGTTCAGAACACCTTCGCTGTAACCGTTTTGATTCGCGAAAAAATTATGGTAGGTGTTATTCCTTCCGGATCGCAGCACGTGTCTTCCACTTGGCGGGATTTCAAACCAACATCTTTCACGCAACTGGACACTACAACGTGAATTTGCTTACTTTCGTGTTTCTGCTATGCTCGTTTTGCCAGGATATGCCCCTCTACTACTCAGTGTTGCCAACCCTCAAAAAAACAAAAAAAATCATAGCCCATTATGGTCACAGTATACTTACTAATTGAATATGCCTCGTAACACGAAAACAAACGTCGCTTTCAACCACTGGCTCAGGAAGTCCTACGCAAGTGTTGCGACTCGAGGAGATTAGTCGGTGAATGGATTTTGACCTGAGAGAACTACTGTTCGCTTGAAAACTGATAGGGGACGAAGATTCGACAGGATGACAATTATGTGCTCGAATAGTAGACATCCAGCTGATAGGGCGTAATTTTCATCAGAGGTCTTGTACTTGTAGCTATCAAGGTCCTTACCTGTTTCCAGCAGTTGCACTATTTTTCCATGATGAACATCCTTTCGGGTCTCACGAATTATGTACTTTGCACGAACAGGTAATTGCCTAATTTTCATTTAAAGTGAACAGGTCAAACTCATCTTCTTCTCCCTCAAGACCATTTGATGTAACTCCGTTTGTTGCTTCAGAAACCGTTAGCAATGGTTAACGGGAACAATAGTAAATATTTGTCTTTAATTTTGTTGGTCTGTATTCAACGTCCAAATTAAAATCTGATAAATAATCTGCATAATTTGCCATTCGACTAATTCATAAAAATGTAAGAGACTTTTCGGGATGAAGTATTTGCGAGAGGCGTCTATGGTCAGTTATTAGTGTAATGACGAGCATATCATTAATAAAAGAATTTCTTAACTGCCCGTACAATGGCAAGAGCCTCCTTGTCCATTTGTGGGTACTTTTTCCTTTTTTTTTTTTTTTAAGTTTTCCCCACAGTTTCATAAACGGATATTCGTCCGATACAATTTATCCGATGTCCCATGTAACTAGTTAACTGTCGATCGGATTTTCTTAAAGAATAATTAGGATTAATTCCCTTTAGGCACTGCTCGCTCATAATGGTGCATGATGTTCTTGTATCCAGTTCCGTTTGCACGTTGTGGCTATCTATACTCATATCGATCATTTTCAGAGAAGTAGCACGGACCTCATTGAACTTGAACAAAATGTCTATCGGGCTGGCTGAGGTGTTTCCATTACCTAGTCAGTGGTTAGAGTACAGTTGTTACAAGAATGGCAAATGGTATCTTTAAACTTACATTTGGTTCGGGGATGTGGACCACCGCACCTGTTGTATATTTGTTAGCTGTTTTCTTGAGGCTTGCTGGTCTAACATGGATTCTTAGGACCCTGCTTCCGTGCAGGACCAATAGATGACAATCGATTTCGCTGATTTAGCTTCTTCATTTATACATCTTCGGTGGTGCGTATCCCAACTTGCTTACTCCTTCCAATATTGCGAATCCAGAGTATGAGCGATGTCGTACGCTGTTTTGAAAGTTGACGGATTTTTGATATTATCTCGTCACACATGTCACGACATTCCAAACCATTTAATAACTGATCAATTAGCATTCTGTCTAGGAACACACCATACTTGCATTTTGCAGCTCCTTGCTGTATAATTTTAGGAAAGTTTATACTCTCTACATATTACTCGATCAAAATGATTAATGAATATCTGCTTCAAATTGACTCGACTGTTTCAGGTTCTTCTGGACTAACAAGAAATTTCAGAGCATAATTTAGTTCGGAGTCCAGAGAATAGTTGGCATGCAAATCTTCGGGTATCTTGCTTAGATCGAGCGCCCAATCAAACCTACTGAAATAGTCCTCTGCAGGTGAACCACTTGCAGATCTGTATTGTGACATCGAAAATACAGTTGCTCTCGGTTGACCTTCTGAGACCTGTCCGTTTTATTCCGTATTCGCTGCAGACTCCTTCAAAACGTTTGCAATCACGCTTGCCAATAACTTTAACGTTTCCTCTCACAATTCCGCCATCTGCTTTCGTCTCGAACACGATGCCTACTTTAAGAGGCTTCAGTTGTTACACCCACGTAATACGAGGGTGAATCAAATATAAACAAGACTTATTTTTTTAAATATTTATTTTGATTTTAAACGCACAAACAATCATAGTTTATTTTTCTACATAATCTCCTGATTTATAAACACATTTTTCCCAGCGTATAGGTAATTTTTTAATTCCTTCCACGTAAAAAGAGTCAGGTCGTGTTTGTAGCCAATTGCGCACATATGCTTCAACCTCATTATCGCTGTGGAATTTTTGCCCTCCCAAAGCTTCCTTGAGAGGACCAAAGACATGGAAGTCGCAGGGAGACAGGTCTGGACTGTATGGAGGCTGTTCCAGTGTCTCCCAACCAAGTTGCTACAATTTTTGTACGGTCAGGGCTGCTGTATGGGGGCGAGCATTGTCATGGAGGAGAATCACTTTTCTCATCGGAAGGTCTCGTCTTTTGCGGCGATATGCAAGTCTGACCTCAGTTAAAATTTGGCAGTAGTATGCTGCATTAATTGTTCTGCGCTCATGCAAAAATCAAGGTGCAGCAGGCCACGCTGGTCAAAAAAAACGGTAGCCAAAACCTTGCCAGCCGATAATCGTGACTTGGCTTTCACTGGTCCGGTTTCTCCTTTCTTCCTCCACTCCATACTCGCTTGTTTAGACTCAGGGGTGTAGTGATGCACCCACGTTTCATCACAGGTGACAATGTGAGAAAGAAATGGGTCTCCTTCTTCCCGAAATCGTGCAAGAAGACGCTCACACACTTTAAAACGATTCAGTTTCTGGTCAACTGTGAGAAGGCGAGGAACCCACCTGGCACACACCTTGCGATACCCTAGCTCCTCTGAGAGTATAGAGTAAGTGCTCCCATAACTTATTCCAACCTCAATTGCAATATCCGAAGTTGTTAGACGCCTATCACCTTCAACAAGTTGACGAACACTGTCGATGTTGCCCGCTGTAATGCTGGTGCGGGGTTAGCGGTCATGGCTCTCATTTTCAACACGTTCACGGCCCTCCGCGAACTGTTTATGCCAAGCAAACACTCTAGCTCGCGACAGCGTCTCTTCCCCGAACTGTGCAGTCAATCTTCTCAAGATTTCGGCCGGTTTTACACCTTCTGCAGCTAAAAACTTGATAACAATACGTTGCGCAATAGAGGGAGGTACCTCCTGCTCGGACATCGTAACGATGGACACTGAGCGAGTCTATGATGATGAGTCACGTGCTTCCCCCACTCCTGACAAACCAACCTAACAGCCAATAACAGCGGAACGTTCTTGCATCACTATTGCGCGCGCAGGTCCAAAAGTCTCGTGTATATTTGATTCACCCTCGTAAATTGCAAGGCGTCCAACTATGTCTATCGACGCGAGCGACACAGTTGCTTTTATTTTATTTTTCAGGTAACGTCAATTTGATGACACGCGTTGAGTTACGAGTCACGTAACGTGCCCTATGACAATGGTCGCCGTGGAGCGCTTGGAGCACGACCATAAGTGCGCGCGATCACATGAATTCATACCAACCGAACAATGATGGGCACAACTACTCACGCGCGTGATGTCCCGAAACCTGATGATCGCAATGCATGCGTGTTCACAACAGCTGCTGCGATGTGTGATGAGTCTGTTGCAACGGGCGTTTAGCTCTTTGCTCACCCAAGATGGCAGAAGACGAATGACATGTACACTCGTAATAACGAAGATAGCCGCATGCCTTTCCATTGCTTTCTGTTGTTATTGATCCCGTACCTGACACCACTTTTTATATTCTGGGTTCAATATCAATAAACAACTCAGGTGAAATTAGTCTAATCAACAATTTATGCAAGCACGAAGTGTCGTGTACAAACTCTAACAAAGAACTGAACCTGACAATAGCCAAAGTTTGTAACATAAAGATGTTAGTTCTATAACATGGCACGCTCTGTACTGAAAATTACAAACTTACAAAACTGCTTACAATTAGAATGTAAGGCGATACACTACAGGTTCCAGTTCCACTTGCCGAAACAATTTTTATTTATTTAATTTGTTTACTTTACAGATCTAGGAGTTTCGGTTGCTAGAATTTTCAATTACTATAAATTACTCTACTAGAATATTTCATGACTATATAAATAGGATTGGACCTCCAACCAGAGGTAGTTTTTACACAGTGCGTTCGTCTTTAGTTACTCTCAGAGCCCTTTCCACGGGAGAGTGAAATTCGCCCGATTTCACTTTCGTAGAGCAACTCTCAATGGCAACTCTCGAGTCCGCTCAGAACGTTTACACGCACGCAGTCAGTTCTGCGAGTGATTTTTATCCTGGGGGCCCTAGTTAACCCTTGGTTACATTCTTTCTCTACCTCTCCGCATCTCCTCCCCCTCCCCTTTCAAATCCCTTCCTATGTTATTAAAGGGAGTTGCCAACATGTGGATTACCCTAATGTAGCCTGTTACTCTAAAAAAAAAACACGAAAAAGAGAGGCAGCAGCAGCTATTTCAGTTTTTTTATATCTTAAGTTCCACTTCCGTCCTTTTTATTTTTAATTTTTTAAGCTACTGAGAATTCTGTAATTAAAATGAAAACATGATTATTATAAAGGATTGATAATGTATGTAGATGTATGAACGGAAAAATATTTTCTTGGTCACCAAAAACCAGTGTTTCGGTGATTATTGACTTTTACTTACTGCGAGGTGTGATGACGTTGGACAGCGGACAGAATGTTATCTGTGAACGATATTTAATAAAATTGTATATTATATTTTTATGTAAAAATTTTATTACCTTTGTTCTGAGAGTATCTTTGTTTTATCGTTGTTTTGTACAAAAGTTAGAACTTATGAAATTGTTTGAGCCAACAGAATGCTGCAAGTCTACACAAATTCTTATTCAGCTTAGTAATTACCCTCGCTCAAAGATCAGACATTATTTGAAATTGAATTAGTTCATGTAAAAGCTGTAATGTTTGTAAAAAAATGTAAACTTGTTTGTGAAATAAAGCTTGCAAACATCCTCGTGGGTTCAATTTATATTGTTATGGCCATATTATTCTCAGCTAACTCTCAGGTAATTCAAATTTTGTTGAATGCTTGAGAGTACGTTTACACTAGCGACAATGAAGCAACAATGCAACTCTCGGAGAGCTCCCCCTCCACTTTTGGCGAGAACTCTCAGAGGCCTTTATTTACACTGGCGAGTTTTACTCTCGAGAGTAACCTTCCGCGTGTAAACTCACTTTTACTGATTCACCCAAACCTCGCATTATGTGACAATACTATAGAAGTCAAAGTTTAAGCAGTTAATACGAAGGAACGTAAGTAGTAATTATGAGAAAGTGAAGTGAATAATCAATGTTAATAAAAGCAAGACCCGTCCAGACTACCGAGCAACGAGACGAACATGAGTTAGTGCGCATGCGCCACCTGATCTGCGCATGCGCTAGACGGACCAGGATTTCTCGGCGTGGGTTCCGGCTGTTGTCGGTTTTCTGACGAAACGTCAAAGGAAAGTTCAGCGCGTGGACGCGGACCGAGCCGATTTCTTTGGCTTATATCAAAGAGTATAGTGTCTTATGTACTCTTTGTCTTGTATTCTTTGCTACGTTTGTTGCGTTACTTAAATAGAAATGGGAAGTGAAATTGAGTGGTCGCAAGAATTCACACTTAAATTTATTCAAATAATAAGGGATAATGGGTTCTTTTTCAATGGATATTATTTCAGTTCGTGAGAAAGCTTTCAGCCACTTTGTACACCTGTACTAATTTAAAGACAAAAAGAAAAATCAAAGATTGAAGTCTTTCCCGGTGTAGTTGTTCAATAAATAGTTCTCGGTATTCATACGGGTTTCGACGACTAAAAGCTCTGTCGTCATCTTCTAGACGAAGATCGGAAACTATTTTTTTTTAGGGTAACAAGCTACATGGGGGTAATCCACATGGTGGCAACTCCATTAGAAAGGGGGTATGCGGAAGGGTACAGGAAGGTAGCCAAGGGTTAACTAGGGCCCCCGGGCTATGGTTTAAGGATCATACCCGGCAATTCGCCTAAAAGTGAAGCAGGGAAACCCTAGAAAAACCTTCATCAGGTAGGTCGGGAATTTGGTACTTGACCCACGCCCTTCCGATGGCGGGAGACGGGTTTGCTGTGGGGTCGCAGCTTACCCCTCGCCATGCCTTGGCCAGGTTACGAGGCAGCTGGCCGACTATTCCAATAGGAATAGCGGACAACTCTTACCGTATGGCCAAGGTCTGTGGCCCCGGAACATACACCTCTCAAAACAGGCCGAGGTGCCTCGGCGTGTGGGAACCTTTTGTGGATAGAAGACCGTGTCAATGTTATGCTTGGCCAGTAGGCGTCCTATTCGGTTGCTGATGTTGCCGGCGAAAGGAATGTAAGCATGGTTGACTGCAATTTCCTTTTCCTCTACTGTTTTCTCCCTTCGGAGCGTAAGTGCCCTCTTTATCTGGCCGGGATTGGATCCGTTCTGGCGGAAAACGGTTTTAAGATGTTCTAATTCACCAGATAGATTGTCTTGGTCTGATACCACCCTGGCCCTATGAACCAAGGTTGAGAGAACTTCACTCTTCTGTGCCGGATGGTGGAAGCTGCTGGCTTGCAAATACCGATCTGTATGTGTGGCTTTCCGATAAACGGAATGGCCAAGTCTACCATCTTGTTTCCTCCGGATTAGAACATCTAGAAAGGGGATGCACCCATTCTTCTCCACCTCCATTGTAAATTTGATGTTATAATGCAGCCTGTTGAGGTGTTCAAGAAACATCTGCAGTTTCTCGCTCCATGCGGCCATACGACAAAAGTGTCATCAACATATCTAAAGAAATGTTTCGGACGTAATGGTGCACTATCCAGAGCCTTATCTTCAAAGTGTTCCATGTAATAATTGGCAATCGCCGCGGAAAGAGGTGACCCCATGGCTACTCCATCGAAAACCTGTTCATAGAATTTTCCATCATACTGGAAGTATGTGGTCGTCAATACATGTCTAAATAGATCGGTCATTCCCGGGGAGAAATGCATCTCCAGAAGTTTTAGTGCATCCTCAATAGGTACACACGTGGACAATGAAACTACATCAAAGCTAACAAGAAGGTCGTCAGCATCTAACTTGATGTGTTTCAGCAGCTCAATGAAATGTGCTGAGTTTTTAATATTTTATTTTTTGTATTTACCTTTTAATTAATTTTAATTAAAATTAAGAGAATATTCCCCTAAGAACTAGTGATTACATAAATAGTGGTCAACATGGGCAAATGATTTTAATTAAATTAAAGTAAATAACATTTTCAAAAGATGGTCTACAATCTAGTAGACAAGACAGTCATATTATCTCGTCATTGGAGTCATTAAGATAAACTTGACGAAACTTTTATATCCTTCTAAATTGTTACCCGTTACAATTTATTTACAAATATATCAAAACAATATGCGGCGCGGCAAGTGGACGCCGACAAAGGCAATAATCCAACAATATTACATTATCATGTTACATTATCCCCCCCCCCCCTATAAGTATAAAATTGGATGACCGATGATATACAAAATATGCAGCCAATTTTTCCCTTTTGTTACATAAACGAAATCACATTAACAACCACTTAACTGACCACGCCCTGATAATCAATTAACAATAATTACACAATATTTACAAAAGTTCGACACATAATATTCAAACATTCTATTTGACAATTCTCGTCTAATTTCCAGATATTTCAGGTAAACACCTAATTACAGTTTCTTTACTTCCATTGCCAGCTGTTTTGCTGTCATCTTTACCTTTACAAAAAAAACCTGTTTAATCAGCTGTTTAGATGTCATTTTTGCGATCTTTTTTTATAATCGGCTGTTTCACTGTCACCTTTACAATTCCTACAAAGAATTTATAAACACCTTCAAATAAAACATGAAACTAAATTAATTTTTTGTCCTCAGATACAATATGTACACTGAGAATGATCGCAAAATTACAATGAATGTTGCCTCCCATTATTACAGGGAATGCCAACATAAAAATATTTCGCAAAATGTCTGCACGTTCTTTGCATCATACACATTTCAGTCTTTACGTAGTTTTTTTTATCATTCCAGACATTTCTTAAATACTCATCGTATACATTAGATGTTTGGTTATTTGCAGGACCCAAATTGACAGTTATTTCATATGCATTTCTCAATTTCCTGTCAGCGACAATACACGAATTACTAATTCTTTTATTTATCACCTTACCTCTGTAATTACAAATTTTTTCATCTCCTGCCATACGTCTATAAAGATAATTACAAACATTTCTCAATTATACACATCTTTTTTCTGTGCGGAGTGACAAAAACATTCCTTCTTTAGACACAAAAATTTTCTATTTTTGACTTAGTCTATAATACTTTTCCCATCACTCTCAGATTTATTTTTAGTAATTTTCCTTTTCGTTAGACTTTCTGAGATGTTCTTTGATCTACATCCACTACTTTTACCTACATCAATAATTTTCACAATTTTCCCGTTCTCTACCATAATCACTCTATTGTCTAGCAATTCAAAGTAATTAATTCTACTATTTACAATTTCACCCTTGTCTACCTTTTCCTCCTTTAAATCATTATCAAGTTTCTGCAATTTACCATCGTTAATCAGCTGTTGTCTAATTTATCTTCACCACCTGCCTTTAATTTATTAATATCTTTCTCCAATTTTGCATCATTGTTTGATCTTGCACAAGTTTAACTTCAGATTTTTGCTTCGTACTCTTAACATTAACCTCATGTCCGAATTCATCAAATTTTACATTTAGATCTTCCCCTAATATGTCAAGTTTTTCATCAATTTTTCCATTTATTACATAAATTTTTCCACTTAATAACCAACCTATCCAATCCATTAACTACCTCATTTTTTCGTTCTGCCAATTTTAATAAAAATATTAATGACCCCACACAAAAAAGTGAAAAAAAACAACACAAAAAAAAATACTTATATGGTCACCAACCTGTTTTTTCTGTGTTCGCTGTTTACTTGAAGCACTTCACTTTTCTTCCGACGCCGAAGAACCGTGTTTTTTATTCTTACGTATCAGATCTTGTCCTCCAACATCGCCCTCGTGTGCTCCGGAACCTCGACCCCACGTGTACTCCAGAATCTCGATCTACAATTCTGCTCCCGTGTGCTCCATAATCTCGATGACCGGGACACTATCAATTCATCTGCTATCATGATCAGGCCCCAGTTGGTTGGCCATTGCCCCACGTTGGGGTATAATGTAACCTTCGGCCACGTTGCCTTCAAGTGTTTCGACAATTTATTTAGGGTGCCAAGTAATTTTTTAAAATGAAATTACCAAAACAATTTTTATACATGTAATTTATTTCTCGAGCAATGAGATATGTACATTACTGCAGGGAGTGGTCATTATTTCTCGAAGACTTTTTTACAACACTTTTACGCTCCAATGACGAAGCCTCCATTGCTACTCCCTTCGCCGATCTTTGCGCGCGCCACACACACAACAATAACAAGCAATATGCGGCGCTGCAAGAGGGCGCCGACAAAGTTAATATCCAACAATATCACATTACTATGCACCATATATATATATATATATTGTAGTAATTGGTAATTAAGACATTGTTCTAATTGAAAAGTCGAATTGTAGAGGACTCATTATTAGTGGATATAGAGCGGACGCCGCAACAAACCGGCAAGGCAAAGAAAACATTGTTGATGAGTCGAGAAGGTTCTACGCGCTCAAAAACTTGCGAGACGAACGAACAGTACAGTCGGGCAGTAGGCAACGAGGAGAAAAGACTAAAATTCCAAGTCATGAAAATTTGAACAGTACGGTCGGGCAGCAGACAGTGAATAGACCAGACGAAAAGTTTTACAGTCGGCAGGCAGAACGAAAAGAATGTGGTCCAGTCACAAACATGCTTTCAACTATTAAAAAGTAAAGCAATATTCAGTCGGGAAGGAGACAGAGCAACTAGTTGCAGTAAAGCATCGAGAACCAACCAATTTGTGTTAAACCAACTAACAAATTACACTAATTAGAGCCTGTGAACATTTAGAGTCTGTGAGAACTTAGAATCAGTGATGTCCCCAAAATTGTTTACGAAAAACTAAAAATGAGACCTGGGCAGCCGTAAGTAGAGAAAGACTTTAAAATCATTTGTAAACCGTGTTTAAAAGATAAAAGTCAGATCGGTTTTTAATTATTTAATTATCGATAAAATGAGATCCTTAATTCTTGATAAAATTTAAAAATTTTTAAATTCAATCTTTAGTATTATTTCTTCCGCAACAAATTTCGTCTATGTTCAGACGCATTGATTTCCATAAAAAGTAAATGTAATTCTGATTATATAAATTCTGCCATTTATCAAACCCAGTTCAAGACCCTGAGATCCCAAATATATTGTGTATTTTATACTTGTTTTAAAATTGTTAATAAATCTTGTTAAATAGTTTTCACTTAAGTTCTTTCATTTAGAAACGCCACATTCATATTATATTTAATTATTACAATATATATATATATATATATATATATATATATATATATATTGTAATAATCAAATGAACTCAAAGTTACAATTAATTTGCCCCACGTTGTGGTAGCCATTAAATGTAATAATCAAAATGATAGGCTTTATTTATATGAAAAAGATAATCAATTTTTAACAAAAAAAATTTTTTTATTAATTTGTGGCTTCTAAAATTTACAAACAATCACAATAAAATGAAAATCTCTTAATCTCTCAGGGTCATTACTGGGTTTGATTATTTACAGTGAAAATTATTGAATGATCTTATTAACAATACAGTTTAAAATTTACTTCAAAATAGTGTGCTGATAAATGAAAGAAAAGCTACAAGAAAAGTGAACGAAATCTGACTTTACCCTTTTAGTTAGCGTTTACAGATTTTATTAAAGTTTTGGTTACTTACGTATTGTTCGGCTGGTACCAGCATTCTTTTAGCACTTCAAAAGTACACTATATTGCAAAATTTTTACTGAGAATCTAAATTTTTCTCACAGATTCTACACTTATGAAGTTGAAATGCGATTACTAGGCCCCCAGGAACTCGGATGATCCTCTTAATTGGTTAGCTATCTGATGTCGTTTTCCCTCAGCACGAAAATGTTCAAGTTATTTATAATGAAGCAAACCCTTGCTTCAGTTGGCTAATTGTTAGCACATCTACTCGGTCCAACTAACTGTTTGCTTACAGGAATCTTATGAGTTGCAGATTTTTGCCTTTTACCGCATTATTTATCGGTTTGGATTGAAAACTTCTAAGTAGCTCGGTGAAGATTTACTTTTAAAATGTATCTCCTTTCGTGGCTGACCGTAGACGTCGACTTTTCTCTTTTTCTCCTCGCTGTAGATTCAAACTGTACTCTTTCGCTCCTCGCCGTAGACTTAGACTAACTTTTACAATGTCTCTCCTCTCGTGGTAGACTGAAGACTGCCCATACTTTTGCGCGTAATCGCCATTCCGAAGCCTCAATAATAGGAACAGAGCTCGCCGCTCATTGTTGCTTTGCTCGCTCATCGCTATAATTCAAACTGCTCGCTAACAATTCAAATTATTTAAAAACAATTCATGGCTTAATTAATTGAAATTACAATATATATATATATACATATACATATATAATTATAGCAAAGAATCTTCGTCGAAATTTAGCTGTGTAAAGTCTTCGTGGAGAGATTTCAGAATAAAGATGTCGTTGAATTATTGCAGAGTCAATTTGTCGTCGAATTATTGCAGTGTAAAGATTGAAGAGTATTGGAATCTTCGTCGAAATATTGCAGTGTAAAGCCAACTTTTGTCAAACCAACAGTGATAATTAGTGTCAGAGTTAAAATGGCCTGTTATAAAGTGTAATGAGTGTGTAAGTGAATGAACGAGCCAAATTGCCTTGATATCCAGAAACTATAAGTTACAATTTCACTAAATTCATATTTGTAAACCATTAGGTAAAGGTAATTATTATCAGATTTCGGTTTTCCAATATCGTTTATAATTAAAAGTTAACATTTTATGTTTGCATTGTAAATAATACATTGAAGTCGAGAATAGCTTCATAGAAAATTTTATTGTTAACAAATGTTTTCTTTATTTAAAGGCCCAGTAAAGACCCTGAGAGAGAGTAAATTTTGATTGTAAAACACTAATAAATAATATAAATTGAAAGTTAATTACGTGATAACTATTGTAAAAATCATTAGATAACATTTGTAAATTTAACTATTTGTGCATTAATAAAATCAATTTGTTTGTTGATTTAAAAATCTTAATTATTATTAAAGTATCCTTTCATTTAATATTTAAATTACGACAAATCCAGTCATTAACGTGGCGATTTAATTTTCATTAATTTGTGATTATTATAAATTTGGCGCTGAATGTGGGACATTGTGTTTATTTAACTTTCTTTAATTTGTTTATATTAGAATATATTTATATATATTACATATATCAAGACTCAGAAAATCGTTGTGGCAGAGATGGCTCAGTATCAAGATATTATTTTTTTGAATACATAAATTTAACAAATTCTGCTTCATTAGTTTTTAAAAAATATAAGAAATACTTTAAATAATTAATTATTGACGGATATTATGATATTGTCCCGTGTTTAAACGCATGAAGCATTGTATGAGCGCTTTCACCCTGGTCGGTGAAAGGAAATTTAATGTCCAGGGTCAGCGTCGATCACCGAGAGACATAAAAGTTAGCGGAGTCCCTCAGTACCTGTTCCCAATCTCACACCGCCCAGCGTCAAAGTTCTCGTAAAATGTTGATACGTTTAAACACGGGCGTCAATAATTAATTGTTTAACGTTTAAAGATTTTATAAATAAAAATATAAACTTAATCTGACTTGTATTAAAAATGAATAAAATAAATAGAATTATATATTGTAAAAATAAAAGGGCAATTAAAAGAATTAATAATTAGAGACTATTGAACTTAATTGTTACCGGCGAACACACCGAGATACAATAATGGACGAGAAATCAAGCCAAGACATTGTTGTCTTTAGAGCGCGTAAATTGATGGAGGGGCAGTCAGCCATGAGACCTTGCTGAATACGGAAGGAATTAAAAATTTGTCGGTCAGCCACGAGACATTGTGAAGTACAGTATAATTGAATTTAGCAGTTGGTGAAGGATCTCAGTCGAGGACGGAACAAAAATTAATTTAGTTGGAAATTAGAGACGAGAGCGTCAATCCACATTTAGCCTACGATATTGAAGAACTTATAAATTAAAGTCGACAGATATAAATAGGACGAAAGTTTTGAACAATTGTGTCCAGTGGTCAATCGTCCGGGATTTAGCAAAGTAAATTCTGTGATACATGGCCTGTTAAAGTGTTCGAGGTGAAAGTGTGTTCCAAAATCTCTACAATTGCCCTGGTACCGGTACAAACAGTGAGTAAAAAGAAACGTTTAAATATTAACATTGTAAACGTTAATAAAAGGTAGAATATCGTCAGATTTCGATTTCATTTCGTGTTATTTCATTTTATTCGATTTCATTTCGAGACTTTATTAAAAATATTTGTCAGTAGTAAATTGTAAAATTAATTGTTCTTTATTTAAAGGCTCAATGAAGACCCTTAGGTAAGAGAAAAGGACATTTTTTGTATAAAATTGTTGTAAAGTTCAGCAAGTAATTTGTTTGGTAAGGTAAATAGTTGTTCACAATAAACTAATTGTTTAAATTAAATAATAATAAATGTTATTATTTTATGCTCCTTTTATTAGATAATTTTTAATGATTATTCAATTTAATTTAATTAATTATCTTCATTACTGGTAACCTCATTTTGTTGCCTTAACGTGTGGACAATCAAATCATTTCAATAATTAATATTCATTGTTTATTACAATATATATGTAAATATTTTGGACCTGAAAATTGGAAGCAGTCATATTTTTCTGTTAAATGGTTTATATAGATTCACATCATAGTTAGTTAATTATATTCAATTGCAGATGTCATTCAACATAGGGAGGAAACATTTTGTAGTTAAATGTAAATTTTAATTTGAATAAATTCTGAAGTTTGGCCATTGTACACTAATTATGTTTAAAGGTTTTATTTTTTCGACTCTGTTATATGAAAAATATAGTGCCGTTAATGACCAGTTAATTGAATTAGTTCAGAAACAACGTTTCTGTACGTTTTTGTACCTCTTAGTGTGTTTTCTACGTAAAAATTATAAAATGCACGAAGTGTTATTGTAAAAAAAACATGATTTTACAGTAATGTAGCTAGAACGAAAAGTAGTATATAACACGTAATCATCACCATATGTTAAAACGATTTCACACAAGATATTTAATCATTTCTCTAAATTTGGAAGTTATCCGAGTCTTTTCTTGACAAACATACGTCGTCATGACAAAACTGTGTTTACAATCTGTCCCTGTGACCTTGCGACGCATCACTAAAACCACTGTAGGAGCCTCCAAAAACTATACTCAACTATTTCAATTGTAAACCATTTTTAACGGATACAATAATAATACTATATAAAATATTAAGAATTATACGAAGCTTAAAATAAATAAGGCTCTATTTTTTTCTGTAAAATCATGTCTTTTATGATAATAACACACTGTTTATTATAATTTAACCGCAGAAAAGACCTGATGGAGGTAAAAATACGTAGAGAACGTTGTTTTTTAATTAATTAAATAATTTTTTTTCAATAAAACGCGTTTCCATAAATAGTTCTTGTTTTCGCTCAATAAGCTTAGTTAGATCATGTCACAACACCATGACGGCGATGCTGCATGTTCCTACTCGGAAACTCTGCATCGTACCCGGCCCCGCTCACCGCTCGCCGCTTCTATCGTGCCGCTAAACCTTACTCCTTCCCTTATCTGAGGGTCAGCGTTCGGATCTGGACTGGTCCTGTGGGCTTTGCGGAGACGGCTGTGTAACACCGCGTGTTTCTGCTCTGTAATTCCTATAACGGAGCTCCTAGAATATGCTGCTTCTATAGACGCGGGGTCCTGCACCCTGGTCGAGTCCAATTGTAGCGTCTGACTGTGCGCTACGTAAACGGAGTCCTCCGTTTTAGGGACGTCAAGATTAAGATGTTGCGCTTGTCACGGGGTTGATGTCGCATATGGCCGTTGGATAGACGCTTTCTCTCTTGCTTGAGGTGAGGCATCAATGGAGGCAGCGAAGGGCGTATCAGGCGTCTACGCCTCCAATTTTTCGCCACGTTCGAAACGGCGAATCAGAGTTCGCTTCTAAACCTAGTATTAGTTATGTTACGGCGAGTTTATGATAATATCTGGACTTCGACTACGCAGCAATAGCTCAGGCAAATTACAGTGAGTCCAAATAAACCAAGTTAAGCAAAGAGTCGGAAGTACAGTAATAGATCCATCCAGTGGCCAGAGGTCTGCCATTATCCACAGTGTTTATTTTTCTGTGGGTTTATGGATACGTCAGTATCGTCTGGATGACACGGTCGTCTGTATCTGAAGGTCTACGTGTCCTTTCGTACCGCATTCACCAATACGGAATATATTGTAATGCCAATTAATTAAGACATTAATTGTGAATTTGAAAATCTAAATTGTTAGAGAAATCCTTTGTGGCGGCGGTCCAGAACACAACAACAATAGACGAACCAAGCACTGTTTTCTTTGTCGGAAGGCCCGCAAAATGGCGTATGCGTGCTAAAATTGAAAGACGGGAGTCAGTTGGCAAGAATGTTTGGTCAGATACAGTTCACATTATGATTTGGTGAGATACAGTTCGCAAAGTTTGATGAGATAGAGTTTGCGGTGGGACGTCGTCGAAGTAGTAACTGTTAATTGGAGACGATAGAGCAGCTAGCAGGAAGGCAAGGTGAAATACAGTTTGCAGAGAAATATTGAGAATTAGCATTCAACAGAGTTGATTGGTCCCTAAAAATTTTTCTCAAATAAACATTCACTACAGCATAACGAAAAAACCTGCTAAGTAAAAAAAAAAACAGTTTTTGTGCACATAGCTGGCCAGTGTTAAAAAATTTTTGGTTTAAGTCCGGAACAATAATGACTACCCAATCGACGAATCGCAGAAATTACCCAAGGCGAGCGGTCAACTGATGAGACGAAAGGAGTATCATGCGGGTTCCTGTCGACATATAAAAATATTGATTTAGAATCTGTGAGTTTTAGAAGCACTGCAAAACCCGCAATAGTGTTTTCAAAAATTAAATGTATCCTGGAATGCTGGGCAGCCGTGAGTAACAATATAAAAACAACTAATTATGTAATCCTGATTAAAAGATAGCCGTCACATTTCGTTCTCTTCTTATTGATTAAAATTGTTAATAAGAGTCAATCTTTTTTGTTTAACATCGTTCACAATTAAATTTTGTTCTAATTTAATTGACAGGTAACTTTCTTTTACTTTAATTGTAAATTGTTGATAAGATTAAAAATATAATTATTCGCCATTATCAAACCCAGTAAAGACCCTGAAAGATTTACAATCCAAACATTCAATTTTGTATATCACGTTGTGTTTCTGTAAATTGTGTAAGGATCTTTAGAATTATTAACAAAATTTAAATTATGTGTTTTAAATAGTATCCACCGTAATTGTCAAATATTATGATTAATTTAAATTATATACTTCCAGAAATGGTGAAACGACGTAGCCAATAGTTTTCTTTTCAGGAGCGGTTTAGTTACAGTTTGGAAAGGGATTTCACTTTTTCACCAAAAACTCTTAAAATATATTGTGAATTCCCAATTTTCTTCAGTCAAATGCGAAGTGCTCAGTAGGTAGCATTCGTTTTGGAATAGAATGAATTAAACAGGTTTATTTATCAAAGAGTTATTGAACTCTTATGCTTACTTCTGATTCTATCCTTTTACGTGAAGGCGATTGGTTTTTACTGTTCAAACCGTTGGATTCTTTCTTCCTACTAATAACAGAAAACTTATCATCAACATTCAAAAAAAGTCATACGTTAAATGGTGATGGTTATTGCAGTATTTAAGTTAGATTTATTCTAAAATGATTATACTTTTCAATGCATTACAATTTTTTTGTTATAATTTATTTTTCAATAGGAAGGTGATTATCGAGAGCTCAATAATCGAATTCTTGTGAACCATGTTGAAAAGTTTGATTTAGAGACGAAATCTGTTTATTTTTGTGAGAAGATATCTTCGGGAGTTATTTGCTCCTAATTTTATGGTAATATTGTGTGGGTCTAAAATAATTCTAAACAGAAAATCAGTAGTTCCATCAAATTCCGGTATATTGCTTGTACATGCTTCATATTTGAAGTTTTACGATTTTTTAAATTTTTTTTTGTTTCAATTCAATGAAATTGTAGCAGTGATAAATGTTTCTCCAATTTGGAACTTGATACTAAAAAGTATGTTTGTTCATGGGTATAATTATTACATTGTTTTTTTAACCTTTGTCAAAATATTTCTCTTCAGATATAAGTTCCTGAATAAGCACCGATCTTTCATCATTAACTTTTCATTTGAAAACAAAATTCATTATTTACTTCATATCTAATATTTTGAATTCGTAGAGACAAATTTTGGCTAACCTTTACTGTCCGGATTTTTATTTTGTGCAGTATATATCATTGATGGATAGGCCTGTTTAGAATAATAGTATTTTGTACAATTCTACTACACTATTCAGAATATGTAGTTAAGAAACATAACTATAGTATAACAACAGATGTTTTATTTTTACTGATAATAGAACAAAACATAAATTATGTAAATTTACACATACTGGAGAGTTTTATAAAGATCTCTGTCGTTTTACAATCTGTACCAATAAAACATATCTTATACTTCTTTAGTGCAATTTCTGAAAAATAAATAATTTGAATTGTTTGTTGATAATATTGGCAAAGATCACAACAGTTAATAAAGAATGTAGTCTATTGCTAGAAGATGATGGCAGTGAACATCATCAAAATGTCACGAATACAATTGTTTACCAAGAATACTTTATCACAAAAGTTGATCGAAATGTCTACTCACTTTTAAATTATATCGTTATAAATTGATTGCAGTTATTGTCTGTCATACAGTTTATTAATTTTTTGTATTATTTTAGGTTATCTTAATGAATTATTTCCTGTTGCTCAGATATGGGTTGAACCAATCATTGCAGATATGTCTGATGTGTATTAAAACTTGTTTCTGTAGAAGTTGCTTGTGGTTTACCAGGTGAAAAGATTTGTTTAGAAATTTACCAACTGTGCAATGTTTTTTGTTAAATGAATCAATAATTCTGTTAGCGAAAGAATATGTGGCATCAGTGATGGAAATGTTTTTTATTTTTTGGGAGTATTTTTATTTGAGCTTCATATTTACTGAATTTTTTTGCTATTTTAATAACTTCAGGGAATTGTCCCTTAAACAGACAGACAGCCGTTTATAATGTCATATCACGGTAAGATATTAACTGGTCTGGCATATTGTCTACAACTGCTGATTTTGAGTTTGTTTTTAAAGTAAATTAGCATTTTTTGGTTAAGTATATTACTTATTAAATATCTTATTAAAAGTAGTATTGTAGTAAATCATAGAATATCATGGAATAACAATTATAGATACTGTTAAATAATTTAAAAGCCACGCCTTGTTTATTAAAAAGCTGATACTGTGTTACTTATGGAGTAATGTAGTATCTTGTATGCAGGAACTGAATAAATAATGTTTCAAATGATAGATTAAATGGATATTTTGACAAAGATGCAAATAGGCATTTATTAAGAAAAAATCCAGGAGCTAAAATTTGATTAAATGAGTAAATAAACATAGATTAAATGTTTATCTTCCAAATCGCGCTTAATATGTATGCTAGTCTATTCTATATACCAGAACTGTCCAACATTTTGACTACTAGTGGCGCACCTGAATGGTAAGAAAGGGTGCGTGGGCACACTTCCTCATACTAAGTTTACTAGTACTACTAACACCATCAAAATCGGTGTCATATAAATAAAGGAAGGTCATTCCATCAAGGAAATACAGAAAAAAAAAACATTTAATGGCTAAAATTTTTAAATAGTAAAAATTGGCAAATTACAATTACAAATATAGACCAGAAGCTAGACGACAGGCACCACAGCCTGCTATACACCATACGTATGTTGTCGAGTACTTATTATTTCTTTAAATAATTTGTATTTGTGTATTTCTATCTCATTTGTTATTTAAAATTAATTGCTTTCTCCCGAAACATACAAGCATTCATTTGTTCTTATTTTGTGATTTTATTCATTTTCACTGTTATTTTCCGATTCTTAAAATATACCGTCCAGTTTCAGTATTGTTAGGGTTTATTCATACCTTTACTACAATAGTAATTAGTGTTTTGTCTTCACAATGATTACTTTTGTCAGTACCTTTCAAACCTGAAAACCATCTAAGCATGATGTAGGATTATACGTTAACTGATGTTTCTACAAGGATCCCAGAAACATTGTGTGGTATTTATATTATCACCTATTTTGTATATATTTGCTTAACTTTTTTATTATTAAATTAATTCATATAAGTTATAATTGTTCTTTTAAAAAGTTTGTAAATACTTATGTTATTAATTTCTAAATTGTAGATTAAAAACTGACCAACCTGAAGAGGTCCTAAAAGAGGATGAAGTGCCATGAAATTATTTTTTGTTAATAAACCTAATTTTCTGACTCAAGGGTGTATATTTATTCATTAATGAAAAAATGTACGTCTGATTGAAATAAAGCCTTTTGAGTTTTGTCAACTGACAAGTATACTTGTATTACTCTAGGCTCTTCTTCACACCTGAGGAAAGGGACAAGGATCCCAAAACGTTGTGTGGTATTTATATTATCACTTTTTTGTCTGAATTGACTGTCTTTCTTATTCTTTATTCATTAATATTTTATTTTTTTCTTCACTAAGTGTATAAGATAATTAGACACATATATTGTTTTAATATGATTCAATTATTGTAATGTCTGTTCACTTTTGAACTTTGAAATCCCTCTTATTTGGAAATGGTCTAAATTATAAAAGTTAATTACTGAATTGTTACCACAATCCAAAAATCAGTATCATTATTGTTATAGCAAAATATTCTACTATTAAAATATTTTTATGCATTAGTAATGTGTAACTTATCAATGAGATACTGCCTGTCTTAACTCCAGGTTAAGAAAAGCATCCTTAATTTGAATATAATATTTTTGTTGCATGGCAAAAGTTTTAAGACCCTATCTCATATTATGACATTCATTTTTTTATTTTACTTTATAGTGATGGTACCAGCAGAAGGTGTACGGTTGTTGGAACTTGCTTGTCTGCAAGAAGCTTTAGGCCCATTGCTTGGGTGTCCATGTTGTGCTGGTCAACTGCAGCTACGTGAAGATTGTGGTCAATCAAGTGGTCTTTATTCTTCCCTTTGTTTTGCATGTCAAGCATGCCAACATCGTCTTCCACTACATACATCATGCCGAGCCTCAGAAGGCTCTGGATGGCAAGTGAATATTAGTACCCAACAAGCCAAGGCACAGTTGGGTGTTGGTGATGACCTTTTATGTAGGCTGTTTAACATATACAGGATTCCTTACCATCCACAGCCTGATATCCCTAATTCTACTATTGAAGAATCAATCCAAAGTACAGAAGCCTTATTAGGAGGTTCCATTGATAATTGCAGGACAAGTGCTATTTTGGATTCACTTTTGGAAAGAGATGAACCATTTAGGGATTTTGTTTGCTCATTATGCCAGCAATCTTTTGACTGCTTAAGAATGCTGAAGCAACATATGAATCTTCACAACATGGAATGCCTTGACAATGTAAATTTGATGAATTCTTTACATCGATCAATAGATAATCGTGATGATTTACTGCATGTACCAATTGAATCATTAGAACCTGATACTGGCTTAGTTTTCTCTTCAAATGATGTTGAGAAATCTTTACAATTATCTGCTAAAACTCAAACTGTATCTGGTTCTCTGTGTGATCAAAGATTTCAAACTCTAGACATTCTTGAGGAAAACTTGGATACTGATAGTATTCGTGGTACTTTTGAATATTCCGAAAACTTTGATGACTCTACTAGTAATTTAACAGAATCTCTTAACTCTGAGAAAGAAGAGATGATGCAATGTCCGGTTGAGTCCAATGTTTCAAGTAATTTGAAAGTATTAAAGTCACCCTTAAAAGATTCCACTATTCACAAAAGTCAGGTGCATTCTAGTCCTGCATTTGATCAGGCTTTAAGCCTCAACAATGAGAATAAACACAAATGCAGTACTTTACTGAGTAATGCTTTAAAAGAAAATCAAAATGATTTAAAAATTGACTCCGTACATTCTCCTATTGAAGCTATTGTCATAGAAACTGTTTTACAATTTCCAACAGAAGTAGAATCTGCTAATCAGCTAGATAAAGGTGACCATATTATTGCCAATGATAACTGTTCCATAACATTATCAGGACTTGAAGTACTAAAAAATCAAACAAAAACAAGTTCATTTACATTCGTAGAACAAAGTCCAATTGAAACAATAACCTCTAATATTGAAAATACTAATGATGTAAAAGAACCAATTACTGCAAAAATGAAATCCAAATCACATTCTGATATTGTAGAACATAATTCTTACAAGACTTTGAGTGATAATAGTTTGTTTTGTACCATTTGTGATCATGTGTTTGAAAATATTGAAAATTTGAAGAAACATTCTCTTCAACATTGCTCAACAAAACAGTTTAAGTGTTCTGAATGTTCACATTCATTTGCTGAAAAACATGAACTAAATGCTCATTGCACAACATCACATATTAAAAATAAATATCTTTGTACAGTTTGTGGAAAATCGTACAAGAAGTCTTCAAGTTTAACTCAGCACTCAAGAAAACACACAGGTGCATTACTTAAATTACAAATATTAAGTTTGGTTTAATTTAAGGTTCATGATTATTCAAAATATGTTTGAAAAGCCTCTCATGTCCACATTTCACACTGGAAGAATAGATTATATGTTCATCATTAATACCTGAACACTGATGTCATATTTAAAAAAACATTACTCATTATTTTTTATTTTATAGAGATATTTATTGAAGTCTTATTCCATCAAAACCACGAAACTTTGAGAGTTAGTTTTGCTTGTAATAAATAAATAAAATTTTGTTTTTTGATTCAGGATTTTATCATTTTCAACAAAATGCTAAATGATATTGGAAATTAAAGATGGCAAAACTAAAATTTATTAATTAGATAAAATAGCCAAATAACAGACAATGAAAGGATGATATAAATACCACACAATGTTTCTGGAATCCTTGTCCCTTTTGTCTGTGATTAAAAAATCAAGAGCTATGAGTATGACACAAAGACTTTTGAGTTCATCAACAGGATTGTGTGATTATGCTGTACTCAATGGCTCATGTGTTTTGACTCACCCGATGAAAGGAACATGGCTTCCAGAAACATTGTGTGATATTTATATGTCCTTATAACATTTTAAAATAAACTCCAAAATATTAAATTTAAGTATCTAAACAAATCAAATGAGCAATGAAAGGCTTAGTTTTATATAATAATCATTTTCCTTTTTCAGGAGAAAAATTGTTGTGCTCAACTTGTGGCAAATCATTTGACGATGCTTCTACTTTTAATAAACATCAAAAGACTGTACACAGTGCAGAGAGAACACTAAAGTGTGAAACATGTGGTAAATCATTTTACCATTCTGGTCATTTGAAAGTACATATGCGCTTACATACAGGTGAAAAACCATATGCATGTTCATTGTGTGGAAAGCGGTATGCATATCCAGATAGTATAAAAAAGCATATGAAATTTCATCTTGACAAAAAGGATTTTACGTGTACAAAATGTGGGCGTTCATTTCGGTGGCAAGAAAGTTTAAAGCAACATATGAAGACTCATCAGAAAGATAGTATTTCGTGTGATGAGGCATGGTTAATACAGTGTAGAGAACCAGTTGTTTCCAGTGATCAGAGAACACACAGTACCTTATCAATTGGTGTGACAGACTCTGATGCAAGTCTAAATCAAGAAATATCATTCCTTGATTCATTAGCTGTTAAATACTTTTGAAGCTATTTTTTTTGTTAATATTAGAGTTTAAAAAATGACTCATTTTATGAATTATGTTCATTCCATAGTAGATCAATTATTTATACATTGTTCAAATATATAGATATTAAATATGTTTACACTTGATTTATTTTTTCATTCTGTCACTAATGTATTGATAAAATCAAGCACCTTACTGTCCCTCATGACTCTTTAATTTCTCTTGATGTTTCCTTATTCAACTCTATTCCCAATGATTTAGTCATTAACAGTTTCAAAAACAGATGACCAATTTTCAGTGAATATACTAAAATTTCACTTCATGAAATTTTTTGCATTATAAATCTAATCCTTATAACTTATTTCAAGTATCATCAAATCAAAGGTTCTCCCATGGGAAGTCCCCGAGGCCTTTTTTTTCTTCTGAGATAGTCATGAGAGACTTAGAAGATTCTTGTCTTTCTTTACTTCCTGTCCAACCTCTTTGCTACATCAGATAAGTAGATGCAATTTTTTGTATTGTTAATACCTCTCAAATCAACCTTATAGTCGATACTTTCAATAATTATCATCCCAACTTCCAATTCACTCATGAACCTGAATTTAACCATTCTCTTAATTTCCTTGATGTCACCATATCCATTCACAATACCACCAATTGATTCAGAAACCCTACATACTCTGGATGTGTTCTCAATTATCTTTCTGACCATCCTTCAAACCAAAAGAGAGCAATGGTATACAATCTTGTAGACTGAGATATATTACTTTCTAACTCCAAGTTCCATCAACACAACTTAAATATTGTCTGAAACATCTCCAGTACCCTTTAAATTTATTTATTAAACACACAAACAGCAGACTGAACTAAATAAAACATCCTACTGTCAATCATCCCCAAACACCTCAAGTAAATTTTTTTCTTGTACTCTCTTATTACAAATTTCTACATCACAAATTTGTCCAAATATTCAAAGAATATCAAATATCCATCATTTACAGATCCACTAATACCCTTTCATACTTGATTAAAAACCACAAGGACCCACTTGACACCTACAGCAAACATTATGTTTACAAAATCTCTTGCTTTAATTGTAATTCCTGCTACATAGGGCAAACAAAACATTCCCTTAATACACGTATCAAATAACATATATCTAATATCAAACTTCCTATTGATAAACAATCTGTAGTATCCGAACATATAATCAATTCTAAACATACATTTGATTGGCAAAATGCTAAGATTTTAGACAGGTACAATTACAGACTCCTTTCACAGATGCTTAACATTAAATCAAACATAACAGCTATTAATATACAAACAGACACAATGAAACTCAATAATGGCTATGATCCTTTATAATTATGCTAAACCATCTGTTTTACCATTGTCGTTACTCCCTTATTGTTACGCTAACCTTTTGGCTCTCCCACTGTCGTTGCATTTTCGTCGCTTTTGAGAGGTGTCAACTGACAAGTGCAGTTGTCTTTCTCTAGGCTCTTAGCATCTGACGAAAGGGACAGGGATCCCAGAAACGTGTGGTATTTATATTACCCTTTTTGTCTGAATTGGCCATCTTAGTAAATATTTGATTCAATTTAACCAGCAGAAATAGTTATTTGGGAATAAAAGTTTTCTGAAAAGACTTGGTTGTGTGGTCTACCAGCCTTAAGTACACTCACTATCTTCCAAAAAGGAGGCTTGCTCCTGTAAAACTTTGAAATGTTTCTTCCTGTCCAACATAGCGACTCAATTTCAGATATGTCACTAATTTTATACCTCTCTTTCCTGATCATATCAATTAGTTTGACAATGTCACATCTACCTTCTTTTCTGATATACATTGTAATGAACAATGTTCATGAGTGAAAACTGTGTGGACACAATTTGAATCTATACATATAGATCAGTTTTTTTCTTCTTCAGTAAGCATTTATCAGCTTTATTAATTATAGCTGACCATCCTTACCCCAACAGTTGGTGTACTCTAGGTGGGATGTAATGATATTTAAAATTTTGAGGGCATAAGACTACTTCATCAGGAATCATTTATTTAATTATCACTATTCACCAATTTTTTCTGTATCTGTGACACAGGTCTATTTGTAAAAATATCTGATTTAGACAAACAAACATACAACCTTTTTAATTATATAGATTTATTAAATCTTGTATTAATTAAGTTTCTGTTTTATAATTTCAAACCTGTCATTACATATTAAGAACCTGCATTCATTTTAAATTTTAATAACTTCAAATTTGCATATCACATTAATTAGTTGTGGACCAACTATTGATTTCAGGTAAGTCAACTTCGCTCTCTCTCTCTTTTCTATTTAAATATGTTAAATATATATAAGGAAAATGTGACGAATAATACATTCGGATAGGAGAGAGAGCAAAGTCCACTTACCCCTGAAATCAACAGTTGCTCCAGATGGGCTGAGGTATTAATGCTTCTCTAAATGGGGGTGGGGCAGTGTTCAGATGAAATTAGCATTCCCTCTGCACAATAGATTGGTTAAATCACTTAATGACATAGGTTAATGTAGAATGAATTAGTTTTTCGATAAGTACACAGGCAATGCTGGCCACCCAGCTATTGTAAGTAATAAAATATAAAAAAAATACAATTTTTCCATGGCTGTTTTACAAATAACACTTGGCTCAGGTCACTTTACCAGGCCTCGTCACAAGTACAGAATGTAATTTCTTGTATTAAAATGAGTTTTGACTTTAACTCAATAAAACATTGAAAGTAAAATAATATTTAATTATGAATTTACCAAAATATTAAAACTTATAAACTATTCCCCAGTTTAAGATACACAAAATGAAAGTTGATGTAAGATTTATAATGTATCTTTACTAAATTTAAATAAAGCCTCAACATACCAGTTTCTGATTGATCCAAATTGTAGCACAACTCAGTAATACCACCAAGTTTTTAAGAAAACTTGAAATTTTAAAACTTCACATACTTTAATACATATCCAATTCAGAGCTCAAGACAATACCATGGAATATTAAGACATCCAGTATTATCAGTGGACCCCAAGACGTACAGCGGGTGGACGCCGGCCAATGTTTTTTTTAGACCCCAGGGCTATGGTTAAATTTCCTACCCGGCATTCGCATAAAAGTGTTGCAGGACAAACTAGAAAACTTGTATCAGGTAGGTCGCGCGCTTGGTATTTCGCCATTCCGATGGTGGGAGAGGGGTTTGCTGTGGGAACGCAGCATTCCCTTCTCTGTGCCTCTGCAGTTTAGGAGACAGGTGGCCAGCAGTTACCGAATACCCAACGTCTGCGACCCCGGAACATACAAACCTCTCATAACTGACCGAGGTGCCTCAAAACATCAGAGAAAGGTAGCCGTCTCCATCTCTCCGGGAAGTTTCTCCTGCGAGAGAAGAGCTCTCACAAGCTTCATTGACGGACCAATACCGGCCAATGTTACTGCGATCACAAAATAATTCACCTATGTACACCAGCCTATTACAATGTTCCAAATACCTCTCTCGAAAACCTACGACGATTTCTCAGTTGTGTAACTCTACTAAAGATCTCCGTCAAGAACTAGCGATCAACAAACTGATTACCGTACAAATATTAACCCCCTCTATTCACGTTGACACAATCTTCTGGTGAGATTTTTATATCGTCTTTGTTCACACTGCCAACTCATTTAACTGATTCGTCTACAATTGACCGCCAGACAGAGTTAATATATGCAGGTTTGTTTATTTCTCTTTTATCTTTAGTTAAAAATTGAAAACGGAAAATATGGTGGAAGCTATTCAGCGCTACTAGTGAGCCATGCAATTATCTCAATTGATACATTAAAACTGAAAAGTGTCGAATCGATGGTATGAAGCGCCTATGGCAAGTGTCTCAGTTGCGCCTCCCCGTAACCCAAAAATGGCAAAAAATAATAATTTAATGTAATAAGTTCAGATTTACTAAGTGAAATATATTAGATACTATTAACCCCATCAAAATTATAATTATGAATATATTGTAATACTAATTAGAGGCCATTAGTGATTTGATAATTGGAAATTTATGATGGATTGTTATCGGTACGAATATCAAAGGCAACAATACATAGGCAAGCTTTGTCGAAAAATACATATTAGGACACAAGACAACCTGCTAAACCGGGACACCGGGTTTCAATTGAGCAAGACTTGGGACCCAGCTATAACATTGTTAAGACAAGGGGTCCGGAGCTCTATTGTGGCTGGGGTTGCTGAGGGTAATGTACCTCGGCGAGTGGCCGGCCTTTTGACTCATGCTGACATGGCGGAGGCGGACTGTTGACTAAGCGCGGATTGGCTCTCACAGCGTGATGATTCAGTAGAGCATATATATAATATGCAATAGAATGGTTAAAGGAGGATCATATCGGAATCGACTACCTGCGAGGGATTTTCTCTCGCAGGTAGAACCTTTTACGAGAGATACGAAGGGGCTACCTTTGGGTATGCCTTTTCCTCTCCGTTTTGAACTAAGGTTCCCACATGCCGACGCAACTCGGCCAGTTTTGAGAGGTGTATGTTCCGGGGTCGCAGACGTTGGGCATACGGTAAGAGTTGTCCGCTATTCCTATTGGAGTAGTCGGCCAGCTGCCTTCTAAACTGGTCGAGACACGGAGAAGGGAATGCTGCGTCCCCACAGCAAACTCCTCTCCCGCTACCGGAAGGGCGTGGGACAAGTACCAAATGCCCGACCTACCTGATGCAGGTTTTCTAGGGTTTTTCCCTGCATCACTTTTAGGCGAATTGCCGGGTAGGATCCTTAAACCATAGCCCGGGGGCCCTAGTTAACCCTTGGCTGCCTTCTTCTACCTTACCGCATCCCCCCTTTCAAGTCCCTTCCTATGCTATTAAAGGGGAGTTGCCAGATCGTGGATTACCCTCATGTAGCCTATTACCCAAAAAAAAAAAAAAAAAAAAAAATGGTTAAAGGAGGCACTATATCAGAACCTTTTACGAGAGATACGAAGGGGCTACCTTTGGGTATGCCTTTTCCTCTCCGTTTTGAACTAAGGTTCCCACATGCCGAGGCAACTCGGCCAGTTTTGAGAGGTGTATGTTCCGGGGTCGCAAACGTTGGGCATACGGTAAGAGTTGTCCGCTATTCCTATTGGAGTAGTCGGCCAGCTGCCTCCTAAACTGGTCGAGACACGGAGAAGGGAATGCTGCGACCCCACAGCAAACTCCTCTTTCGCTACCGGAAGGGCGTGGGACAAGTACCAAATGCCCGACCTACCCGATGCAGGTTTTCTAGGGTTTTTCCCTGCATCACTTTTAGGCCAATTGCCGGGTAGGATCCTTAAACCATAGCCCGGGGGCCCTAGTTAACCCTTGGCTGCCTTCTTCTACCTTACCGCATCCCCCCTTTCAAGTCCCTACCTATGCTATGAAAGGGGAGTTGCCAGAACGTGGATTACCCTCATGTAACCTATTACCCCCCCCCCAAAAAAAAAAAAAAATGGTTAAAGGCAAGAGCTATGCTCGGAACTTGAACTTTAATACGGCCCTCGTGGCCACCACAAAGAACGCCGACACTTCGCCTAGAAGATGACGACAGAGCTTTTAGTCGTCGAAACGTTGCGTTCTACAATTATTCAAAACCCGGTTGAGCTCCGAGAACAATATATTGTGTAGCAATGCATTTATTTAGCGTATTCAGACGTTTGAAGGGTGAACTGAAAGTTGCTTGTCCGTGTTTTTTTTCCCGGTGAAACAAGATGGCGTTGTGTGGCTATAACACAATTTTCGTGTTGGGAGAAAACGGGGCAGAATGATCCCTCAGGTAAAGAGGCACGGCTGCTGTTCTGATAAGTAGGCAATAGGAATTTGTTACTTCAAGGAAAAATGAAGAAGAATGAGACAGAAAAAAGCAATTGTATAGGAAACGAAGACGAGGAAAAATATGTAGTGTGTCAGTTACAAACAGGACGAGTAAGAAGACAAAGCAGCCTCTCGTCAAGGAAGATTCCAGTGGTGATGACATCAGTCCAGAATTATTGTGACGATATTTTTTTGTGTTCTGTGAGTGGTGAAGCCTGGATTGTATGTACGGAACTAGGAACATTTAGATTGGATTAAAAGTACAATTAATTTTACTGGACAATGTATTTCTGTACAATTGTAAAATTACTGCGTCTAATCTGTGTCGTTAAACAAAATTTTCAGGTTAGGTTAACACAAATTTTTTCTGATTAAATTCTTTGTGAGTGATAATAAATCAGCTAATTTATATACTATTTTTGGGAAGAACGTTTTACCTGCACAATTTCTGAGCTATTAATCATAAGAACTGTCGAATTATTTCTAACGATATTCGTGAAAAAAATTGTGTGTATATCAGCTGTAAGCCCTATTTCTTAAAAATGATAAATGACCCTACCTAAGATTTATACAATTTATGAGCTATTTTCAGCATTTATTTTCAGTATAAAACATTATAAATATCTAAATTGGGAATAATTGTGATAACATATTTTCCAATAATAACAGTTCTTCACTAGGAATATTTTAAAGTTATTTTTGAATATATTAAAATCAAAATATTTAAATTAAATGGAAAGCTTATAATATAGAGCTTTTTACCAAAATTTAATACACTCTTCATATAATTGTAGTTTTTTGCATAATAGCTGTGCATATCATGGCATTGTTGTGTATTGTATGTATATGTTCATTGTTAAATTTGATGTATTTTTCCTTCCCTAAGTAGCTGACAGTGAATAATAATATTGAATATGTATATATATATATATATATATTTTAGGTAGGGTCATTATCATTTTTAATAAATAGGGCTTACAGCTGATTTTGCCTTGATGTTTCTCATATAACATATTCATACACATTATTTAAAACAATTCCCAAACTTGTATAAATACAAACACACACACACACACAGATATATATATATATACGTATATATATGTATATATATATATATTACATAATAGCTCATAAATGGAAAAATATTACATATGTAAATTTAACTAGCTCTTCCCAAATATGGAATCTAAATTAATGTGCACTACGCCAAAAGTTCATCTGATTGAGATTAATATATGTGATGTTAGGTAAGTCAGTTCTAATTATTGAAGCTGATAAATCCATACTGAAGAGTAAAAACATAATTAACTATACATATAGAACCAAATGGTGATAATTTCGTTTTCTGAGATATGTCATAGTCAAAAATATTAAGTCATTTGGATAGGAAATAGAGACAGATTCATTAATTTTCACATTTTTTTAGATAAACCCCCATATTCTGTTTAATAGGATTTAAAATGACAGTTATGTGCTACTGGCATATGTTGGGTTTTATCCATAAAGGGGTTACTATGTGATGGTCTTATGCCAGTTACATCATGTGTTAACCATTTACCATATAGAATTAATTTCTCTACCAGGGCAAATATAAATAAAAACCCTGCACTCAGTTGCCTATGTAAGAAAAAATCATGTATGTTTGTACATTATTTATAAACAATTAAACTTGTGGATAAATTGCAATAATCCTGGGTAGACATATTCTTAAAAATCTGGAAAAACTGTGGGGATAAGACTTGGCGAGGGTAGCGGGGTTGTAAATTAATAAAAACAACAGGTTAAAACAGTCAATATTTGCGTTGAGTAATTATTTGTCGGTGTCATTGGATTTGTTAGTGTTTTTCTGGATGCTGTTTGTGTATAACTTCACCCCCTTCGGCATGAGAAAGGAGCACCCTTACGGGTGGGGGTGGAAATATTCAAACTTGCTAATATTGCAGATATTTTAGGCGGATAAAAATTTTTTGGGGTCAAAGAGATTCATATTGTTTCTACAGGTGTTATATAAGTATAATTTCAACCCTTTTTTACTATAGGAAAGGGGCACTCTTATGAGTGTTAGTAGAAAATAACGCGTATACAACCGAGATAGGTGTCAAATCCAGGGTAATGGATGTCGGTGAGTTTAATTTTGACATTCAATTGACCATTTAACCTCGAGGGGTGGAGGGGGACGGGGGTTGAAATTTAAAAACATGAAATTACGGCCGATGTTAGCGTTGAATAAATGTATTTAGGGTTAATTGATGTTATATAAGTATAATTTCAACCCTTTTTTACTATAGGAAAGGAGCACTCTTACGAGTGTTAGTAGAAAATAACGCGTATACAACCGAGATAGGTGTCAAATCCAGGGTAATGGATGTCGGTGAGTTTAATTTTGACATTCAATTGACCATTTAACCTCGAGGGGTGGAGGGGGACGGGGGTTGAAATTTAAAAACATGAAATTACGGCCGATGTTAGCGTTGAATAAATGTATTTAGGGTTAATTAGTTTGATAGTATACTCATGTTATGTGTGTAAAATTTCAACCACTTGCAGCAGGAGGGGCTGAACGCTTACGGTTGGTGGTGGAGGGGAGTTTCACAGGAAATAACGCTAAAACAACCGAGATTCAAGTCAAATCAAAGGTAATGCCTGACGTTTAGTTTATTTACGACAATTTCGGCAACGCTCGAGCGAGGGTTGACTGTGGTGAGAGGAGTTGGGCGGGGGTAGAAATTGTAAATAATGTTTTTAGGCCGTTTATTGCGTCGAATAGATATATTTCGGGATCAATGAGATTAATAAAATTTCTCTATATGGTATCCGTGTATAATTTCAACCCCTTTCAGGATTTGGAGGGGAGCTGCCCTTAGGGTTGGTGGTGGAGTGGCATTACAAAAAAATAACGCAAAAACAATCGAGATTAGAGTCAAATCCAGGGTTATGGTTGCCGCTGAGTTTAATTATGACATTAAATTCGCCATTTAACGCCAAGGGACGGGGTGGTCAGGGTGGAAATTTTGAAACATGTAATCGAGTTCCGTACTTGCTTTAATAATTATTTTTAGCATAAATTTGATTGATAGTATTTCTACAACTTTATTTTTGTATAATTTTAACAACTTTCAGTTTGTAAGGCGAGCACGGGTAGGTGTGGAGGGGTGTTACAAGAAAATAACGCGAAAACAACCGAGATTCGAGAAAAATCGGGGTTATGGATGTTGCTGAATTTATTTATGACAACCTGGTTAACGCGTAGAGGCGAGCGAGGGTGAGTGGGGCTGGGCGGGCGTGGGTGGGGGTATAATATTAAAAAATGTTAACCTATCGATAGTTACGTCAAATAAATATTTAGCGGTGTTAATGACACTAATAATATTTTTTAATATATTCTGTGTATAATTACAACCCTTATCGACTCGAGAGGAAAGAACCATGAAGGGTAGGTTTCATTACATAAAAATAACACACAGAACCGATATAGGAATCGAATATGAGGTTATGGATGCCGCTGAGATTAATTATGACATTCAACTTGCAGTTTAACCCCCACGAGTGGGACTGAAGAGAGATAAAAATTTTCAAACATGTTAATCGGCCCACATTTGCGTCCAATATATATTTTTCGGTATAATTTAAATTCATTATATTAAGGTCGATATTCTCTGTGAATAATTTCAATCTCTATCGCCATGGAAGGGGAGCACGCTTTGGGGTGGCGTTTGGTGTTTCGTTACATGAAAATATCGCGAATAGACCAAAATTTTGTGGTTATGGATGTCGATGAGTTTCATTGTGACAAACTGAATAACGCGCGGTGTGGGATGATGGGGCCTGAACGGAGGTAGAAATTTTCAAACGATGTTACCGGCCGATTTTTGCGTGGAAATTTTTCTTTGTTTAACCTACTGTAGCGGGGCTGGAAATTTTCAAACATGTTAAAACGACGATATATTCGTTCAATGAAACTATTTCAGGGTCAATGAGTTCAACTTCTTTCGGAATGGGAGGTGAACATATTTGGGGATAGGGGTCGAGTTGTGTCATAAAATAACGCAAAAGCTACTTAGATTGGAGTCAAATCGGGGGTTATGGATAAACGACATCTCGGGCAACGCCGGGCACCCAGCTAGTCTATATAATAAAAAAGGATGTATATTTGTATGTATGTATGTATGTATTGACGTTGTTCTTTATACAAATTTTATCACGTGGACAGAATGCAACAAAAATTGGTATACGCATTCTGCCAAAATCGAGAACCGGTACTGTGGGGGTGAGAAACCCCTAGAATAAACGTGGAAATAATTATAATTGAAATAAGTTACGAATTAGTGTTAAATTACTGCGCGAGACGATGACGTCATAAGTTTTCAAGACATTGACGCATCCTAAATATAGTTCTGTATTTCGTAATGAAATAAAGCAGAAATATTTTGATTGAATAAAAAGTAAAATTTTTTCCAGTATTACTCCATCGAATAGTAATAAAAAGCAATACGAAACACTTTACCATCCTTGCGCAAAGTTAATTTGGAATAGTTAATTATCCCGCTATCTTTGATAAAGCCAATATGGCGCCTTATAATACATTCAAATGTGTGTCGGTCGATATTTATAAAATTTCATAATATAACGTACTATTGTATCCTGTATATTATTTCAGAAGATAATAAGATTTGTCTAAGGTACGACTGCTGAATTATATGTTTGTAACTATAAAAGTATTGAAAATGACGTACGGAACTCCGAAAGTTTTTATGGTCGTTATTCAATAATGATAATGCACTATCAGTCAAAGGTATGTACAGAAATAGGAACATTTAAATTGAATTAAAAGTACAATTAATTATACTTTACGCAACGTATTTCTATAAATTTGTATAAATGTAAACAAATTATTGCGTGCAATTTGTGTCGTGAAACAAAAATTTGAGGTTAGGATAGCAGTATTTGTTTTCCATTTTTGGGAACGACGTTCTAGATGTTCAATTTCTGAGAAATGAAGCTGAGCAAAAATATATCTACCAATACCACATCGAGTGATAAATATAATTTATTAATTTTCTTTTAAATAACTTGACTTTTGACGTGGAATATTTAACGGGATCAGGGACCAATATGTTTCCCAATTATATCTTGCAATACGCACTGGAAGATACATAGAATTATGATAAAAACAATACTTAAATGTTCAAAATTGATATTTTTTTATTGAAGACAGCGTATTTCGTAATGTTTTGCATTAATTTTATACAATGTTACCAACTGCAGATTGCTAAAACCACCAAATAGTTTAATTTCAGATGGAAAAATTATATGTCTACAAATTTAATAATTGTTTTAAATAGTGTATGTATATCTATCTATCTATATATATATTATATAAAATTGTCTTATACGGGTATGTTCGAGGAGCGTTACATAAAAATAGCGCAAAAGCAACCGAAATTGGAGTGTATCGGGACATCTCAGGCAACGCCGGGCACCCAGCTAGTAATGTTATAAATTAATTAACGGGACCCAGCTTGAAAGTAGCCTCTCACCTACAAAAATTTATATAGGAATGAAAAAAAATTATGTCTGATTGAAAGTTAATAACAATAAAAAAAATCCTTATTATATTATCTCTTGTTTCGACTGTATTTTTATTATTAAAAATTGATAGTTCAAACTATACACATTACAAAAATAAATATTTATATTAAATTAAATATAATAAAGTTTTTGTTCTTAAGATTATGTAGGCTAAGTGATGCGATTGTCGCTCCAGTCTATCGCGCAACATCGAACAACAATGACTTTTAAGAAGGTAAGAATTTACTGGCCCACGTCATTGTGTTTCAGGTTTTCACAGCATACAACCAGCAGCTTACATTAGTGTATAAATATAAATAAACAAAAAATAAACGTCTAATTGAAAATAATAATGTTAAAAGAACGACGTTTATACAGACAAACTTAAGAATAAATGAACTTAAACTAAGTAAGTTTACAGAGATCGAAGGCTTTCCCGGTGAATAGAATTTATCTTCTCGGTAGATAGCAACATTTCGATGGATAGCTCTTCCATCTTTTTCCAGCCTATCCATCGAAAGGTCGCTGTCTACCGAGGCAACCCGGGTGGAAACACGAGAGGCCTTTTTAAACTAAGTTTTCATTTTGAAAAACTGAATTTTGTCAAAAATATTTTACTGGCCAACCTGTATCCTATTGAATTTATTTCTTTGTAAATGAAAATTAGATATCTAAAATTAATTCAGTACCGAACCAAAACGATGTTATAAAGAAAAATATTTATAATGAATTTATTGTGTTACTTTTCTATGGCATGTTATCTTTTCATCTAATACAATTGTTTAAGAAACTACAATTTTATGTAATTTTCAAGTCTTCATTTCTGAGTTCATTAAAGGACACAAAGATCCTGTTAATAAATTTTCAACCACAAATGATGTTTATAAAATTAAGTGTTCAAATTGTGAATTTTGGTATATAGGCCAAACAAAAAGATTTTTAAATATTAGGATTAAAGAGCATAAACTATCATCTTGTAAACACAATACAATCATCAAACATTGTAAAAAAATTTAATCATGGTTTCCATTTAGACAAACACCCAAATTATTGGAGAATATATTCTGGAATGCTGTACATTAAAAATCATAAAAATACTGTTAATATTAAACATGGCATTGAAATTTTATTTAAAATTTTACTGTAACAATCGAATATTACCTCCCTTCGTTCGGAATAATTGTAATCGTTATTAGTGTCTTAATTTAGTTAGTGTTAGTGCTAAGCCGAGTTCTTGGCCAGTGACTCGAAGAACTTGAGGGTGGAGTGACGGGATCGGCCAATAATTTATGTCCCAGATGTTTTTGGAGTGTAAGTTTTTGGAGGCATGACGGTTAACCTTGCGTGCGGGCAGAGGAATGAACGAGTTGTTTCTGGGAACGCGACGAAAAGGATTGGAAATTTGCCCATAGTGACCTTCGATCAGCGGAAATCAGCAGACTGTAAAGTAACAGACTGGCTAAGTTCGAAATATGTAAACAAATTTTGTGTTACTCCTCCTCAAGGATAAGTCGGCCTTAGCACATAAGAAATCTTTAGTAATAATTAAATTTAAGGTTTATTGTTATACACGTGTCTTTTCCAAGATCACAAAATAATAAATTCCAGCTCCCGTGGCTGTATTTGTAGCAAAAATCTGTCATTTCATTATAGTTCCCTGTCGTATCAACCCTAAATTAATTCTTGACTTCAAATACTGGAACGAGTGACGTCACTTCCCTTCTCATGTTTTGAGGTGGGCCTAAACCTGAGAGTGTTCCAATTGGTATTTGTCCTACGTTATTCGTATGTTGCGCTCATATTAAATTTACAGAACGCAAAATAAAACCGTCACATTACATATAAATCAAGTAAAAAATTTAGATTTAAGGTTCAGCTGCCTTTCCTGTTGCGATGTAGCCGAAAACTATATTGTTGGCTGCATCTCTTAATAATACTTTAAATTCGCTCTCAAGAAACTAGATTTGATACAGAATGAAGCCTTGAGAGTAATTACAAGGTGTATGAGAATCACCCCGGTAGTTAGACTCCTTAACATTCCGGAGAAGAATAAGCACAATTAAGTACACAATAAAGTCCCTGCAGGCAAATTCCATGAATGTAAGAGCAGAATCTAGTCGACCCAACCTGAATTACGTGTACAACCTCAAACGTCCCCTTCCTTTTCATAATGCATCAGCCAAACTATTTCGCAGTCTCCAGTTCCCCATCCCCAACATGGATCACAATACTACATCTAATCTCCCTCCATGGAAGTTTATCGACCTACCTCATTAACCTTGATTCCCAAGATCCTCGATGCGCTTATAAAGAAGCATGGAAACCCTACATTGGTTCACACAGATGGCTCAAAAACGGAAGTAGGCACTACCTGTGCGGTGATTCTTCCCAACTTCACCAGGAAAATAGCCATCCATAATTCTGCTTCTAGCAGCATCGCTGAAACCTTCGCCATAGCAATGGCAGTTGAATACTGCCTGGAATCTTCAATCAACAGAATTACGATCCGAACAATCACTAAAGCACTTACGAGATCCTAAACTAAGGAATGGCACCATCAACGCCATCAGAGCCAACCTACATCTCTGCAGTTCGCGAGGGAAATTCGTGCAGCTTGTCTGGATCCCGGCTCATGCGGGCATCCCAGGGAACGCGGATGCGGACGCAATGGTGGCCATGACACATGAAGCCCCAACCTGTACAGACTCGGACATCCTAAAAAAATGTACAGGAAAAGTGGAAGGTAGCTGGCAGGACACGAGGAGAGGAGGCAATAACGACTTCTTCCATCAGAACCTGCAAACATCAGCAGATCTGTGTCACCTCAACAACATCTCAAGAAAACAACAAATAATAGTTTCCAGAATTAGAACTTTGCACACGCAACTCACATACGAATATCTTCTTTCCAGAACAGATCAGTCCACCTGTGATGTCTGTGATCAAGCCCTCACCATGTTCCTCATTGCCGTGGATTATTTTTCGAAGTATCCAATAGTAGAGAAGATGACGAGTACCAAAGCAAAATCGGTTCAACGATAATTTATATGACATTTTGCATTTTTTAATAATCCGAATACCATAGTGAGCGACTGTACAAACGATAAAAAAGATAATTAAGACGACCTCCGAAACTGGCCGAGTTCGGTAGCTCCTTGTGCCAGTGACGTCATACCCCCCTCCCTCCACGCCCCGCCCTAACCAAGCAGGAAATGATTACATCAAATTCATACACAGAACGGCCACTATTCCGGATATTTTAGAGTAAGAGGCTACATGAGGGTAATCCCCTTTAATAACATAGGAAAGGATTTGAAAGGGAGGATGCGGAAGGTAGACAAGGGTTAACGAGTGCTCCAGGGCTATATTTTAAGGATTCGCTTAAAAATAATGCATGACAAACTCTAGAAAGCCTGCATCAGGTAGGTGGGGCATTTGGGACTTGTCCCACGCCATTCCGATGGCGGGAGAGGGGTTTTCTGTGGGGACGTAGCATTCCCATCTCCGAGCCTCGACCAGTTTAGGAGGAAGCTGGCCGACTATTCCAATGGTAATAGCGGACATCAAGGTCTGCGACCCCGGAACATGCACAGCAAAATACGCCTTGGTTCAAAAGCAGAGAGAGAAGAAGGCATCCCCAAAGGTAGCTTTCTCCTAAGGTTCTGTTACTTTGTTCTGGAAGCGCTGGAGTATTTCCAAATTTGAGTTAGGCTACTTTCTTCGCCAAAATCGGTTTCAGAATTACTTTGTATAATAATAACTTGTTTTCAGTTGTTAACTTGGATATACTTCCGATCATCCAGTACATTTGTCGCAGCATTATTCTCCGTCGAAAAGTCGCGTTTCAATCGCATTGTTACCCAGGTGGAAACCCGAGAACTTTTTCTTCAACAAATACACCGGGAAAGCCTTCGCTCTTTGATTATTCTCAGTTGTTTCCGCTTCGGAAAGATGCGTTTTCTCCACACAAGACGTCTGTTGATTTTCTGTAACCTACTTACACTTGTGGGATGACAGCACACAAAATTTATGTGGGTTCAGCTTCCAACTTTGCAAGCATGGGATTCTATTTCATGTACATATTTAGTTATTTATTCATACAAGTCAAGCAAAATTGGAAAGCTTCGTGAATCACCGCTGATGCGCGTATACACAAAAATATTACATGCAGTCAATAGAGGTGGCCTCGGCGTCTGGATGCAGGAACACCTCAACAACAAACGTTTTTCACTGTAACATTGAACATGGCCAGCTACTAATTGTCTCTTCTTCAGAACCCGCTTTGTTCGGTCGCACCTAATATAACATGACTCACCCTTCCACAGTTCTTCGGGAGTCTCTTTTTCACGTTACACTTGCATGTCCAAATATTTTGTATCTTTTGCTTGGGACAATTGCTGTCATGACAGGAAGCAAGTATCTCTGTTTAATGTACGTTACTTGAATTGGTTTGGATTCATTGGCTTTTATTTTCCAATTGTTTAGCCAGGTATGGTTAGGTGTTACTAGAGATATTCTGATGCTACTGTTGGTTTGGGATATATCGAGAGAAATGCAGTATCATCTGCGTATATAGAAATTGTCGCAAGAACAGCCGTGTAGAGAAAATAGAGAATGTGTCCTAAAACACTGCCCTTCGGCACTCTGGATTTTATTGGCAAGAGATCAATGTATTAATCCTGAAGACTTTAAGACCGGAACATATCGGCGCGGAAGATATATTTTTATTGTTGAAAGAGTTCTTGGGTTTCCAACCGGTGGCGTAGTAGAAACACGACGTTTCGTCGACTATAACCGTCGACATCTTGGTGGAATAACTAGACCGGGCAGCAGCAGCGGTGACATCTAACTGCAAGTCCTGCCTCCTCTTCTAGTTGGTCGGAGTTCCTTACTCGTGGAATCTGCTCCGCGATGACGAAAATTATGCCTATGACATACTAATATTTTGTCATTACTAAAATGTCATCATTTGGATTTATACATTCATACATAACAATTGTAAATGCCTCATTCGCACTAGTACTGCTGCTGTTTCTGCTTCTTCGCCTACCGCTTATTCTGCCGGCCGACGCTCTTCCTTATTTCTAATTTTTAATAATATATGTAAATATATATTGTAATACCAATTAAACACGCTATTGTTTTTAATATAATTTAATTGTTGGCGGTACGGGTGCTTAAAAACGACAATCTTTGTTAACAATGGAGACTGGAAACCGCGCGGTTAGAGAACTCAGTCTGCGTCGAGCCTGGGTCGAGAAAGGATACATATAAGAGTCTGCGAGAGATACAACACAGTAAAGTTTGCTAATCTAAAAGCATGAATAGGGCTATCTAGGAAGTCCAACGGCGAAATATAATAGTTTACATAAGACGCAAGTAAACAGTTTTGACGGAGAGACTCATAAAATCGCAATTTAGAAGCAGAAGTTTGCTTCACAAACTGAACTAATTTTCGCATAGAGAGACTTCAAGAAGACCTACGTCCGAGTGCTGACTGAAGGGTGGCTGATCCAGGTTCCAGGATAGCAGAGATCGAGAGTAACGACCGCGTGTGTTCAAAATCTAAAGTGTAGAATCAGTGTTTAGTGGGTGTTGACTTCAAGCTAAAAGAGTCCGAACTGGTACCAGAAGCACTGTCGTGAGTACAAAACAATTATAAATAACTGTAAACGATAATTAAAGGGTATAGTCAGATTTCTTTCGCGTTTTTCTTTTCATTCGTTGTCTTTTTTTTTCTTGTATTTAATATTGTATTCCGTTAACTTCAATGAGTTTGGATTGTTAATGTTTTAGTTCATTAGATTTTATTTTTTCTTACTATCAAACCCAGTGATGTCCCTGAGAAATTCGACGTAGTTGATTGTAAAAAATATAAAGCTGTATTTTCATAGAACGCCACGAATAAATAAAATAAAATTGAAATATTTGTTTGTTAAATTGATGGAATTTGGCGTGCAAAGCAGGGCTTATGTGTAATTACCAACAATAAATTTTTAAATCATAATAATTTTGTTAATTATTCCTATTTAATTAAGACCACCTTTTAAATGATTACATAAATTGGCGTATTCAACGTGTGGCTAACTATCATTCAAATTTTAATTAATTTTTTGTTTATGAATTTATTTTAATCAAAGACTTTTTTAATTATTACATAAATGGCCCAACAAGGTGGGCCAAATTTCATACATGCTCGTTTTTTAATTATTACAATATATATATATATATATGCAAAGGATAATTGTAAATATATGGAATCTGAGTATTTTATCTGAACGTACAAGCTGTAAAAGGGCTCATAGGTTTACTTAATAAATTAATATTATAATGAAGTAAGGCGCATTTTTAGTGATACTTTACAGGAAGATCGACAAAGGTCGGTTCCTGTTTACCTTTCTTTCTGGGTCGGAGCGACCTAGCGATAAGGCCAGATCATTGCCAGACAAGTGGGCCCTCTGGTAGAACCTTACGGAGTTTTCTAGGATCCGCTCCCACAGGTTGCTCATTCCTGCCAGGTCCCAGACTACGGCGTTGGAGATCCGTGGCAGGAGATGCAGCGCTCGCCGGAGGCACTTCCTCTCCAGGGCGAAGACCTTTTCCATGTGCGTCTCCGCTGCGCTGGCCCATACGGGTGAGGTGTACCCCAGTATCGGCAGCAGCAGTGACATCTAACCGGAGGTCCAGCCTCCTCTTCTAGTTGTCGGAGTTCCTTCCTCGTGGAATCTGCTCCGCGATGACGAAATATTATGCCTATAACATACTAATATTCTGTCATTACTAAAATGTCATTATTTGGATAATACATTCATACATAACAATTATAATATGCCTTTACGGCTACCTAAATGTAAGGTTCACACACTCTCTCATTCTCACTTATACCGCTGCTGTTGCTGCTTCTTCGCCTTCTGCTTCATCTTCATCTTCCGGCCGACGCTCTCCCTTCTTTCTAATTTTCGAATTAAGGAGGGGGCGGGGGTTTGATAAAAATAAATCTTGTAAATAAAGCAGAGTGTATGAATGTATATATATATATATATAATGTAGTAATTAGTAATTAATCCATTGTTATAATTGCAAAGTAAAGAACTCATTATTAGACTATATAAAGCAGACACCGCGACAAAGCGGGCGGCGAGTCAATAGAACCATTGTTGAGATACGCAGTCAAAATTCTACGAGACGAACAGACACAGTCTACGGCGAGGAGCGAAAGAGTACAGTTTGAGTCAACGAGGAGAGACGAGTTTAGTTGGTGTGGCACACAGAATTTCATCGAGTAAAGTTTGGACATATAATTCGATCAAGTAAAGGTCGTAGGAAAGTTTCTCAATAAGTAAAGCCACAAGCAGTAACCTAATAATTTCCTGCCGCAGTAAAAAACTCAATAAGTAAAGAGACCGTCAACGATGTCATCGAGAGGAAGTTGGTAATAATCTGACTGACCATTCATTCGGAAGGAGTAGCCGTTTCCAGCTGAGAGAACATCAAGTTTCGACAAGTGTTTTGTAACCAATTTAAATTCAGTGATATCCCCAAAAACGTGTGCACAGAAAACCCCAAAATTGAGACCTGGTCGGCCGTAAGTAAAAGAACTCTAAAATTTATTTGTAAACCATTTCTTTAAGATACGTCAGATCGTTCTTCAATTATTTCTTTTCTTTAATTATTTCTTTTCTTTAATTGTTTTGTTAGATAAATTTAAATTATTTTCACCCATTTATCAAACCCAGTAAAGACCCTGAGATTTTAAATATTATTGTGAAATTATATGTGTTTTAACTTCATTAATAAAAGTTGATTAATTGTTTCACCTTTAATAATCTTTTATTTTATTTAGACGCCATTTTAAGCTATTTATTACAAATTGGCGCATCAACGTGTGGCACGATTTTTGATAAATAGGGTAGAATAATAATTAAAGAACGAAATCTGACAAACCTCGGTATTGGTGCAAGAAAGTATTTTAATTTGGATAGGATGTGCATGAAATTTTTGGAAATGAATTTTACGCGTGTGAAAGTTAGAGGGCTATTGAAAAGAAAGAAAAATGATTAAATGTGCATTTAAAGTAATGAAAGTAGCTTAAGTTTAGTTGTCGTTTTTAAGTTAAATTTAATATAGAGAAAATGGGCTCTAGAGTTAATAATTCACAGAGAAAAATGGAAGGAGATAGTGGATATATGATGATATTAGAATTATTAAAGAAAAAAATGGAAGAAGATAATAAAAATTGGGCAGACTTAAGAGAAAATATGAACAAAAGTTGGGCAGAATTAAAGACAGATGTAAGAGAATGGAGAAAGGAAAATAATGAGAGCTTTGGTAAAGTTATTGAGAGTATTAGAGAGGACAGGTAAGAGATAAAATCTGATTGTGTAGAAAAAGTAAACAAGGATGTAAACATTGAAATTGAAACATGTGAAGTAGTAAATAAAGTGGGGTTATTGGAGGTTAAATATGATGAAAATGTTAATGAAATAGAAGTGATAGTTAATGGAAAGGTGGAAGAAAATAAAGTGGGGTTATGGGAGGAGAAATATGATGTAAATGTAGATGAAATGGAAGTGGTAGCTAATGGAAATGTTGAAAAGAATTTAATTTTGTTGGAGCATAAGGATGATGATGTTGAAGGAGAGATTAAAGGGTTAAGTATTGAAGGTGTTGATGAGCAGGGAGATGAAATAGTGGGAGAAATAGGTGAGATAGTGGAAAACGTAAATGAAATAGAAAGTTATGAAAGGATAGAAGAATTACAGGGAGGTGTTGTGAATCAAAATATGATAGAAATGTTTGTTTACAAAGATGAAGTGGGAACAGCTGATGGGAGCATTGCTATGAAAACATTGAGAATTATGGAAATAAAATTGATGATGATAAAACAGATGGGATTTAAGAATTTAAAACAAGTGGTGGGATATATTGAATGTTATTTAAACATAGAATTTGGAAATAAGATTTTAACATTGGTGAAAGGAAATGAGAAAGACGAAAATAAAGTACAGCTGATCAAATGTAAACATAGAACAGCTGGAGAATTCTGGCAGAATGCAAGTCAAGGCATATTTGAGTTCAGAGATACTGGATAGATGTAAAGTTTAGAAGGGATTTAGATAATTAGAAGAATTAACGTTCTTTGTTAATTACACGTGTGGCTAACGTGGTTACTTCAGCTAACAGAACTATTTTTCCTATATTTTTCAAGATTCTGTTTTTCTTCCATCTTATACCTGAGGGGATAGTCATGTTTAACTATCATAGGTCTAGCACACCTAGGGAACCTTCTTGCTACAAATTGTAGTTTCCTTTCAACAATTTGGTCTTCATCACCTTTAGGTGCTTATTCTGTTTAAACTAAAGCTATTCCTTGTTTTCTTCAAATTTGAAAATTGATGATAGGCTAACCAAAGTTTGGTAAAGAAAAAAAAAGCAGATGTTAGGAAGTTGGAAAGAAAGACCATTAGGATATGGGTTTCTTATGATTTTCATTGAAATACTGGGGGGGTCAAAATTCTCGCTTAATTCATTTTGTGATAGGGGACCACTAGGATGTGTTTTGCGGAAAGGCGAGCGGCATTCGTGACCGAGAACGTTTCTTTATTTTCTTGATAATTTCGTGGCGTGTTGCTACAAAGGTTTTGTTTACTAAAGATAGTGATGTTAGAGAAAAGGGGGGCGTGACATGTTTAAGCTGTCACATGAGAGAATTTAAGTCTTGAATGATTGCTCACTCACAATTGAAATGTTTTGAAGATGACTTTGAGAAGTTTAATGTGTAAATAGAGGAGAAGGTGTAGAATTAAGATGAAATACTTAAAGATAAATCTTAAGAGATAAATTAAATGTTGAAAAAGAGAAAAAGGGGCGTGGCATGTTTATGCTGTCACATGAGATGAAATAGTTTAAGATAATTTTAAGAAATGTAAATTAAATGTTGGAAAAGAGAAAAAGGGGCGTGGCATGTTAAGCTGTCACATGAGTGAATTTAATTTGAGTATTGAAGTAGATGTTATGATGATGATTGAACATAGGTTAATAAGTAGAGAAAAAGGGGCGTGGCATGTTAAAGCTGTCACGTGGTTGATTTTAAATTTTGTGTAAATGTAGAAGGTGTGATGTCTTAAGCAATATTTGTTGTGTAAAGAAAAGGGGGCGTGGCACTGTGCTGTTGTCATGTGAGACATTGAAAATTGGAGGGGGTAGATGTAAACAAAAGAACAGCTGACATCTGGAGAAAGTAGGTCAAAGCTTACTTCAGATTAAGTGACAGCATTGATGTTTAAGATGAATAATTATAAATTAAATGAATTTAAATTAAGTTAATTAAAGATTATTAAAAAAAAAAAATTTAATTTTTTTTTAAAAAAAAAAAAATTTTAATTTTATGGCATTAGTTTTAAGGAATGCACAATTAATTTCAAACCGTAGTAAATTGTAGGATCTAGACCATTTGGATAGTCAAACAAATAATAAGTTGCACCAATATTTGATGGGAATGTGTAAATATTTTAAATGAATGGTAATTAGGTATAAGTTTCCGAGCGATCTGACAAATTAGGGCAAAATTGTAGAAGAAAGAAAAGAATAAAATTCAGTTTTCGAAGAGTAAAGTCCAGACATTTCCTTTCTCAAACGGAATTTGGGGCGTAATGTAGTAATTAATCCATTGTTATAATTGCAAAGTAAAGAACTCATTATTAGACTATATAAAGCAGACACCGCGACAAAGCGGGCGGCGAGTCAATAGAACCATTGTTGAGATACGCAGTCAAAATTCTACGAGACGAACAGACACAGTCTACGGCGAGGAGCGAAAGAGTACAGTTTGAGTCAACGAGGAGAGACGAGTTTAGTTGGTGTGGCACACAGAATTTCATCGAGTAAAGTTTGGACATATAATTCGATCAAGTAAAGGTCGTAGGAAAGTTTCTCAATAAGTAAAGCCACAAGCAGTAACCTAATAATTTCCTGCCGCAGTAAAAAACTCAATAAGTAAAGAGACCGTCACCGATGTCATCGAGAGGAAGTTGGTAATAATCTGACTGACCATTCATTCGGAAGGAGTAGCCGTTTCCAGCTGAGAGAACATCAAGTTTCGACAAGTGTTTTGTAACCAATTTAAATTCAGTGATATCCCCAAAAACGTGTGCACAGAAAACCCCAAAATTGAGACCTGGTCGGCCGTAAGTAAAAGAACTCTAAAATTTATTTGTAAACCATTTCTTTAAGATACGTCAGATCGTTCTTCAATTATTTCTTTTCTTTAATTATTTCTTTTCTTTAATTGTTTTGTTAGATAAATTTAAATTATTTTCACCCATTTATCAAACCCAGTAAAGACCCTGAGATTTTAAATATTATTGTGAAATTATATGTGTTTTAACTTCATTAATAAAAGTTGATTAATTGTTTCCCTTAACATTCTTTTTAATTATTTAGATGCCTGTATAATCTATTTATTACAATATATATATATATATATATATATATATATATATATATATATATATTTATACAAACCTGCACCGGTGGAGCAAATTTCACCAAATTTCGTACACGAGTTCTTTACGACCAGGAAACAAACACTGTCGGGGTGAGTCGCGTCTACCACCCCCAGAAGCGGGGGTGGTAGTGGTGGAAATATGCTAAAACAGTCGACATTGCAGTCGGATAAATATTTTAGGGTTCACAGATATTGATAGTGTTTCTACCGATGTTATCTGAATATAATAATCCCTTACGCCCTGGGAAAAGGGCACCCTTATTGTTTGGGGTGGAGATGCTTTACAGGAAAATAACGCGAATACAACCGAGATTGGAGTCAAATCGAAGGTTATGGATGTCACTGAGTTTAGTTATGACATTCAACTTGGCATTTACCCCTCAGATGCAGGGGTAGGAAGGTAAAAATTTTGGAACATGCTAACACAGCAGGTACTTGCGTTGAATAAATATATTTCAGGGCTAATTATATTGATTGTATTTCTACTGTTGTTCTATGTGTATAATTTCAACCTCTTTTCGGCATGCTAGTGGAGCACCCTTAGGTGTGGAGGGCGAGGGGCGTTTCGTATAATTAACGCCAAATCAACCGAGATTCGAGTAAAATGGGGGTTATGGATGCTTCTGAAACTTTTTATAACAAACTGACAAACGCAGGGGTGTGTGTGGAAATTGGCGGTAATGAGAGGGGGTGGGCTGGGAGAATAAATTTTCAAACATGTTCACCGGCCGATTTTTGCGTTGAATCAATATAATTCGGGATCAATAGAATTCATAAAATTTCACTACATGTTATCTATGTATAATTTCAACTTATTTTAGGCATGGGAGTGGATCAACTTAAGGGTTCGGGGTGGAGTGGCATTACATGGAATTACGCAAACACATTCGAGTTTCGAGTCGAATCCGGAGTTATATCTGTGTTTAATTATGACATTTAACTTACAGTTTAACTTCCCCAAGCGGAGGTGGACGGGCGTTGAAATTTTCAAACATGCTAAGCAGTCGATATTTGCGTCGACTAAATCTTTTTCTAAGTGTTCCATATATTTAATACAACCTGTTTCGAAATTTGGAGTGGAGCTCCCTTAAGGGAGTTGATTTATATTAAAATAACGGAAACACAATCAAGATTGGACTCAAATCCACGGTTATGGTTGTCAGTGAGTTTCATTATGATATTCAAATTGCCGTTTAAGTCCCCCAAGCAGGGGTCGTTAGGGGTGGAAATCTTCAAACTTGCTAATACGGCCGATATTTGAGTCTGATAAATATTTTCCCGGTAAAAGTGATTAATAGTGTTTGTACCAATGTCTGTCAGTAAAATTTCAACATTTTACGGCATGGGAAAGGAGCGCCCTAGGGATGGAGTGGAGGAATGTTACAAGAAATTAACTGGAATACAACCGAGTTTGGAGTCAAAACCAAAGTTATGGATAACGCTGAGATTAATTATGACTTTAAACTAGCAATTAACCTCCCAGGGATGGGGGTGGTCGTGGTGGAAATTGTCAAACATGTTAATCTACCGATATTTTTCGGGATCAATGAGATTCATAAAATTTCTCTACATATTCTCTGAGTATAACTTAAACCCCTTTCGGGCTTATCAGTAGAGCACTTTTAGGGGTGGGGTGGTGGAACGCTACAATAAAATAACGCGAATATAACCGAGATTCGAGTCAAATGGAGGGTTATGGATCTCGCAGAGTTTAATTATGATATTTAATTGGCCATCTAACACCAAAGGGCAGGGGTGGACCATGCAAATTATCTAAAATGGATATTTGCGTATAAAATTATTTTTAAGGGCTAATCCAATTATAGTATTTCCACCCATTTTATGTTTGTAAAATTTCAACCTCTAGCGACATGAATGATATCACGCTTATGGGTGGGTGTGGAGGTGTGATACCGGAAAATAACGCTAATACAACCGACATTCTATTCAAATCGAAGATAGTGGATGAGTTCATTTATAGCAATCTGAGACTGGGGTGGCAGAAGTTGGGCAAAGGTAGGTGGGGTGTAGAAATGTTAAACTAAGTAAAGCTCCGAATTTCACGCCGAATAAATATATTTCGAGAACAATGAGATTATTAAAATTACTCTACACGTTCTCACTGTTTCATTTGAACACATTTCGGGCTTGGGAGGGAACTCACTTTAGCGGTGAAGGTCAGCGGGAGTTACAAATAAAATACGCGAATAAAACAGATTAGAGTCAAATACAGGGTTATGAATGTCGCTGAGTTTAATTATGATATTCGATTGGCCATTTAGCCCCCAGGGACGGGGTGGATGGGGTGGACGGAGATGAAATTTTTATAACATGTTAAACGGTCGATATTTTCATCAAGTAATTAATTGTAAAGGTCAATGACATTGATAATATATATGCCGATGTTGTTTGTAAAATATAACACCTTTCGGTATTAGAGGGAAGTACACTTAGGGGAGGGGGAGGAAACGTCAAACATGCTAAAACAGTCGATATTTAGGTAGATAAATAATTTTAGTGGTCGAAGAAACAGTGTTTCAACCGATGTTATCTGAGATGATATTCAATTACCCATTTAATCCCCTGGGATAGGAATCCATGTTAAATCATCGATATTAACGTAGATAAATAAATGCCAGGGCCAATCACGTTGATAGAATTTCTACCGATGTTGTTTGTAGGCATGATAGGGGTGGGGGTGGAGGGGATTTACAAGAAAATAACGCGAAAACAACCGAGATTCGCGTCAAATCGAAGGTAATGGATGTCGCTGAATTTATTTATGACAATCTGGGCAACGCGCGGGTACCGGCTTGGTTGGGATGAGTTGACCGGCCGATTTTTGCGTCGATTAAATATATTTCGGGATCAATTAAATTAATAAAATTTCTCTACATTTTGTGCGTGTATAATTTCAACATTTTTCGGGATTGGGATAGGAGCACACCTTAAGGGTGGTGGTTGAGCGGAATTACATTATAATGATGCAAAAACAATCGACATTGGAGTCGAATGCGCGGTCATTGATGTCAATGAGTTTAATTATTACATTCAACTAACCGTTTAACTGCCCCAAGGAAGGGTTGGCGGGGGTGTAAATTTTTTTGAACATGTTAAACGGTTGATTTTTGTAGCGAATAAATATTTGTCGGGGACAATGGCACTGATAATATTTTTACCGATTTTTCTTTTAATTTCAACCCCTTGACACACGTGAAAGACCACAATTAGGGGTGGGGGTGGAGGGGCGTTACTTGAAAATAACGTGAATAAATCCCAGATTGGAGACATAGATGAATGTATTTATGACAACGTGGGAAATGCTCGAGGGTTAGCGGTGGTGTGCAGGGGTGTGAGGGGCTTGGCGGAGTTAGGCGGGGGAATATATTTTCAAACAAGTTAACCGGCTGATATTTACTTCGAATAAATATATTTCGGCATCAATGAGATTCATAAAATTTATCTACATGTTCTCTGTGTATAATTTCAACCCCTTTCGAGCTTGGGATGGGTGCACCTTTAAGTGTAGGCGTGGTGTGGCATTACATACAAGGAAAACAGAAACTATCGAGATTCGAGTCGAATCCGGGGTTATAGTTGTCACTGAGTTTAATTATTACATTCAACTTGCCGTTTAAGTCCCCCAAGCGCGAGTGTTCAGGGGTGGAAATTTTCAAACATGTTAAACGGTCGATATTTACGTTAAATAATTACTTCCTGGGGTTAATGACTTTGATAGTTTTTATACCGATGATGTTTGTGTATAATTTCTATCCCTGTGAGGAAAGCAAGCTTAGGGGTGGGGTGGTTGTACGTTAAATAATGCGACGGGTGTGGGAGGTGGAGGGAGGAGGTAGAAATTTGTAGACAATGTAATCGGCCGATTTTTGCGTGAAATAAATACTTTTTGATTATCGCACATTTATGGGGGTGGTCAACTTCTAACATGTAAAAACGACCGATATATTGTGTCAATGACTTCAACCCCTTTCGGCATGGGAGGTGAGCACATTTAGGGATAGGGTTCGTGGAGCGTTACATAAAAATATCGCAAAAGCAACCGAAATTGGAGTCATATGGGGGGGTTATAGATAAATGACATCTCGGGCAACGCCGGGCACCCAGCTAGTCTTATAAATAAAAATGAGTGTATGTATGTATGTTTGTATGTTCCTTATACAAATCTACACCGGTGGAGCAAATTTCACCAACTTCGTACACGTGTTCTTTGCGACCAGGAAACAAACACTGTCGGGGTGAGACGCGTCTACCATCCCCAGATGCGGGGGTGGACGGGGGTGGAAATATTAAAACATGCTAAAACAGTCGATATTTCAGATGGATAAATATTTTTAGGGGTCACAGATATTGATAGTGTTTCTACCGATGTTATCTGAATATAATTTTTCCTCTACACCCTGGGGAAAGATCACCCTTAGAGTTTGGGGTGGAGAATACAAATTTACACCGGTGGAGCAAATATCACCAAATTTCGAACACGTGTTCTTTACGACCAGGAAACAAACACTGTCGGGGTGATACGCGTCTCGCACCCCCGGGTGTGGTAGTAGTGGAAATATTTCAACATGCTAAAACAGTCGATATTTCAGTCGGATAAATATTTTTAGGGGTCACAGATATTGATAGTTTCTACCGATGTTATCTGAATATAATTTTCATCCCCTACACCCTGGGAAAAGGGCACCCTTAGGGTTTGGGGTGAAGATGCTTTACAGAAAAATAACGGGAATACAACCGAGATTGGAGTCAAATCGAAAGTTATGAATGTCACTGAGTTTAGTTATGACATTCAACTTGGCATCTACCCCTCAGATGCAGGGGTAGCAAGGTATAAATTTTGGAACATGCAAACACAGCAGGTTTTTGCGTTGAATAAATATATTTCAGGGTTAATTATATTGATTGTATTACTACTGATGTTCAATGTGTATAATTTCAACCCCTTTCGGCATGCCAGGGGAGCACCCTTAGGTGTGGAGGGCAGTTTTTTGCGTCGATTAAATATATTTCGGGATAATTTAAATTATAAATATTTCTCTATATGTTCTCCGTGTTAAATTTCAATCTCTTTCGGTATTGAGAGGGGAGCTCCCTTTAGGGGTTGGAGTGGGGTGACATTATATAAATATTACGCAAAAGCAGTCAAGATTGGAATCGAATCCAGGGTTATCGATGTCACTGAGTTTGATTATGAGATTGAATCAGCCGTTTAATCCCCACGGGCGGGGATGGTACGGGATGGAATTTTTAAACATGTAAAATCGTCGATATTAGCGTGGAATAAATAAATGCCTGGGACATTGACTATGATAGTAATTTTATCGATTTTGTTTATAAAATTTCAACCCCCATTAAGCGTGAGAGGGGGGCCTTGGGGTGGGGATTGAAACATCCTAACATCTTAAGACCACCGATATTTGAGTCGGAAAATTATTGTTAGTGGTCAAAGAGATTAATAGTGTTTCTATCCATGTTATCTGAGCATAATTTCAACCCCTTACAGCATGAAAAAGGAGAACTCTTAGAAAGGGGTTAGAGAGGAGGGAGCGACTACAAACTTTGAACATGGTAATCGGCCGATTTTTCTTCGAATCAATTCAATTCGGGATCTAAGGGATTCGTCAAATTTCACTACTCTGTGGATAATTTGCACCTCTTTCAGGATTAGAATTGGTGCACTCTTAAGGGTTGGGGGTGGAGTGGCATTATAAATAACGCAAACAAATTCGTGTTTGGAGTCGAATCAGGTGTTATGGATGTCACCTATTTAAATTATGATATTCAACTTAGCGTTTTACCCCCATTGGCGGGGGTGAACGGGGGTGGAAATTATTCAAACATGTTAATCACCCGATGTTTGCGTCTAATATTATTCGCGGCCAATTCAATTCGGAATATTTGTGTTTATGTTGTTTGTGCATAATATCAACCCATTTCGGGCTTAGGAGACGATCACGTTTAGGGGTTATGTTTGGTGGTTGCGTTACAGCAAAATAATGCCCATACCACCGATATTGGAATCAAATCCAGGGATATGGAAGTCGCTGAGTTTATTTATGACAATCTGGTCAACGCGATTGTGGTGTTGGGCGGCGGTAAAAATTTTCAAACATTTCAAACGGACGATTTTTGCGTTGAATAAATATTTTTCAAGGTTAATTATATTGATTCTATTTCTACTTATGTTGTTTGTGTATAATTTCAACCCATGGGAGTGGAGCACCCTTAACTGTGGAATGGCATTACATAAAAATAACGCAAACACATTCGAGTTTGGAGTCAAATCCAGGGTTAGGTTTGTCACTGTGTTTAAGTATGACATTAAACTTATAGTTTAACTCCCCCAAACGGGGGTGGACCGGGGTTGTAATTTTCAAACATGTTAAACAGCTGATATTTGCGTCGTATAAATATTTTTCTGTTTCACTGGGATTCTTAAAATTTCTCTATATGTTCCATATATTTAATATTAACCTCTATCGGGATTTGGAGTGGATCACCCATAAGGAAGGGGGTGGAGTTGTATTTATATTAACATAACGCAAGAACAATCGAGATTGGACTCGAATTCAGGGTTATGGTTGTCAGTGAGTTTAATTATGATATTTAAATTTACGTTTAAGTCCCCCAAACGGGGATGGTTAGGGGTGGAAATTTTCATACATGCTAACACGGCTAATTATTGAGTCGGATAATTATTTTCAGGGTAAAAGTGATTAATAGTGTTTGTACCAATGTATGTGAGTAAAATTTCAACCTTTTATAACAGGGGAAATTACCACCCTTGGTGTGGGGGTGGAGGGGCGTTACAAGAAAATAACTCGAATACACCAGAGACTGGAGTCAAACCAAAAGTTATGGATAACGCTGAGTTAAATTATGACATTCAACTAGCAGTTAACCTCCCAGGGACGGGGGTGGTCGGGGTTGGAAATTGTTAAACATGTTAATCTACCGAATTTTGCGACGACTAAATATTTTTCTGGATCAATGAGATTCTTAAAATTTCTCTACGGATTCTCTGAGTATAATTTCAATACTCTTTCGGGCTTAGCAGTAGAGCACCCTTAAGGGCGGGGGTATAAAAAGCTACCATAAAATAACGCGAATACAACCGAGATTGTAGTCAAATCCAAGGTTCTGCATGTCGCAGACTTTAATTATGATATTTAATTGGCAATCTAACCCCAGAGAGACCGGGAATGGAAATTTCCAAACATGTTATACTGTCCATATTTGCGTGGAATGAATATTTTTCAGGGTTAATTAGATTTTTAGTATTTATACCCATTTTATGTTTGTAAAATTTCAACCTCTAGCGATATTAGTGTGAGTAGGCTTTGGGGTGGCTGTAGAGTCGAGTTATTGGAAAATAATGCTAATACAACCGAGATTCGTTTCAAATCAAATGTAATGGATGTCCCTGTGTTTATCTATGACAATCTGAAGAATCCGCGGGTGTGGGAGAAGTTAGGCGGAGGTGGGTTGGGGTAAATATTTTGAAATAAGTAAAGCTCCGAATAAATATATTTCTGGAACAATGAGATTAATACAATTTCACAATATGTTATCCGTGTTCAATTTGAACCCCTTTCGGGATTGGGAGGGAGCTCACCGAAGGGGTTGGGGTGGACGGTTGTTACAAATAAATAACGCGAATAAAACCGAGATTAGAGTAAAATACAAGGTTATGAATGTCGCTGAGTTTAATTATGACATTTAATTGCACATATAACTCCGAGGGATGAAGGTGGACGGCGGTGGAATTACTGAAATAAGAAATCACGACTCATATTAGAGTTGAATTAATATTTTTCAGGGTTAATTAGATTTTCAGTATTTCAACCCATGTTATGTGTGAAAAGTTTAAACCCCTCTTGCGGCACGAGGGGTGAGCATGGTTGGGGATGGAGGTGGAGGGAACTTACAAGAAAATAACTTGAAAACAACCGAGATTCGAGTCAAATCGACGGTAATGGATGTCGCTGAGTGTATTTATGATAATCTACTCAATTTCGCGAGGGGTGGGAGGAGTTGGGCGGTGGTAGGCGAGGGTTAGAAATCTAAAAACATGTTTTTTGCGTCACATAAATATATTTCAGAATCAATGAAATTAATAAAAATTCTCTATATGTTCTACGTGCTTAATTTCAACCCCTTTTGGTATTGGGAGGGAAACTCCCCTTAGGGGTTGGAGTGAAGTTGCATTACATAAAAATAACGCAAAAGCAATCGAGATTGGAGTCGAATCTAGGGTTATAGATGTCACTGACTTTGATAATGACATTTAATTGGCCGTTTAATCCGCAGGTCTGGGGGATGGACTAAGTGGAATTTTTCAAAAATGTTAAATCGTCGATATTATCGAGGAATAAGTAAATGCCTGGGTCATTGACGTTGATAGTATTTCTACCGATGTTGTTTGTAAAATTTCAACCCCTTTCAGTGTGAGAGAGGTGCACGATAAGGGGTGGGAGTTGAAATATTCTAACATTTTAAGACAACCGATATTTGAGTCGAATAAATATTTTTAGTGGTCAAAGATATTAATAGTGTTTCTACCGATGTTATCTGAGTATAATTTCAACCCCTTACAGCATGGGAAAGGAGCATCTTTAGGATGGGGGTGGACGGGCATAACAAGAAAATAACGCGAATGCAACCGAACTTAGAGTGAAATCCAGAGTTAAGGATGTCGCCGAGTTTAATAATGACATTCTATACTTTAAAACCCAAACGTCGACGGGCTTGAAATTTTTCAAACATGTTAAACGGTCGATTTTTGCATGGAATAAATATTTTTCAGGGTTAATTAGGTTTATAGTATTTCTACCGATGTTGTGTGTGTAAAATTTTAACCCCTTGAATTATGAGGGGAAAGCATGCCTATGGGTGGGGTGGTGGGGGTTACAAGAAAATAACGCGTAAACAACCGAGATTCGAGTCAAATAAAAGGTAATGGATGTCGCTGAGTTCATTTATGACAATCTGGGTAACGTGCGGGGGTGGGAGAGTTTGGATAGAAGTGGTCGGAGGGTAGAAGTTTTAAAATAAGTTAACTGGCTGAATTTTGCGTCGAATAAATATATTATGAATAAATCTACTATGAGATTCATAAAATTTCCCCTTAGGGGAAGGGGTTGAGTGGAAGAAAATAAAAATTACCCAAAAATAATCGAGATTGGAGTCGTAACCAGAGTTATGATTGTCAATTAATTTAATTATGACATTAGACTTACCGTTTAACTGCCCCAACGAGAGGTTGGCGGGGGTGTAAATTTTCAAACATGTTAAACGGTTGATGTTTGTGTGGAATAAATATCTGTCATAGATCAATGAAATTGACAGTATTTCTACCGATGATGTTTGTGTATAATTTCAACACCTTTCGGCATGAGAAGGCAGGACGCTTAGTCCTGGGGATGGAGGGGTGTTTCAAGAAAATAACGCAAAAATAACCGAGATTCAAAGCAAATCGAAGTTATTGGATGTCGCTAAGTTTATTTTTACAAACTAGGCACCGCGAAAGGTTTGGTTGGAGGTGGGTGGGGTAGAATCTCAAAATTACTAACCTGTCGTTATTTCCGTTGATTAAATATTTTGCGGGATCAATGACCCTCATAATACTTTTTAATATATTCTTTGTACAATTAAAATTCCTATTGGCTTCGGATGAGAGAATAATGGTGGGTTGAGTGGAGCTGAATTTCATAAAAATAGCGCAAAAAACCGAGATTGGAGTCTAAATCGTGGTTATGGAGATTAATTATGACATTAAAATTACAGTGTTGGGGCTGAACGGGGGTGCAAAGTTTAAAACAAGTTTATAGGACATTTGGGTCCAATACAAATTTTTGGTGTCATTTAAATTCATAATATTTTGGTAGACAATCTCTGTGTATAATTTCATCCCCTAATGGAATGAGAGGTGGGAAAGCTTAGGGGTGGAATTTAGTTGAGCGTTACATGAAAATAACGGGAATAGACCGATATTAAGTCAGTACTGAGGTTATGGATGTCGCTTGGCGGTCGGAGTGGACCTGGATGGAGGTAGAAATTTTTAAATAATGTAAATTTTTGCGTGCAATAAATAGTTTTTGTTTAACTCTCAATAGCGGGGGGTGGGGCGGTGGAAATTTCAAACATGTTCAAACGGCGATATATTCGTCGAATGAAACTATTTAATGGTAAATGAGTTCAATCCCCTTCGGAATAGGAGGTGATCAAATTTTCGGATAGGGGTCGAGTTGCGGTACATAAAAATAACGCCAGTGCTACCTAGATTCGAGTCAAGTCGGGGGTTATGGATAACTGACATCTCAGGCAACGCCGGGCACCCAGCTAGTATGTAATAAAATATTTGTAAATAGATATATGTAAATAAGATTCGTAAGAATCCGAATATGAGTAATATATCACATTAGCGTACAAGCTGTAAAGGGGCTCATAGGTTACTTAATAAATTAATATTATAATAATAAAAAAGGCGTATTTTAAGTGATACTTACAGGAAGATCGACAAGGTCGATTCCTGTTTACTTTTCTTTCTGGGCCGTAGCAGCGTAGCGATGAGACCAGCTCATTGCTAGACTCGTGGGCCCTCTGGTAGAACCTTACGGAGTTTTCTAGGATCCGCTCCCACAGGTTGCTCATCCCTGCCAGGTCCCAGACTACGGCGTTGGAGATCCGTGGCGGGAGATGCAGCGCTCGCCGGAGGCACTTCCTCTCCAGGGCGAAGACCTTTTCCATGTGCGTCTCCGCTGCGCTGGCCCATAGTGGTGAGGCGTACTCCATGATCGGGCGGATGGCGATATGTAGATTGAGAGCCCCACTCTCGGTGACAGCTTTCGAACTAGAATTAAAAATCGGATACAAGAGCTGTTACCTTTTTTTGAGTATCTTTAACGTGGTGCCTCCACGTTAGCCTTGTATCTAAGGTTACCCCTAGATACTTAGCTTTCGTGGTCCACGGGATGACTTTTCCAAAGAGCCGCAGGACTGGCTTGTCCGGTCGACGACGAGTGATCAGCAGCGCCTGGCTCTTCGACGCGTTGATCTTCACCCTCCAGTTGGTGGCCCACCGTCGTCTCTAGGCCAACGTTGGGCCGGTTTCCCACGACGTGTTCGTAAGTTCCTTTTCTGCTCTGTAATTCTCTCTTCCATCGTTCTAGTTGTTTGGCCGATGTATATCGCAGGGGATGGAGTAGACTCCTGAGGTTCTATCACCCAGGTTGTCCTTTATCGGCCGTAAGAAGTCGCGAAAGTTGTTTAATGGTCGAAACACTGAGGGCCCCGTCCATTTCCGTCTCCATTGTAAATTTTATGTTTTTGCGGATGCCATTCAGATGTTGTAGGAAATTGTCTAGTTGTTCCTGCCCAAGTGACCAGACTACAAAGGTGTCATCCACATACCTGTAGAAACATTTGGGTCGGTGGGAGGCTGTATTGAAGGCCACTTCCTCAAAGTGCTCCATGTACAAGTTAGCTATCGCCGGTGAGAGTGGTGACCCCATGGCCACTCCGTCGATTTGCTCGTAATATTCCCCTTGAAAGAGGAAATGTGTTGTAGTGAGTACATGTCTACCACACTCGGAGCAAAGTACTTGTTTAGTAGCAACAGTGTCCTGAATCGGTACCCTTGTGAACAAGGATACCACGTCGAAACTCACTAAAATATCATTCCAAAGAAGATGTCGACGGTGATAATCGACGAAACGTCGTGTTTCTACTTCGCCACCCGGTTGGAAACCCAAGAAATCTTTCAACAACTAGTTCACCGGGAAATCCTGCGCAAGATTATATAGAAGCCCTTCATGTCAGACCTTATAAAAGGCCTCGCTCACATCTATAAACGCCGACGAACAGTACATTTGTTTTTCAAAAGTCTCGTTTATATTAGTTTACGATGTACCTGTTTAATGGTACGGTGTTGGGATCTAAACCAAAACTGATGATAGTTCAGAGGTGTCTACAATGAGCTGTAGCCTTTTTAGAAGTATTTTCTCAAAATTCCTTTGAAAGTATTGTCAGTAAACTTATTGGACGGAAAGAGGATGATCCATTAAAATTATTACCACGGTGGAAGTGTAATGGTGAAGCGGTGCGCAGATCCACGCCACGCCTCCTCTGCGCGTGACGTCCTAGGAGGCAAATGTATACCTTGCATTTTGTAAACTGCGAGATTCGGAAAAATTTTCCGAACCTCGAGCTCTCTTTTTATTCATACCAAAAATATTTTAATTTTTATCTTGTCTCTTGCCATCTGATTCTACTGTTATTTTCATTTTATACGTAATGAAATCTGATTGTTTCAGAGAACGGCCATGAAGTTGCGACTTGACTATACAATAACGCACAAAGTACTCATTTTGCGGTTTCCGAAGAATTTCTATTAGCACAACGACCAATATTGTGAATTTTAGCATTATATTATTTTCTTCCTCTTGATATTTGAATGTAATACTTCCTTCAGGAGGGGTAGGGAAACGAAATATATAAAAAAACAGTATTGCAGTTATAGTTTACCGGGTATAATTAATTTTACAATAGAAAACTTTTAAATTTTGGCTTTTAATTTTCTTCTCGAGTTATATTCACTTACCCTAATATATATTTGTATTTAGGATAGAGCAATGGCAATACCTAGAGGATATGAATAGTACTTACTGCTGTTTTCTCAAACAATTGATTAAATATATTCACATCATTGGGAAATGATGTTTCATGCAAGATATTTGAAAACATCTTTCATATTTCTTGCTAGTAATACCAACTCCTCAAAATGAAATGAATTGGAGCCAGTCAGCTCACATGCATCATTCCCCAAGTAACTGAACATATCTTTGAAACCATAAGAAACGTAACCTACAAGGTACATTAGTCCTCGAGTCAGTGTTTCTTCCAATGTTTCAACATCTCCATAAATTTCACATTTATCAAAAGAAATTTTCCATGTATGTCAAGTATTTCCTCACTTTCATTCTCATTAATATATTTACACTTTTTGGAGAATTTTGGGTTAAACATGTACCAGCATCCAACGGATCATTTGTGTTTCGGCTTTGAGTAAAAAGACTTCCAGAATGCTTACCCAGATCACTTTAACCTATGGGTGAAATACAAAGCAGAAGATCATTTGTCCCACCCATACCTTGTATGTATGAAAAAAATACCAGCATGTCCTGATTTAAACGATGGGTTAAAAGTATTCCATTTTGCATTTCTATTTAAGTCTTTGTAAAGATTTTCTAAAGATTTGTTGGACATTAGTATCTCCTGGAACTGAATCAGACTATTGTGAGAACCAACACTCGTGCCTTTTCACAGATTGCACTAAACAACTTTGGTTTCCAAAATCTATTCTAAATCAATTTATGAAGCTTTACAAAATTTACTGAGATTATCAAAAATGGTTACAATTATTCAATGCAGAAAGTAAATTTTGAGTATCTTACCAGTTCAGTGTCATTTCACACAATTTTTTTGCCTTTGATATTTTTATTTTAAAGAAGTATACACTACCACACAGGTTTTACTTTTTAACATTCTCTCCCTCTAACATATAAATTGTACTTTGAAATATTAAATGCATTTGCACATCAGAAATGGAGTTTGAAATTAATTATTCAAAGCACGATCTGTAAACAAATTTACAACAATATTTCTTCATTACATTAATCTTATCTTTTCTACGGCAAGCATTGATCCATGTTTCACATAAATTAGCAACTTTCGGAAAGGAAAAATACTTGATTCCCGTTCCTTTAGTTATCTTTGTTACAATTTGTGCAAACAAAAACAGCACACGACTGTCATCTTTAAATAGCAATGCACACTGTGATCCACATTAAACAATTTCCTTTCACTAAGAAACAACTAAAAGAAATAAAATTACAAAAGAATATCTTCACATTCGACACAGTGACAACCAGAAGCTACTAGCATTGAACGTGACATCATGTGCAGAAGAGAACCAAATTGAGTTCCAAATCCGTCTCACCTTTATACTTCCACCGTGATTCTTACCAGGTTTTAACGGAATAATAATTTGTGCTACTTTCCAAGTACTAGGGAAGTATCCAAGTCTTAGTATTGCATTGAATATTAGCCATATAGTTTGAAATTGCTTGTTTGATAGTTCTGACGTGTGATCAAATTGAACCCAGGAGCTTTCTTGGAGTTAGTGCATTGTAAAATTGTGTCTTTAATTTCACGTAATTTTTGTTTTGTATTGGGACATCCATCTGATGCGGTGTTTAGAAATTGCATAATTGTTATGTGGTTTGAAGACATTTATTAGGTGATCTGCAAATGCACAAACCTTTTCTTTGCTGCTTCTAGCCCATTTACCGTTCTGCTCTTTGATAGGTGGAATGGACACTTGTGGCCTTCTAATTTTTCTGGTAGCTGTCCATAGTGCATAATCGGTCATTTCATTTGCTGATAAGGTGATACTCTTGGATAAATTCATTTTCGATTTGTGTAAGTAACTGCCTCATTTCCTTTGCTCTCTTGTTGAATTTTCTTTCATTATTCTTGTAAGTTGCCATCATTTTACCTAATTTTTCTTGTTATATTATTACAGGACATTTTTCTTTTAGTGTAGCTCGATTGTGATCTGGTGTACCTTCCCAAGCTGCATTTTGAATTGCTTTAGTAAAATTAACAACCGACACATCTACTTCTTCTAGTGTTTACAAGGATATATTTAAGTTAATTAGTTCTGAAATTCTCCTAGTTAGTTTTTCCTGCTGTACAGTGTAGGCTGTTTTTGCTTATCTAATATGAAAGATTGCAATGTTTTTAACAATTCCGAAATCCAATAAATCAGGGGTTTTCCTCGAATCAGTCAATCAATAGGTTGGTTCTGGATACAGCAACTAAATTATTAGTTTTTAAGGCTGGATGTAACTCTGTAATTGTTTTAATGTTTGTTATATTATAATGTTTAAAAAATTTTAATACATAATAAATATCTAACTAAAAAGGTTATTAAAAGAGTCAGATAAATATAACTGATAAAATTTTCATAACTTGATTCATCATTTCTAAGCATATTTATTGTACCAATCCAATCAATCGGAACAGTTTCCATATTTTAGATACATATGGAAATTATAAAACCATAACTACGAAAAATTGTATTCCGACATCTATACACTAATAGTTTTGTCTTTATATGCCAGTTAAAGGTCTATAACAGGACCGAAAAGAGTTGTATTTTTAATTAGTTTTTTAATTTTTGTGTGTCTTTTGGCTGACATAACTTAATTTCTTGATTATTTCGCCTCATAGGAAAAAGTTACTCTTTTGAACATTTCTATCTGCTCGTCAAATGGTCAGGAAGAGGGATGGGGAGAAGAAGGGTCATCTGTTCGCTTATTGCACAATATCAGTTTTTCTGCTTATGCCACGTCTGCACATAACACATCGGAGTCACCTCTGACCACAGAATAAACCCTTCCATCATCAAAATTCAGTACCTGAAACCTTGCTACGGTGCCTGTGGCCTTATAACGTTGATGTGGATATGGTATGTGCCCAGTGCATAATTTGTTTGTTCACACCTGTCCTAATGAACTTGCGCAAAGTGTCTCTCTGCGTGGTTTGGCTGCTGCTATGTGAGGTGTTGCGCAAAGTGTCTCTCTGCGTGGTTTGGCCGCTGCTATGTGAGGTGTTGCGCAACATGTCAGGATGTATGGTTTGATCGTTGCTGAGGAGCCGTCGCAGTAAATTGCCGTATCCATTCCATCCACCTTTACTATAAAATCCCTAATATGATACTAGAAGATTAACTGTTACAGAAAAGGAATTGAACAAAGATGAAATAAAAAGTACTTAAAATAATTTTTTCTAATTATATAGTTAATGACTTAAAGCCAAGATGCTTTTATAAAATGAATTATACATACATTTTGTTGGAATGTAGTGATTAAGTACATTAAGTGCTACAGAAAAGTAGTTGACAACAAATGCTTTCATCATTATCTGAAACTTGTATATCACATAAGTCTAACAATATGAAACATTTTGACACTGAAAAACGATTTACATGATTATCATATAATAATAAAAAGTATTTAAATACAATAAATCAAGTGTAAAATATATACTATCAATACAAGGCATTAACAATTAGTTAAAAGTTGTGCTATATCACATGAAATAATCATATACTGAAAAATCATTTTTTGAATGAATTTCATGAGATTTCTGATTCTAACACCCTTACAATAATAACAACAGAATGAAGCTAAATACCACTTGAGTAAATAGACTGTGCACAAAAATTCCTGGAAACATGGTAACAGCTAACCAGGGATATAAATATTGATAATTTCATAGTTACAGACAGACATTCATGTAAGCAGTCTTCAGAAGCATGTTGGCTAACCAAGTCCATGGTCTTCAAAAAAACCTTGTGGTGTTTCTTCCTACAATGAAGAAAAATAATTACAAAGAAAACAACTTTTTAATACATACCCATTTACAGAACATTACGTAATGGCTTGTTAGGCCATAATTTTTTTATTCTACCCATGCACAAGAGTAATGAAGATATATAAACGAACAAGTTACCATATAATTGAAAACAAAGATTGTAAATGATACGTAGTACCTTATTTTACTGCAACATTAAAAATTTATTGTATACTTTAACATAGATTATGAATTAGACAAATAAGATCAATCACAAGTTGAATGGTGGATTTAATTCATGGAATATATTGGACAGTTGTTCCATTGTCTGATGTGGAGAAGTAGATTACAAACTGAGATGGATAATAGAGTTCACATAAAGGGCATAGTAATATATAGTTTAAAAAAATAATTTTGTAGAGATATTCAGAAAAGAGTTCACAACCTTATCCAAATTTGACAACAGAACACCTTAACAATACACTGTACTTATATTATCAGTTAATTTTGTCTGTTATTTGACTATCTTTAAATCTAATAAACCATATTCATTATATGAATTGCAAATTATCTGACATTCTTAAAGTATAATATAAACATTAATAACCATATAAGTCAGAAAAATAAGATTTAATGAAAAATTACAATTTCATCATACAAAAATTTATTAAATAGATTAAGAAGTATATATATATATATACTAATTTGGTGACAAAGTCACATTCAAACTTGGCCAGTGAGGAAGGATAGAAATAAATAGGAGAAATAGGAGGATTACGCTTTATGTGAATTCATTTTCGCACATAGAAAAGCATATGTTCAAAGCAGAGAGAAGGATGGAAGAAGAAGGAAAGACTGAAAATATTTGACCCAGGCAGGATTTGAACTCACGTATTCTGCTCAGTACACAGACACCTTAACCATCTCGGCCACCGGGTCAAGTTCCTGACCAGGCAAATATAGAGAGTCTTATTGTGGACAATTAGTTTTGTCCTGAAATTAGAGCCTCTTCAGTTAATGGTGGTTAAATAATTAAAAGAATATTAAAACATGTTAAATTATATACATTTTGATGTCATGGTGTAGAACCATCCTAGTTATATACAGACTTAATTATTAAACCAATAAAATATCAATTGCAGATATGAAAATACAAGTATGTAACTTACATTCAATACCAAAAACATGAAAGTAAAATAGTGCTACATAATTCATAAATATTCATAAAGAATACATTTTTAATTTGATGTATTTTTTTTGACTGTATGGCAACATGGATTCTACACAAATTATGAAATAATGTAAAGTTAAACACAGTTATATTATGATTTAATTTTAAAATGAACACTCGTAAATATCAAATGTGAGTCGACACACCCCCATCAAAATGTTAAATTATTACAATTCCAGAAATGCTACTTTATACTTTTTTCTGTGGCCTCATAGCCAGCCAAGTGTGGTTGAAAAATGTGTCCCCCCACAAGAAAACTACCTGTAGGAGGAGAGCTGGCCAGACCATCAAAATCTTGAAAGACAAAGGTCAGAGAAGAGTTTTCACGGGGAGATGGGATACGAAGATGACAGTCGTGGTTCAAATATAGAAGTACAAGTCGTGGCTCAGATCATAAATTTTGTAGGGATTCTAATCAGTAAAGCATAATCATTACAGAATTTCATGGAATGCTACTTAGAAATCTAGAAAGTAGATAGAAACAAAGCTATTTTTAATACTTTCTTCATTGTATGCATTCTCTATACCACACTGTTCATTTTACAAAATGCTTGTTTGCCAGCCACCTTAATGCATTACCCTGTAGTTAGTCACGTTATCACCTGTTAGAAAGGTCCATGTTACTAAGCTTTACGTATTTAATGTTAAGTATAAGTAGCTGGAGCCATACTATAAGTACATTTGATGCTTTCTTTTTCAGTCTTATTATTTATTTTTATTATATATTATTGTAAATATACTTACAAATGTTAATTTTAAATTATTATATGTTTATGATAAATTTCTGGGAGCCTATCTCCTATACTTTTAAGTTGGCATTTGGCCCATAAAATGCATATCAAATTTAAAACATATTTCTGGTTGATATTAATGATTTATGCAGCATTATTTGAATAACATTTTTGGTATTGAATGTGTTATCTTTGGAACTGACATTTTATTGGTTGTGATATTTATTATTCCATAATTTTATATATTACTAGCTGTACTAAACCAATGATGGAAAATAAGGCTCATCTTCAAGTCAAGTGTGGCTCCCATTTAAATTTTAGGTTTATTTTTTCACTGAACTGTTTCTAGTGCACATGTACCAAGACCGAAGAATGTCATTAGATGTGGTTATACTTTTGATCAATAAATATATTTTTTCATTATATTTGATTTTTGTAATAACTGAATTATAATACTGAAATTTTTAACAAAAATTTCTTAATCATAATTTGTGTTCTTATGAAAATGTGCAATTACATTAAATAAAAAAATTTGAATTTGATTATCTACATTGGGTTATTTATGAAATACTGAAAACTGGATAGATCTCTTGGGCATGACGTGTGACCTTATATAAAGATATAGCAATTGTTCATTAAACTTTATATTTTTCTGACTTACGTGGTTATTAAAATTTATATTATTTACGATGGCAGGAATGAGAGAAAATAGATGACTTACCTGAAATGGAGGGGTTAGAGAAATCATATTTTGTGGGAAGTACTTCAAATTTTGAAGGCCCTGGCCTCCTTCCTCAGGAGATAGTAAGTAATGCACTTCATGCTGATTGACTCCACAATGTTTTGGATTTAACCTCCAGTGAACCAGACAATAGTAACATTTGACACGACACACAGCAAAGCAACTAATTCTCTCTCTCCAAAGGAAAAACCCCAATATATATATATATATATATATATATATATATATATATATATATATATATATATATATATATATTGGAGAAGGTTGGAATACACATTATGCTCGGGCATATTAAAACCCAAACAGAAAAACATATGTTTAATGCATGGAGGAGGAAGAAAGAAGGAAAGACCGAAAATATTTGACCTAGGCAGGACTTGAACCTGCATAACCTGTTCTGCTTTTATTTGTGCATTATTTTACGACCGAGCATATTCATTCACATAAAGTGTATCCCAACATTTCTCCTATTGATTTCTATCCTTCGTCACAATCCCAAATCCAATGTGATTTCATCACCAAATTAGTTCCTAACATTGTGTGTGTGTGTATGTATATATATATATATATATATATATATATATATATATATATATATCACTTTTTAACTTCCTTTTTATTTACTCTTTACCTTCCACTTCTAGCCTGTGCATGAATAATAGTTGTGTGTTTGTGTATGTATTATTCCATAAACCTTTTCTTAAGAGAGAAAGAGTGAGTTGTAGGACCACTTGGATGTCAAAGGTTTCTGTCTAACAACTGTCCAAACAAAGTTTGAATTCAATGCTGTGTGACAGACCAACTTAATGTGCATTATTATCTACTGAAGACTTAGCACCTCTCATAATTTTAAATGTTTCCAGTCTGACATGGCAACACTCAGTCTCTATTTACGGTAAGCTTGTGATTCTCTGACACTCTCCTGCTCCTGTCCATATAAATTATTTTGACAATGTCACAACATCCTTGCTTATACTATATATATTTAGTATAGAAATGAAATAGGGCGATTAACTAAAATTGAAGCTTGGTGTCACCATTCAGCACAGGAGGAGGTTCTTTAAATTCTCAGAGATGTTAGCCTCCTTCTTCAGCAAGAAAACACAGTCTGTGTGTCACTGGCTGGCACATGGGGCTGTGTTTTCTTGCTGACTAAATTAGAAGAACGTCTGTCCTCCTGTGCTGAATGCCAGCTTTGATTTCAGGTAAACCACCCACTTTCCCTCTTTCCTCTCCAAACACATTAATTTGACAGTATCACATCCTTACTTGTGTGTGTGTGTGTGTCTATATATATATATTAATTGTAATAGTAAGAATGTGACATTGTCAAAAATATTGGTATGGAAAGGATAGAGAGATAGGTTGTGGCTTACCTGAAAGTGAAGTGCGGTGTCGCCATGAGGAACTGAAGGTTGTTCTTCAAATGCCTTCAAAAATTTGAAGAACAACCTTCAGTCCTAATTGGCAACACCACACTTCACTTCTCTTTCTTTTCCATACCAATATTAGAATTATTTTTGGCAATGTCATATCCTTACTAATATCATATATATATATATATATATATATATATATATATATATATATATATATATATATATGTATATATATATGTGTATATATATATATATATATATATATATATATGTATATATATATGTATATATAAATATATATATGTATATATATGTATATATATATATATATATATATATATATATATATATTTATATATAAACATACACACAAATTGGAATATAGATTACATCATCCTTCACTCACAGATGGGTACATATATTTCTGCACAGCCTGACTGGACCAACTATTGATGTTAGGAAGGTATGTTACACACTCTTTCCTATCCAAATGTGTTAACAAATTTGACCTCGTCACTTTTTCCTATATATATATATATATAGGTCCGCAGCTGGCCGGTGCACGGAATGGTGTAACACTCCTTCCTGAAGAAGGAGGCTGAGAGCCTCTGAAAATTTGAAGAACAACCTTCAGTTCCTCATGGCGATACTGCACTTCACTTTCAGGTAAGCCACAACCTAGCTCTCTATCCTTTCCATACCAATATATCTATCGATATATATCCTTAATGGATTCTCCTAATATTGTATTTATTCCTTAATGGAAGCTCCTAATACTTCATTCCCTCTACTCTATCCATTCCTCCACTACAAAAAACTACTAATTGCCCACAATAAGATTGTCTATTTTTGCCTGGTCAGGAACTTGACCCGGTGGCCGAGATGGTTAAGGTGTCTGTGTACTAAGCAGAATATGTGGGTTCAAGTCCCCCCCTGGGTCAAATATTTTCAGTCTTTCCTATATATATGATTTTCTATGTGCGTAATTCTTCTCCTGAGTGTATGAATTCACATAAAGCGCAATCCTCCTATTTCTCCTATTTATTTCTATCCTTCCTCACTATCCAAGTTTGAATGTGACTTTGTCACCAAATTAGTTCCAATTCCTTAATGGATTCTCCTAATATTGTATATATATATATATATATGCCTGGCCGACACACAGTTCCAACTTTCCTTCCTGATGAAAGGGGCTCAAATTAAATAGCACATTAACCCTGAAATCCAGTTGGGCTGAGGAAAATAATTAAAATTTTCGAAAACCTGAGGAAGGAAAGTCTGAACTGTGTGCGGGCCAGGTATATATATAAATACATGTGAGTATGTGACATTGTCAAAATAATTAAAAGAATCTGTATGAAAAGGATAGAGAGAAAGATATATGTTCATGTAAATGTATATATTTTTGTGTGAGTGTATGTATGTGTATATGCATACAGATTTCATCTTCCTTCAGTTTTTGTCAAATTTCTGATGTCTGCAAAATTTTTATGACATCTCCTAGAGAGAGAAAAAGTTTAGTGACCCTGGTGGGAATTTGTTGGATACCTGTCTGGCAGTCACTCATATTCTTACACATAGAAGTCAAACAACACGAAAAGTTATCTTTTGAGGAATAGGATACCACCTCCATATCCTTCTGATGATGTGGCTCACCTGAATGTTAAAGGAGGATTAAACAAGGTTGGACATTTGTAAGGTTTCATGGAATTATCACCAGTTTACAGCATTAAGTCACATAATTAGACTGAAAAATGGATAGTATAAGTCCTACTATTCTAAATGGTGCAATAGCCCCAATAATTTAAGATTTTTCACCATTCTTGGACACTGACTTTCTAATTCTGTCACACACTCTCTCCAATTCCTATCATACATATGTAAAATATGACCACATTTTACTCTTCAAGTTTTATATAATAATAATAATATAATATAATAATAATAAAAGAAGTATTCAGAATGTTATTAATGTTAAAACATCTTGAAAGTGAATTTTGTAGGAAGTGTAAATTTAATAATCTCAGATGTGAATCAACATTTGTACATTTATTCTCCCATGATAATAGAAAAAAAATTATACTACATACCATATATTATCCTATTTAATGAAAAAATGTGCTAGCAAGTATTTAGGTCATGTCAGTGTTCTCTGAAAACTACTAAGTTTACTATACAAATAATTTTACAAAATCTTTGTGCATGGTGCTATTCAAAATATCAAAGTAGAATGCTTCAAAGCCCATGTAATTAATAAACAGGAACAGTAGGTCCCACTGAACACAGAAATTTTAGTGAACAAACATCATTATACTTTTCAAAAAGCTGAATATAAAAATAAATCATTTATATGAGTAACATATCTTCAATAACGTATGAATAATAAAGTTTGAAAATTATAAGTAATGGAAGATAAATAATTCAGAAAGTAAATCACTGGTTTCATAATTTTCCTACAAATCATGATTTATTATACAAATTAAAAAGCACAAGAAGCATATACACAAGCAATTCTTATGTAGTTTATCTTACATAGAGATATATTTTACTTCAGAGAAATTGCCAAACAAAATTGGGAAATTGAAGCACCCTGAATAAGTGTATACAAATATATTAATTGAAACATGTGATTAAAATGGCTATATCAACAATACTGTAGTAGATATTAATGACAATTTTTAACTCAACATTTTCCATTAACCTTAAATAAAAGATGTAAGTATGAGTAATGACGAATATAAGAAAGAGATATATGCCAATAAAATGTATCAGAAACTTGCATATTTGATAACTAAATAAATTACGTTTACTTCCATATTATGGATGTACAAAAATATCACGTTTCATGGCAAGAAAAATAAATATAACATAAAAACAATAGCATTAAACCACAAAATACTAGTTACTTTATAATATATTATGATTTTTTATATTCTTCAATTATTCATTGTAATATATTATAAAGTAACTGGAAAATAGTCACTTGTAGTAAGTACTTCAATTAAGATCACATTTTCACATTATGTAATTATTAATCCCAATGTGCCTCAATTGGATGATCAATCTATCCAGAATTCAAACTACTTATTGCTTTAACATGATTAAATATGATTTATAATGCATTTAACATTGATACAATGTAAGTTTGTTGGTTAATTTTGTTAAAAACAATCATTAATTAAAAATTACTACTCTCAAAAACAAATAAAGAGCTACTTTAGTCATTATTGTATGTTACAAGGACAATACTTCAGCCAACACCACATGCAGAAGCCAACTAAAGGTAAAACTACAAGTGCTCTATCTTAATTTTAGAGGCAATTGGATAAAGTAACTTCATGGAAATGAAGGCTAACTGCAAATATCTGACTTTTATAGTTTGCAACATTGAATTTCTTTAAAAAGAATAAAAATGTAATAATTAAAAGCAAGAATTGAAATTTTATTGCATTATTTTCCAATAAATAGTCTAAAAATATGTTACGGCAAAACTCTACGCACTTTTTATTTGAAACTTGCTACATTTTATATTAATATTCTACAAGTAAATATGGTTTTATAACAAAATATTCAACAATTTCAACACCAGTTCTGGATAGTGAACATTATAAAAATAATATATAGTGAACAGTAAATTTTATTTTATTTAACAATATTTAAAAATGAAATTACAGAATATACTTTGTGAAAATGTAGTTTAATTGGATATGAAACCAGAAATGGTGAGATAACACACAGAGAGAGCAATGTCCACGTAGCACACAAACCATGCATTACAATGGAAATCCATTTGTACATCAAATGTATACAGTACAAAAAAAAAAGATTTTTACCTTCTTTTAGTTTTACAAAAGAAAAAATACTAACAGTAACACAAAATAAAACTCTTTTAAATTGTTTGCCAAAGCCATTTGGAAAAATTGATGAAATTTGTATCCTACTATTGTACTGAATACATGGAATTTCAGATGATATGTTCTACTGACAGGTGGTACTCAAGAACATATGCCTTTCTCCATGTTGGCGAGAGTCCATGATGCAGGGTCCTCATCCACTACAGAAGACCTATCTCCCTCAGAGCCCCTTCCACAGCTTCATCCTTCACAAGGAGAGAGTCACTGTTATGCACTCCCTTGGTAAGAGCAAACATACTAAGAGTACTACCCACAAGTGGAACAAGAGACAAACATGTAGAAGACTAATATCTCAAAACCCATGTCTGTAAGGTTTCATGCGAAGTAACTAAATATATAAACAGAAAAATTATCTAAAAACTACTAAACACATAAAATGTGTTAATAACCTTTAATATGAAATGTATTTAGTAATATGTGGGGCTTTCCATCAAGTGTTCCTGGCATGAAAATATATGACAATCTGAACAAAATTTGGTTTAAAATTATTGTTAAAAGTTTTATAACTATAAAATAAACTTCTTACAAAAGACAAAAAAAATTGAGTACATGCTTCCAATTTGTTTCCTTGTTATTCATTACAGATGAATAATTTTTGTTGTGAATAATTTGCAAAATACTTTCAGAATAGTGTTTTAGTGTAAATTTTCCCAAAATACATTTAAGTGAAGTGCAATATTCAGAGGTGTGCTGATGCGCAAATACAAATAATCAAGGTTCATTAACTGAAATATAAAAATAAACAATATAAAATAATCAAACCAGTTCTAGAATCATTCCCTCATCCCAGAAAATAATTAATAATGTTGAATATAGAGTTATTGGGTTTCAGCCTGGGTTATATAGATTGTGTGAAATAACATTTGGACAGCTAGATCAGCCATTATCGTCAGGTGACTGATGTCATGAATGTTTCTGCTCCATTTGTATCTGGTCATTTGCTCCCCTCCACTGGGTTCCACTATGGGTCTTCCAGGACATGATTGGCTGCCACACTTTCTTCATCAAAAGGATTGTGTCTAGTTTTTTCCACATTGTTCAATTTAGAAACAGCAAGAATAAGGCTGCAGGCCTTGCTGAGTTGGAACTCACTGTCATTGATCACCAGAGATTCTAATTCTAAGCATGTCCCAGCTTATCCCAGTGAAGAGGTGCAAATGACCTGGTATAAATGGGCCAGAAACATTCTTGAGATGTCACCAGTGACATTGGTGGAGCTAGCTGTCAAAACAAGTTTCACACAAGAACTTTATATTGATGAATATCACTGGAAAAATATAATTTCCTTAATTAATAAAATGTTACAAATGTGCAGGACTGAATTGCAGTCATTTATAAAAACAGTAACATTGTTAATAGTTTAGGTCCTTCCTTTTTCAGAAGTAAATGAAATAATTTCAGGAGATAGGGATGACAAAATAAATAGTAGTAAAATAATATGCAAGTATGCTACATTATATTAAATGGGAGGAGAGTATCATCACAGAATTAGTGTGAAGGAATGGTAGATCATATCAATCATGACAAGTAAGGGCTATATCAAATTTTGTTTTTCGTTGAGAAGAGAGTCAAGTTCTGTTGAATGCTGTATGTACATTTCTTTGAGGGATTATGGTATCAGAAACATTAAACCAACACCTGATTGGAGTATTCCAATTATCTGCTGAAGAAGGAAATTAATACTGAAAAAACTACTCTGAATTATCTGTCTTATAGAATGCAACTTTATAGCTCATGTGAAGTTTGATTTTTCATTTTTTCCTATGCCATTTTTTTACAGAGTTTGTTGTGTTATTCATCTGCCTCTGTCTCTCTCTCTCTCACACACACAAACAGTGATATATAATTGATTTGAATATAATACAAAGACAGTAATGGATTACCTGAAATTGAGGTAGTGTTGCTCTGTTTGTAGAAAACAATCCTCAATTTCAGGTAAGCAATAACTAGATATTTGTATTTCCTATCCATAAGTTATTCTGACACTATCAATGTATCATTTTTTATAATAGCAGTTGTGTGCCTGTCATTAAAACTAGTCTTTAGAGACTAACCATTAATTATCTTCTTAAAATCTTAAAGCATATACATGTTGATTAAAGTCAATACAATGTTGTCTTCAAAACAAATGCAACAAATTTTACTGTGGGATTTGTGCACAGATAATTATGCAATTTTAATAACCCAGTTAAGCAGGTTGCAAAGGTTAGCATACCAACCCAATAATATTTCTCCCACACTGTAAATGCCCTCACTTTACCAAAACACATCCAACTGAAGTTTTTAACCTAATAAAACACTGGTACCCCATTCCATGCTAATCAGGCACATACAAACTCCTAAATATGAGGCATACTCAAGCAATCTTACAAAACATAGAACAATGAAATTTCTGTACTTGAAGGATCACACTGACACATAACCTAGACCCTAGATTGACTTGTCAGTGGTACCCAAAAATTCTAAAAAAAAACGGTCAAGTAGAAGGTACAATTTTCTGACCTAGAACCATTGAATACCACAAATCCTTGCGATTCCAGATGTAAAAAACCTTCCAAACTATGAAATCCAAAATTTCTAAATCACCATCATACAAACTTTTACTCAGTTTCTTAGTCTCCCATACAACACTGCAGTATTTTTGTAACTCTTAAAAAACAAGCAATTTTAGATGTCCATTAATTCTAAAATAATAATGAAATTTTCATGCTGACTAAACCTTCACCACATGGTCACACACCTAGAGAAGAACATGGCTGAGGCACTTTGCCACCTAGGGGATGACAAAATGTCCAAGCCTGTCACTTCAGACTACAATATTTTTATCACATACAAAATACATTAGGTTGTTCGGACACACAGCCCACTTCAAAAATTATACCTCGCTTCAATTTAACTTCTCACACCAAAATTTCACAGGCCAACCACCGTCTACCTGCTACCAAAAATCCACAAACCTCGTATCACTGGTATTCTTAAATAGTTTACTTTACTTGGAAGCTTTCAGCATACAGTTGGCCATATTCATTTGTATGTTTCATAATTAGTTGTAAACTGGATGATTTATTATCAACATAAGGTTAACTTTACACCACATAACTTTTTAAAGATCTTCTAGTACATAGTTAAGAATATCAGTGACTGTTATAAGGTTCTTCACTACAACATTTATACACCACTGGTCAGATCAACCTAATGAAATAAATGTAAAAATCTTGAGAAGGTTGAAAAAATACCATTATATATATAATTGCAATATTGGTATGGAAAGGAAAGAGAGATAGGTTGTGGCTTACCCGAAAGTGAAGTGTGGTGTAGTCATAAGAACTGAAGGTTGTTCTTCAAATTTTCGGAGGCTCTCAGCCTCCTTCTTCAGGAAGGAGTGTTACACCATTCCGTGCACCTATCTATCCGCTTTCCTTTCCATGCCAATATTACAATTATATATATATATATATACACACACATACACACACACATAACAATGGGAGTGTCCATTGATAGATGTGTATTTTGGATATTGTTAAGTATTTTTGTGCATTGTAAAGTTCTCATTAGGTGGATAGAACCCCAACAATCGGGGCTGGCAGATGAGTGGCACTTATGCTTGAAAAATCCGTCCACATTTCGACTCCTCAGCGAGTGGGTTGGTTGCTGAGATGTGTAAATCTCAAAAACATTTGGTCTCAAATTATGAGGCCCAGAGATTGTATAAAATGGGTTATACAAAAACTGTACTTAATGCTACGTGTTGATAGATCAAAACCACACATGAGGAATGTTTCATGTCTCAAGAAATATATTATTAAAATCCACAAAGTTTGGTTATTTATCTGATAAAAAACCTGAGGCCCAAGAATCGACAAATCTTAGAAAATCAAAATGTGAAGGTAATTAAGTAAAATAATAATCTCAAGTAGTAGACGTTGCAGTAACACAAATGTTTAAGGGTCTTATTGAAATGATAAATGATCAGAATGTTCAATTTCATGAAATTATTTGAATGTTGTTAGATTATTGGAGTATCCAAATGAATGAAATGAAGCAGGATTTGAAGTCTGATTTAGAAAATAAATTTCAGATAATGCAGGGTACGAAATAAGATGAAATTTACAATAGATTAAGAGTAGAATGTAGTGACAGACCTGCACAGCAAGCACTGGCTGCTGGTACTAGATTGTCACAGGTTATTGGTCAAATTAATGAAAATATACAATCTGTGAGTAAAAATGTGCATAAAGATGTAGAGGAGAAAGTAGAAGGAAAATGTGGCAAGGTCAAATTAAATAACACATTTAGATAAGAAAGAGAGACAGCGATGCCAACTTACCTCAAATCAATAGTTGTTCCAGTCTGGCAGCGGTGAAGAATACCACTTTGTCAGGAGAGTAGTTCTGAACTGTTTGCCGGTCTGGCATGAATTCATGTAATAAGTGTGAGTGTGTATACACACACACACACACACACACACAGTCATGTATGCTTACACTTGCACATGCACACACAACAACAATTAACTTACAAACATATTTTGTAAGTAGAGTTCTCAAAGATGAAGTTCAGTCTCTGACAAATTGCGGGGAGGGGAGGCTTTAAGGACAATCACTGAGAAGCAATGGTTGTTGTTGTGACTTTTAGCATGAGCAACTAATGTGGATTGGGATTTGGACAGTTTGATGGTTTTGTGGTGGTTAGCAATGTGTTCAAGAAGAGGTCATTTTATTTGGCCGATTTAGAAAGCTGGACAGAGTTTGCAATTATCTGGTAGGTGACGTGGGATGAGAGGCAGGTAATTTTTCTTTGATTTTGTAGGTCGCTATTTGTAGAGGATTTTGGAGGATGGTGGTAGGTTGAAGGACAGGGCAGACATAATTCCTACTGCAAGGCTTGCAACAATACATAGGTATGGGGTGAAGATGTGTAGTTTACAGTGGTGCACAAGTAAGTTGTTGGGCCACTTCCCTGGACTGTAGACAATCAATTTCATTCCCCACATAGCCTACACTGGACTGCAATCCTACACCAATTTTAAGAGCCTCCACAATACTCTCCACCAGCGCAAGGGTTGCTTTCAGACGCCCACCTAACCATATGTAGCATACCACAACTGACTAAAGGGGAGGAATAACATACTAAAATAAATTTCCAACTGTTTTGCATCATGGAATCTTCTTTTGGCTAACAGATAAGTCACAACAAATTTCTTATTAAAGATTGATGGAAAAATAGTGGCATGAAGTATTAAATTAGTCTCACTTGTAGATTAATTGTGTTATGAGCATGTACAAGATTTATTCACAAATTGTATTAGAGAGTTACAGCTAAGAAGTTACAGATTTATGAATTATTAAATAGTAGCTGAATGTTTGATGAATAAATTATTGAGTGTTCAATTGTCTAAAGTAAAAACATTATGAGAAGGTGGAAGGAGGAGGAAAGAATAAACTTACATTTTAAACCATAAAAACTCTGTTAGTCTTCAAGGAATAAAAAAAATATACAACTTTTAACTAAATAAGAGACCAAAAATAAAACTGGTACTCTAAGAAAATCAAAAATACTCTTGGTTACTTTTTGTTAATCATGTCCACCTCCACGTCAAGGAACATAATTTTTTTTAAGCACCATGGTTAATGTGACAATTAAACTCAGCAAGTCCTATAAACCCAGAATCAAAAATCTTTGCTTTATTTTTTTAAGTAAAACTGTTCCGTCACTATTAATTAGTACAGGTGCTTTACTCCCTTTCCTTTTAAAGATAAAATTGTACAATTAAAACTTGTCGAATGACACTATCGGTGACTCCGAAAACGTTTTATTTGACACTAATAATGACCACCTGCAGTTTCTAAAGGTCACCCCATCCACCCCCACCCTTAGATGTGGTAGGTGTCTTAACCTCTCGGTATTTGATCCCGGACCGTAAGTAACCTATGTATGAAGTTTGGAACAAATTAATTCACGCATTTAGGATTGTACATAGAAATTTGTTTCACCCCCTTCCACCGCCACTCCTAGAGGTTGAACTACATCTTAAACAGTATGGAAAATGTCAGAATTAATTAAACTCAGTGACTTCCATAACCTCAGATTCAACACCAATCTCAGTTGTTTACTTATTACTTTAGTATAATGGTCTTTCATCCACTTCCTTCCCCACCCCCACACCTAGAGGCTGAACTACAAGTTAACTTAAGGGGCTCTTAAACAGACAACAAAAATTACACATTGCCAGCAATATTTGGGAACTATGACCCAGCAATGTGTTGCCGGCAAGTATGGAAAAAATCTAAATGTGATTGGTATTGCTATCCTCTCACTGTGTCCTTTTTCTCAATCATGGGCCCAATTTTTTAAGGAAATATTCAAAGTCGCTCTTTGACATTCTAGTGAAGTTTTTAAATAAGTAATGGTCAAAAATTAATTTGTTGCTTAAATTTGGCAGTGTTTCTCATTTGTTTAAATAAGGATGAATCCAGGCTCTTCTCTTCTTTAATTAGTTTAAATTTTTATCACAATTAATGCTGCGTTGATAAACACTTCATTTTTGGCCATTATTATTGTACTACATGTACGCAGGAAATGCTCAGGCTACACTTTGGCCAGAGTATTGGTGGGATATTACTGGCAACATATTGCCCAGCCATAGTTTCCTAAATTATTGTCGGCAAAGTGCAATTTTTGTTTCTCGTTTAAGAGTCCCTTCAGAAGTATACTAATTGACTTTTATAACCTTAGATTTTTACAAATCTCGGTTGTTTCACACTATTTTTATGTAATGCCTTTCCTCACACACCCTTCATGGTGCAGCCTTCACACACTGTAAAGGGTTGATATTATATACTAAAAACACCTGAAGAGAAACTATTTACCTCATTAATCTGGAAAACTAACTAATTATTCGACAACAATATGGGCTGTTTCTTCTCCTGTTCACCCCTGGGGAGTTTCCTAACACTTTGCAAACCTTCACACATATGCATTCAACAACTCACCAAACTTTCAATAAAATTGGATGAATAGTTTAAGAGCTAGATAAATATATAGATTTCAAGCTGTATTGCAGCAAGATGCAGGTGTATTACTACCTCTGATTTACTAACTGACAGCACAGTGTGCACACCTACTGTGCAGTCTGTTGTTCTGTCCTGAGAAAGGAGGCTTAGACTCTTGAAAGAATGACATGCTCTTTACTATCCAATGTGGCGTCATCAACTCTCAATTTAATATAAAAAGGCCTGTCTCTTTCTTCTTCATATCAATTTAATACATAAATTTACATTGAAAGTTGTTATTATTATATTACACGAATTATCTGTTAGCTGTTGGAGCACCATAATGAGACTAAATTTCAAAAGTGCCCTGCATATAAATTTAAACAAGGCTGTTTCTGATCGAGTATCAATATCACATAAAGAATTATAGTCCTTAATCCATCAAAGTCAAGAAAGCACATCCTGGCTTATTTATTCCGCTTAACATCTCTGGTCACTGACATAATAAAACATTCTTAACTTTGCTTTCCGGTCCTATAAATTTCTGCAGCCTGTCTCTGGTTCTACTTTCAGTTGTGAACAGCCTCTATCTCTCAACCAGGCTATGGTGACGTAAGTAAATTTATATTCAGTTTAAAAATTATTATATACTTTCTTTTAATTCATTTAACCAATAAAAAAATCTCAATAACACTAATAAAAATGAGAAAATATTATCAGAAAACTTGAATTAATTATACAGCCACTAAGAGAGGTAATATAAAGTGAATTGCAACATTTAAGATAATTAAATACACAGGTAAGTATTATACAGTTAGAAATAGATGTATGCTAATGTGTGTTAATGTTAGAAGCATTCACCCATTACAAGCTGAGTCACTCCAAGCCTAATAACAAACTGTAAAAAAAATTCAAGGTTTCTTTAAACACAAAATCTGCCAAAAGGAGTGGACTATCCAATTTTTTCACTATGTATTACTATTCCCCTTTACTAATTCTTATAAATAAATCTTGGTTTATGTTTTTGAAATTCCATCACCCTTCATCAACATATATATTATCAAGAGAATAAAAAACAATGATGTTTTCTAACAACAACAAATGTACTTTTAGACTTAGACGATGTTCACTTTGTTGTTTATAGTATTCCCAGTTAAGATTGTAACTCTCAATAGGACAAACAAAAAGGGCATTGAAAACTAGGGTTAAGGAACACAGGGCTAATTTTCAACCTCTGGTAGAAAACGATCTGTAATTACTAAACATATAACTTCTAATCAGCATAATTTTGACTAGAGCAATACAAAAATTACGGATATAGAAAACACAGATATCAAGCTAGGTATAGAGTGCATATAAAACTAAACATTAATACTATTAATATTCAGAGTGGCACCAACTCTCTCAGCAATATCTATGACACTAGGTTTCCTACTTGAATTATTTATTACATTTCTCTTGTATTTGGACGAGCTTAACAGACAGCCTCAGTTTTTTCAGCCCTTAATGAGATCTACTATTGTATCAGAAATTTTGTGCAACTATTTTCCTTATGTATTGTCTGTATTGTTCATTTCATTATTAAGAAATTCTGTTCGTCATAAAAAGGTCCTTTAACATTCTTATCCATCATTTAACTCACAAAATTAAGTGGCCATTCATGTGGCACAAAGTAATGAGATATTGTCAAATTAATTCAATTTTATAGGAAAGAGGGGTAGAAAGCAGCTGATTTAACTTAAATTGAAAGTTTGAGTCGCCAGGCTGGAAACTAGAAACTTCAATATTTTGAAGGACTGAGCCCCTTCTTTAGGATAGTAGGAATGTTGTGCCAGTCTGCTATCATTTAGACCTACTGTCCTCAATGATGGCAGCTCAGGCCCTCTAAAATTTGTTGTTACTGGTTCCCAACCTGGTGACTCCGACTTTCAATTTAATGTAATTCAGCAGCACTCTTATCATTCTTTCCTATCCAATTGAATTTATAATTTAACTGCTGCATTGTCCCATAATCTTCCCTCGCCTACTATAGCTCCTCCAGAAAACTACTTATTAAATCTCAGAATATATTAGCATACCTAAACATCCCCTTAAACAATCAACCAAATAAAATTATGTGCTGTCCAGCTTTCTACATAAGCCAAACTAAAATAACTTTTCTCCAACCACTGCAGCACTGTCAAGCTAAGCAAAAAAGAAACAGTCCAATAGCTGCTCATGCTCATAGCCATCATTCCAGTAACTTCACCTATTTCTTTACGCTTATTTAAAAGTTTATGTTATGACTCAGACTAAAGAACCACTGTTTGGATACAATTTCTACTACTTGATCAATTTACTGAATCGTGTAAAGGACTTAAACCCCACTGAAGGCGGACGAAGATTGTAATATGATAGCATTAAATAAAAACATATAACCAGTACCAACCTCTTGTAGTAAATCCTGGGCAGCAATTGCTTTAAGCACATTTTTCTTACTTGTCTCTTGTATTTCACCTCCCAGAAGCAACTCGTCCAATATGAAGTATGCTTTCTCAAAATTAAATATTATGTCTAATTCACAAACCTGTGAATGCCACAAGTTATAATTACTTATTATATTACATATTACATTTAACACAATTATAAACTTATTTACACATCTTTAGTTTTATTAGGCTATTTTACAAATATAACATAAAAATTTGGTAAGCAGAAAATTCAAATAATGTACTTTTTTAACAATTGTAATTAAATACATATCTATCTCTTGAAAACTTTAGGCATGCTTGTTGATAACTTGAAAGGTTTGTAAAGAAAAGATTACAATTTCAAGACTGGAACAATGAAACCATATAACAGCCTGTTTTTTAAGTTCTCATCTCTTATTATAAAATATAATAACCATCTTTTGAAGCTTTTGACATGTCTGTAAATATCATCAGTAAACATTCCTCCCCAGCAAGCATATAGTAAACCTAAATTTGAGTGTATACAAGCATCATAATTGAAATACATGTCATCAAGCAAAGTAGATTGTATTAAGCAAAATATTGACAAAAACTCCTCATGCCAATTCAACATCTATTCCAATGCAATGGAACATGTTAACAGTAATTTCTAAAGTTGGGTGTTTTATTGTAGAAAAGATTACTTACGCTTCCAAAATATTTATCCAACAGTTCAACGTAGCGATGAATAATTTCCAATGTTAAAAGCTCATTGTCTTTTTGTTCAATTGCACAACAAAAATAAAGGCTGGCATACCTAAAAAATATATAGTACACATAACACTCTTCTTTCTAAAAAAATATATACGTTTTTGCTTCACAATAAAAATGACAGTATAATGATTTAACTCACCTTTTGTAAACAATTTTTACATCTTTCCATTCCAGAAAACTACTCATTTTTGGCTTTCTTGCCAAAATAGTTGTAATAAGTTCTCGAGTTATTTTTTTCTTTAGTTTATCAGGATGTGCAACGTACCACTTCTGCAATCGTAGTTTGCCTTGACGGCTAAAAAGCAACATGAACTGCATCTGAAAAGAAATTATATTTGCATATATATTCTATCTACTTTTAGATGGATTCCGGTTCACAGTATTACTACAACTATCATTAGGGTATACAGGAAAAAATCAATGCATTCATGATAAGTAAAAAGCCTTACATTTATTAGCGCAGATAGAAAAAAATCGCTTTGTAGTGACTACAACCAAGTTCCCAATTGATTTAAAACTAATGAAAACATAGTATACAGAATATATGTTCCGCCATAATTTTATTTCTACGTACTGTATTGCCGTCTGCTACCAAAGATAAACAGTAAAATATTTTGAATAGGATTGTCTGTACCAATATCTTTATCTTTCAATTCCTTTTAGTAGGAAATACAAATCAAAATCACTGAAGATTGTATTTAGGGATGCTACAATTTACGCTCCAAAACCAATTCATACAATACGTCTTGGATTCTATAACAAGGAAATACTTTCAATATATGCTTTGAATTTTGGTAGGTGTTTCTATTTTTAGCACGTATGATTTTTTAATGAAAACATATTCTTAAAGTATTTTTTTAATCAAGATAAATAATAATATACAAAAATAGAATTTCTATGAAATAATATTACTGATTACTCCAGAATGTACAGAAAATTAAATTCAGTACTTTTAAATGCATAGTACGTAATTACATTCATAATATTCTATAGGTCCTCTATAGGCTTTAAGACTGTGGAATTTGTCAGGATTACAATTGTTTTGTTAATATTAGTGAAATATGTAAATAATTTCACGCATTTTGTAACTTATTACAATAAATGTTAGAAAAAATATAATTGACAAAGAAATTAATACAATATAAATATAATTTGCGAATTCATCAGGTGTAAATGAATTTTTCGTAAGAGTGTTAAATAAGTAATAATAATTTAAGAACAAAAAGTTTCTTCAATGAAGAAATGTAAATTTAAAGAATATGTATTTAAACATATGTAATAGGTGTATTGCAATAAATAGATTTTCCAAAGATTATTATATTTTAATTATTTAATTACACATTTCAACTCTAAAGATCGTCACATCTTCAAGATATTATCAATTTCATCCGAAAACCTAACCAAATATTTTTCAGCATAATGAAAATAATACCAGAATTACATAAGAAATGACGTAAAATATTTATTATTGCATTTAAAACATGAAGAAGAATATCATCTTCTCGGATTAGTTTCGATTACTACGAATATTTTTATCTAACTTAATACGTTTTTCACAAGACATAATTATGTTGTAACATTCCTCTTTATGTTAAATTATTAATGATTAATAAACCTATTTTATTGTTGATATAAAGGATTTTATTTTTCACAACTACCCAGTGGGGACTCGTGAGATTTTGAAGTTATATGCTTCATCACCCCAAGCAACCATTTTTACGATGATAACTATGTAAAACAATAAAACTACATCAGTGATAGTGTTACCAATAGCCTGATCTAGCACGTAATATTCTACATTTATAATTCTGTCTACATACTTTCCAATAGTGTCTAATTTGTAAACACGGAATAATTTAGCATTTCTAACCCGAAAGCGTTTTTCTCAGTAAATATTTAAAACAAAGTTAATTTCGGAACAAGCCACTGAGCAGTTTTGTATTCAAGGTCGTGCGGTAGATTTTCACACTATATCTCTTAAATTTTGTTTTCTTGAAAATAATCTTACATCGTGAATTTTTTTATTTTACCAAAAATGAACTATTATTATTATATTTTGTTTTGAAAACTTAAACTAAAATATAAAATAAGATTATAATCAGTGAATAGTTCGAACTTATTTCGATTTCGTTGGTTATGTCGTCAGATGCGGCCGCGCTCTGTGTATAGCGTGAGCGGTTCTTTCGTTTCCTTGTCCTCTCGTCTTCGTAGAACACAATGTTAGTGGTTTGTTGTGCTTTACGAGGGGCGCAGGGGGGATGGACAGATATAGTGCGCAGTTGAGACTAAATTGCCGAATCCGGTGCTGTAACTGGAATAGCACTGTCTGTCCAGCTTAGGAACGATGCGTCGCAAGTCTTTAATATCGAAGCATAGATTCGCAATGTTAAAACACAATGATTATGGTTTTTAAAGTTAAGAAAATGATTTCTTCCTAAATTATTTAATGTGCTGTAGCACATACGCACGATCCTCCACAGCAACTATCCCATTCAACCATTACAATTAATAGAATTTCACAAGTTATGTTTTCGCAAAGACTCAAAAGATACCGACAAATACGTGTTTTCCGGACCAGCAAACAAAGTTTTTTTGGCAAGATTCAGTGATCGGTGGATGTGGTGTGATGCCAACAATATTATGAGATTGGAAAAATTCTCGGCTTTTCCACAGGGTACCGTTGTAAATGCACGACGTTTCGTCGGCAATCTTCCATTCGTTTTGTGATTTCAATTAACCTACCAAAACTGCCATCAATTTCGAAGATCCATAAGAACCAACAGAACCACAAGATCATGTGGAGCTAACCTCCACTGAACTTCGCGCGATCGTCTGCCCGTCTACGAACTTCTCTACCAGCATCGCTGACTTCGCATCCCCAGCTGTAGCAGAAAGAAGAAGATATTCGATCGCCCGGAGTAAAGAAACTTTATTAATTGTATTGTTGAATCGGAGCTTAAACGTTAAAACAGTTCGTCTCAAGCATTCAAACAGTGCAGATCAAGTGTTCAAATCGTTTAGCTCATGTATTCGTTCAATTCACACAGACCAGATCGTTGTTCCTATTCCTCTTCATTATAATTTCAATGTCCCAGACAAATTAGGCATACAGAAGTCAATCGAGAGAAAAAATCTCAGAGTTTTGACAATTGGCACAGTTGATACTTGGTACGTAAGTTTAAAGACTCCTGGTGGCGGGGGACGAAGCAGGGGAAGGGGGGCTTTAAATGTGAGGTTTTTTAGTTTTTCGCTCATAGTTCTGAAGCTATTACTCGTAGCGAAGAATTGAGTTATATAAAAGTTGAAGCTGATAAAATTTCCAAGTGTTCTAAAACAATTTTTACGAAAGACCAACGGTTCCGAAGTTATATGGTCAAGTAAGTAACAAAATTTAAAAAATCGTACTTTATTTACATTTTATTGTTAAATAACATATTATTGTATGCAAAACTCGTAGTCTATCTCTTCTTCGTCCAGTGATTGGTCGACTAGTACATTACCATTGCTGCAGGATCCCTCTCAGTTCACCCACACCATTGTGCAGTGAATCCCCGCTTTGCGACATCCACAACGCGTCCCAAACCTGTTGTACAATTAGAAATAATTGAACTAAGGACGGAGGCAGGGGCAACAGGTTGGATGGTCGTCTTAGGTAGAATGTTTCCATCGATGCTCTTCTACCAATCCCAATCCGAAGGCTGTAGCTGGTTCCTCAACCAATTTTGAACTTTCAAATAAACTCCCTGGAATGCTTTGGGAAGAGCCTCTTGCGTTGTGGGTGGCAAGGTTTTGTACTCCAAATTTGTTAGCAAGTTCACTAAGCTCGTAGAACCAAATTTCCGATATATGAAAAAATGCAATTCCACGCATGACAGGGAAACAAAAGAACGAAAGCGAACAGCGCTTATGATGGCAGATGAAAGAGACACTTCTTTCCATTTATCTTTCACTTGATCTCTGGTCCTCGAGCTTAAAAGTGATTCCAAGAAAACAGGAAGGGTAGAATGGACCAGAAACTGCCACCAAATCACCAACAATACTCTTCCGTCTTCAGCGGGAAGTTTGATATTAGATAAATGTTCCTTGATATTTGTATTAAGGGAATGTTTTGTTTATCCTATGTAGCAGGAATTACAATTAGAGCAAGAGATTTTGTAAACAACACAATGTTTGCTGTAGGTCAAGTTGGTCCGTGTGGTTTTTAATCAAGTGCGAAAGAGTATTAGTGGATCTGCAAATGATGGATATTTGTGATATAGAAATTTGTAATAAGGGAATATCAGAAAAAAATTGGCTTGAGGTGTTTGGGGCCGATTGATAGTAGGATATTGGATTTTGTTCAATCTGCTGTTCGTGTGTTTAATAATAAAATTTAAAGGGCGATTAAAATGTTTCGGCCAATATTAAATTTATAGGACCTTTGATGCTGCCACAAAAAGATTTTTACTTGAAAATTATGGAATGTTGTAGTTTTTAAATAATTGTATTAGATTAAATGACAACATACCCCAGAAAAATAAGAAAATTAATTAATTGTGCGTATTTTTCCGTATATTATTGTTCTGGTTGAGTCCGAATTCATTTTAAACTAGCTCGGTGCCCGTGGCCGGCGTTGCCGGAGATGTCATTTATCCATAACCCCCCGATATGACTCCAATTTCGGTTGCTTTTGCTCTATTTTTATGTAACGCTCCTCGAACACTATCCCTAAATGCTCACGTCCTATGCCGAAGGGGTTGAAGGCATTGACCAAATATATCGGCCGTTTTTACATGTTAGAAGATGACCGACAAATGTACGATAATCAAAAGAATTTATTTCACGCAAAAAGCGGCCGAATGCTTTATCTGAAAATTTCTATCCCCGCCAACCACCTCCCAAACCCGTCGCGTTATCCAGGTTGTCACAATTAGACTCAGCGGCATTCATAGTCTCTGAATTGATTTGAATCTCGGATGTTTTTGCGTTATTTTTATTTAACGTACCTCCCTCCCTCCCAAGCTTGCCCCTCACAGGAGTTGAAATTATACACAAACAACATCGGTATAAACACTATGAAAGTCATTAACCCCAGAAAATAATTATTTAACGTAAATATCGACCGTTTAACATGTTTGAAAATTTCCAGCCCCGACCACTCCCGCTTGGGGGACTTAAACGGAAAGTTGAATGTCGTAACTAAACTCAGTGACAACTATAACCCCGGATTCGACTCCAATCTCGATGGTTTCTGCGTTCTTTTTATGTAATGCCACTCCAAGCCCACTCTTAAGGGTGCATCCCTCCCAAGCCAGAAAGTGGTTGGAACTATACACAGAGCACATGTAGAAAAATTTTATGAATCTCACTGATGCCGAAATATATTTATTTATTCGAAGCAAAAATCGGCCGGTTAACATGTTTGAAAATTTCTTCCCCCACCCAACTCTGTCAGGCACGTCACAACCCCGCCAACCCCCGTGCATTGCCCATGATGTCATAAATACATTCAACTATATCCATAACTCTGATTTGACTCGAATCTCGAATTTTTTTGTTATTTTTATGGAACACACCACATCTTTGCGTGCTTCCCTACCATGCCGTAAGGTGTTGAAATTATACACAAACAAAATCGGTAGAAATACTATCAGTGACATTGACAGCGTCAAATATTTATATCACGCAAATATCGCCCATTTTACATGTATGAAAATGTTTAAACCCCGCCCAGCTCCACACGTTCCCAAGGTTGTCGTAAGTAAACTCAGTGACATTCATAAGTTGAATTTGACTCCAATCTTGGATTTATTCACATTATTTTCTTGTAATGGCCCTCAAACCCCCACCCCTAAGTGTGATCTTTCACGTGCCTGAAGGGGTTTAAATTTAAACAAAATCGGTAGAAATATTATCAATGACATTGACCCCGACAAATATTTATTCCCTACAAAAATCGACCGTTTAACATGATTGATAATTTACACCCCCGCCATTCGAGTTATTTTCTAGTAATACCCCTCCACCCCCATTCGGTAAAATGTTGAAATTTTACTGCCGTACATTGGTACAAACACTATTAATCACTTTTACCCCGAAAATATTTATCCGACTCAAATATCGACTGAGTTAACATGTTTGAAGATTTCCACCCCTGCTTGGGGGACGTAAATGGCAACTTGATTATCATAATTAAACTCACTAACAACCATAACCCTGGATTTGAGTCCAATCTCGATTATCATATCTAAATAATCGTAAACAAAAGGTAGCGGTCGAAACTAAAGATGGGCATCTTCATTTATCTGATTGGGAATTAATTACTTGTGGTGTTCCTCAAGGCTCGATTCTTGGGCTTTTACTTTTCATTCTTTATATTAATGATATTTCAGGATTAGTACATCATCTGAAATCAATTCTTTACACGGATGATACAAATTTAGTGATTGCAGATAAAAATGTTGATAATCTTGTTAGAAACGTAAACATCACTGTGGACAAACTAAATGTGTGGTTTAAAGTCAATATATTATTACTAAATTTAGATAAAACCAAGTTCGTACAGTTCTCATCGGATGGTAGTAACAACCTTCTAGACAAATTCTCAGTTGAGGCTCCTTTTCTGGGTCTTCAGATTGATAGTAATTTAAAATGGACTCACCATATACATCTGCTTACTGGGAATCTCAGTTCAGCTTGTTATTGTCTCAGAACCTCAATGCAACTTGTTGACATAAACATTACAAAAATGGTGTACTTTGCATATTTTCATTCCCTTGTGTGTCACGGCATTGAAAATTGGGGCAACTGCTCCAGGAGCATTGAAATATTTAAGTTGCAAAAGGGTGCCATCAAATATAAAATATATATTAACTCATCCCAACATGTTTATTCACTAAATTTTAAAGTTTGTTAAGCAGAACATGAATCTTTTTCAAAGGAATGGCGAGTATTGAGACTAAAAATTGCTCACCTCCAAGATCGGTCAAGCATCACCTTGCTCTCTACCAGGGAAGTATTCACCATTCAGGGATAGTTCTATACAATAGTCTTCCTCCAGATTTTAAGAACAATAACTAAAAGAGTTTTGGGATTCAATGTAAAAATATTCTACTGAGTTTCTAGATCGTTCTTCTAATTATTTTTTTTAAAACCTGCAAAAGTGTTCAATTTGTCGCTAATAAAACTGCTTATTTAATCATTTCTTTTGGTCTTTTCTGCTCTTTAGTTTGTTTGTTTCATGTACGGCCTGGAGTTTGCAAATTCATCACTGTTTTGTGAAGTGACTTGTCCGTCATTTGTTTTTCCTCCTAGTATGCATGTCAAGTTTTGGGTTTATGTGTGTGCGATGTGTAAATTCTATATTTCACGATAGTTCATTCTCAAATCATGAATTATTTACTAGTACATATTTAATATTTTTATTAGAACTGTAAATATTATATTACACCCTTAATATAGTTAAAGAATTATTATTTTTGTTATTATTCATATTATTTTACTTATGTTGGACAGGGAGATGTGTTCCCAAAATTTAATATTTTTATGTTAACTTATAATTATTTATAATTGTAGCATTCAATTCTTATATTGTAATTTTATGGATAGATATATGGAATAAAATAAATCAAATCAAATCAAATTAAACAACTTCTTCCAAATAATTTCATAATTGAATGATAAGCATAAGGAAAAAATTATTCAGTACAGCTGCTATCTAAGGCTGTGGTACTTTTCATAACACAATGGTACATTATTACAGGAAAACAAAATAGGACATACACACACTGGATAACTCAAAACATTTTATTAGCGGAGTGTCTCGTACATATATTACTTTAATTTAATGACAAAATTGTAAATTTTACATCATAACATAAATACTAAAAAATACTTCATGTCATTAGAACAGTCACTAAAATAAAAGGCTTCTAATATAGAAGATATGGTAATACTTCTATTACATAATTTCAGAAATTCGTTTGTCTCAAATGTCAAGCATTTGATAAATAAAAATTCAATATATATATATACAAATGTACATAAATATATACATAACAAAATTTAAAATCTTGCTAAGAAAAGTGCTATTATATAGTGATTTTATAATACATGTTCATTATACACTTGAAAACCACAATGTACACAAAATATACTGTTAACTTCCATATATTGGAATACATTACAGGTCCACAGTAGGTATTCCTCATGGCACATATAAATTCTTTAAAAGTATGTAATACTGAATTTTAATTTATTTATATACATATTATTCCATTAACAATTTTCTCTGCTTATTTAATAAACAATTATGGTGAATCTCTTCCTGCACCTTCATTTGCCAATGAATTAACCATGTGCTTTGCAACAGCAATCATATCTTCACGAACGAGGGCATTATAAAGATCCCCATAAGTGCAACTTCTAGGTTTTCGACCTTTCCATTCAAGCAACATTTGATATGCACATTCACGGAACCCAATGGACTGATGAGCATGTTCCAAATTAAGCAAAACTTGTTCTTCTATTCCTAAAGTTCTGCCTAGATTTCGCCAATCTTTTCTCACAATTTTTGAAGATATATGCCACAAGTCCTTGTCACTAAGTTTGCGAGTGTTAGTCCTGCATTGAAAAAAATATATATTATAAACACAATACTTTTACAGATAAACTAATAATTTAATAAGATCTACTTATAATTACACAAATTAATGAGGAGAAAACATTCTCAGTTTTCTATCTGGGTTAAATATAATTTATACTCCAAGATCCCATGGTGTGCCATGCTGTTGTCATCAGGTGAACTGTGGTTACTTGTGTTACAGTTAACAATTATTTGTGGTTACAGATTTTCAATTAATGAATTATTGAATATGATTAATATATTTGTTGCCCAGCTGGCATGCAGTTCAAACCTTCTATCCTGAAGAAGGGGGCACAGGCCCTCGAAAATTTGTAGTTTTCACTCACTGCTGCCAGACTGGACCAACTATTGATTTCAGTACAGACTCTTTCCTATATAAATGTGTTATTTAACTACTACATTGCACAATAATTTATATACATGAATAATTAATTGTAATGACAAATAATTATGAACTGTAATTCAAGTGACAAATTTCATCTGTCGAAAATAGCAGAGCACACCATGGAAATGTTATGTATAAATAAATATTTATAACCCAGTTGGAAACCATATAAATAAATATTTATAACCCAGTTGGAAACCAAGAAAGTTTTATTCACAATTTACATGGTGGAAGTCCACACTTTCACATAAATTAATAATTTACAATAACTTGTAATTCAGATTTACGGGGTGTCCATAAATTAGCTTTACAAATTTAGACTTAAATAATTTTAAAACTATATGAGATAATACCCAAAGGTTTTCAACATGGGACAAAATAATTCATAAATATTTTGGTAGGCCCTACATGCCTGTCAATTTCTGGATACTTGGATTGGCCAGGATGGTCTGTTTCAGTGGTCACCACAATCACTTGACTTCTTCCTGTGGGGTTTTGTAAATGATCTGGTGTACCAAACCAAGGTTATAGACCTACAGGACTTTAAGAAATGCATTATTAATGCATTTAAACATGATACTGTGGAAATGTTGGAGTGTACATGAGGAGAAATTGCATACAGACTGGATGTTACCTGTGCCACTTGGGGAGCACACATTTAAGTATATGAATGAGGAAATAAAACTTTGTGTGTCACATGATTAAAACCTCTTGTTATTGTCTCAAATAGTTCCCTAAATAATTAAGTCTAAAGTTGTAAAGATAATTTATGGACAGCCTGTATTAATGTTCAGATGTCCTATTCCCTTATTTGGAGTGGTAGAAAGACAAATTAGATCACTGATTTCTTTAAACTCTTAGTCAATGTTACAGCTAGTTCTACAGATAATCATTTATCAATAGTACAATCAACCCTTAAAGTCATAAATTATTAGTATGTTAGTTAAATATTAATACATGCCAAGTTAAAAAAAGAACTATCAGTATAATCATTAATAAACGAAGGTCTTTAATTTACTAGTCCTCAAATAAAACATTCACAAATATTATACAATCTGAATATTTATTATATTCAATAAGACATAAATTTTTTAATTTGTTACACAATTTTCTCATCAATAAATTTTAGAGAAGCTTTCATCCTTTACGGTCATAATCATCTCTTACAAGATGGAGATGCTCAGTCAGATGTAACCTTGTAGTTACCATGTTGTAAGATGGAGATGATTAACCTGTAAAGCATGAAAGCTTCTCTGAAATTAATTGGCGAGGAAATTGTATAACATTTGTGAATGTTTTATTTGAGGACTGGTAAAATAATATTATTATTTATAACTTCAACAACACAAAAAATTATCAACACAAAATTGGAACACAATATTTAAGCAATAAAATTTTGATTGAATCAAATTGGAAAAGCATTAACGACATTAAAAGATAAAATAAACTTAATTCAGGATACAAACATTGTACATAATATTCCTTGCCGCAATTTTAATATAAAAAATATTAGATACATTACAACTAACATTGAAACTGGAATCTACAATCAGAAATTAATTTAATCCCTAAATAAAAAACAGGTCCTAATTGGAACATAGTTAAAGTGAAATCATCGTTTAAATTTTAAAAATATATCAATTTTACAAAAAGAGAATACCAAAATTTCATTTAAGTGAGACCTTACATATAAACATTTTTGCCATTACTCTTCAATGTGCCAATAGATACAGTGGCAGCCACAACAGAAACCATCACTATTTAAACAAACAATTCTCCAAGAAAAAACTTCAATCTATATTGACATATGCTAATGTCGTCATGCTTGCTTGCAATGATTGAAAAAAATTGTCGGTCACAAGTCCAGACATAGAATGATTGTCTAACTCAGTTTGGTATCAAACTAAACAAGAAGAATAATGAATACAAGATGTGTTCAAAAAGTCCAGTGTCCAATTCATTGCATTTTTCAGCTCTTGTACACAATTGCTATGTTGCTGATCTGAGCTCATTCTTACATTCCTATACTTGAGTACAAACTAGTAAAATACAAGTGAGAAGTTCCTCCCAGTGAGATACTGTGATACTAGCTGTACAAAATGTGCAGGAGCTCTGCTGTGTTAAAAGTACATATGACATTGTGTTGCCAAAGGAATATCCTCCAGGTATTCTGGTAACACTTCAGGATACTACACTCCATTAAGACAATTATCCAATACAACTGGACTGATAATTTCATAATAAACTATATTTTTTATTATTAATTTTCAATCAGATGTAATTTGTCATTCCATTAAGATCTTGTTGGATAGGATACATGTTCACATCCATGCAGCCTGTCAAACACCTTGCTATATAGAACTCTGTGATTAACAAATTATTATGGGTATTCTTGAACAGTGGCTCTGGAATTTCCATTGCAAGAACCACAGACAAAGATAATGTCAGCATACTCTTCATGTGTGAAGACCCATGGAATTTCCAATCTACTGGACTGTTCTGTATTGTATAGACTGTGCATGTAACATTTTTGTAGTACACTGTTGTACCAAGACTTGAGGTAAACAACTACACTTGTAGGACTTGTCAATGTCAACCCTCCCTTGAACATGTGACATGTGTATTGAAATGGTCACTATAGACCAGAACTAATTAGTCTAATGTCACTTTGGTTATATAGTACTCACATGAGAGTGCTGGTGAAGGACATACAACTGACACGTGATTTTCAAACAGTTGTGAACTTTTTGAATAACTTTCGAGAGTAAATGTACATAATTAACAAACACGTGATTTTCAAACAGTTGTGAACTTTTTGAATAACTTTCGAGAGTAAATGTACATAATTAACATTTCGAGAGTAAATGTACATTGTTAACAAAACATATGATCACAATGTTTAATTTGCCATTACCTGCAATTTTCATTGTTTCATTAGTTTCCTCTGAAACTGTGAAGAGCAGGACAAATAGTTTTTTTTTCAACAGAATCAATAATACTATCACCCCTCAAAGCATGTACCTTTCCTCCTGACTTACCCTGTACATTTGAGTTCTTTAAATTTTGTGTAATAAAAGGGAGGCTAAATTTTTACATTCTGTTATTAAAAAAAAGTTGATAAAATTCTAAGAAAAAAATGAGGCAATTCCATTAAAATAATAAAATAAAAACACAAAGTATAAATATTACATCACAAATAAAGTTGTTTTCTGTTCTAAACAAAAATATAAAATCCTTCCTTCTCTAGATGCAATTTCTCTATCTAACCAACACAATTCTCAAACTTCTTTTCCACTTTAGATAATGGAACACTTGAACTATATTAGTTACAATCATATGAGCACAATTTGGAAACTAATATTTTAGGAATTCTAGGCACCTTACCTATGATTCTGTGAAGAATTAGACTTAATGTTTTTACTTTCCTCACTAGAGCTTGTATTGGTTTCCGAAATATCTGAAAACTTTCTTCTTTTTGGAGCATTAGTTTCTTTATGCTCTATATCTGCATGTTGTCGCTTCTGAGACTTATCAGTTGGTTCTTCAGAATCTATATAACAAAATTGTATATCAAATATGACATATTTGCTTTTGTACTTGTTTAGTAATTAAATGTGGAGACTTCATAATAACTATACAAGCAGAGTTCCTTACAGGTAATGTATTGCTCTATGATAAAAAAGGAACAGAAAGAACACCATTTGATTACTTATTATACTAGCTGGATATTGCTAGACACAAGAAGCCAATATTGATGCATAATAACCCTAGTCTGAGAACTGAAATAGTTATGTTGACAATAATTTTGTCAAACATTGATAATACTGTAAAGTCAAAACTAATCCAAAATGAGTAGGAATATTTTTATATCGGAAAATTGAGTGTAAACCTTAATGTAATTGAAATGTTAACCCCAAAAAGGCACACAATTAATGTCATTCTTTACACAAGCTAAATTTCAACCATAACAACAACTTCAGTTAATTTAGTTTATATATTATTGAAAATATAAAACATGTTTGTTAAAAGAATAATAATTAGATAAAGAAGATTTGTGTTTTCGAATCACGCAACTAAATCAACAAGTATTGCAGAAACATTGTTTGGTATTTATTTTATCACAACTATGGTGTGTTGCTCTGGGTTTTTAGTCAATTTTGACAAAAGCAATGCAGAAGTGTGTGGGTATTTATTTTATCCCTTAATTTAGTTTGTTAATTGGTTACTTCATCATCTAAGTATTATTATGTAAAATAGGATAGAAACACCGAAATAAAAAATCCATAAATTAAATGATTACAATTTTTAATACACCATACCTGAATCAGAATCCAATGCTCTTTTCCAAGGCATAAAATTAAACAATTTCCTCCTAGCAATGCCACCTCCAGAGTCCTGAGATGAAGATGCTCGCCCCTCAGAATTTTTTGAACCACTTGAACGATTACTGCCACTTCCTTCACTATGTGAACCACCTCCTGATCCATGTATGTGTATATCTCTACTTACAGCATATAAAGCCTGAACAAATTCCTCAGGAGTTCCTCCACGACTGTTGTACAAATTCATCATTGCAAGGAATGGATCGGATGAATACTGCAACATTAAATTAAGAATGATATTCAATTAGTTGTTTATACTCATTTTATCTACATATATGAAAATTAAACACATGACATGATAAAATTAACACATACAAATTAATAAATAAAATTGACTGTGTGTAATACAAATCAACACCTATGGAGCAAATGTATACATGTTCCATTTAAACTGGAAACAAACACTGTAGGAGAAAGACACAACTACCACCCCTAGGGTCAGGGGACGACAAGGCAAAAAAACATGCTAAAATGACTTATATTTGAATTGAATAAATATTTTTCAAGTCCATGTGATTGATAGTGATGTTGCTTGTGTAAAATTTCAACCTTTTAAGCATGGGAGGAGACCATCCTTAAGGGTGTGGGTGGAGGGGTGTAACATAAAAATAACACAAAAACACATGAGATTGGTGTCAAATCTGGTTATGGAAGTTATTGAGTTCAATTATGACATTTCAAACACAGGTTAAGCAGAACATCCATATAAGGCACATTTTTGCATTACATAAATATTTTTTATCACCAATGCGATTAATATTTTCCTGATGTTCTTCTTTTAGTGGCACTGTAACCCAATGTGAGTTTTGGCCTTATTAACAATTTTTTCCCATTCCTCCCTATCCTGTGTCAGTCTCCACCATCCTCTTACTTTCATGGTTTGCATATCCTTCTCGATGTCATCTACCCATCTTGTCCGGGGTCTCCCCCTTTTCCTCCTCCCAATTGGCTAACAGTCCATAATCCATCTACGTGTTCTGCTTTCATCCATCCTAAGTATGTGTCCCACCCAGGCCAACCTTCTGCTCTTGATAAACCTAACAATTTCCTCGTTATTCATGAGCTGCTCTAGTTCTCTGTTTGTTCTAATTCTCCATTCGTACATACAGGTCCGTATATCCTTCTCAGTATCTTGCATTCAAATATTATCATTATTATTAAGGATCCACGTTTCATAACCGTATAAAGACAGTGATCTATTGAGGCCATCGTTTGTCTTAATTCATCTATATTTCTAGAGATGATATCAATATCATCTGCATATGCAGATATCTGGACCATTTTTGTTCCTATGTGTCCAGAGATATTAAGCCTTTGTAGAGCCATTTCAAGAGACATTAAAAAGCAAGATGGACAAGGCATCTCCTTGCCTTACTCCGTTTACTACTTCAAACATTTTGGTTAGTTCACTGTCCACTCTCACCATTGCTCTGGATCCTTCCAGGGTAGCTCTGACCATTCTAACTAATTTGGATGGTATCCCCTGGAGCAACATATCTTTAAACATTTGTTCTCTGTTTAGACTACCAAAGGCTTGTTGTAGATCAATAAATAAATTATGTATATCAATATTATATTCACAAGCCTTTTCATTAATTTGTCGTAGAGTATAAATGTGGTCAGTTGTAGACCGATTGGGTCTAAAAGCACTTTGATAGTCCCTATAATTTCTTCGATATATTCCACCAACCTATTGAAAATTACCCATGACAGAATTTTATAAGTGACATTTACCAAGGTTATTGGTCTATAGTTAGAGCATAATAGTTTTTCCCACTTTTTAAATATAGGCTGCATAATACCAACAGTACATTCTTCCGGGATCCTTTCTTCATTCCATATTAATAAAATTATTAGTTAGTTATTTGCATCATCATTATTTAAAACATTTTAAAAATATTCCATCCATCTATTAATTATTTCTTGATGTTAAGTTAGTAGTCTCCCCTGATCATTCTTGCAGACTTTGGTCTATATTCTTGAGAATTTTCTTTTATTTTCCTAGTGTCATTTTTACTTTGACTATCTATAATTTCCTCCACCTTCCTTCTTACCATTGTTGTTTTCTTTTGTCTGCATATTTTAGCAGCTTGATTTCTTCTACAGTTATATTCTTCCTCATTAGCTCTAGTATTCCTCTGTAAATATTTCAGTCTAGCTTTCTTTTTCAATTCAACAGTCTTGTGACAATCATCGTCAAACCAATCCTCATTTCTTTGCTTTTCAGATTGGCCTAAAATACTATCTGCTGTTTCCGTAACTGCATTTTTAATGTTAAGCCAATTGGTCTCAATATCCTCAGTGGATTCTTGCTCATGTAATTTCATACTCCAGTTTTATATTTTCTTCGTCTAATTTACCAACATCCCATCTTGTGGTGGGTTTATTCCTCTTTTTTGTTTCAGTCGTCCTACCAAATAATGGTCTGAATTGGAGCACCTTTGAAAGTTCTCACATTCTCGATATCAGTAGCCCATCTCTTAGATGCTAATATATGGTCTATTTGATGAGAGTTTCCACAAATGGAGTTCAGCCTCAGGTGATTGCCTGTCTCTACTCCAATATCATGTACCAAATTAATTGCAGACTCTGCCCTGCATTCTACATCAGCCAGACCAAAAGACCTCCCCAAATGTAAGGCCAACCACTGAGTCATTAGTTTCCAGTATTTCCCATGTCCCCTTATAAATTCTTTTCCTAGGGAACCAGGTACTGACTACCTTAAAATGTTTTCAATTGTAAATTGAACTAGCCTATGTCCATTGTTATTAGTATTTTCATGTAGGCTGTTTCTTCCAATGGTATTACTAAATTCATCCTCTTGGATCAGTTAAACACTTCTAGCACATGTAAGGGTGGGGAAACAGAAGTATTTTGCACTCTTAGGGTACTAGGACTATTTTAGACTCTCTTAATACAAGATGAGTCAAATTAAATACTTTTTTAGGCTGATATAAATAGATACTCAGGCAATGCCAGGCACCCAGCTATTTATATTATATTAAAAAGGAACTATAGAATAATTTATAACTTGTCTTCATTTATTTCAATTGAGCAACAAACAATTTTGCTCAGATTGCTACCAGGATGAATGATCAAGGTCTATCAATATCTTGTACTATTGGAGCTGTTATTTTCTGAAAAATCATTTTGTATTCCAAGTAAATTGTTTACTTTTAAAATTCCTATAAAATTACTGACAAATGACATCACAAAATTATGTCCCGTCATATAAATTCGAACAGTAGTACAAGATGAGGTAGAACTTCCAACAGGTTATATAAAATTTATTCCTTTAGTAACAATTAAGACTTGTCTATTAATGCTGTCTTACTGATCAAAGAGTTTGTTAACTGTTATATTGCCAAGACTGAAATTACTTGAGTGCATGTTAGGCAGCTTAAATTTGGGTTACAATGTAATGACCATACTATCATCAATGAGTACTCATTTTCTTAGTTAATAGGATTCAAGTGAAATGTTGAGTCAACTACTCAACAGTATTTCATAACATCCTTTGGTTGGAGAAATACTTACAGATAACGCAAGTAATAAGTTATTGTGTTCATGATATATTGGTTTTCAATTTTAATTAAACATATCTTTGAAATGTACTTTTTCATAACTTATAATAGACATTATTCTAAATTAACTTAAAATATAATACCAATATTTTAATTATTGTTACGTGTCACTACATTAATTAAATAATGTCAACAAAGATAAACAAACCCTTTTTAACTCCATATTGTCATATTCCACAGATATATTATGACCCAAAATTCAACAGTAAATTAAAACAATTTAAATGCTAGTATGAACACATATATTAATATTTGTTTTAAGGTCAAAACATGACTAAAAATAACTGCATAAATGTTTACATATTTGTTCTAGAGAGAGGCAAAAAATTTGAAGTTAATGGACAAACCTGTAGTTTATTTTTAATTTCACTCTTGGTGAAACCAATTTGCTGAGCAAATTTTTTCCAATTATTCCCATCTGTAATTTGAAGAGATGCTGCAAGTTCCTTCATTGCAAAGACTGTCCATCGTTCACAACCTACCGGTTGTGAAAATTCCGCTTCATTTCCAGTCTAGAAATATAAAATACAATGAGAGAACTCTTATTTTATTCAAGAGACACCAAATACTTAATTTTCTTGGGCAGAAAAGATACAACAAACTGCAAATGAACAAACTTGGATTAAATTATGTGACAATCTGTTCAGTTACTAATTTAAAGCATCAATTTGTCAGTTTCCTTGACATGTGTTATCCATTCTGTTTGCCAACATTTTGCTTCATAGACCTCAAGGCTGGGCCAAGACCGTCATCTCCATCCAACCACGTTGCTTCTATAGACTGTGGACTTCCAAGGTAATTCTAACCCTGGCCTGTGTGGTGCTGTTTTCTTCATAGAATTTCCTTGTTTGTCCAGCTCTGTTATAATCCACATTTGCTCTCTCTCTCTTGAAGTTGTTAGGCAATGTACGTATTTCTGGTTACAGTACATATTTTCCTTGCCCAGTACAGCTGTTTATTATATGTTGTGATTTGCAACTATGGCAAACATAGAGCCATAAAATATATTGTCAATAATTAAAACTCAAGAGACTTGTCTTTAATCTCAAATATTCTCTTAATGTTTTGAAAAGATATAAAACTTTTTAGTTCTTTTAAACTTTATTAAATTTATGAATTTAATAATGATCCATTTATTAATTTGTCAGTATTAATATATTATATATATATATATTGTAATGATTTTCTTCGGCCTCCCCGCGATGGACGTCCCTTCAAAAAACTTTCTGTCCCCTATCTGTCAGTCTGCCTGCGTCTGTCCTTCTTTCACCCGGGTTCGGAGTATTTATTCGTACTCTGCCCCCCCAAACGATGCAAAAAAAAGGGACCTGTACCCGCGACTTCTTTTGGCCTTCTCGGGCAGAAACACGTGCGTGTTTAATGTACTCCTACTCAGGCCCGCGGACACAAGGGTGGCCACTTAAGGTTGTTATTCACTACAATTTCCCCAAATATTGGCAGTTCACACTTTTCAAATGCGTGCACTTTGACAAGTTGAAAAGGCAAAATTTCCAGTGAATATAAAATGAGGATATTTAATTCTGCAAAACAAACAATCCATTTTTAATGAGTATATAACACGCTCATGATCTCATCCAGTCCGTACACTTCGCCATGTTAATGTTTATAGAGCGATGTCATCAGCACATTCAGACGTTCCACAGCTCCGTCACCGCCAACTTACATGTAATCACCACATTAAAATAGTACGTTCATTCCGTTAATCTTTTACACAGGTTTCTATACTAAAATGTTACGCATATTAAATCTAAACAGAATGTCTTTGGTGATATGGCACCGAATTATACAAGTTGAAGACTTTATCAGGTCCGCCATCTCTTTTCTGCACATGGTAATACTTTTTGTTTCCACATTTAACAATTATATATGGACCCCCATAAACCGGCAACAACTTCGCACAAATTTTGTTAGCAGGATCAGGCACTCTTAAACTTTTCACTAAGATTAATTTGCCTTCATAAAATACATGGTTTCTTACCTTTTTCTTCTTTTTCCGAGAATCGTGTCATCACTTCCTTTGACACTGTATCATTGTCCCAAACTTTACTGCTGGAGGGAAACTCAATAAATTTCTTTAACGGCAATTCCAACTGCTGTCCGCTTTGTAGCTTCTCGGGTATTTTTCCAGTAACGCAACTAAAGTTTTCATTTACAAGACTTTGAATTTGCCCCAAATAGGTTGCCCAGCTGTTATGCTTTTCTAGGCACAGTATGCACAACATTGCCCCTATAGTTCGCATGTATTTTTCAGACGCATTACTCTGAGTGTGTCTAATGGACGTGTAAATTACTTTCACAACGTCCCGCTCTAAAGCTTCACGCCACCTGGAGTTGTAAAATTGGGTTCCATGATCTGACACAATTTGTTTAGGTTTACCATATTATGGTATGTCCTTCTTTAACATAGACTTAAGTCACGGTAACATTCTGGCATTCTTTAGTCCGTACAGGCGGATATGTTTCGTGAAAGCATTATTTAATTTCTTCATTTTGGTCGCAAACTTATTGGCTCTAGCCACATTCCCGGTTTTAACCTCATTAATTTTATTATTCACCGTCCATTCTTTATCAACAATTTCAGTTGAGATTTCTTCTCTCAACTCCTCAATAGTGTTCGATAGTTTATCATCGTTTCGAATTTCTACTTCCCTAACTGATTGTTCCAAGTCATCAATTTTTTCCTTCACTGTTTCTTCTAAACTTATGTTCTTTTCATCAATTTCTTTTAAAATACCAACCTTCTGCAATTTTAACTCTTGCTGTACGTAACTTGGTATATGCTCTATTTTTTTCATCATTTGCTACTTGCCCCTTAAAATCCTTTACCTCTTCCCGCAGACTTTCAATATCTACCCTTATAGCTTTCAAACATTGTGACTCTCCTTTCATCAGCTGTAACAATTTTTTCTAACCTGGCACTATTCACTATTTCTCGCATCTCCCCTGGTGAATCTGTACTTGATTTCACAGAGACTAATTCTCCTTCAACTAATTCACTACTATTCTGATTGCTCATCCTTAGAAATTTGCCAGACTTTAACAAAACAAAACTAAAGAAATGCCAAACTGTTACAGTGTGCAAAAGAAACACAGATCTAGCTTGAATTTAAGGACTACTAAACGCATACATACTGAGGACAATATTTACGTCAGCAAAAAAAAATTTAACAATGCCTGATACAAAAATAGTTTATATATTTAATTTTGAGTAACCACAGAAAAGAGATTGCAAAGAAATTCTATAAGCTCTGTTTTTGAATATCCACACAAAACAATTTCGAAGCCTCAAGTTGGTGCGCCAATTAGTAATGATTAGCCTGTATTACTAAATATTAAAAATAAACTTTATTACAAGAAAATACAAAAATACATTAAAAAAATATTATTTGGCGCTAGCAGATATACATTGGTCGGCAAAAAAAATTAACATTAGCTCCGGCTTGGCGATAAAGTCCTCCTCCTCAACAGGGTAATGTGGGCGGTTCGGTAGCTATTCATGAACAGAGTCTATTTCCGCACTGTGAAAAAAATTCTACTTTTGAAGGTACTTTACAGAAATTGTGATGCTTACTTTACTTGTGGCGTGAGCCAACTTGCAGTAGATCACTGCTCTTGTAGTCTCAGCACATTTTCTTCGGCCTCCCCACGATGGACGTCCTTTCAAAAAACTTTCCGTCCTCTATCTGTCGGTCTGCCTGCATCTGTCCTTCTTTCACCCGGGTTCGGAGTATTTATTCGTACTCCGCCCCCCCCCCATATGATGCAAAAAAAAGGGACCTGTACCCGTGATTTCTTTTGGCCTTCTCGGGCAGAAACACGTGCGCGTTTAATGTATTCCTACTCAGGCCCACGGACACAAGGGCAGCCACTAAAGGTTGTTATTCACTACAATATATATATATATATATATATATATATAACTTAAAATATATATAAAATTGCGTGAAACATATTTTATTTAAGTATAACAATACAAAATAATAACTACTTCATCTTAATTAGCTTATAACCATATAACAATAGCACTTACTTTATGTAGGTTAAATTCAAATAATGGATCTTTTGTATCTCCATCAATAAGCCTATCAACAATAACTTTTCCAAATGTTCCACGTTCGACATTAACATTTGGTTTGAACCTGAAATATTAACAATGCTTATTGTAATCATTTACATCAGAATAGTGAATTTACATGTTACAAATTACAACAGAAGTATATGATCTGTTTAATATTTCTCTCAAATTTCACTTATTTCCAAAAGCACGAAAGCTAATATTGTGGAAATGTATGCAAAAACTAACTATAAAAATTATATTATATGATATAAAACACTTGTAGGTGTACCTGCAAGCATATTGTTTTTCAAAATCTCTTCCTCTAAAATCAGGCTCTTCTTTCACCATTTCAGCATCTTCACCAGCTTCAACATCTGCCTCAAACATCTGAGATCTCAGTCGAATGATGATACGGCCTGGTCGTACCATCTTTGGTTTAAGGCTTGCTCCAACACGGTGCCTGGAAAAATTTAAATGATACATATAACACTTAAACCAAATGTAATGAGGTCAAATTAAAAAAAACACATTTGGATAGGAAACAGAGACATTTATTTTATGGTTATTTTCCCAGTCGACTCTTTTTGAACCCTTGTTTCCTAAATCCCGTTGAGCTGTGTCCTCCACTCAGGGGAGGACAGAAGAAATGTTGTGCACACAAACCATTACCCCCTCAATTTCGACTCCAACATGCGTCGGGCTGGGATGTGTGCAAGCAACAACCCAGCTGGGCTTATGGGACCTTGCAGGGTAGACCAGGGCCCCGAAGCACCAAAGTTGCCCAAAAGACAGCCTTGATAAGCCGCATGCACTGCTCCATTAACACTGACATGCCCAGGTTCACACCACAGGGTGGAGTTGCACTTGCCCTAAGGCTTTTGAAACTTGATAGCACATTGTAGTTTCTCAGAATGGTTCTCAAGTTAGGGCTATCTCCCCCTGATAGCAACAGGCTATTGCTATGAGGAGAATTATGGCCAGGCAGTTGATAACTAAGACATGGAGACAAGTCACCAAACCTCAACACGCTGGCGGATGATGTGGGGGTCACCAACACCTTCCACACCCCAGAAGACTGTACCACTGCTTGAGTCAGTCTCCACCACCTCCTAGAATGACAGCTACTCAGAGAGACCCATCAAAATAACCACACCTTCACATTCCCCATGTGCCGCAACTGAACCCAAAATACAATTGTTATTGGAATTCCTCCCACAACTGAGAATAGCTTGAGGATATTTTTGCAGCCTCTCCCACAAATGAATTTCTGAAAGCACTGAGACTGTTACCCAATCTGTTGGATTGGAAGCAATGCAATCAGTTTAAGGTAGTCTGTCATGGATTTCATCTTGAATACGACCAACCATTAGCATATCATGGAGGCAACAATCGACTGATATACCACCATTTACCCACGCCTCCCTTCATGCTGCACCATTGGAGAGTCCTCTGTAGAGAACTATTGTTAGTGACTACTCCCTCAATTGAGAATAGTTCAATGCTGCTATTGCACACATCTCCCACACACAACTACTGGAAGCAATGATACTGTTACCCACATATGTGGGTAGAAGCACTGCAGTCAGTTTTATGGGTAGGAGCAGTGCGGTTTCGTCAGATAACTAAGAGGTGGAGACACCTTAGCCTCAAGGAGTGTGGTTGATGCTAGCGTCACCAACACCTTCCACACCCCAGATGACTGGACAACTGCCTTGAGTCAATCTCCACCACCTCCTGGCAGGACAGGATGGTAGCTTCTCAGAAAGACCCCCAAGAGAACCATGTGCCCTCCCTTCCTCCTCACCTTCCCATGTACCACAAACATAGGAAGGCCTCTCTACCAGAGTTCTATTTTCAGCATGATTCCTCCCACTACCAAGAATAGTCATGGTTCAAGGGTGCTTTCACAGCCTCTTCCAAACATGAAATATTAAAGCACTGAGACAGTTACCCATGTACATGAGATTGGAAGCAATGCAGACAGTTTAAGGGGTGAACGCTGTGTGGTCTGCTCTGGGTCTCACCTTGGATACTACCAGCCATGAGCAGCGATGGAGGCGACACCTCAAATGACTGTTATCCCACTGTTCACCCACGTCACTCTTCATGCCGCACCATCAGAGTCCTCCATAGAGTACTAGTGTTAGGGTGACTCCTCGCCAACTGAGACTAGAAACAGTTCGATGTTGCTCTCACATACATCTACCACATCTGACTACTTTAAGCAGCGAGACTGTTGCCCACATGCGTGGGATTGGAAGTGCCGAGACCAGTTTCATGGGTAAACGCCATGTGGTTCTGCACCTGGGCTTGAGATCAGATACTATCAGGGAAGCACCTCAAACGTCAGTTATCCGGCAATTTACCGGGAGAAAAGAGAAACAGTGAAGTCGACTTACAATGAAAAAAACCAGTTAGTCCAGTCAGGCTGAGCAGTAAAAATATATCAAATTTTCAAGTATTCTTTCCTGGCCAGCACACAGTTTAGACCTTTTCTGACAAAGGAGCCTCAGGTCCTCTACAATTTGCAATATTTTTACTGCTCAGCCCAACTGAATCAACTGTTGATTTTAGGGTAAGCTCTCTCTCTCTCTCTTTCCTATCCAAATGTGATCTATACTTATTCTCTAGAATAATGCCCTGATCTAATATCTAAAATATATTAAAAATATAAGTACATATACAATTACTTCTTGATTATAAGAATATCAGTGTGCAGAAAGATATTTTGAGTCATTTAAAGACAATACTTGCAAGAAATGAAATGTATGAATTTCGTAAAAGTTACAAATATTAATAGTGAATACTATTCACATCTTACACTAACAAAACACTTTTGAGAGCAAATAAATTATATTGATGTAAACACATAATTTCCAAACAAGTCTTTTCTCACTATTACATATTTACTTGTGTGTGCCATGCCATCATTTGTAACTCACACCCCTGTAATCTCATCTTGAACACAGGGTAAAAGTACTTTTCAAAATTAAATTATATATTTTTTGTATAGAAAAAGTATTACCTTTCCTGATTCACAAGTTTTGCTTACAGATAATATTGATAGTTCAAGTATGTGTCTAAAACTAACAAAGCATCAATCATATGGGTGTAATAACCTATGATGAGGATTAATTCCTCCCTAGCGACAATATAAAAGGAAATGCAAAACCAGAAAAATCACTTTTAAAATATACACAGGAAGTATGGTTTTGAGCGTGTAGATCAGTGTTTCCCAACCTTCTTTTTACCATGCCCCTTGTATCTCACATCTACATAGTTTTTTATATTAAAAAATTTAATCATTACATAAAGAAGCCTAATTTCAACTTGTGTATCACAGTTCTTTTATAGTAATAATTTTGTGTGTAAAAAAGTAATAATTTAATTTAATGAGATCGCTACACCTATCGCCCATTCAAGCTTTTGTATGAAATTAAGTTTCTATTTCATTTAACAAGCAGAGTTAACACTAGACTTAAATACATACATAACACTTTTCACGTCAATTGTCCAACACAGTACATACTATTCCTTCACTAGACATAGTAAATAGGCATACTCTTCAAGTACATCTTACTCCAATCTTTCAAGTGTGACTACATGGAAAGCACCAAACTTAACAAATGCTTATTTCAAATTGAGGTATCAAATTTTTTTCCTTTTGTATAAGTTATCCATAACTGTCAGTTTTTACACTCTAGCTGAGGTCATTTTTGAAATTCTCTCCTGTGGGGTGAGTACCCCACGTTGGAAAACACCGATGTAGATCAAAGGCTTGGTGAAATTACGCTAGGATTCCAGCCTGATAAGCGGTCTAAATGTCATGAATTTTCAATTCCTGATAGGAGAATTTCATCTACATGATTTTCAGAGTCAACAATCTACAATTCACACCCAATTTTTGCATTTGAAACTTGGGTAAAAATGGTGTGCAGAATAAATGAGTAATTATGGTACTTTTGTTACAAAACTGTGATAAGAATAGTATATATTTTAATCTCTCCTGAACACTTCAAAAATAATGTTTTCTACCAACACAAGTTGGTGATAACAATATTACGATCAACTATAATTGAAAACTACTGATGTAAATAGCAGTTTATATGCTCCAAAAATGGATATTTCACAAACAAGAAGTTAATCATCCAATTCCTAAGTTGGAAAATTGACTACCACATTTTCAACATGGACAACTGATAAGAAATCAAATGCAATAAACCTGGAAGTGAGTGGTTTTGATTTAGCATCCAAACTTTCAGCCTTTCACCACTATATAACAATGTTCCATACATGGTTGCAAAAAGTATGAAGTAATTAAATAAATTTTATTTATCACTGTGAAATTCATTAGTTAGAAAGTCCATCCTTCACTCAATGCATATTTTTCTGGTTCAATTAATTTGTTAGTACTATTTTTTTTTTCACTTCTGTTTTCATTACATACTTATATTGTAAATTCTAATACATTTTCTACACAACAAAACTTTGATTATTCATTTGTTCTATTTATATTGTTTTGAGTTAACCATATCATAGCAGTACTGCTGCAAATTATTCCCTAACAGAATTTACAGTGCTATCAGGATTCATGAAATCTTCCAGGAACAATAAAATCTTGTAGTTTAAATATAGATCACCTTTCAATAGTTCCAGGTCCATATAGTGGAGTAAAAAATGACTCATTCATAGGGATAGTGATTTAGTTACTATATGCAAATTTTAATTTAGCATGAGTGCCTACATACAGTTTCTCATAAAATTAAAATAATTAGAGGCATTTAATGGAAAATTAGGAACAGTATAAGTTTTCTGGTGCAAGAAATGCAATGTTGAAGTTACTTATCAATCTGAATGTTGAAGGTAATGTATAAAAGGAATAATAAATTATCTTACCTGTAATTAGTAGCTTCTGGTAATCGATGATCTGATCTATAGCAAATAACTTCAAGGCCAAATCGATTAGTATCACCACTCTCCTCCATAAATGCTTGACACATCATTGAAAATGATATATATGGATAAAAGTACGACATTCCCATCTTGGCCTCACAAAGAGTCTTTGACAAAACATCCCAAAGTATTTTGAAGAATGAAAAATGATGCACAGGAAATGATACCACAGGTATTAGCCATCCATCAATATTAACAACATCTGGACCTGAGATTGGCACATCCAACCTCTCCCATACCATTGGTTCACCATCTCCTGTAGAGCTCTGCCAGACACTTAATTTAGCAAGGTGCCCAAAGCGACGAGTAATTTGAAAGTAATCAGGAACTGGCAATTGAATGTAGACCTGAAAGAAATATATACATAATCCTAAAATATTTATAAGAATGTTTAGAGAATTTGGCAAGTTTTATAGAATATATGAGCATCTTACACAATTAACTGCATACATGAGTACAATGTTCAATATCATTTGCAAAAATAGACAGAAGCATTAAATGATGCTTAAAATGTTTTTAAATCAAAATTATGAATTAAAAACGAACAAGATAAGATTGCAGTACATGTTTTTCATATTTAATGGTAAATGGCAAGTAAGTTTTGAATTAAATCCAGATTACACTAGCACTACTCCAACAAAGACTGTATACAATATTTATGATTAACATTACTATTTCACTGTATAGCAGATGAGTAAGAACAGTTCTTAAAATTAAAAAATCTTAATATCAATCGTCAACTTTTATTTAATGAAAAGAACTTTCACATATCAACAACATAAAATTACTCAGGGGTTGTTTTTACATAATAACACTCAGAAAATTATGTTCAAAAGAACGAAAGCTCCTTAGTAATTTTATCTGGTTGACATGGGAAAGTTCTTTTCATTAAATAAAAGTTGTATGATTTTAAGGTTTTTGTTATATTTTAGAATTATATTACATTCCTACGACTGCAAGTTTATCCAAAAGCTTTAATTTCTTGTACAATGTTTTAATGCCAACATTGCCAATCGTAACAAAGTTGTGGCTCACAGTAAAATGAATAAGATCATTGAATCAAAATCTTCAACATATAGTGCAATTTAATAATAAATTATTATTTTAATAAATATTAGGGAATCCACTATCATCTACAAGTATATCAAATGACAAAAAAGTACTGAAATAAAATATAATGTGCTACACTATATCAATAGAAAAAAGATTTAGTCAGTGAAACAATTGAAGGATATAAGATTAAATCCACATCACTAAATACTTTATAGTTTCAGAAACAAATATTTATGTAACTATTCAACTTACGGGTTGTCGATTTAGTGAAAATTGATGTCCATGTGGACCTAGCATGATAACTGGGGATGCAAGGGCACGAGATCTTCTGCCATTATAATGACTTCTAATATTAGCTTCACTATCAAAAAGTACTCGCAAGTAAGCATCAAGATCAATTTCTAAACAATTAGGAGGAAATTTCACTTCTACACCAGGGACTTCTTTAATTCGAAGGTAACCACCTCTTCGTCTTCGTATTCTTTGCATTATTTCAGGGTAAGGCTCCTCGAGTATTATTGTGAAAAGACTGAAGTGAGCTGCTGTAATTACCACAGAGCCATTGCTAAAATAGAAATTAAACATAACAAAGGATTAGCAACAAAAGTTCACAAATTATATAAATTAAAAACGAAAATATAATTTTCATACTATTAATTAAAAGATATTTGATGCTCAAAAAGATCTTAAATGCTAAGCATTATTAATAGTAAGGCTTATGATGTAAAGACAAAAAAATAAGTGAAAAAATTTGTGTGGATTTACAATTATATAGCTTTTCACTTGAAATTTTAAGATGTAATGCTAAGCAATATTCAATATACTAATGTTATTAAGTAACAAACTAAAAAAATAACCATATTACTCTATTTGGAAAGAACGGCCAAGTTTTACTTCAATCTTGAATTTCAAATGCATGAATTTTTAATTACAAAAGAGTGCAGATGTTTTCATAAGTTGGACTAAATGAATACTTCAGATTATTATAATTTTCAAATCCTATATCCATGAATTGAACAAATCTTTCTGTGCATAGTTAAGAAGCAACAATTTACCATTAAATAAATATTTCCTACATAGATGTAACATTGTGCATTTACTATACACACCTAAAATCATAGTAATTGCAAAGTTAAAAACGTTTAAACATTAGAACTGTATAGAGTACATAAGAGAACAAATGCAGAAACAAATTTGAATATGTAGGTAGAAACCAAACCTGTAAAAATAAGAATTCCGTGGAAGGTGTTTCCAATCAGGTGTATGTCCTTCAGGAGTGTTACTGCATAGACAACTCAACCATTTTTCTTCCTGTGGCTCAACTGCTATAGGAATTACCAAGAGTGCAGGAAATTGATCATTAAACTGAATGCCATGAGGTTTGACTGAAACTATAGGGCTCACGTGGTGTACACGCATACCACATGAAATTCCTTGCCTGAAACAAATTAATTACATTTTAAATAGATAAATAAATACACAAATAGGATACAAAATCAAGTAATAAAATAATTACCACACAATATTTCTCCAATCAACATGATTGTAGGAACATTGTGTGGTATTTATTTTAACATTTAACTTTGTTGTTTGGCAATTTATTTATATAATTAGTATATTTAACTTGACACAGATACTTAATATTTTTTATGGAAAAATTATTTGAACTTAATAAAGAATGATGTAAGGAGAATTAACATTGTTAAAACTAAAAGTAAGAATAACCAAAGCTTTATTGTTACAATAGATGTGAGATCAGTAACGTACACCAAAACATATACATTTAAAGATCAAAGATTTTCCCAGTGTATATTCTGGATAAAGTTCTTAGATTTCCACTAGAGTTAAAGCTAGCTTAAGCCATGACATTTTGATGGAATATTCTGCCATCTTTCTCAATATTTCCAAAGTTTGTACACACTTAAACTGACCACATACTGACCATCATAAGTTTTCTGTGCTTGTAGGTTCTTGGTCAAATCTACCCCACTGATTCCTCTCTTGAGCTCTTCTCTTCACTCCACAGTAGACATCCCTGTCATCAATCATTCTTTCCACCACATAACTCATCAAACAATTTCTCAAATAATGTCCAAACCAATTTGTATGTCACTTTATTTTCATTTTGTCCAAATGTGAAGATCTCTTATCACTTTTTGCAAACACTTTCATGGAATATGCAAATCTTATGCAAATAAATTTCCTTACTCCTATGCTTATAACTTTTTATTATCACTTTCCCAGTTACTTCCAATGCGCATTAAATTTATCAGGAAACAAATAGTTAAACAGCACTACTATTCACATTCCTACATGTCATTTCAAAGTTTGTTCAAAATAAAACAATTAACAAACATTTTATTGGAACTACAAGAAAAATAATAAAAATCTATAAATACAAAATGAAATCCAGCACTACCAATAACATTAGAAAAGTTCCATTTTAAATTTGGTATACAATAAAACAATTAACAAACAGTTTAATACATTTTTCACCATACATGAATATTTTTAGACAATAGTCTTCATCAATAGTCTAGGTAAAGAACAATAATAGCTACAAGAGTTTTGTGAATCAGTGTAAAAATATTATAATGGGTGGCTCGTCATCAAGTTCTGTGAAGTGTCAAAGATCGAAGGCTTTCCCAGCGTATTTGTTGAAGAAAAAGTTCTCGGGTTTCCACCCGGGTAACACAGCGATTGTAACGCAACACTTCGACGACCAAATGCACTGCCGTCATCTTCTAGCAAACCCCGAGAACTTTTTCTTCTGTGAGACTTGTATGTTGTTTGTGTGTCTTCCTAGTGTGTTTGACAGGTTTAGTTTAGTCTAGAGAGTTGTGTAATTTCATATTTTGTGGTAGTTAATTGTCTAAATCCTTTTTTTCATGTGCAAGTTTAATTTGTATGGATACTGCAAATATTATATTATACCTGTAGTAATGTTAAATGATTATTATAATTATATAGTGTTTTTAATTCTGTTTGACAGGGAAATTTGTGTTTCTGGTTTTTAGTTACATACATGTTAACTTATAATTGTCATTAATTGTAGCTTCTATGAAATTATATGTATCCTATTTCCTCATTCAAGGACTAATGGAATAGATAAATCAAATAGAACTACAGGAAGCATAATAAATAATCTCTACATAAAAAATAATCTAGTTTATAAATACATGCAAGATAACAATTTATTGCAAACAATTGAGAAAATGACAACACTTACCTATAGAATTTACTTTTTTCCCTAGACTTCAAATGAATACTGAACTCTCCATCATATCCACTATTATTGATTTTTGGAATTATAGCAGTTACCTGACCAGCACGTAATATGGAAACTCGACCACACTCCTGACGATGTTTGTTTTCCCAGTCAACATCTACTATATCATTACTATCAGAATCCCAGCCTGTATTGGATAAATTTGTGCATACATCATCAACTTCTTCATAAATTTCAGCTGTTTTACAAGTATTTACTGAAATTCGTTCAGGATTGAGGTCTATTTCACTAGTACCACTATCAGATTCACACGGGGAATTACTTTTAGAACTAATGGGAGAAAATTCATTACCAAGAGAACAGTTTCTCGAGCTTTCAGAAGCAGTACCATAGTCACTACTGTTAGTTATATGTTCCAAGGATAATTTAAAACTCTTGTCACCATTACAAACAATTGTTTGGGATTTGTCAGAGTCTTTTTGAGATAGGTTATGCAACGACTTGTACTGTCTTCTGGTAAGTACTCCTGAAGTTCGATTTGTTGTAAACGAAAGTCCTGAGCTAGGTGGGGGGTTCATAGACAAATTTATTAAGTTGTCCACTTTATTTCTCTTCTCTGACGTCTTCTGCCATGTCCTCGAAGAACTTCGCGTTATTCGCGGATAATTAAACGAACCAGAAGTATTACTTTGTTGCACACACAACTTTCCCCTAAGGGATTTTGCTGACTTGGGAGCAAGATTTGGATGTTTGTTGCATTTTTCAAATGAAATATTTCCTGCTGTTGTATCTGACATTGTATGAAAAACATCGTCGAATTACTAATTGTTGTGAACCGTTCAAAAGTTATTAATGTTTCATGAGAATGAATACATATTACTCGAAACTTTTTTTTACACAAAACTATTATTCACGTCCCTTTAATAAATCAAAGACCGAGGGACAAAAATATCGAATACTGATAATTTTGTAAACATCACGCATATCACACGAGTCATTTCGCATACCCAAGCAATTTTCTTTATTTTTACTCCATGGTCCAGTAACAACACAATAAAATTCAATACATATACTTTCATTGAACAGTAATTAACTAATATGTATAAAATTAAAAGGATAAACCTCCGCCATATTTGTACATTCCAAACCACTATACAAGCTTCTTGCAGTACCAACCTACGAAAATTACAATTGCCACGATACCACAGCACTGGCACCCTATTTCGCAGACTCAAAAACATACACGCGCACACATGATTCGAAATGCACTATAAATAAACATCACTATAGGTGACAGTGGCACGTTGTAAACTACCGCGATAAGTTAGCCTAATTAACCCTTAATATAGTTTAAAAAGTAAAGTTTAGATAATTGTGTTTTACCTTTACTCAGGCCTGCGCAACACCAACTTTGAACCCCACGAAGACGGGTAATATATAATATTATAAATAAAAAAATTATCCCGCGTGTACGTATTCTCAATTGACAAAACTTACTGATCACCAACTGAAAGAAGTCGTTCGTAATATGCTTGGGATTGCCTAAGGAGCACGTGGCGGTACTGTACTTTTTATTCTAAAACCGTCGTTGCAACTAATACCGAGGTACAGATCCTGGACAGTTCTATGGAAAGATATTTTCCAAGTTTTTAGTCGATCACCCTGTAGGATTTTTACAAAAATGTGGACAGTGAGAAATACAGGATTCTTTACGCAGTTGCACTAAAAACTTTTAGTATCAAAGGAGCTACTGATGTATGCGAACAGACATTTTCAATTATGAACATGAACAAATGCAGGCAATGCTCATGAAGTGATGGTAATTTGGAAGACAAATTGAGAACAGCTACTTCCATATATGTCCTGAAACTTGTTAAAGAAAAATTATGCAATGTGTCGTCACATTAAATTTATTTTGAAATTAACAAAAAAATATTCTTTATTATTAGACCCCCTTCCCCCCTCTCCGTCCTATTTTCTTTCGGCCCGCACAAGTTTTTCATAAAGTATTACACCCGCCTTACATTTTGAGCCGTGCAGGTCTGCCTTTACTAATCACGATAAAGAAAAATTTGAATAATTTTTGTACAATGAGCGATCAAGGTTGGACTGCAACGGCTGACGCGAACGTCAAACGCCATGTGTCTGATACTGAGCACTGATTACAATAAAATTTAATCTGTTTCCAATGGCTGGTCAGACTACATTGCCGAAAGGACCTATATGTGGGGTCTCAGAGACTAGCTCTCGCAGTTTGAACTTCACAGGAAAGTAGCAGGAGGCTGTCTATGTACGGGGTTCCTTTCTCTCCGTGCTTCTGAATTAAGGTTTCAATAAGCCAAAACACCTGGGTCAGTTTTTAGACGTGTACGATTCGGCAAAATACGTTGGGCGAACGTCAATCGGGATATTGTTGTCGGGAAAACGTGCTTCCGGCAAGTGTGCGTGGGGATTTTCTACTAGACCCGTGTCATTCTCATGGTTCTTGTGTTATTTAATCGCCTGACGTAAGTAATAAGAAACTTTGTGTGGTATTTATATTATCACTTCATTTTTGTCTGTTATTTGTCTATTTTTTATCGTTCAAATAAAATGTGTTTTGTAAAGAAGTTGTTTGAATCAACAGATTCTGCATGTCTACACAAATTATGATTCACCTTAGTAATTACCCTCGATCAAAGAGAGACATTATTTGAAATTTAATAAGTTCATGATAATGTTGTCTTCACATAACTTCGTATTATATGTGCAGATGCTAACGTTATCAGACGGGGTGGAAACAGAATTTGACTTATCCATATTAAAGCGTGTGAGCATTCTTGAAGTATAACCTAACTGGTTCATAAACATTCCGACTGGATGAGACTGTCCAATGACCCAACTATTATGCAAAATTCGGTCTTCAACTTGTTTACAAAGACGTCAACATCAGACGCGTCACTTCCGGCAATCAGGCCGTCATCAACGTAAATAGCTACAATGAGTTTCTTACCTTCGTTATTGCGTATATAGAGACTTGGATCTGCTTTGCTTGCAACCAAACCATTCTCTGACATGAATTGATCAAACCTTGAATTCCAACATCGTGATGACTGCTTAAGTCCATATACGCTACTAAGCAGCTTACACACACGGCCACTGCCATCGTCAAACCCGTCAGGCTGTTTCATATATATTTCTTCCTTTATGTTGCCATACAGGACAGTCGTTTTGACATCAAACTGCTTTAAGTGCAGCTTCTCACTGGCCGCCATTGCCAACACTGTACGCACTGTGTCGTAGCGTGCAACAGGACTGAAGGTTTCGTCAAAGTCTATGCCAGCTCTCTGAGAAAAACCTTTTGCAACCAGGCGAGCTCTAAACCTGTCAACAAAACCGTCAGCATTTAATTTCATACGTAGCACCCAACGGTTATCTATCACACGCTCGCCTTTTGGCACTCAACCAGATCCAATGTATGCATATCTTTGAAGGCCTGCATTTATTCCTTCATTGCTTCATACCACTGTGTGCAATCCGGCGTCGCCACGGCATCAGCAAATGTCGTAGGAGGATCTCCGTTTTCAGCCGACATCATAACAGCAGCTGTTTTATTCTTGAATCCGACCTCAAAATCACCTGACGTCTGCCAATCCGGCGCCCGGCGTTCGCGAGTAGTCCGTCGAAAAACATCGACTTCATTATCTTGCTTGGTTCGGTGTCACAACTTGTAGATCGAGAACATTAAAAATCCAGATCAACGCTCTCCGGAACAAAACATTCGCTCGGACCTACTTTAAGAGATTTTGTGCACACCCTTTCTGGCTTGAATTGCACATCATGTGTCTTTATAACTTTTCCTTTAGATGGGACCCATACACAATAGCCGTCTTTTTCATTGTGATACCCGACAAAACGCCGTATGACGCTTTTCGGATCAAACTTTGTGCGAAATTGCTTAGGTGCATATACATAGCATTCCGTACCAAATACACGTAAATGATCCACCGACTTTAAAGAGTTTCCAGACTAAAGTTCGTACGACGATTTCATGACGACAGTGGTTTTACCTGTTCTGTTTAGTATATACACTGCCGTTTCACATGCATATCCCCACATACACTTAGGAAGATCTGTTGTCGACATCATAGACTTCGCCTGTTCAACAAGATATCGATTTTCTTGTTCTGCAGCACCATTCTGTTGGGGGGAATATGGTGCCGTGATTCGCTGCTCGATGCCCAGTGCTGCCAACTTCTTGCGAATGCACTGGTTATCAAATTCGCCTCCGCCATCGCAACGTACAGTCTTAACACGTTGTCTTGCAACTTCGGCTTCCTTCAGAAAAGCTGCGAGACAGTCTCCTACTTCACATTTTCTTCTAATTAGGAACAGGCGTCTGAATTTGCTATAATCATCTTTGAATCATACAAAGAAGCGGTGTTTTTCTTGTGTGCATACGGACATAGGTCCGTTGACATCAGCATTAATAACTTCACCAACTGCAGTTGCTGGATCCGTTCGCTTTTTGAACGGTAATCTATGAGCTTTGGCCTGTGCACATCCATCAGTCATACTGTGCCCTTTGTTGCTGCAATACGAGCACCGGATAAGCACATCTGTGTTATTGAGGACGTCCTTCGGGCTTCGACGTGTATTCTTCTTGCCTCCGTGAAGCCGCGATTAGGTCGTTAAAGGAAGACACGTCGTCCCTACGTATCTTTGCCTTTAGCTCAGGTATCATCAGGGCGTAGACAATATCGAGCTGAGCTTCTGTAGGCAGAAGTGGCGATATTTGCGCCAGAAGAGCTCGTTTCTCGCATATAAAGTGGTCCGATGCTGTGGATTTCTTTTGAGGCGTGGAGAACAATTCTAGAGTAGACCTGGTCTTTGGGTCCAAAGTTCCGTGATGGCGACATGCCAGGTCTGGATGCTATCCTTCACTCCTTCCCACCAAGTTCCGACGAAACGTGTCAAAATCATGGGAAAGCACTGTTTCGTCTCTGACGTTTGCGCAGTTCTTATACGTGCTAGCTGCGGCTATGAATACGCTAACGTCATTTCCCGGGGCTCTGCTGAATCTCGCAGTGCAGTGTGTCATATCGCCCTCGCGGCGGATGCTGTAGACACTCATGAGCAACTGCTGCAGGAACTCAGGCGACATCTGAAGATTCTCCGGCGACTGCATTCTAGTTCGGCTCCTGGTTAGGGGTGCGCGGCGAGTTCCAGCCAGTCTAGATCCGTAGGCTCGAGCCCCACGTTGGGCGCCAGTGAAGCGTGGAGATATGAGTTGAGTTCCTCCACTAAGGAGATAAACTAGAATTTTGCCGGTTGAAAACAAATTTATTCACCGAAAAAACAAGCACATAGATTTTACAAGTAAAGTTGACAAGGAGATGAGAAAGGAGCTGGAACGTTGGGAGAATCTGCACTGCCTAGTAGCCTAGACGCGTGAGTTTCGAAGGAAGGCGACCTAGCACTTTAGATGCGTCCTTTTGAGAGACAGACGACCTAGCACCCTAGATGCGTCTGGGAGGTAGAGGGTTACACGACCTAGCACTCTAGATGCGTCTTGGGAAGGTGGTTCTAAACGTAAGCGAATCTAGAAGTCGTAGCGGCCTAGAAGCTTTACCGAAGACTGAGCAGAGAACACCCCGAATTCGGTTTTTTTTTAAAGGCCGTGCTCCCTTGAAAGCATGCACGGCCAAGCATGGGGGTCTACCACTTTCTACACCCCCTCTGCACGTGCTGTTAGTAAACTAACTTGGAACACAAGGATAAAAAGACTTGTTTACATGACAATAATGCCTCCCATATGGTTATATGGATGTGATATATGGGGATCTGCGGCTCCATCTCAATTTAATAAAATACAAACGGTACAAAATAGAATATTAAGAATTATTGCCAATACACCGTGGTATATAAGGAAGAACATCCACAGAGATCTAAATATTCCGTCGATCGTTTTCTCCATACAATCTAACTATCCGAGGCTTCACGTATGAATGGAGTGCCACAGGAACGAGGTAGTGAGAGCTACGGCAGTTAATATCCCGAAAAGTAAAGCCGAAAGAAGGCTGAAGCGCAAACGGTCGTCAGACTTTCAAAGCGGTGATACGTAGCTGCAAATTGTAATTTATAGAACTTCAATATTTGCACTTTCAAAAACCGCACCATCATATTTGTAAGGTGAGGCGTGCTAATGAATAGTTTTCCGTACCATGTTTCAGGTGAATTAGTGGTTACACTATCAATGTAACTAACTTAACAAAACTATATTGTAAATTTTTACAAAAAAAGTTAATCAATATTTTAAAATACATCCATTGCCTTGGTAAGGGACTAGAAATGTGTGCAATAAAAAAAACAATAAAATGAAAAACCAAAGAAAACAAGAAAAACAGAAAGAAAGAGTCAGTGTACAAGAAACAAGTTAGGTTAAAGTGACGACATGAAAGATCGCCTAGAAGTTCAAAAAATAATGTAGATATTTACTCCAACGTTTCGAACAGTAAAGGAAAACTCTGTTTTTGAGTGATATTCTTCTCCCTGAACATAAACATAGTTTTTCCTTTACTGTTCGAAACGTTGGAGTAAATATCTACATCAGAACTTCTAGACTATCTTTCAATTCGTCACTTTAACCTAACTTGTTTCTGGTACACTGACTCTTTCTTTCTGTTTTCTTGTTTTTTTCTTTCCTTTTTTACTTTTCTGTCTCTTTCCAGCTCATAATATTCTTTCATAACTGTGGATTTGCTCGTCCTTATGAGGAGGTTTCTAAGGAGAAAGCACACTGAAGTTAACTTACTGCAAACTCTAGGTCTGATTAAATATACAGACGCAGAAACTATGTATCTTCAACACATTTTATTATCGGATTCTGTATTAAACTGAAATTCATACAAACAGTTTTATCCACATTAATTACAAGGTATGCATGGAACCAATTTGCAATATTTTTACTCGATTTTGGTGGAATTTAATGACAAAAGATTAGGCTTTGAAAAAATAAAGCTGGTGTCACCTGCAAAGAAATACACTGGTGCCATCATTTGTATTTAATGACAGATCATCAATATATATTAGGAAATGTATGGGGCCTAAGATATACGCTTGTGGTACATCATGTTTAATGATGCCGTCATCAGAAACAAATTTGGAAGATTTTGTTATGTTATCTGTAATGATTTAGTAATTAATCATTTCTTATGTGTCATTTCAGTCGATATTTCTTTTGAAGTGTACTATTCTTAGGGAATTAGAGTTATAAAGTGACAATAAAAGTTTTCATAATATAAAGCATTGTGTTTCATCAATTAATATTAGAAATTTTTATTTTCCTCTCCAGAGTAGGCATCCTCTACCACGTAAAGACTCAGTAAAACTGCAAGCGTTATGATCTTCATGTCAGGACCAATTAATACTGTACACAAAGAAGGTGACATATATAGGCTACCTTGGTTATCACGTTAAAACTTTTTTGTTGTGAAGTAATCTCAAAAGTATGATAAAGCAACAACGTTTTCCCCGCGATCGTCTAAAACACGAGTCAACTTGTTTAAAGACGGTGATAGCTCAATATCGTGAGTTTCTTTCCTTGTATGTTGGGGAAATATGGAAATTAAGCAATAAAATGGCTTACTTATCGTTACGTAAATGTTGCATTTTCGTTCCAATGATTCGGCCATTAACGTAAATAAATGATACTAATAATTTAGAAAGAATTTATGATTCCCTATTGTTCTAATCCATTTAATTTATTTAAAATAATATTATTTCCATTATTTCTTTAAACTTAACAATACTCTCAACAGTTGTAAGATAACAGAATTTTTGCCTGCAATGTGTGGGCAAATCGCATCTAAGTAACTTATGTTCACTAAATTTCATGTAATTAATTGTAAGTAATGTTCATTAAATTTTTAATTAATTGCATTATAAATTATCATGTTTGTAAAATCTTGCTTTGTTGGAATTTTTAGAAACATGTATTTTGAAATTAGATCATTTAATTGACTTTACAACAACTGAAGAGGTCCTAATAAATTAGGACTGAAACTTTAAGAATGTTTTTTTTGTATTATAATGTTTAAAAATTTAAATTAATAATTAATTTATAACTAACTAAACACGTTGATGTTTTCATTTATTTAAGGACGTCAGATAAATATAGCTGTTAAAATATTTGTATCGTAATTGTTCATTTCTATGCCTATTTATTAAACTAATCACTACCAATTGGAGTAGTTTCCATATTATACTTTATACCTGCTCGCTCAGCGGTCAGAATTGAGGAAGGGATCGGGGGGGGGGGGAGGTCCGCTAAGGACATGAGCGCTCAAAATACGGCGCCGAGCGATCGACATGAAATAAACAATTGTGAAGTATCAGTTGTACATACAAAGCATAGCGATTTATATTAATATTCCATAAATTATCCAGTATTTTCTAGGGAACTAATGTGCGTTAGTCTCAGGCCGATTTACAAATTCATGAATACAATAATACATTCCGTTAATCAGCAGAGTTTTACCTAATTACGCTTTCGATGCTAAGAGGAAGAAATTAAATAGCTTTATTCCTGAATAATGTATACTTATTTTAAAAAGTGAGATATGATGTTTGTCCCTTAAAGTTGCGCGGATTCTGGTATTATAATCATGGAATTGCCCGTTGGGAACAAATAGATTTACATTACTTTTTGCGAATTTTAGAGTTTGCAAAATGTATGTACTAGGCAACGTTAAAAATCCGAAAGCTTTCAAGAGAGGTCCACAACTTTTATTATAATTTTTGTCACAAAGTATTCTGATCGCTCTGTTCTTTAGAAGATCGTAATTCCATAACTCGTGTTACTATGGAAACATGCATATTAATATATAATTTTTCACGTTAAAGAATCTACATATTGCATTAATAAACGAAGGGAGTAACAGACTGAACTAAATTAGCCTGATATGTTCAATCCATCATAACTTTCCGTCATCTTGAACACTGAGAAATGATGCGTAATTAGTTGTTTCCTTCGCTAATTCAGCATTGTTGTTACCGGACGAAAATTGAACAAGATTAGTTTTAAAATTTTTAGACTTTAAATTGGAGCGATTGTCGTCCCTACCTGCTATTACTAAGTTTGTGTCATCGGCGTAAAGAACTGATTTTGTGGGTTTGATGCAATCTGGAAGTTCATTTATGTACAAAAGAAAAGGCAAAGGTCCTAGAATTGATCCTCGCAGGACTCCGTAAGTTATTGCTTCCCAATTAGAAACAAATAATACATACGTGGGATTGGAAGCAATGCAATCAGTTTAATGAATGAACGCCGTGGGTCCCGTCTCGGATACTACCAACCATGAGCAGATCATGGAGGTGACACATCAAATGACACCGTTCACCCACGCCTGCCTTCATTCGTAAAGCTTCCTTCGGGAAGTCCTCCGTAGAGTATTATTTTTCCTTCGCTAAAAAAGTTACAGATCGCTGCATCTCACGCATATATCTCCCACATAAATACTGGAAGCAATGAGTCTGTTGCCCACGTCCGTGGGTTTAGATGCACCGCAGTTAGTTTTATGGATGGGCGTAGTGTGGTCTTCCCTGGACCTTGCATTCCGGTTCGTCCGGGGAGCAGCGTTGATGCGAACTCTACCCCATCTTTGAAGATAATTTACTTTTGGATTAATGAGTTTACACGAGGTCGCAGAAGCTCCTGCCGTACAATTGAGGTCACCACTCAGGAAAACATTGAAAATTTCACAATATCGTAATGTAATATCGCAGACTAAAAGTACGTGAGGTATCTGACACCGTAGGCTTCTGAACTGTGAGTGCATTTTATACTGTAGTATCTTGCTTGGATGTATTTTAGGCGAACGTCACAAATGGAAGTACGGCGTCTGAGTTCTTCTGATCGATGTCAGTGTACTTGGACAACATGTCGGCCAATATTTATTTAACCTCTCGGTAAGCACGTGTTTGTGGATGGTACGCATGGTCAACATTTTGGTGCGTTATTTCACATTGTATATTTATCTCTAGTAATAGTCTAGACCGAAATACCGTCCTTCCGTCCGTGATTATAGTTCTTGGAGCTCCACGCCTGAGCACTATTTCTTTCACGATGAAAGTGGCGACCTCGTAAGCTTCAGACGTTGGCACAGCTTTCGTATAGGCGTATCGAATTAAGTAATCGGTCCGGAAATCTTCCGAGAAAGTCAATTCGCATACGATAAAATGATTAGCCAGATGGTGGAACTGGTAGTAGTCGCTGGTGGATAGCCTTTCTCCGCTGACATTTTCTACAGTGGCTTACGTAGTGTTTAACTTCCTTGAGTTGTCGCGGCCAGTAAAATCGGCGCTGGATTTTGTCGTAGGTGTAGACGACTCCTAGGTGCCCAGCGTAATGGAACTGCCACAGAATCTCCAGTCGCACGTGCTTAGGGATGACCAGAAACCACCTTCTACCCTATGGATCGTATTTTTTCTTGTTCATGGCGTTATTAATTATCTCAAAGTCTACTATGAATATTTCAAAGCTCGCACGATCTGATTCAGCTTTAGGTCCTTTCTCTGTTCTTCAAAAATGCTCATAAAAGATTTAAGACAATCGAGAACGCCAGTATTCCGTGCGTCGCCGTCGACCTGGCTTGATGCTTACGTTATTTTTGTATTATATCGTGACGTCATACTCCATTAGCCGTAGAGCCCCATGGCGATGTGTCCAGAAGGAACTTTGAGTCTGGTCAGCCAACAGAGAGAATGGTGGTCCGTTATACCTGTCAACGGCATACCAAAGAAATACGGCTGAAACACTGGTCCAAATAACAACAAGGCATTCTCTCTCTGTCGTCAAATAGTTCCTCTCTGCTATACTAAGTGGCTTGAGCTATAACTTTCTCCTTGCTGTCGAATATCTGTAGAGTTCAGCTTCTCGTCTGTGGCCACTGACGTCAGTATGCAGTTGAGTTTCAACACAGATTTTTTCAGACACTTGAGTTAGTTCGTAATCGGTGCAGGTTGTCGGCGTACGTTTCCGAGAAGACTATTATGTCTTCTAAATAGCAGAGGCAGAAGTCCACTTCATGTGGTGCCGCTAATTGTCCATTATACGTTCGATGGATGGCGGTGAATTCAACAATCCAAACGGCATTACTTTGAATTCGTAGAGTCCGTCCGGTGTAATGAAAGCAGTCTTCTCTCAGCAGCGGTAACATCTAACTGGAGGTCCAGCCTCCTCTTCTAGTGGTCGCAGTTCCTTCCTCGTAGAATCTGCTCCGCAATGACGAATATTACGCCTATAACATACTAATATTTTGTCATTATTAAAATGTCATCATTTGGATTATACATTCATACATAAGTTGTAAATGCCTTTACGGCTACCTAACTGTTGGATTCACACACTCATTCATTCGCACTAGTACCGCTGCTGTTGCTGCTGCTTCGCCTACCGTTTCTTCTGCCGGCCGACGCTCTCTCTTCTTTTTGGGGGGAGGTGGGGTTTGTAGGGTTTTGGTAAAAAGGATAGTTAATATTTGTAAATAATGTATGTAAATAAATATATTTTCTTAAATAATATATGTAAATATATATATATATATATATATTGTAATAAATAAACAATTACCTTATTAATTTGCCACACGTTGTGGTAGCCAAAATGTAATATACTAACGGGTGTCTAAATAAAAAGATTAATATTTATAAACAACAAACAATTTTATTTCAATTTTTGAACACTTATACAATTAAACAAATATAAAAAGGATCTCATTCTCTCAAAGGTCTTTACTGGGTTTGATAACGGCAGAACATTTAACCATAATCAAACAACACAAAATTTAGTTTTAAATTAAAAAGAAATATTTATTCGTCTAGACATAGACGAAATTAATTATCGACGAACTTATTCTACAAGATTGATTCTAAATTTAAAGAGTTTATTTTATCAACACAAAAGAAAAGAACGATATCTGACTTTATCTTTTAATTCGGTTTACATCTATGAATACCATGAAATTTTAACTTACGATTACTCAGGAAAATTTGTCTCGTTCTTTTTTATATACTGGCCGTTTTAAACACTGATTCTAACACACACTGTTGGTTTGACAAAAGTTTGTTCTTCGTTCCTGAAGGACATATCATTTGCTCGTTCTGAAGATTACTAGACGCTGGATGCAGTGTCCTGGTCTCCTACAATTGAAGACAGTGGTCTAATTTTGAGATTAGAATAGATTAGACTTCAGCATACAAAATGTTTATCGATGAATATTTGGCTATTTCTCTCGCAGACTGCAACTTATAACACATTCTCCTCCCTTAAACGATGTCTCTCTTAGTCATATTCTCCAGCTTCGGTGATCGCCGAATAACTCTCTCACGGACCCTCTCTTGAACAAATCCACTATCTTCGGTGGTCGCAGAATAACTCCTCTTCAAAAGCTTATCTCCTCCCTTATATCCTATCAGCCTCTTCCTTTATCCATTGTTCAAAAACTTCGTCGCAAATGCCAGTTGACAGATTCTTCCATTATCCCGAGATTTATATTATGCAGCTGCAGTTCCGTAGTCAGCAAATTGCAAACTACTTCGTCATGTCCAAAGCCGACAATCGAGACAGGACCCGTAATTACTTTGGGTAGGACTCATTTGTCTTCTCACCCCCACACGCACGTGCACGGTTCCAAATTCTCCAGACCACACACCCAGTATTCTCAAGACGAAAAAATACTCAGTCCTAAATAAACACGTCACAAAACCTGCCCCTCCAACAGTCCATACCATCAATCAGACACAATGCCTCACTTAACAAGCATTACATTGTGCCCCAGATTTAGTTTGAGAAAGGCCACACGCACGTGCACGGTTCCGAATTCTCAAGACCAGCGTTTCCAAGAACCTAAATAAATACGTTACAAAAATTGCCCCTACCACAGTCCAGACTATCCATCCGAAACAATGCCTCACTTAACAGGCAATACAATATATATATATATATATATATATATATTTATTGTAATATACAAAATAAAAGGGCTTTTAATTAAATGAAAAGATCAATGAAATCTACTAACAATATTTTTATTGTGGCAATAAGTCAAACAATTACAAATTTAAAATATTAAATTTCTCACGGTCTTCACTGGGTTTGATAATGGACACTTTAATTATGTTTAAAAATCTTATTAACAATCAAATCACAATTAAAAGAAAAGAAATTTACTCGACAATTAACTAGAACGAAATTTAAAATGAGAACGAAATTAAGAAGTAAAAACATTGACTCTGATTAACAATTTAAAAAGGAGAACGAAATCTGACATCTATCTTTCAATTACATAATTAATTGTTTTGTAAATTGTTACTCACGTCTTCCCAGCATTCCAGCATACCTTTCATTTTCGAAAACACTATTGCGGGGTTTTCATTCCTTCTAAAACTCACAGATTTTACACTCATTCTAGATCAAAATTTTTAGGATGTCAGAAACTTGTATGATCCTCCTTTTGTCATCTATCGGTTGGCTGCTCGCCTTAGGTGAATTCTGCTTGCCTTAGATAAACTCCGTGGCTTGCAGATTTACCAGTCTTTACTGCATTGGACTCAAACTGAAATTTTATTGTTTCTGGCCGGCTATGGACACAAAACTGCTTTTACTTAGCAGGTTTCGACGTTATGCTTTTGTGAATGTTTTACTTTGTCCAGAGAAATGTTCAGGCACCACCCAACTCTGTTGAATGCTAATTGCCAACCCTGTTGAATTCTCCTTTCAAAAATTGTTATACCTCGACGATGTCTTTCCGCGAACTGCCTCTCTCAATATTTCCCTGCGAACTGTATCTCACCATATCTTCCTGCGAACTGAGCTCTCGTCTAGCAATTTAGCGCGGAATACGCCGTTTTTCGGACATTCCGACAAAGGAACAGAGCCGGTTTTTCTATTGTTGTTCCAAAGCTCTTGCCGCTATAATGAGTTTCTCAAACAATTTAGAGTTTTATGTTGATTACAATATATATATGTAAATGATATTTGTAAATATATGAAATCTGAATATTTTATCACAATAACGTACAAGCTGTAAAAGGGCTCATAGGTTTACTTAATAAATTAATATTATCATGAGATAAGGCGTATTTTTTTTAGTGATACTTTACAGGAAGTTCGACAAAGGTCGGTTCCTGTTTACCTTTCTTTCTGGGTCGCAGCGACCTAGCGATGAGACCAGCTCATTGCCAGACTCGTGGGCCCTCTGGTAGAACCTCACCGAGTTTTCTATTATCCGCTCCCACAGGTTGTTCATCCCTGCCAGGACCCAGACTACGGCGTTGGAGATCCGTGGCGGGAGATATAGGCACTCCCTCTCCAGTCATCTCTCGATCAGCTTCATCTATTTCTATTTGTCACTTGCATGAGTGAAAGTCCATGATAGAAGAAAGCTTTTCTCCCTTTAGGAAATCCAGCGTATCGTCGATCCTCGGAAGCGGATAAAAATCTTTTTTCGTGACCTTGTTAAGTCTTCCGTTATCGACTGGTTCTATCCTTCTCCCTCACAAGGATAACGGGTGATGACTAAGGGCTCTATGATGGCTGGATAATTCCATCAAGAATTTTAACCTCCTCTTATTGAATGTGTCATTCTCAGACTCGGTAGCCACTTTGGCTAGCAGTGAAAATTTGATGTTTTGTATTCATGGTAGTTGATTCGCTCCTTGTTTCTGCGTCGAAGCATTTCGAAACTTTCTGGAATAATAAATTTTGTTCTTTGTTCCGTGGTTAGTTCCGGTGCCAGTACCTTATAAAAGTCGAATTTGGTGGCACTTATTTCTGCGGTCGGATGACTTTTCTTTCATGATAGATGTTCTCGTGTTTTTTGCTCGACTCTTGCTATGCACGTATGTTTTGTCCAGTCACATTCTTAAATGAGATGCTGGAATGAGACGCTGGAATTACGACATGTGATAATTTCGTCTTGGCTTCAACGATAATATCAATGTCATGATGTAATTTAGCGCATGCGACGGGAACTTTGGTAGCGATGGACGCAGGAATGGTCACGTCATCGAGCACAAATAACTGCTACGGCGCTTTAGCTTTTGTTTCTTCGGAGGCGGCATGTAATTCGTCTAGCAAAAATTCTGAACGTCCAAAGTCGATTCAGAGCTTTTTAAAAAGTCCCATCCGAGGATGGCATCGTGGCTACACTCTGGTAAGACGATTAATTCGAAGGGTTGAATTGGGTTATTAAACTTAAGTCGGATGGTGCATTTACTGGCTGCACATACTTGCCGTCTGCTAAAATAGTACCCCTTGTTGGAGCGTCTGTACAGCGACGGAGTTCTCGATTTTCGTGAGTGGGAGCGTCCTCTTCTTTCGGCGGGATGCGGTTATGATGATCGTTTTGTGAAGACTTCCTCTTATTATTCCTGATCATATTTCCGTCCGTCGTCGTATACATCAAGTCGTCTTCTGGCATTCATGCCGTCAAACAATTTTCTCCTCTCCTTGCAGTACCTTACGACGTGCCCAGGGCGGTGACGTAAGCAGGTTCTTCCCGGACAACAACTTTGGCATGCTGGGCTTACGGATATAAACAACGTTTCTCAATGAGAACGTCGATGTTGTAATTATATCCAGGACGTGCTCTAGTTCCTCTCAGACAGCTTCTTGTAAGGCCTCCGCCTGAGGTTCGACGGTAGATAAGCATAATTCTGATTGTATTTCTTCCCTCACTATTTGACTAATAAGGGATGATAAATCATTTCCCATTCTGGAACCTTACGAACTTTTTTCGGCCGATCTTTTTCTGCTGTAAATGTACTGACAGTGCTTGTTGAACTCTTCAGTTGAAGAAACGTCCTTTAACAAGACGGCGTGATGCAAATCCTCCAATATACCTTTCATTAAATGTGCCAATTTTTCTTCCTCCTCAATTTTCGGGTTGATTGTATGGCACAATCCTAGAACGGTTTGTATGTACGAATGGGCGCTCTCGCCACTTTTCTGACCACGGTTTTGTTAGCTATTCTGTGGCCTGAAGCACGTGTAGCTCGCTGTAGCCAAGCGCTTTCTTAATTTCATCATCAAAATGTCCCAATCTGTCTTCTACGTTCTCGAATTATTTGTCTTGCGGTTCCGTCCGGGTAGAAGTATGCGTTGTCATCTCATTTATTAATTAAACTTGGCTACTCGTTGATAACTCTTGAGCCATTTTCTCGGATTTTGTCCGGCACTCGTGTGAAGATGCTGGCGTTCCTGATGTACTGCTGGAAGAAGCGTATGTTTAGGTGAATTAGTAACCCATGATGATAGTAGTTTCTGGCGTTTAATTAACGTTAGAGAACTGCACAGAAGCACGCACGTGAAAAAACTACGTCTGCTTCGAGGTTCGACTATTTATAGTCGTGGAATATTCTAGTACATTCTAGTAACAGAAGATTCAATAAACAGAAACTTCAAGAACTACAAAGTATTCAATGTTTTTTTTATTATTTTGACACCTTTATGTATAAAATCTGTCCATCAGGACAATAAGTACTTGAGATGAACTATTGCGCTAGAACTGAGATACAAGTTAAATAAATAAAAATTGTTGGGGTGAGTGGGACTCGAATTGGAGTCCGCTAGTACTGAGACTCACGTCCAGTCTGTGAAATTGCGGTCCTTCCTCTAGGATTCTCTGTTGCACTTGCTCAAAATATGTCAGCACGTACCAAAATGAAATAATTTATTGTTACGAGGAACATAGTTTAATCGTCTTAATTTAAAAATAATATAACGAACCTAACGAGTAACAAAGTAAAGTAAAATAAAAATATTTTATGATATGATATAATCATCATTTAATTTCGTCTGTTTTCAGCTATTTCATTTAATTAGTATATTTTATACAGCCGTATTATATTCTTATTTCTATATAATTATAGATACATACATAGCCAATTAATAGACAAAAATAAGGGCTAAATTAAATACTACACAACGTTTCTGTATTCATTTTTGTATGTCAGATGATTAAAAAAAACTAGAGGTATAAGAACGACACACTGCTCAAACCAGATGACAAACTTTTCCATTTCGGGTGGGAATCGCTCCATACTCAATGTACTTTAAAGTGAAGTAACCTTGCAGAAGGCCAAACCTAATGAAAAATATATAAATTAATTATGTTAACTCTTTACATTTTTACAATTGTATAAAAATGCACACTACATTCTCGCAATAACTAATTTGGATAAGAAGTTCTCGGTTTGCACACTGGTTTAATAGATTAAAACGCGACGTTTCGACGTCTAAAGGCTCTGTCGTAATCTTCTAGGTGAAATGTCTTTTTTTTAGGGAAACAGGCTCTTACCGTATGCCCAAGGTCTGTGACCCCGGAACATACACCTCTCAAAACAGGCCGAGGTGCCTCGGCTTGTGGGAACCATAGTTCAAAAACGGAGAGGAAAAGGCATACCCAAAGGTAGCCCCTTCGTATCTCTCCTAAAAGGTTCTGCCTGCGAGAGAAAATCCCTCGCAGGTTACCTGCGAGAGAATCCTCTCGCAGGCTTTATCTTGTGGTTTGTTATTTTTTCGGAGGGGCAACAGGCTACATGAGGGTAATCCGCATTGGGCAACTCCCCTTTAATAGCATAGGAAGGGATTTGAAAGGGGGGATGCGGTATTTTTTTTAGGGCTACAGGTTCCATGAGGGTGATACACTTTGGGCAACGCCCCTTTAATAGCATAGGAAGGGATTTGAAAGGGGGGATGCGGAAGGGTAGAGGAAGGTATTTTTTTAGGGCAACAGGTTCCATGAGGGTGATCCACTTTGGGCAACTCCCCTTTAATAGCATAGGAAGGGATTTGAAAGGGGGGATGCGGAAGGGTGGAGGAAGGTAGCCAAGGGTTACTAGGGCCCCCGGGCTATAGTTTAAGGATCCTACCCGGCATTCGCCTAAAGAAATGCAGGGAAAACCCTAGAAAAGCCAGCATCAGGTAGGTCGGCCATTGGGTACTTGTCCCACGCCCTTCCGATAGCGGGAGTGGAGTTTGCTGTAGGGACGCAGCATTCCCTTCTCCGTGCCTCGACCCGTTTAGGAAGCAGCTGGCCGACTATTCCAATGGGAATAGCGGACAACTCTTACCGTATGCCGAAGATCTGCGACCCCGGAACATACACCTCTCAAAACAGGCTGAGGTGCATCGGCTTGTGGGAACCATAGATCAAAAACGGAGAGGAAAAGGCATACCCAAAGGTAGCCCCTTCGTATCTCTCCTAAAAGGTTCTGCCTGCGTGAGAAAATCCCTCGCAAGTTACCTGCGAGAGAATCCTCTCGCAGGTTTTATCTTGTTTTTTTTTGGACAACAGGCTACATGAGGGTCATCCACATTGGGCAGCTCCCCTTTAATAGCATAGGAAGGGATTTGAAAGGGGGGATGCGGAAGGGTAGAGGAAGGTAGCCAAGGGTTACTAGGGCCCCCAGGCTATTGTTTAAGGATCCTACCCGGCATTCGCCTAAAGAAATGCAGGAAAAACCTTAGAAAAACCTGCATCAGGTAGATCGGGCATTGGGTACTGTCCCACGCACTTCCGATAGCGGGAGAGAAATTTGCTGTGGGGACGCAGCATTCCCTTATCCGTGCCTCGACCAGTTTAGGACTCGCCGGATCATTCCGCTGCGAGAGCCAATCAGCGCTCAGTCAACAGGCCGCCTCAGAGCTGTTAGTCGTCGAAACGTCGCGTTTTAATCTATTAAACCCGTGTCAAACCGTGAACTTTTTATCCAGCAATTACACCGGGAACTTCTTCAATCTTTGATAATAACTAATTTGTTAGAAAGTATCTAGCACGTTTTAAAAACTAGAAAAAATATTATAGCCGAAAGTGAACAAAGCATAATTTAGAAAAGAAAAGACGTTATGTATATGTTAAAAATTAAATAAAAGGCGCTAAAGACACGGCTAGGTGCCAAATGTTAAAATGAAAAATATACGTCTAACAAGGTTTCCAGAAACGTTGTATACTATTTATGTACGTGCCACACCTACATAAAAGACACTTAAGCCAGCTTTCATTAAACACATATATTTCATACGACGCCTCCCTCGTCAACAACTACCACAACAACTCTATTACAAAGATATCTCACATTTCACGGTCCAAAGACAATAATAGTCCAAAGTCATTCGCTACAAAGACAATGGCAGTCCACTTCCTTCACTTGGCCAGACTGACCGGTCTTACGCTCCGCGAGACAAATCTTGCCGAGAGCAGCTGGAACGTCCGCGTCGTCAAGAAGTTGTCTAAATGAAACAAAGGAAAAGAAAGGTATTTCGAACTAAAATACTGCATTCTGAGTCTGCTGCGTCATGTTAGACCACGACTTCACATGATCATCTGCTAGGGCGTTAAACGCTTTCCCTAATCTGAAAATCTCTTCATCAGAGTTATCAGCATCACACGAATACTTGTCAAGCGCCACGTCTCTTTCTTCTAACAAATCTTTTGGTTTAGGTACATCTTTCATAAAAGAATGATTTTCCTTTTGATGACTTCTAATTGATGTTTCGTTAGTTTTCCTGCAACTTGTAATTCTTGAGTTGTTTTCAACTTGTAGCTTCAGTTCTGATAACTGCTGCTTTAAAGATTCATTTTTGCCACGTCTCTTTCTTCTAACAAATCTTTTGGTTGAGGTACATCTTTCATAAAAGAATGATTTTCCTTTTGATGACTTCTAATTGATGTTTCGTTAGTTTTCCTGCAACTTGTAATTCTTTAGTTGTTTTCAACTTGTAGCTTCAGTTCTGATAACTGCTGCTTTAAAGATTCATTTTTGCCACGTCTCTTTCTTCTAACAAATCTTTTGGTTTAGGTACATCTTTCATAAAAGAATGATTTTCCTTTTGATGACTTCGAATTAATGTTTCGTTAGTTTTCCTGCAACTTGTAATTCTTGAGTTGTTTTCAACGTGTAGCTTCAGTTCTGATAACTGCTGCTTTAAAGATTCATTTTTGTGTCCATTTTCTTCTAACTGATTGTTCAAGGATTCTCCTTGACCTTGTAATAGCTGTTTTTCCTGTACAAGAAAATCAATATTTTTTCCAAATGTTTCTAATCGAGTTCGTTCGGCCAGAATGTCATGGAAATGCAGATTGTCTTAAGTGACTTACGAGATTCTGCAACCTTACATTTTCTTACAAAGAATCCTTAAATAATTTCTCTAAATCTGAATTTTGTTGAACCTGTTGATAAGCTTCCTTAATTGTCCGACCTTTATAGAAAGCCTTTCCTTTTCTTTCTCTAACTCCAGAACCTTGTTGTTCAATTCACTCGATGCAGCATCATCTACCCACTAATAGTCAACAAAACGATATATTCTTCAGAAGAAGAAAAAACAGAAACATTGGCCACGCACCTAGAAAACGTTTTTACAACAAATGCAGACGAAGACGAACCTGTACTGGCTACCGAGATAGAAACCACCCTACCTGAATTTCAAAGGCAGGAAGCCATGGAAATAATCCCCGCGTCTACTCAAGAAATCCAGCTATATATACAGCGACTGCCTAAACGGAAGACCCATGGACCAGACCTGGTAACCAACGAAATAATGAAAAACTTATCAAAGAAAGCTGCAGCCTATTTAACCTCAATTTTTAACTTGGTTACTGGCATGGAGAACAGCAAACGTCTTACCAATCTACAAAACTAGCAAGAAAAAACATGAGCCTGATAGCTACAGACCTACTGTACACTTCAGCCAAGCTACCAGAGAAGGTGATCCTCACTAGGCTGCAAGAATACGTACACGAACATGAAGTTATACCGTATCATCAGTTTGGGTTCAGACAGTCACACTCGACTACTCACCGACTCATCAGACGAACAGAGACGATTGAAAACGGATTTGAAGAGATGAATTATATTGCAGCAGTCTTTATAGATCTGGAAAGAGCCTTCGACAAGGTTTGGCTGGAAGTACTCTTGTATAAAATGATTATATTAAATATTCCGGATTACATAATAAAAACCATAGAATCCTTCCTGACCGTAAGGACGTTCAGAGTAAGGATCAACGCATCACTATCTAGCATCAAAACAACAAAAGCAGGAATTCCCAAGGGGAGTCTATTGGTACCAACGTTGTTCAACCTCTACGTACACGATGTTACCACAGTGAACGACACCGCGATACTAGCACAAAGCGCCAAAATAGAAACTACAGTTCAACACCTTCAAAATGCAGTAAATGTAACGTGTGATTGGTATAAAAAATATAAAAATTAACACAACTAAATCCCAAGCATCTTGCATTTCAGTTTTATATTCTACACTTCTTGTTTGGTTTTTGATCTGACGTCGCGCCGCGTCATACTCATCTAGTTTATGAACACTTACGTATATTTTTTGGTAACTCATCGATAAAATGTTTACGCACGTCATTAGGAATTTTTCTTCTTAACAGGTTTACGACTATAAGTTCTTTCAAATCTTCATAATCCATAACCTCTAAATCTTTTAACCATTCTTCGAAAAAATTGTTTAATTCAAAAGCAAAATCTCACCATGAAGAAGTTGCATTTTATAGGAGAAGAAATTTTGTCTTAACTGCTCAGGACTTAATTTAAATGGCATTAGTAAAACCTTAATATGATCATAGTCATTGGCTAAATGATCAGGTTCACGGGCTAAATAATTTACAATTCCTAATGGAAACAAATTTAATAAATATGCAACCCAATTATTATCGGCATCTCAATTCTATTAATCTTCCTCTCAAATAATGTTCGATATATACTAATATCTCCACTCGAATCGTAACGTGTCACTTTTAAATTAGGTCAAAGAACGGATCTACAAATTGTTTACTTGCCACTTCTAACTCTAACACTTTTAGTTTGAAGTCACGTTCAGTTTTTTCACATTCTATTTTTAACGATTATTTCCCTTTTCTCCCTTTCATTTTTCTTTTTCTATTTTTTCAATTATTTCTCTTTCAAGACCAATCGAACTTCATAGATTTTTACAGGTTTCCTCATTGTAGTCTTCCGACTCGACAATGATTTTAATAATTTACCCTACTTTCGAATGTTCTGGCGAAGTTAAGTCTAATTCGTTTATTAGATCGATTAAATCGCACTTCTGTGCTCTGGCCAAGATCTACGTCTTCCACCGTATAACTTAAATCTCGGTCGAGCCCCCATATTTTGTAGGTTTCACACCTACAGAACAGACACTTAAGCCAGCTTTCAATAAACACACGTATTTCCAAAGACATATATAAATAACATAGACTGGACAAGTCGCCGCCATATTTGAAGAAAATTGAAATCTCAGCCGCCATGTTTTATATTGTCAAGTGGGCGTTCCCCATCGTCTGTCGCACAAATGACCTAAAACTAAATCTCTAAAGACAATATATTTTAAGGTTTAAGAAAATATAACACATTTAAGGCATAGAAAAATTTATTGACCTTTAAATAATATCAGTTTTGTATACAATTGCCTAATATTGCGTCCTCTTTCATCCATTGCTTTTTCTTTACACATATGACGAATTCTGCAATGAAAGTCATGTTTTAATAAAACCTTTATTAAAATTGAGTAGTGAGTTTCCTCACCAAATTCGGCCGTATTTATTAAATGGTCGAATTCACAAAATAAAATTTGTTTACGTCCCAACATCCGGAATACTTACACACACAATTTTAATAGTAAATTCTTCTTTCCTATTTGTGTTTCGTTATTTCTCAATACTTTTTCAGCAAGTGTAAATAATTTCACAACGTCTTTAGACGAGTTTATTAACTTGTATTTAAAGTCCTTTATTTTAATCAATCCCGTTTTTCTTTGAGAGCGATGAGCAAGGAGAACCTCTAAACAACCTAAACACTTTAGTTTTTTTTTACCACCATCCTTACAACACTTCCTGAAATATATTCTACCACTTTTTCTGAATATAATGTTAATCTTTCAAATTCAGGGATTTAATCATGATCAAAATTGTGATCTGTAAAAGATTTAAAATTATTTTTTTCAATTGGTACAACCAGTGTCTCCCAAATTCCTCCCGTACTATTGGCACTTTTGGATGGTTCTATCTACGTAATCAAAGATTTCCTACATGCTGCTCTGAACTGTATTTCCCCCACATCTTCGTATGCAAGAAAAGAAGAGTTCTAAATGGTCCTGGCTCATTCTCCTACTTAACATAAATGACGAGAACTGGGGAATCGTTCCACACATACTTCTCTGCCAGTTGCCTCAAACTGAGACGATCTAAAACGATCCCACACACACACCCATCTTCCTCCCTGACAAATATACTAAACTCCCGTCGTTCAGCTTTAAAGTCATAAAATACTGTACAGATATTTCTATTGTGTTGCATATTGTCATTGTATTACCTGTTAACACAGGAGTTTTTGTACCCTTGTTCACAACATTGCACGAATTCAACAAATCAAATACTTTATCTACCATTTTTATGAACTTTACCGTGGCCTCACAATTTACAAATTGAGACAAACCCATGTCTCTACAAAAAATCATGGTATCTGCTACAGAATTGCTTAGTGTCAACCTTCATTTTCTGTGTCTCATACTGAATGTGAAGCCTCGTCATTCTATTTGCAATATGTAATCGTTCCTAGTCCAGAGCGACACAACAGCACCTCCAAAGCTGACGAGTGCAGCCAAATGCAGGCAAAATAAGTGATAACATAAATACCACAGAACGTTTCAGGGATCCTTGTCCTTTCTTCAGGTTCTAAGAAGAGCCTAGAGCGACTAACTGCACTCGTCATTTGACAAAAAAAAAGCTTTGGTGGTGCTGTTGTGTCGCTCTGGACTAGGAACGATTACATGTTGCAAATAGAATGACGAGGCTTCACATTCAGTATGAGACACAGAAAATGAAGGTTGACACTAAGCAATTCTGTAGCAGATACCATGATTTTTTGTAGAGACATGGGTTTGTCTCAATTTGTAAATTGTGAGGCCACGGTAAAGTTCATAAAAATGGTAGATAAAGCATTTGATTTGTTGAATTCGTGCAATGTTATGAACAAGGGTACAAAAACTCGTGTGTTTAGAGGTAATAGAGTGACAATATGCAACACAATAGAAAGATCTGTACAGTATTTTATGAATTTAAAGCTGTACGATGGGAGTTTATTAATTTGTCAGGGAGGAAGTTGGGTGTGTATGGGATTGTTTTAGATCTTCTCAGTTCGATGCAACTGACAGAGAAGTATGTGTGGAACGATTCTCCAGTTCTCAAATTTATATTAAGTAGGAGAATGAGCCAGGACCATTTAGAACTCTTCTTTTCTTGCATACGAAGATGTGAGGGAAATCGAAATAATCCAAATGCATTACACAGATAGAACCATCCAAAAGTGCCAATAGTACGGGAGGAATTTTGGAGACATTGGTTGTACCAATTGAAAAAAATAATTTTAAATCTTGTACAGATCACAATTTTGATCATGATTACGTCCCTGAATATGAGAGATTAACATTATATTCAGAAAAAGTGGTAGAATATATTTCAGGAAGTGTTGTAAGGATGGTGGTAAAGTGTTTAGAGGTTCTCCTTGCTCCTCGCTCTCAAAGAAAAACTGGATTGATTACGATAAAGGACTTTAAAGACAAGTTAATCAACCCGTCTAAAGACGTTGTGAAATTATTTACACTTGCTGAAAAAGTATTGAGGAATAACGAAACACAAATATGAAAGAAGAATTTGCTATTAAAATTGTGTGTGGAGGTATTCTGGATGTTGGGACATAAACAAATTTCATTTTGTGAATTCGACTATTTAATAGTTTCGGCCGAATTTAGTGAGGAAACTCGCTACTCAATTTTAATAAAGGTTTTATTAAAACATTACTTCAATTGCAGAATTCGTTATGTGTAAAGAAAAAGCAATGGATGAAAGAGGACGCAACATAAGGCAATTGTATACAAAACTGATATTATTTAAAGGCCAATAAATTTTTCTATGCCTTAAATGTGTTATATTTAATTAAACCTTAAAATATAAATCCTTAGAGATTTAGTTTTAGGTCATTTGTGCGACAGAGTTCAAGGCAAGCAGACGATGGGGAACGCCCACCTGACAGTATAAAACATGGCGGCTGAGTTTTCAATTTGCTTCAAACATGGCGGCGACTTGTCCAGTCTATGTTGTTTATATATGTCTTTGTATACGACTCTATTATGTTTATATATATCTTTGCGTACTTCCTTCGACGCCTCGTCTACAACTACTATTACAAAGATATCTCACACTTCATCGTCCAAAGATAATAATAGTCCAAAGTCAGGCGCTACAATGGCAGTCCCAATCCTACATTTATATCACTTCTTTTGTCTGTATTTGGCTATTTTATCTTATTATTAGTATAAATTTAAAAAAATAAGTATAAATTACATGACTGTCCAAGCGAACCTAAATCGCAGGAACAGGAAAAACTAAGTGGTCTAATGTTGGTGAATTTTTCGGGTGGTGTCGATTTGACTTGACAATCCTAATCAAACTCCACATATTAATTTCATGAATGCAAGCCGAAGATTGTAGTGGCAAGTTTGACAAAATATTTTTTATAGGAAAGAGAAAACAAATTTAGTTCCCTTTCTTTTTATAAAATATAATTAATTAATTAATCATTGGCGGATATATTGTTGTGCCCAGGTTAAGCTCCTGTTGCTTTAATTGAGTTTCATTGCCTTTTCAGATTGTAGCTATGAGTCTCACAGTTCTCCAATATGGACATATTTCTTCCAATTTTGGACAATTAGTTGACGAGTCGGAGAATATTGGGAGTGATTCAAACTACGTTTATAGTAACACGTTACCGGAGTAACAACGTGATTAATTTTATCAACGGTCAACAGAGGTGGCTAACGCTGCATACTCCCGTAAATTTTGTTTTCTAGTTCATTATCATACCTGAAAAATAATTTATGATATTTAATCCTTCGTAGTTCGTAATTATCCGGTATTCCTACAGAAAATATAAATGCTAACCGTGCATTGTGAGACATTTTCATTAAATGTAAACTTTTGTTGCAATAACACGTGTTTTCAGTATAGTATTTAGGGAACTAATGAAAACACAAGACAACGGTAAAATAACCTTAGCCAAGTTGGTATTAAAAAGAAACGATGAATTTAATGGACTAAAAATATGCTTGACGCTGTCATAATTGAAAGGTGACATAATATCCGTTATAATTAATCAGATGGACGGGTTCTGTCATCGGATCCTTTAAATATATTTTGGTAGGTTTGTACATGTCTTTTAATTCTATTTACTAAGCACAAACCAACACATAAATTTGGTAATAAAACCAACTGATTGTTAGCCCCATATACCTTGACAGAACGAAATAAAAAAATCTCCGTTTCTAATAGAACTCATTATTTGTCGTGGAATGTTTGACCATCCGTCTCAAGTTAAGCAAGTACCAAATTTATGCCACTTGGCTTACGGCAACAGTACTTGGCATGAAATACTCAATTCATTCCTAAAATAATAGAATAGTTTCATTTTCCACAGATCCTCATGAGAAGTAAAACTTCAAAAAAGTGGAAAAAGAGGGATACGTTTTACATTGCTTTGGACCTATAAATAATAACATAATTTAAATTAGAAACAAATATAATAAGATAACTTAACGCATTTTCTGTAACAAATTATTTTAATTAAATGTTTACAGTATCAAATCAACATCATAATTATTTTTTTCACCCTAAACTATATGAAAACTTAAAAATTACACCATTATATTAATATTACAAGTTTATATATACAAACAATTATTTCGCACAAGTCTAATTTTTGTGAAGTAGAAGTGGCTGGGTAGAAGTTCACTTTGAATGTAATTGTAGTGTTTCTTAAATCTTTAATGTTATCGGGAAGGTTGTTAAAATTTGCTATTAATAAATTCTATTGATTTTTGTACAACTGTCTAAGACTCTCTAGTAAATTACTGTATTTTTTGTATTAAATGAAAGTTGGTACTAAATTTATCATAATTATTTATAAAAATTACAGAAACACACCAAGAGTAAATATATTTACTCGAAAGAGTAAGTAAACCTAATTTTTTGAATATCTCTCAGCATTAATACCTATAAATTTACCTCTCAAATTGTCTTAATTACACGCTGTTTGGGTAGAAACAACCGTGGAGTAACCCCAAAATATAATTCCATATCACAGTCATGAAGGAACGTATTCAACAATGTTGTGTCTAATTACCGCTAGATATTAAGGTGTTTAGTTTCCTCTATACTTAAAATGATTTGGTAAACTATAGAATGTTTGGTATATGTGTAAAGTGGGTCGTTGTGGTTTTGAATCAAGAAGGAAAGAGTACATATTGTTTTTTATTCAATCAAATTTTTATGTGTTTATTATCCTACTACCACTCGTCCCCTATCATCTCAATTCAAATTTTGCACATGGAACTGTATTCAATCAAACTCTAAGAAGGAAAGTAATACCTTCAACGATTTTTTGATTAATTTCAACTGGACACCGACAAGTGGTTTACAATTAAATATAGAATAATGAAATTAGCGAATTGTACATTTAGTAACGAAACAAGTTGTAAAATATTAACTACTTGTAGATAATAATATGCTAAAAAACGCAAAAGGGAAAAAACTTTAACCCAAATAACAAAGATATTTAAAAAAATGTGCTGCAATTAAACTAACTATTCGGCATTTGATTGTGGTACCATCATTTTCGTAACGCATGGATAGCAATGATATTACTTGAGTTATGCGCAACTCCCCTAGGTGACTCTGCCGTCTTCTGATTCCAAATCCCACATCTGATTTGACCATGAAGTATGGCTGCCTAAAGAAGAGAAGGGTTCGTAATTTTGTATACTGAATCTGCCCAAGTTTGTAATACAATAATTGTCACGGATTTGCCCTGCCCTAATAGGTCCAAACCAAATACATCACCTCTCGTGTTTAAAAGACGTTTCGGAGATAAAAAGCCAATTATTTAAAAATAATGAATAAACGGCCTTACGAAGGTTGCCCCTTATCCCTGAAGCTAGGGCTCGGCTCCCTATTGACTTTATTTAGCGTAACAATTTCACAACTGTCTCTTCTTCTGGACAACAGTAGTAAATTACATTACCTCAATAAATTATGAGCAACCACTTTTGCTTCGTCCTAACTGGGCAGTACAGAACCTTAAAACTACGAACTGGATGCATTGAAATCTAATCAAGTACTTGTAAATTTCGTCAAAACGCTAGGATAATTATTAATAAATGCAGCACTTATTTAAGTATGACGCCATTATTGAATACAGCAAATATTTATTATTATGCTGTTCCAAATACTAAATATTCTTAATGTCTATTCTTATGAATTTTACCTAGTGTATCTTTTGAGATAGACAATTCTCTCTGTTTCAGGATATAGTCCTTTAGAATGGCCGCATCATGTTCAAATTCAAATACATCTACTTCCAAGACTGAATGTACGAGTCCAAGTCCTACTGAAACAGTTTTAGAACTTATTGATTCTGTAGTTGTAAGTGAAGTACCAGGACCTTCAAGGGAAATAAGTGGTGGTGCAAGATCTCCAGTGATTGACTCGAATTTAATTGTAAGAGACAATAGTGTACCTTGCCCTTTAAATGAAATTGAAGAGGATGAAAAGGATAATAGTGAGCATGAAGAAGACTGTGAAGAGGATGGGTGGGAAGATTTCGAGGAGGGAGAAGTGGAAGCGGAGGCGAGTTGCGAGGAAGGCCAAGGAGAAGATCTTTTGGATGTAGCTAGTGTTAAAGAAAACGCTATTTTGTTACCACCTACTAGTAATGGAGCAAGTGCCATAAATGCTAGGGTAAGTATTTCAGCTGATCTTAAGTTTTGGAATTTATGCAATAAATCCAGAAACCACTGTCAGTTTTGTAGGAATGTTTATTTTATGTGTAAATTGTGTGATTTTAAAAACCCACTTAATTAATTGTAATCAATTATTTAAAAACAGTTAAACTTTTACTTTATTGAAGAAAATATTATGTAAGCTGTTAAGTTAGAGTCCAAGTAACAAACGTCCATTAATATACAGTTTAAAATTCCAATTATTTCTTAAGTACAACAACCATGCTGTGTGTGAAAATGAATCCTGATTTAGCCTTTGTCTTTTTCAAGTTTTTCTTTACCATAATTTCTCAATTCTATCCAAATGAAATTATGGCTAAGATTTACTTAACGGAACTTCTTTGACAAAATGTTACAAATCGTGCAATATTTCTGTGCTGGTTACTGGTACATGATATATAATTTTTTGTGTATAATATCGTATTAGACAAGAAGTGTAGGGAACGAGATCTTTGAGAAAACTATGGGCTATGATTTCAGATGACAATGCAGTGGTGTGGAAATATTAACTATCAAAGAGCTGTAAACTATATATCAAATGTAACTTATATTAATCAACAGAAAAAGAGCCTATCTGTTTTCTAAGCATTTAAATTTTTTTCTACATAATTGACTAAACTTTCTCCTTTCAGACTTGTACTTGAGTGAGTCAATAATAGAACTTTTTTTTTTGTTTTGCAATAGTTAATAGATGACAAGAAGCAAATGTAACCAATTGGTGTAAATTATTCTGAACTTTAAAACATACCACAATATCTTCCAAGATAACTAAATATTTTAATGAAATGCCAGTTGACATAAGACATTATATGCATGCCAGGAGCTCATTTTGTTTAGGAAAATCATTAATGATTTTCATGAGAGTTGTCACATTTAATGTATATATGGTAGATTCAATATAAACTCAGCCAGTGAAATAAATAAATCTTACCTTCATAGTCTCAGATTTAGTTGAATTTTACATATGTTAAAATTCAGGGCAAAGTTAAAACCCATTTCTTTTGTTTTGTTCAAAAAAATTCTGACAATTTCCATTTGTTTATAAAATCTGTTCCACTAAAAAGTGGAAAAAATGAAACAAAAAGCAACAAAATCTCTTGAACTGTTTAAGAGATATAGCTATTTTAATATTTTGCCGAAATTAACACTTCTGAAAAGCCGCACAAAGTGCCATCTTTGGCAGCCTGTATCTTGGGCTACAGATTTTTTTTTTGCTTTGCCCTGAATTTTAACATATGTTAAATGAAAAAATTACGTCTGATTGAAAATTAATAGTAAGAAAGATAGTGATATACTGACAAAATAAGTGATAATATAAATACCACACATTTCTGGGATCATTATTCCTTTCTTCAGGCTAAGAAGAACCTAGAGTGACGCAACTGCAATTGCCAGTTGACAAAACTGGCTTTTTATTTTGTCAACTTACGAGTGCAGTTGTGTCACTGTAGGCTCTTCTTAGCACGTGAAGAAAGGAACCCAGAAACGGATGGTATTTATATTATCACTTATTTTGTCTGTATTTCGCTATCTTTCTTATTTTTAACGTATGTCAAATTCAACATCTAAGACTATGCAGATAACACCCCCCTCTCTCCACCTAAATGGATGTGGTTGATGTATACATACACACACACACCTACAGATAAACACAAGTGAGGATGTGACCTCAGAATACTTCAAATAGGTATTGCTAGGAAGGAGAAAAATGGTGGCTTACATGAAATTCAAGCTCGACATCGCCATTAAGAACATAAAAAGTAATACAAATTTTTGTAGGTATAGAGACATAGCTATTTCAATGTGTTGGTTACTTGATGTTCAGTCCTATTGTAATAAGGGAGGATGCTTAGGCCCTTGAAAATGTGGAATGTATTACTTCCCAACCTGGTGATGCCAACTGATGATTTAAGATAATGCAGCTGCACTCTATTTCTCTTTTCTATACAAATAAGTTAATTAATCTGATAATGTCACATAATCTTTATATGCTATATTTATAATAATTTGTATGGAAAGGAAAGAGACATTGTTTTAGCTGAAATTGAAGCTTGGCATTACCACTCCGGGCAGAAGGAAGTTCTTCAAATTTGAAGCATTAAAGTGGCTGTCTTACCTGAAATCAGCAGTTGGTCCAGTCAGGCTGTGCAGATAATGGCAATCTCTGCAATGCCCTCATCCACCCTTGTTGGCCCACCTTAAAACTCCCTTACCTAAGCCAGGTTACAAATCTTTCAGTAGGACCAGATACCCCACTACAATCCTCCACAAATAGTCATATATAAAGTCAAAAAAAAAATTCCTGTGTCTCCCACATAAACTACCAGGTTAATTGCAAGATCTGCCCTGCACTCTATATTGGAGACATTATTTCTCTCTTATCTGTGTATACAAATTGTATCTAGTCCGCAGCCGGCAGGTGCACATAATGTTGTAACACTCATTCTTGAAGAAGGATGCTGTAAGCCTCCAAAAATATGAAGAACATCCTTCGGTCAAAAAAAAAAATGCAATCATTAGTATGGAAAGGAAAGGGAGATATTTTGTGGCTTTCCTGAAATTAAAGCATAGTGAAGCCACACGGGACTGAAGGATGTTCTTCAAATTTTTGGATATATATATATGTGTCCAGCCGGAATGCAGTTCAAATCTTCTTTCCTGGTGAAGGGCCTCAGGCCCTCAAAAATTTGATCTTTCATCTATGCCAGACTGGACCAACTATTAATTTCAGGTAAGCCTGCACCACTGTCTCTCTTTCCTATCCAAATGCGTTATTTAATTTGACCTTATTATATTATATTAGTAAGTAAAAAATAATTGCAATATTGGCTTTGAAAAGATACGGAGATAGCTTGTGGCTTATCTGAAATTGAAGTACGGTGTAGCCATAGGGGACCGAAGGTTGTTCTTCAAATTCTTGGAGGCTCTCAGCCTCCTTCAGAAAGGAGTGTTACACCATTCCTTCTGTTCCCTATGGCTACACCGTACTTCACTTTCAGGTAAGCCACAAGCTATCTCTCTTTTCTTTCCATACCAATATTTTTCTATGTGCGTAATTCTTCGCCCGAGCATATGAATTCAAATAAAGCGCAATCCTTCTATTCCTCCTATTTATTTCTATCCTTCCTCACTATCCAAGTTTGAATGTGAATTAGTTCCTTAATGGATTCTCCTAATATTGTATTTATTCCTTAATGGAAGCTCCTAATACTTCATTCCCTCTACTCTATCCATTCCTCCACTAAAACTATTAATTGTCCACAATAAGACTGTCTATATTTGCCTGGTCAGGAACTTGACCCGGTGGCCGAGATGGTTAAGGCGTCTGTGTACTAAGCAGAATACGTGGGTTCAAGTCCCACCTGGGTCAAATATTTTCAGTCTTTCCTTCTTCTTCCATCCTTCTCTCTGCTTTGAACATATGCTTTTCTATGTGCGTAATTCTTCGCCCGAGCATATGAATTGAAATAAAGCGCAATCCTTCTATTCCTCCTATTTATTTCTATCCTTCCTCACTATCCAAGTTTGAATGTGAATTAGTTCCTTAATGGATTCTCCTAATATTGTATATATATATGACTATCATATTGATCAAATAAATTGTATATGGTCATATTTATTGCAGCATAAAAGAAAGCTAGAAGTACAAAATGGGTTTCCTTGTAAGAAACTCTTCCCAGAGGACAAGACTGCATTAATGAGGTATGTATATTCTTGTAAGAGAGTTCTTTGTGTGTGAGTAAAATAATGCTAAAAACAATTATTTTTGCAGCTTGAAGAAAAAACTTCCTGATGGAGGAGTAACACTAGAAAAAGTTAAGATACAGAGAAGTGTGATACCATCAAAAGATAATCCTCCACCTGAGATGACTGATTGGCTTTATCAATTTCAGGTATGTGTATGTGTGTGTGTGTATATATATATAGCAAAATAGGAATTAATATAATTACTTAATGGTATGTGCAAGAAATTTGAATTCATAGTACTGTTTAAAGATTACTGTAAAAACTGCCAATTACAAAATTTATTCAATACAAAATACCATATAAGAACAACCTTAACCCAACACTTTCAAAGATTTTGAGGTTTCATTAGGTAAAAATGAAGTTTGTTGGCTTACATTTAACTACTGGCTTCAGTTTCTAATGTTTTATTATTATCATGCAGATTGTGAATCTGCTATTTTAATATCTTGGATAGGTTTTATTTACTTTTCAAAGTAAAATTACATAACATTTCATAATATTGTAATACAATCATTCTATTACTTAATTTTTCTAGGATAAATTCAATGTTGATTTTATTTCACGTCTGTTTTTGAATTAGTAAACCAATTATTGACCTTATACGAACACTTTATATTTCATTAACAAGTTAAAATAGCATAACGACGTTTCGATACATGTTCTTATCTTCTTCAGGTATTTTCCGAATTATTATAACAAACTAGCACTAATAAAAATTAACATGCTATTAAGTTCACATAGTTTTAAAAAAGGTTCTGAGGCACACGATTAACTTAACACCAATGAGATTTTAGCATTGAGTAATGTATTGTTTATTAGAGGGAGTTGAGGTTAAATGTATCTTGCCTTTTGGTAGTATGAAATACTAAGACTCCTCTCATAATGCACCAAGATCATTGTTTATTTGCCTCTTAGAAGATGTATCTGGGTTGAAATTGTTTTCCTATAGCTTTCCTTCTGAACTTGTGTAAATGGTGGGTTGACAAATGTGCTAATGTTAGAGGACAATTGTACAATTATAACACTTTCTTTATTTGAAGCAGAGCACAGAATATGGACTATCATGAATATATGTACTTTATTTCTTCCCATTAGTTACCACCTTGGTACTTTGAATTGTTCTGATTTTATTATGTTTGAGGTCTAATGTAATAATGTGCAGCCTTAAGCACATTTTTATGGAACAGAAGTATTTTATGCTAAAAATATTCAAGGTTCTTGTTATACATGTCAAAAATGACTGGAATTGATTGTTTTATAAATATTTAGAAGAGGTAGTATTCAGAGGTGAATAGCATTGTAGCTAGCTTAAATTTTCAGCATATGACTCCTTAAAGTCTTACCACATCATTATAACAATTAAGTTACTGTTTAATCGTCTACCTTTTGTTCAAGGTTTCTAAGATACCTACTGGAACTGTTCCAACCTTTCTCCATTTTTTTGTGTGAACAATTATTTATAATATTTGTCTTCAGATGTATTTTCATTTATCTGTATGTTGTGTTAATCTTTGAGAGGAGTTGCTAATGAAACATAGGAGGACATGTAATTTATTTCTAAAATTTTCTGTTTAAAGGAAATGGGAATTTTGTGGTATTATTGTCTTAATTTTCATCTCACCAGCTTTTCTCCATTCGAAAGAAATTTATTTGATTTTCTTCTTAACTATGTTCTATACTATTTGTAGAAAAATTGATGACATTGCTTAATATATAATTGTTTTGAATCCATCTGCTCTTACTTTCAGATGCTTAAAACTTTGATTAAAGTCAATGTAAAATTTTTAAATATATATATTTTCCGTACAGAGATGGTCCAATGCTGAAAGATTGCTAGCAATTGATCAATTAATTGAAAAATGTGAACCAACTCAGGTCAGACATATGATGCAAGTTATAGAGCCACAATTCCAGAGAGACTTCATTTCTTTACTTCCAAAAGAGGTGGGTATATTGTGAGATGTTTGGTATAAAATTTTTATTTTTAAATCCCGCATAATATTGTTTATGATTTAGCCAAAGAATAATTTATTTTTAAAAATAAAGTAATAAATTAATAAAACATCTCTTCAGTGTAAAAGTAGTTGTTCAAATTTACAAGCAACACAAATTTTACCCCTCTCATTCTAATGTGTTGAGCCAAAAGAAAGTTAAAATCTATAATAGAGGTATGCTGCTGAATTGTCTGCAATGGTAATTTGCTATCCTTAAATTGTTTTAAGTTTTTGATAGTGCTAAATTAAGTTACGGTAATAAAAAGTAATTTGGAAGATCCTATCAAAAATGTGTTTAAGTAAGATGCATCTGCTTTAAGAAAATAAATGTTAATAGTCGCAAATTAAAATTAGAATATAACCTCGGTATCCAAGGGCAGAACAGGTTTCAAAACTGATCTCGAGACCATATATGGAAAGAGAGATAGTTGGTGGCGTACCTGAAATTGTGGCTAGATGATGCCACTTGGGACAGAATGAGTTCTTCAAATTTTAGGAGACCCTCAGCCCCCTTCTTCAGAAATGAGTGTTACATTTCTATTTAAATGAGTTACTTAATTTGTCTTTGTCACATATCCTTATTGATTTATATATATATATATATATATATTGTAATGATTACAAAATAGGATAAATAAATGAATTGATTGCCCCACATTGGTGAATCCAAAATGTAATGATTATCCAGGATCTAATTAATTTAACAAATTATTTAAACAAAATTATTTCCATGAATTTAATTCAATAGTTCGTTTATGGAACAATTATATTTATTTTTATTTAAAGTGAAAGATTGTAAAATAATTACGACATTCTTTGAACTTTACAATAAAATTTACTTTTATTCAGTAGCAATTTACAACATTTTATACGAGATTAATTACATTTAAAGTTCTTCAATGTTTATAGATTTTACAACTCTTTTCTCAGGGTCATTTATCTGGGCCTTCTAAGTAAAGAAACAAGCTTTATATTTACATTAACAATTAAATTCCTTTACAAACTAAGAAGTTAAACAATCAAACAAAAACGAGAAAGCAAAATCTGACTACTTTACCTTTAATTATCGTTTACAAAACTTAATTAAATTTGTTTGTACTTACAACACATTGGCTGGTACCAGGCTTAACTCTCTTGGGCTTGGGCTAGGGCTCACCTCACAATTTACACTAAAAGGCCATGAAATCACTGAATTTACACTTGATTAAACAAAAACACGGTCGTAACTTTTGAGTCTCTCCTCTGGGAACTGGAAACCACTGCTCCTTGTGGATTATTAGTTGGACAAATTGTCTCTCTGTGGAATTGATGACGGTCACAGTACTTATAGAAATTTATTAGGTTACTCCTTGCAGTTTTACGATGGATTTCACTGTCCAAAACTTTATACTCAAATTCTAAAACTTTTAACCTTTTCGGCCAGATCTATATGACTGCCATGCTGTTCGTTGTATGGCTCTCAATTTCTGACTTCCACACCAGACCGACTGTTTCAGATAAGTGCTCACGGCCGAACAAAGCTCGCTTATCCATTGTTGCCTTAGAAAATTGGTACCGCTAATAATCCACCATAACTATCCAATTATTAAAATTTAATATCCTCTAATTAGTATTACAATATATACAATATTAGGAGAATCCATTAAGGAATTGGAACTAATTTGGTGACAAAGTCACATTCGAACTTCGATAGTGAGGAAGGATAGAAATAACTAGCAGGATAATGTTTTATGTGAATTCAGATGCTCATGCATAGAATCAAGCATATAGAAAAGCATATGTTCAAAGCAGGGAGAAGGATGGAAGATATATATAGATATATATTGTAATACTAATTAATGAGGCCATTAATTGTTTAAATTATAATGAATTGTTTAGTGGCACCGATCTCAAAGAACAACAATGACGGCAGGCTCTTTGTCGGCGAGCTTTGTTGTGAATTGCGCGCATTGTACGGGAGTCAGTTGATTGCAATCTGGTGAATCTTGTGGTCGAGAGTGGGAGCGAAATTTTAAGAGTACGAACAGCGTGGTCCAAATTTAGTAATTTCAATGGAGAGACAAGTTATATAAAAATCTGAAAAGCTGAAACAAAAGGTTTAGCACCCTGTTCAAATATATACGTGCTCTGAAATAACATTTTCCGCAAAAGGCATAGAAATTTAATTTGTCCAATGGTTGACCAGAGTTGTGAATTGTGTCCCAAGCTTCGAAATAATTATGTCTGGTACCAGAAGGACAGTTGTAAGTACAAACCAAAATAATTCATTTCTGTAAACGATAATTAAGGGTATAGTCAGATTTAGTTTCTTTTCATTTCGTATTTGGTTAGTTTCAATTTGTTTGAATTGTTAATTTTTTAATTTATAATCTTGATTGTTTCTTACTTATCAAACCCAGTAAAGACCCCGAGAAGAAGAGTTATTAGATTTAATTGTTTGTAAAATATAAAAGTTTGTATTTTTCCTAGATTGCCACAAATTATAAAATAAAAAATTTGTTTATAAATTTTGATTGAATTTGGTGTGCCAAAGTAGGACTAATAAATTGTACCCTTAATATATAAATTTGTTTTCAATAATTAATTTTTTTTTTAACTAAGCTCTTTAGTTATTAACACATTTTGGCTTCCACAACGTGGGGCAATTTAATTAATAATCCTAGTTAATCATTACCTTTTGGCTTCCACACTGGGTGGCAATTTAATTACAATTTTTAATTATTGCAATATATATATATATATATATATATATATATATATATATATATATATAATTATCTGCTTCTTCATAAAATAGTTTTCCAATAAATTACATACATATGAACTGAATTTAATATTGAAATTATAACAATAAATTTTTCTTACTTTCTAGCTTGCATTGTATGTTCTCTCATTTCTCGAGCCTCGTGACTTGTTAAGGGCTGCACAAACATGTCGAAGTTGGCGTTTTTTAGCTGAAGACAACCTTTTGTGGAGAGAGAAGTGTAGAGAAGCTGGAATAGATGAAGTAAGAGAGACATTCAACAGGCGGAGACATCGTATTCCGCCTGTTGCTTCACCTTGGAAGGTCTGTATCATGTGTTAAGAGCCTTTTTAGATACATCTTGTATGAAGCTATTAAATTGTAAGATGAAATTATAATGATTATTATAATGTTACACCCAAGTTGGAGTCATTTTTTTGGCATATTTTAATAGTTTTCTTCATATATTTTAAATTTTAATAACATTGAAATTTTATATTACCATACACAATGCCCAAAAATACAATAACACATAAGGGTAGGAAAGAGAGACAGTGAAGCCAACTTACCTGAAATTAACAGTTGGTTCAGTCGGGCTGACGAGTGAAGATATTACATTATTATAACATAAAGACTGATGTGTTATTATCCAATATGTAATAGACACAACCAGTAAATTCAGTTTCACTTGTCTTTTATTAAAATTTTCACAACAGGAGCTTTTACTTGATGTCATATTCCTCTTATAAACACAAAAAGGAGACAGTCAGCTTAGCGTAAAACCAATAACCACAGGATTTAACAAAAATCAAAAAACATACCTGACGTATAAAATTAAAAACTAGTATAAAATCATATTGGAATATATTACAAATTTTAGAGTTTTCACTAAACAGTTAGTCCAGAACTGTAAAAGTGTGAAGATTCTTAAATTTATATCTTCAATCCTCAGCCTGACTGACCAACTGTCGATTTCAGGTAAGTTGACTTCATTGTCTCTCTTTCGCGTTCAATTTGACCTATTCACATTTTCCTGAAGTGCTTTAAATACAATATATATATATATATATAAATATAGGTTGTGGCTTACCTGAAAGTGAAGTGCGGTGTCGCCATGAGGAACTGAAGGTTGTTCTTCAAATTTTCGGAGGCTCTCAGCCTCCTTCTTCAGGAAGGAGTGTTACACCATTCCATGCACTGGCCGGCTGCGGACTGCAGAGTTTTGACTGCCGCACGGCCAGTAGCTCCATTTTCCGCCTAGACTGGACTGCATGCAATCCAACCCTGATTTCAAAACCATCCTCCCCACTATACTCCCCACCTGCCCAAGGGTTGCCTTCAGACACCCACCAAACCTCCGAAATTTACTTGTACACCCATGCAAAACCCACACCCACTCACCCCTGCTGGGTTGCAAACCTTGTGGTAGGAGCAGATGCCATGTCTGCCCTATCTTACAGCCCACCACAACCTTTCATAATCACAACAAAACATTCAAAATCAAAGAAAATATCACCTGCCTCTCCTCCCACACCATCTACCAAATTAACTGCAGACTCTGCCCTGCCTTCTATATAGGCCAAACCAAAAGACCCCTCCCTGAACGTATAGCCAAACACTGCAGCACTGGAAAACTATCTAAAATCCAATTCCCAGCACTGTCAATCTTTCCAAAATTCAATTCCCAGTAACTGCTCACACCCAAAGTCAGAATATAAACCATTTTGATCAATGCTTCACACTCACCATCCTTAAAGCTCTACCCCCCGATTCATTAAAGGCAGAACTCCATCTGTGGGAACTCTCTTTCCAACATGTCTTACAGTCCAGGCAAAGTCCTGGACTCAACATCCTTTAAATAGTGCCCTTAGTGAGTGTGAAGCATTGGTCAAATTGTTTATATTGTAACTTTGGGCCTGAGCAGCTACTGGGAATTGAATTTTGGAAAGTTTGCCAGTACTGCAGTGGTTAGCTATTCGTTCAGTGAGGGGCCTTTTAGTTTGGCCTATATAGAATGCAGGGCAGAATCTGCAGTTAATTTGGTAGATGGTGTGGGAGGATAGGCAGGTGACATTTTCTTTGATTTTGAATGTTTTGTTTGATTATGAAAGGTTGTGGTGGGCTGTAAGATAGGGCAGACATGGCATCTGCTCCTACCACAAGGTTTGCAACCTGGCAGGGGTGGGCGGGCGGTGGTGTGGGTTTTGCACGGGTGGACAAGTAAATTTCGGAGTTTGGGTGGGCGTCTGAAGCCAACCCTTGGCCAGGTGGGAGGATGGTTTTCAATTCAGGGTTGGATTGCAGTCCGGTGTACGCTAGGCGGACAGTCCAGGGAAGTAGGTTGTTGTGAGGGGTGGACTACTTTCTTTGTTTTGGTCCAGAGTGGGTGTTTGGTGGTTTGATAGGGTACGGGTTATCTGTTTTTGGAGGAGGTCACTGGGATAGATTCTATTGATGAAGGCTTTAAGGATCGGGTTGGTGTAAGAGGCCTGGCTATTCCAGGTAGAGCAAATACGTGCTTCCCTGAGGTCTAGACTGTATAGGAGGGAGCATTTCGTGTGGTGTGGGTGGCAACTAGTGACATGCAAATATTGGAGTGTGCTTGTAGGTTTTATGTGGTCAGGTGTGTTTATCGTGCCCGAGCTCAGGTGTACGTCAACGTCTAGGAAAGTGACTTTGGTTGTGGGGTGGTTCCAGGTGAATTTAACGGGGTGTTTGGAGTTCAGGGTGTGGAGAAATTCTGATAGGGAGTCTGGTCCGTGGGTCCATAGCATGAAGGAAGATGTTATCTATGAACCTGAACCAGGCCAGGGGTTTTAATGGGGAGGAATTTAGGTGGGCATGTTCCAGGCATCCCATGAAATGGTTGGAATATGAGGGGGCCATTCGGGTGCCCATAGCTGTGCCACTTATTTGATGGTAGATGTTGTCCTGGAAGGAGAAGTAATTTCTGGTGAGGACAAACAGTGTAAGGGAAACCAGAAAATTGGTGGTGGGGAAAGAATTTTGTGGTCTGTGGGACAAGAAGTGTTCAAGTGCTGCTAGTCCATTGGCATAGGGAATATTGGTGTAGAGTGAGACAACATCTATAATGACCAAAAGGGTATCAGATGGAAGAGGTTTTGGTAGTTCATGGAGACGGCGTAGGAAGTGGTTGGTGTCTTGGATGAACGAGGGTAGTTTTTCTACTATTGGTTGGAGGGACTCATCCACGAATGCAGAAATCCTCTCAGTAGGGGAATTGTAGGCGGCAACTATTGGGTGGCTCGGTATACCAGGTTTGTGGATTTTGGGGAGCAAGTAGAAGGTGGGTGTTCTGTTTTTTTTGGGGGTGAGGAGTTCAATGAAGGCTGGTGACAATTTTTGGAGTTTTCCATGTGAACGGACAAATTGGTCTATTTCTGAATTGATGGCTGGGTTGGGGTCAGTGGGTACAGGTTTGTTTGTTGTCATCTCCCAGCAGGCAAAGTACCTCAGCCGTGTACTTCTCCAAGTCCATGACGACAACTGTGGAGCCCTTGTTATCTGGGAGAATGACAATTTCTTTGTCATTTTTAAGGTTTTGGAGGGCTAAATGCTGGTTACGGGTCAGGTTGGGTTGATTGGGGAGCGAATTAAGGAAGGATGGTGAGGTAACGTGGGAGACTAGGGTGTGGGTGAAGGATTGAAGTATGTGATTGTGTGTGAGTTTTGGAGGTGACAGTTTGGATGCTGCTTTGAATTTGGATAAGCAGGGAGCTGTGGAATTATGGGGATCTATGGTGATCGGGGGTTTCTTGGTGAAATGTAGTTTCCACTGGACTGTTTGGCAGAATTTAAGGGTGTCTCGGGCAAGTATGAAGGGGCCTAGGGTGGGGGTGGGGGAGAAATAGAGACCCTTTTCAAGGACAGAAATTTCATCTTTGGTTACAATTTTTGATGATAGGTCGAGGATGTTGCTGTTAGGTAGTTTGGGGGTCTGTGGATGGATTGAGGCGCTAAAGTCGTGGGTTTTGGTAGGTGGAAAAGGTCTGCCAAGCAGGGTTTAGATTAACTGAGAGGGATGACTATGCTTTTGGAAGCCAGGAATGGGTTGGGATTTGTATGCCGATGCCCATGGCCCGTTTAATAAACTTCGTAAACTTCCGTAAATTGCCTTGGGCGGAGACGCGGCGGAAATTGGTGCGTGAATGAGGATGGTCGCGGTTATTGTGGACAATTAGTAGTGAGACTATCTATATTTGCCTGGTCAGGAACTTGACCTGGTGGCCGAGATGGTTAAGGCGTCTGTGTACTGAGCAGAATACGTGGGTTAAAGTCCCGCCTGAGTCAAATATTTTCAGTCTTTCCTTCTCATTCCAACCCTCTCTCTGCTTTGAACATATGCTTTTCTATGTGCGTAATTCTTCTCCTGAGCGTATGAATTCACATAAAGCGCAATCCTCCTATTTATTTCTATCCTTCCTCACTATCCATGTTTGTATATCTGTGCGTGCGCGCGCGTGTGTGTACATGCGTGCGTGCTCGCGCGTGTGTGCGCGCGTGCGTGTATATATGTATATATCCTATCTACTGTCTTATGTTGGTTTTATTGGCAAGTTACCAAATGCTCCTCCAGGATAAATTCTATTGATATTAATTTGGAAAATTATGAAAGTATTTTCTTATTTACAATGTTGCGGTTGATGAAAACCATTAGTGTGAATATATAAATGCAATTTAATACTTTGTACTAATAATTGGCATATATTTCTCTTTCTTGTATACTGTTATTAATTTATTTAATAATTGTTATCTTATGTTCTTATTTGTATTAAATATAAATCACATTTTTGTTTTTCTTGATTTCTGATTATTTTGGACTTTATGAACCTAGTTTGAAACTGATTTTTTTAATTATTAACTTTAAATAACCTACTTTCATTGAAAATTGCATAATTTTTTTAGATAAATATTAATAAAACGAGTAACAAAATGAGCATGTATTAACTTATTTCCACCCAATTCACATTGCTCATATTTCTCCCATTTGTATGAAAAATTATATGATAATATTAATTTGTTATATTTAGTTTTCCTGTTCTTAAAGATATATTTTGTGGTATCATTAATGAATTTCAGGCAGCTTTTATGCGACAACATACTATTGAAATGAATTGGAGGATAAAACCTATACGGCCACCTAAAGTTTTAAAGGGACATGATGATCATGTAATAACTTGTCTGCAGTTCTCAGGAAATAGAATTGTTAGTGGTTCAGATGATAATACACTCAAAGTATGGTCTGCCACTACTGGAAAGGTACCATTGATTTTACATATTTCAGATATTATTTTTACTGTATTAGCATAATATTTTCTGTTCATTACTGAGTGGATTTATAATTCATCGAAACCAATAAAAGAAATTACAATAATTAAAATCTTCTGACTTTTGTATTTATTTAAAAAAGTCAACAAATGTTTAAATATTTTTGTCTAAATTTTAGCTTTATAATACTCAGATAATAAATTACTCCTGATAAAGTTCTAAATTAAAGATGAAATTCTGTGAAACCATATCAATTGCTTTCTCAATTATTATTTTTCTCTGACTTATGGCCAGCTTATTTATAATGTATTTAATTATTTATAGAAAATTTATTAATTATCTTTAGATTGTTTGTATTGTAACCACATATAGTTTGCAATTGTACAGTTTTTGGATGTATTATGTCACACCAATTTTTCTGAATAATCTAATCTATTCATAATTATTCTTCATTCACACCATACTTAGAAGGCAGGCACCAATATACACAAATCCAGTTTCAAGTTAATAATACAAAAAAATAAAATAAAATCACTGCCAGGATTAATCTCACAGAACGTTCCACAAAGTTCAGTTTTGTGGCCTTTATTATTTATCATATACATAAATAAAATGCCAAATGCTGACGATACATCAATTTTGAATTGGCATAATGATATGCAAATAGTACTAAATATAACTCAATCTAATACTAATAACATTACTTATTACCTCAAACTGAATAACCTACAAGTCAATGCAGTTAAGACAAATATTCTATAATCTTATAAATAAAAAAGAGTGTATGTATGTTTGTTTGTTTGTATGTTTGTTTGTTTGTTTGTATGTTTGTATATTTGTATGTTTGTTATACAAATCTACACCGGTAGAGCAAATTTCACCAAATTTCGTACACGTGTTCTTTACAACCAGGAAACAAACACTGTCGGGGTGAGACGCGCCTACCACCCCCAGAAGCGGGGGTGGACGGGGGTGGAAATATTTGAACATGCTAAACCAGTCGATATTTCAGTCGGATAAATATTTTTAGGGGTCAAAGATATTTATAGTCTTTCCACTGATGATATCTGAATATAATTTTCAACTGCTACACCCTGGGGAAAGAGCACCCCTAGCGTTTGGGGTGGAGAATACAAATCTACACCGCTGGAGCAAATTTCACCAAATTTCGTACACGGGTTCATTGCTACCAGGAAAACAACACTGTCGGGGTGAGACGCGTCTACCAACCCCAGAAGCGGGGGTGGACGGGGGTTGAAATACTTAAACATGCTAAAACAGCAGGTATTACATTTGGATAAATATTTTCGGGGTCAGAGATATTGATTGTGTTTCTACCGATGTTATCTGAATATAATATTCATCTCCTACGCCCTGGGAAAAGGGCACCCTTAGGGTTTGGGGTGGAGAATACAAATCTACACCGCTGGAGCAAATTTCACCAAATTTCGTAAACGGGTTCTTTGCGACCAGGAAACAAACACTGTCGGGGTGAGACGCGTCTACCAACCCCAGACGCGGGGGTAGACGGGGGTTGAATTACTTAAACATGCTAAATCAGCAGGTATTAGATTTGGATAAAAATTTTAGGTGTCCAAGATATTGATGGTGTTTCTACCGATGTTTTCTGAATATAATTTTCATCCCCTACACCCTGGGGAAAGAGCACCCCTAGCGTTTGGGGTGGAGAATACAAATCTATACCGGTGGTTAAAATTTCACCAAATTTCGTGCACGTGATCTTTGCGACCAGGAAACAAACACTGTCGGGGTGAGACGCGCCTACCACCCCCAGAAGCGGGGGTGGACGAGGGTGGAAATATTTAAACATGCTAAAACAGTCGATATTTCAGTCGGATAAATATTTTTAGGGGTCAAAGATATTTATAGTCTTTCCACTGATGATATCTGAATATAATTTTCAACCTCTACACCCTGGGGAAAGAGCACCCGTAGCGTTTGGGGTGGAGAATACAAATCTACACCGCTGGAGCAAATTCACCAAATTTCGTACACGGGTTCTTTGCGACCAGGAAAACAACACTGTCAGGGTCAGACGCGTCTACCAACCCCAGAAGCGGGGGTGGACGGGGGTGGAAATATTTAAACATGCTAAAACAGTCGATATTTCAGTCGGATAAATATTTTTAGGGGTCAAAGATATTTATAGTCTTTCCTCTGATGATATCTGAATATAATTTTCAACCTCTACACCCTGGGGAAAGAGCACCCGTAGCGTTTGGGGTGGAGAATACAAATCTACACCGCTGGAGCAAATTCACCAAATTTCGTACACGGGTTCTTTGCGACCAGGAAAACAACACTGTCGGGGTCAGACGCGTCTACCAACCCCAGAAGCGGGGGTGGACGGGGGTGGAAATATTTAAACATGCTAAAACAGTCGATATTTCAGTCGGATAAATATTTTTAGGGGTCAAAGATATTTATAGTCTTTCCACTGATGTTATCTGAATATAATTTTCAACCTCTACACCCTGGGGAAAGAGCACCCCTAGCGTTTGGGGTGGAGAATACAAATCTACACCGCTGGAGCAAAATTCACCAAATTTCGTACACGGGTTCTTTGCGACCAGGAAAACAACACTGTTGGGGTCAGACGCGTCTACCAACCTCAGAAGCGGGGGTGGACGCGGGTGGAAATATTTCAACATGCTAAAACAGTCGATATTTCAGTCGGATAAATATTTTTAGGGGTCAAAGATATTTATAGTCTTTCCACTGATGATATCTGAATATAATTTTCAACCTCTACACCCTGGGGAAAGAGCACCCCTAGCGTTTGGGGTGGAGAATACAAATCTACACCGCTGGAGCAAAATTCACAAAATTTCGTACACGGGTTCTATGCGACCAGGTAACAAACACTGTCGGGGTGAGAAGCGTCTACCAACCCCAGAAGCGGGGGTGGACGGGGGTTGAAATACCTAAACATGCTAAAACTGCAGGTATTAGATTTGGATAAATATTTTCGGAGTCAAAGATATTGATTGTGTTTCTACCGATGTTATCTGAATATAATATTCATCTCCTACGCCCTGGGAAAAGGGCACCCTTAGGGTTTGGGGTGGAGTTGCTTTACAGAAAAATAACGCTAATACAACCGAGTTTGGAGTCAAATCGAAAGGTTATGGATGTCAGTGAGTTTACTTCGGATAAATTTTTTTAATTGCCCATTTAACCCGAAAGGGTGGGGGTTGGAAGGGAAGACTAGATTGATAGTGTTTCTACCGATGTGATATGAGTAAAAATTCAACCCTTTCCACCACGGGAAAGTAGCAGATTTAGGGGTGGTGTTGTTCATACTATTTTAACCGATGTTGTTTCCATTAATAACTACGTTTAATCTTATAAATAAAAAAGAGTGTATGTATGTTTGTTTGTATGTTTGTTTGTATGTTTGTTTGTTTGTTTGTATGTTTGTATGTTCGTTATACAAATCTACACCGGTAGAACAAATTTCACCAAATTTCGTACATGTGTTTTTTACGACCAGGAAACAAACACTGTCGGGGTGTGACATGTCTACCACCCCCAGAAGCCGGGGTGCACGGGGGTTGAAATATTTCAACATGCTAAAACAGTCGATATTTCAGTCGGATAAATATTTTTAGGGGTCAAAGATATTTATAGTCTTTCCACTGATGATATCTGAATATAATTTTCAACCTCTACACCCTGGGGAAAGAGCACCCCTAGCGTTTGGGGTGGAGAATACAAATCTACACCGCTGGAGCAAATTTCACCAAATTTCGTAAACGGGTTCTTTGCGACCAGGAAACAAACACTGTCGGGGTGAGACGCGTCTACCAACCCCAGACGCGGGGGTAGACGGGGGTTGAATTACTTAAACATGCTAAATCAGCAGGTATTAGATTTGGATAAAAATTTTAGGTGTCCAAGATATTGATGGTGTTTCTACCGATGTTTTCTGAATATAATTTTCATCCCCTACACCCTGGGGAAAGAGCACCCCTAGCGTTTGGGGTGGAGAATACAAATCTATACCGGTGGTTAAAATTTCACCAAATTTCGTGCACGTGATCTTTGCGACCAGGAAACAAACACTGTCGGGGTGAGACGCGCCTACCACCCCCAGAAGCGGGGGTGGACGAGGGTGGAAATATTTAAACATGCTAAAACAGTCGATATTTCAGTCGGATAAATATTTTTAGGGGTCAAAGATATTTATAGTCTTTCCACTGATGATATCTGAATATAATTTTCAACCTCTACACCCTGGGGAAAGAGCACCCGTAGCGTTTGGGGTGGAGAATACAAATCTACACCGCTGGAGCAAATTCACCAAATTTCGTACACGGGTTCTTTGCGACCAGGAAAACAACACTGTCAGGGTCAGACGCGTCTACCAACCCCAGAAGCGGGGGTGGACGGGGGTGGAAATATTTAAACATGCTAAAACAGTCGATATTTCAGTCGGATAAATATTTTTAGGGGTCAAAGATATTTATAGTCTTTCCTCTGATGATATCTGAATATAATTTTCAACCTCTACACCCTGGGGAAAGAGCACCCGTAGCGTTTGGGGTGGAGAATACAAATCTACACCGCTGGAGCAAATTCACCAAATTTCGTACACGGGTTCTTTGCGACCAGGAAAACAACACTGTCGGGGTCAGACGCGTCTACCAACCCCAGAAGCGGGGGTGGACGGGGGTGGAAATATTTAAACATGCTAAAACAGTCGATATTTCAGTCGGATAAATATTTTTAGGGGTCAAAGATATTTATAGTCTTTCCACTGATGTTATCTGAATATAATTTTCAACCTCTACACCCTGGGGAAAGAGCACCCCTAGCGTTTGGGGTGGAGAATACAAATCTACACCGCTGGAGCAAAATTCACCAAATTTCGTACACGGGTTCTTTGCGACCAGGAAAACAACACTGTTGGGGTCAGACGCGTCTACCAACCTCAGAAGCGGGGGTGGACGCGGGTGGAAATATTTCAACATGCTAAAACAGTCGATATTTCAGTCGGATAAATATTTTTAGGGGTCAAAGATATTTATAGTCTTTCCACTGATGATATCTGAATATAATTTTCAACCTCTACACCCTGGGGAAAGAGCACCCCTAGCGTTTGGGGTGGAGAATACAAATCTACACCGCTGGAGCAAAATTCACAAAATTTCGTACACGGGTTCTATGCGACCAGGTAACAAACACTGTCGGGGTGAGAAGCGTCTACCAACCCCAGAAGCGGGGGTGGACGGGGGTTGAAATACCTAAACATGCTAAAACTGCAGGTATTAGATTTGGATAAATATTTTCGGAGTCAAAGATATTGATTGTGTTTCTACCGATGTTATCTGAATATAATATTCATCTCCTACGCCCTGGGAAAAGGGCACCCTTAGGGTTTGGGGTGGAGTTGCTTTACAGAAAAATAACGCGAATACAACCGAGTTTGGAGTCAAATCGAAGGTTATGGATGTCAGTGATTTTACTTCGGATAAATATTTTTAATTGTCCATTTAACCCGAAAGGGTGGGGGTTGGAAGGGAAGATAAATAGTCAGTTCTTGCGCGTTCTTGGAGGAGAATTAGGTGAATACTATTTCAAAGGATGTTGTTGAAAATATAAATCCCTTTAGACTTTAGTGGTGAGCTTGCTTAGGGCTGGGGGTGAGAATTGTCTATTATTCTAAAACTGCTAAAATGTTATGTGTTTATGGGTAAACTAGATTGATAGTGTTTCTACCGATGTGATATGAGTAAAAATTCAACCCTTTCCAGCACGGGAAAGTAGCATATTTAGGGTTGGTGTTGTTCATACTATTTTATCCTATGTTGTTTCCATTAATAACGACGTTTAATCAAAAATAAAAGTGTTTCAGAACCATTGCTTTATAAACTCTTTTAAAAATTTTTATATTATAAATTGTTATAAACATAATTTTACATTTATTCCGTAATTGAAGTTGTATTATTGAGAATAAATAAAGCAACAAATAATCACGGACAAATACATGTAACAAAAACTTTACATGCTAACGTAGTTTATAATTTAGTTTACTACAACTTCAAAGAAAATATTATCCACGTAATCTACATTATTAGAACAATTGTTCTCAAAATCCTAAACCATATAAATCAATCCATTAATAATCCGTTTTCAACCAGACCGAAAGGGCTTAATATAAATAATTATTACACTTAATCTTATAAATAATAATGAGTGTATGTATGTATGTTTGTATATTTGTATGTTCGTTATACAAATCTACACTGCTGGAGAAAATTTCACCAAATTTCATACACGTGTTCTTTGCGACCAGGAAACAAACACTGTCGTGGTGAGACGCGTCTACCACCCCCAGAAGCGGGGGTGGACGGGGGTTGATATATTTAAACATGCTAAAACAGTCTATATTTCAGTCGGATAAATATTTTTAGGGGTCACAGATATTAATAGTGTTTCTACCGACTGTTGGGGTGAGACGCGTCTACCACCCCCAGAAGCGGGTCGGGATTATCAGTAGAGCACTTTTAGGTGTTGGGTGGGGGAACGCTGCAATAAAATAACGCGAATACAACCGAGATTGGAGTCAAATCCAATGTTATGGATGTCATCCAGTTCAATTATAGCATCAAATTGGTCATTTAGCCCCAAGGGGCGGGAATGGATGGGATGGAAAATTTCTAACATGTTAAATCATCGATATTAGCGTGGAATAAATAAATTCCGGGACCATTGACGTTGATAGTATTTCTACCTATGTTGTTTGTAGGCATGATAGGGGTGGGGCTGGAGGGAATTTCCTTGAAAATAACGGGAAAACAACCGAGATTCGAGTCAAATCGAAGGTCATGGATGTCCCTGAATTTATTTATGACAATCTGGACAATGCGCGGGTATCGGCTGGGTTGGGATGAGTTGACCGGCTGTTTTTTGCGTCAATTAAATATATTTAGGGATGAATTAGATTAATAAAATTTCCCTACATGTTCTCTGTGTATAATTTCAACCCCTTTCGGACTCATAATGGTGCACCCTTAAGGGTGGGCGTGAAGTAGCATTACATAAAAAGAAACCAGAAACTATCGGGATTGTCACTGAGTTTAATTAATTTCCTTGAAAATAACGGGAAAACAACCGAGATTCGAGTCAAATCTAAGGTAATGGATGTTGCTGAATTTATTTATGACAATCTGGACAACGCGCGGGTATCGGCTGGGTTGGGATGAGTTGACCGGTTGTTTTTTCGTCAATTAAATATATTTCGGGATGAATTATATTAATAAAATTTCCCTACATGTTCTCTGTGTATAATTTCAACCCCTTTCGGATTTGGAAAGGTGCACCCTTAAGGGTTGGCGTGGTAGTAGCATTAGATAAAAATAAACCAGAAACTATCAGGATTGTCACTGAGTTTAATTATGACATTAAACTTGACCGTTTAAGTCCCCGAAGCGGGAGTGGTCGGGGATGAAAAATTTCAAACATGTTAAATGGTCGATATTTGCGAAAATTATTTCCTGGGGTTAATTACTTTGAAAGTATTTATACCGATGTTGTTCGTGTATAATTTAACCCCTGTGAGGGGAGCAAGCTTAGGGGTGGCGTGGAGGTACGTTAAATAAAATCCCGCAAAAACAACCAAGATTCGAATCAATTCCGAGACTATGAATGTCGCTGAATCTAATTGTGACAACCTGGGTAACGCGACGGGTTTGGGAGGTGTTGGGCGGGGGAATAAATTTTCAGACAATGTAATCGGCCGATTTTTGCGTGGAATACATTCTTTTTCATTATCGCATATTTGTGGGGGTGGTCATCTTCTAACATGTAAAAACGGCCGATATATTTAGTCAATGACTTCATCCCCCTTCGGCATGTGAGGTGAGCACATTTAGGGATAGGGTTCGAGGAGCTTTACATAAAAATAGCTCAAAAGTAACCAAAATTGGAGTCTTATCTATGGTTATAGATAATTGACATCTCGGGCAACGCCGGGCACCCAGCTAGTTCAATAATAAAGAGTGTTGTACAGAAAATGTTTTATTAACTTGTGATGGAAAAGAGAGATATTTTGTTAAGTACACTAAGTTTCTAGGTATTAATGTCTACTGTAAAGTAAGATGGGGAGAACACATTAATCAACTGTGCAACATATTAAACAAATGCATATTCATTACAACAATTTTCTGTTCTCCCATTAGATTGTTTAATAAACATATAATATGGCAGTATCTACTCCCATATTAGTTATGGAATAGAAATTTGGGAATGTGCTGCTTCTAAGTATATAGACAGACTTTTCATCTTTCAAAAGAAAGTTATTAGATTTATATTTAGTATGAAAAAAGCAGATTCATATAAACCAATATTTCACAAAAATAAAAGACTTACTGGAAATTCTCTATATTTTTAAAACTATTATGACGGTAAAGAAGTCAGAAAAAAACATCCTGGGTCAAAACAGAGCTAGCCCTTATAATACTAGTGGTAGGGGAATTGTGGACTATTTAATAGTGCAGACTAACACAAAAAATCTTTAGTATTACCCATTTCTGAAAGGAATAATATTTTATAATAATCTGCCACTGTACATAAAATAATTGCAAAACAAGCACTTTGAAAGAACTCTGAAAGAGTATTTAGTAAATAAGGTATTATATAAGCTACATGAGTGGTAATACTATGTTAAACTTTATACTGATGATTTAAATGTTTATTTCTTTTATTAAACCAGACATTTTCCCATATTGTATATATGCAATTATCTGGAAATAAATTTATCTTATTTTATCTTCACAGTGTTTGCGAACATTGGTAGGTCATACAGGAGGTGTTTGGTCATCTCAGATGTCAGGAACAACCATTATTAGTGGTAGTACAGATAGAACGCTTAAAGTGTGGAATGCTGATTCTGGACAGTGTATACATACATTGTATGGTCATACTTCGACTGTTCGTTGCATGCACTTACATGGGAAAAAGTAAGTAATGTTATACATATAAATTCCACATATAAGTACTGATTTTTGCACATAAGGTATTACATGACTACATTACAAATAAAGTGGAAGTTACTGTTTTTGTTTATCTATTTCCATAATCTCAGTGACATTTTTTGTTACCCAAGTGTACCTTCTTTGTCTATTATAACCTTACAAAAAATTCTGAGCATTCTTTCTGATAACTTATATAAACTTTGATGTGTTGTCTAACAAAATTCAATAGTAATTTTTAATATTCCAGAGTTGTAAGTGGGTCAAGAGATGCAACCCTAAGAGTTTGGAACATTGATAGTGGTGAATGCCTCCATGTACTTGTAGGCCATCTTGCTGCTGTTCGTTGTGTTCAATATGATGGTAGACTTGTAGTAAGTGGTGCCTATGACTATATGGTAAAGGTCTGGAACCCTGAAAGGGAAGAATGCTTACATACTTTACAAGGACATACCAATAGAGTTTATTCATTACAGGTTAGTTAATATATTTTGCACTTGAGTAACTTTTTGTTGTCCAAATAAAATTTGATATAATGACTAACTTTTTTTTATCTATACCAACTTTATTCACATTAAATGTCAACATCTAATAAACTAACATTTTATCATTGGAATTATTATTATACTTCAAATTGAAATTATCTCAGTAATTTTGGCTATAGAAATTCAGTAACTCAGGTATTACATTGTCTTGGAGTAGAAAAAGTGAGAAAGAAAAAATAAAAGGAATGAAAAGCCAAGAAACGAGAAAAAACAGAAAGAAAGAGGCAAGTCAAAGACCTGGTCACCTCAAGTCAACAAAAGAATATATTAACAATACAATATGCATTCATAAACAGCTACACCTGTTTTTATATTACATATAACTAAGTATATAAATATGTGTGAGGATATGTCAAAATAATTGTAATCATTGGTATAGAAAGGAAAGAGTTAGTTAATGGCTTACCTTAAATTGAAGCATGGTGCAGCCACATGGGACTGAAGGAAGTTCTTCAAAGTCAGTTACACAGTCCACAGCTGACTGGTGAATGGAATGGTGTAACTCCTGAAGAAGGAGGCTTGAGAGCCTCTGAAAATTTGAAGAACATCCTTCGGTCCCATGTAGCTATATATATATATATATATATATATATATATATATATATATATATATATATATATATATATTGTAATAGTGAGAATGTGACATTGTCAAAAATATTGGTATGGAAAGGATAGAGAGATAGGTTGTGGCTTACCTGAAAGTGAAGTACGGTCCGCAGCCGGCCGGTGCACGGAATGGTGTAACACTCCTTCCTGAAGAAGGAGGCTGAGAGCCTCCGAAAATTTGAAGAACAACCTTCAGTTCCTCATGGTGACACCGTACTTCACTTTCAGGTAAGCCACAACCTATCTCTCTATCCTTTCCATACCAATATATATATATATATATATGTTCTATAGACACTTTTAAAACTTTCATTGATCACCAAGGAATTCTACTGAACCTCATAGGAAGTCCGTGCTCTAAATCATATTTTATGATCAGATCTTATTAATAATAATTATAGTAAGTATATTGCCAGAAAAATAATTGAGGTTTGCGCTTTGCATTTGGTTTTTTGAAACTTAATCAAAGCTTGTCGAACAGTTATTTAATGAAAAAATATTTCCTTACTAATAAAATCATGTTGGCACCTGAAAGTGACTTCAAGATGTGTTAATGTATTTTGTACATTCTTCATACTCAAAAATAACTCATGACAGAAAACAGATTAACTTTTATTATTACACCTAAGTTCTAAAGTATTTAATCTATTTTATTATGCAATTCTCTGTAATATATGAAAAATGCCCGTCAATACTTGAATCACTTAGTATTCCTTAGAGAATTGTTGTTCAGTGTGTAAGTTTTTTAGGATTGGAAAGAGATGAGGCTTAACAACAAATTTTTGCAGGTATTTACATTTTATTATGGGGAAAACAATTCATAGATATGTGGAAAGACTGTTTATTTGAAATTTTGTACTGTAAACTAGGCCTTTCCTCAGGTTTTTTTACCCATCTAGTTATTTATTCCTATTATTATAGACTATGGTTACTTTTTCTCCATTTACAAGCAGCTAATCAAACAAACTGTTTTAAAATCTCAAATAGTTGATATTAAGATCAGTAGCAAATTGAACCACCCTTATAATTTACACTTAACGAATTAGTTTCTCACTAATTTATCAACTTGTTTTGATTTATAACCTGGTGATAATTATGAATCCAATTCTAATCCATAGCAGTAAATACATACTCAAATACTGCTATCTTTCTTAGCATATATTTATTAAGAACTCCACAACTTGCAGTTATCAGTCCACTTAATTGTTGAAATACAAGTTTTTAAGGGAGTATAGCTCGAGAGGTTTATGATGTCGTGTACACCAAAGATGCGCAGTCGTCCTCACCCCTTAGGATGTAGTGGGGATAACGAAAACCTCAGTTTAACACGATTCTTTGTTGCAACGACTAGAAACAGTTAATACTATTCTAAAAACATTGACTCAAAGAAATATATTGTACTCGGTGTATGTAAATTTAATCTTTATGTTATGAAAATTTTTGTAAGTACTATTATTACTATTATTGTACTTCATTGGTTTCCAGGATGCAAAGTGAAACTTTTAAACAAAAATTACGAGGCAGTAAAATTATCCACATCCAAAGTAGGGAAATTATTTCTAATGTATACAAATTCATGAGAATGTGATAGCGGGAATCTGATAAAACTTAAGAGTATCTAAGCTCGTGTTGCAGAGGTAACAGAAGCTTGCAGCAGATTTTAAATGAAGAAAGTGAGTGTCAAAGTAGAGGGACCACTTTTTTGACTCCACGAAAGGTACGGTGTAAGAAAAACAAACAAATCTGAAGTACACAATTTTGATAAATGCATCATTCGCCGAACAGTAAATGACTTTCATTTAACTAAAAAGGAGTGACCGACAATTGAGTCTGTATTAAATGTTCTTGAGGGAAAAATTGGTTTTCATGGTACTCTTGGACTCTCCGTATAATTTTACGAAACCTTGGATTCTGATGGAAGAAATCAGGTACTAATAGGAAGTTACTGATAGAGAACAATGAGATTCGGGAAATGAGATTAAACTATCTCCGAAGTCTACAGCAATATAGAAGTGAATGAAGACCTATTGTTTTCATGGATGAAACATACGTTCATTCTTCACACTCCAAAAATAAGGCCTGAAGTGATGATAGCAGCAGTGGCATCAAAACTCCTGTTTCAAAAGGACAATGACTAACAATAGTTCATGCTGGCAGCGAAAATGGATTTATCCCTAACACGTTACTAACTTTTAAATCGGGATCAAAAACCAGGGATTATCGTGACGACATGAACTATTCAAATTATGAGAAATGGGTTCGATAAAGGCTTCTCCCAAATCTTCCTCCAAATCAAGTAATAGTTATCGATAACGCACCATATCACAATGTCCAGATTAATCGAGCTCCAAATTCGAATTCAAGAAAAGGGTTTATGACGAGATGGCTGACAGAAAATGGTATAACTTTTACAAACAGTATGTTGAAACCAGAACTTTATTCACTCACTAAAATCCACAAACCAACTCTTAAAACGTTCAAGATAGACAGTTTTTTTCTGAGCACGGACATTCCATTTTGCGTTTGCCCCCTTATCATCCCGATCTAAATCCTATTGAATTGATATGGGGTACAATAAAAAACAACATCGCGAATAAAAATGTTACTTTCAAAATTGACTCAGTCACCAAATTAATTGAAGAGACGTGTGCATCCATAACGAGGGAAGACTGGCGTTCTCAATGTGAACACTTCAAGAAAATTGAATTAGAATATTTAGAAATGGAACCGGACATCGACCTCGTGACAGAACAGGTTACAATTAGCGTAAATGACACGGATAGTGAGGATACTAGCGGTGAAGAGTCGGACACTACAGAAGAAGAAACCGATGATCTGTAAGGGATACAACCATTGTAGCTACCGGCAAGAAATTCGTATAATTTCTTTGTTTCTATATTTTTTGGTGATATTATTCGGCGATTCCCTTCCCTATAGTCTTAAAATTAGTACAGACATAAAGCACCTTATAATTGAATAGGTGATTGAAATACTTACATGTGCTAATCTGGTTTTGAAATTTGTTGACAATGGTGTTGAAATACTTCGTGAAGAATTATCGGGTGTTCTGTTGCCTTTAGTAGGAAAAAGGGTTACTAAGCGAAAGAGTCTAACACTTGGTAATCTATTATATTCAGCTTACTTCACAGTCTGCTATCCAGGTCTTCGCATCTGACAAAAGAGTTTGGGACTTGTTAAATTTATAGGGTTTGGGGGTGAGAGTGACAGGCTTTGTTTACTCAGTTGCCTGGGGCATTTCAAGTTTTTGTCGGAACTAATCGTAGATTTAGAAAGGTCCAAAATGTTAACACTACAGCCTTGCTGGTCGGAGTCTTTAAATTTCGTTTTAAATAAATTAAGTCCTATACGAAATTTATTCAAATTTAATTCATGATTTTGTAAATTTAAATACATTCAAAGTCAGTTTATTGGAGCCGTATGTAATGTAAACACTCACCTGTCAATAATTAACAATCTACTTGGACTAATTGTTAGCTGCAGATGTGAACAATGCGACTGTCCTGTAATGTGTTGGTTATGGTTTCTTCTTTTTTGTTGTATTGCTCTGGGTAAAGCTAAGATATCAATTAATTGTTCAAAAACTTCACAAAAATTTGTTTGTTTGGGGAAATCTAGAGAAGCAATCACGTGGATCTGTTGCTAGAAATCTTATCAAAGATTTAATCCAACATTAAACGAATGGTAAAGAAATGGTGATCTAAATTCAAACACAGAATTTTTTACTCTTACAATTTTGCAACCTACTCCTTCCATTTCGTATCTTCAATCACTTATTAACCTGCTATGCACAGTATTCCTTTTCCTTATTCATTTGCACTTTATAGAAAATGAAATACTCGAATAATATCTTTGCAAGCTTCATTCCACCACCGTGAAATAACTTTAATTTTTCAGGGTAATCTGTAAAATTTAAGAGCTGATAAGTTCAGGGTGCCTGTTTATCCTGTTCGTAATGACGCAATTGTTTTCAGAAATGGTTGTAGCGTCTCCCCAACAACTTCCCTAAGAGAAGTTCTCCGCTGACCAAACTCCCCTCTCATCATCTCATTTCCCCTACTTCACGCAGGTCGTACACTAGGCTAAACCTCTCAAACTATAAGGTTCCTTTATTCTAGCACATTCAATATTTTGGAGAGTCGAGCTATTATTGGGAATGAAAACGTCTGAAGAAGTTAAGAGAAGGGTGTTGGATGGGAAAAGCTTGTATAATTTTCTCATTTCTATTTTACTAATTAACTCAAAGAGACTTATTTTTTATCCTTTTCAGTTTGATGGAGTTCATGTTGTAAGTGGATCTCTTGACACAAGTATAAGAGTGTGGGAAGTTGAAACTGGTGCTTGTAGACATACACTTATGGGACATCAGTCACTTACATCAGGCATGGAGTTACGGAATAACATACTTGTTTCAGGGAATGCTGATTCCACTGTGAAAGTTTGGGATATTGTTACGGGACAATGCTTGCAGACACTTTCAGGTATGTTGTTTGACAGTGACATAATATCCAACTATCTGACCTGACTTTGTCACATATTAATTAAAATTGTAATTATTCCTTAATGTATGCTCCAAACTCTTCACTCCATCTACTCTATCCATTCCACCCACTACAACTGTAATAATACTTGGCAATATTCACCAGAGTTGGGTACCAGCATGGTAGATCAGTTGGTACAGCATTTTCATAGAAAGCAAATATACCTGGGTTCAATTCCCTGTCCTGCCAAATATTTTCAGTCTTTCTTTCTTCTCCCTTTCCTCTCTATGCCTTGAACATATGCTTTCCTTTGATTGAGTGTATTACTTTATCAAAGCATATGCTTCCTTCACAGCACATTCCAACCCCTCTCCTTGAGATCATTTGTTTGAAAAGTAAAGGGAGATAGTTTTCTTTCCTTTCCATTCCATACCAATGATCTCAATTATTTTGACCATCTCATATCCTTACTCATATATGTGTATATTTATATTGTGATATTGTTATGGGAAGGAAAGAGAGATAGCTTGTGGCTTACCTGCTCTCAGCCTCCTTCTTCAGGAAGGAGTGTTAAGAGTGTTAAACCATTCCATGCACCTGCGGACTGCAGAGTTTTGACCACCACACGGCTAGTAGCCCATAAACAATTAACACCCCCACCAGGCCACTAACTTTCTCTCAAGGAAGGTCGTGTATAGGAAAGGTTCTGATAGTGATCATTCATACAAAGCACCCTATACATACATATATGCTTATACATACATATAAACATGAACAGACATATACACATATGTATGCATATACATACATAAATGCATATGTACTCACATGGACTCGTGCAAGTAGGAGTGGCAGGTAGGATTATATTTAAAGGATGTTGAGTCCAGGGCTTTGCCTGGACTGTAAGACATGTTGAAAGGAGAGTTCCCACAGAGGGAGTTCTTTAAGGATGTGTGAAGCATTGGTCGAAATGGTTTGTATTGTGGCTTTGGGCATGAGCAGCTACTGAGAATTGAATTTTGGAAAGTTTGTCAGTGCTGCGGTGGTTGGTTATTCGTTCAGGGTGGGGTCTTTTTATTTGGCCTATATAGAATGCAGGGCAGGGTCTACATTTAATTTGGTAGATGGTGTGGGAGGAGAGACAGGTGATGTTTTATTTGATTTTATATGGTTTTGTGTGGTTTTGGAAGATTGTGGTGGGCCGTAAGATAGGGCATACATGGCATCTTCCTACCACAAGTTTTGAAAGCCAGCATGGGTGGGCGGGTGGGGTTGTGGGTTTCGCAGGGGTGGACAAGTAAAGTGCAGAGGTTGGCTGGGCGTCTGAAGGCAACCCTTGGGCAGGAGTGGGTGTTTGGAGATTTTATAGGGCATGGGTTATCTGCTTTTGGAGGAGGTCGCTGGGATACTTTCTATTGATGAAGGCTTTGAGGATTCAGTTGGTGTAAGTGACCAGACTATTCCAGGTGGAGCAATTATGTGCTCCCCTGAGGGCTAGACTGTATGGGAGGGAGTGTTTTGTGTGGTGTGGGTGACAACTTGTGAAGTACAGGTATTCGAGTGTTTTTGTGGATATTATGTGGACAGATGTGTTGATTGTGTCGGAACTCAGATGTACGTCAACGTCTAGGAAAGTGACTGGTTGGGGAGTGGTTCCAAGTGAACTTTAGGGGAAGTTCGGAGTTCAAGGTGTGGAGGAATTCGGATAGGGAGTCTGGTTCATGGGTCCATAGCATGAAGATGTCATCTTTGAACCTGAACCAGGTCTGGGGTTTTAATGGGGGAGGAGTTTATGTGAACCTAGAGGCTACAGACTGCCAGCTGGTGCACAGAATGGTGTATATTTAATATTAGTATCTAATAGTAGTAAGGATATGACATTGTCAAAAATAATTGCAATATTGGTATGGAAAGGAAAGAGATATAGCTTGTGGCTTACCTGAAAGTGAAGTACGGTGTAGCCATAGGGAACCGAAGGTAGTTCTTCAAATTTTCGTAGGCTTTCAGCCTCCTCCTTTAGGAAGAAGTGTTTATATAATTGAGATAATTTGTATGTAAAGGAAAGAGAGGTCGATAAAAATTTTGAAGACCATTATTTTTGTTCTGAGTGGCTACTCTGAACTTCAGTTTCAGGTAAGCCACCAACTATCTCTCTCTCTCTCTCATCTATCTATATATATAAAAATGAATTGCTGTTCGTTAGTCTCACTAAAACTCGAGAACGGCTGAACGGATTTATCTTATCTTAGTCTTGAAATGTTCGTGGAGGTCTAGGGAAGGTTTAAAAGGCGAGAAAAAATCGAATAATTTCCGGGAAAACCCTAAAAACAGCCCTTTTCTATTTCCCATACAAACGTTTTCTAAATAAAATACAAATCTACACCACTCGAGCAATTTTCACCAAATTTCGTACACGTGTTCTTTGCGACCAGGAAACAAACACTGTCGGGTGTGACGCGTCTTCCACCCCCAGAAGCGGGGGTGGAAATATTTAAACATACTAAAACAGCCGATATTTGAGTCGGATAAATATTTTTAGGGGTCAAAGATATTGATAGTGTTTCTACCAATGTTATCTGAATACAATTTTCATCCCCTACGCCCTGTGAAAAGGACACCCTTCGGGTTTGGGGTGGAGATGCTTTACAGTAAAATAACGCGAATACAACGGAGATTGGAGTCAAATCAAAGGTTATGGAAGTCACTGTGTTTAGTTACGACATTCAAATTGGCATTTACCCCTCAGATGCAGGGGTAGCGGGGTGCAAATTTTGGAACATGCAAACACGGCAGATATTTGCGTTGAAGAAATATTTTTCAGAGTTAATTATAATGATTAGGGTTCGAGTAGCGTTACATAAAAATTGCGCAAAAGCTGCCGAAATTGGAGTCATATCGGGGGTTATAGATAAATGACATCTCGGGCAACGCCGGGCACCCAGCTAGTTTTCATATAAATTATTTACCTAGCTATATATAATCTTACCTGGCAAATCTTCAGTTTCAAATAATCCACCTTTCTCTCTTGCTTCCCCTTTCAATTATTTTAATTTTGTTTACATTCACCTGCTAAGTGGTTTTATAGAAAGCAATACTATTTTCCGTAAATTTTTGTTTCAAGGGCCTAACAAGCATCAGTCTGCAGTTACCTGTCTACAGTTCAACAATAGATTTGTTATTACTTCCTCAGATGATGGCACAGTCAAGTTATGGGATGTTCGAACTGGTTTGTGAATTTTTATAATGTCAACTACTAATTATAAGTTATTGACCTGTAACCTCATTTTTGTTCAGTGCTTTACAAACATTTTCTTTGCAATTATAACAATTTATTCATGAAATTTTTTTACATTTTCTGTTGCATTTTTACATTTTCTGTTGCATTTTTACATCCCAATCTTTTAAAATTATCATATTTAGAGCCAAAGATTATGCAGTAAGTTTATTCTAATGATCTTTTTGGGGATACTCTTATTCACAGCGATTCAATATAAACTTACTTTCCAAGTGTCTTTAAACATATAGGGTTTCAATTAAGATGTAATTCTAATAATGTGACCCAATCAGGAAATACAACAAATTCTTGATCTTTTCCTTTGATATATATTGATAAGCCAATGAATTGTAATGAAACACATTGTTAATTTGATTAAATTGGAATAATTATATGATACAATATTTTATTAACATATATATCTTTAATAACATAAATTATGACCTTTCACAAGTGGTGAGTTTTACAAACATGATATTATGTAATATTAAAATCCCCCTATAAGCAGAAGTATCAGAGTGAATAACCATGTCATCTAGATTTGGTTTTGTGCTCTATATGGACAGATAACAAGAAGTGTTATGTCTGTTAAATATATTCAAGGTCTGTCTGCCACAAAGGTCATTTAATTTAATATATTAAATACTGCTCACAAAGGGTTAATATTAGAAAAAAATTGTTATTAATTGTTCTTTTCATATGCAGGTGAATTTATAAGAAATTTAGTAGCTCTTGAAAGTGGGGGAAGCGGTGGCGTTGTCTGGAGAATACGAGCAAATGAAACAAAACTGGTATGTGCTGTTGGAAGCCGAAATGGAACTGAGGAGACAAAATTGTTGGTACTAGACTTTGATGTAGAAGTGAAGTAGTGTTGGTGGAGATTTCGTGTTAAACTGACTACAGTGGGAAGCGAGAACTGCAGGAGATGAACTCCTCTTCCCTGAATCAAACAGATTGAGCCTCTTTCACAAGAAATGCTATTCAGTGTGAATTTGTTGATTGTAGGGAGAATTTTTTCTCCTTTAATTGGATGGCATATTTGAGTGGGTCAAGGTTATGTAGTGTTTATATGTGAAAGCAATGCCCCTAGCATGAAAGGGTTAATTGCATCATTGTTCGCATATGTTAATATGCACTAGATGGCGATTCTTCTGAGTATACATAGTCCTCTCAATGCTTTAAGTATTTTTAAAAAAAGCAATTGTCTGTAATTTATTTTTTACATAAATTATTTAATTATTTTCCTACCTGGAATATTTTTTTTTATATTTAAATTTTAATGAATTTTAAAAATGGCAATTTTGTGAAAATAACAAATGAAAAAAAATTTTACTTCCATTTATTAGAAAAAATTTGATGTAATATTTGACTTTCTCATGGAAGATTAAAATGCAAAAAATTGAATAGCTATGTTTTATGGTTGCATTTATTATATTACCTCTTACTAAAATTTTGTTTGAACACCTCAAAATAAAAGTGGAAATATGTAGAAAGTTGGGGAATATTTTAGAAGTTGAAATTTTTATTTTTTGATCTGCAAAACAAATTTTGAAGGAAGTAATTTTTTAACTTGTTATAATTTTAATATAATTATGACATTTCTTTTATTGGCTACTGCTTGAATGAGGATTTTAATAACAATTTATGTACACTGAAGCTTAATGTGTAAAGCTATGTACGTATACAAACAGTAAATTAAGTTTGTAGTTTCATTTTTAATTAAACTGACTTTCAGTTTAGGTAAATAATGATGACGTTTTGTACACTGAAGTTACATGGTTACATAGAGCCTAAGATCTGGAATACTTCCTGTTTAGAATGCATTAGAAGGTGGAGACAAATTTAGGAAGCACTTCATTATTTCTCATTATGTGTGTTTTATAAAATATTTAATACTCATGCTTCCTATTTTTGACTTCTCCTTTTAATACATTTCCCAGCTGACTTTTAGTATATCTTTTATAATCGTGGAGAATAAGCATTAAGAATCATTGCTCAAAGATCTTCTTTTGTATAATGTTATGTATTATATATGTAATAAATTGTTTATTAGGTGATGGTGTTTCTTTATTTTCATCACAGGTAAAGTTAAAAATATTGTTTGATCAGATATTTTCTTGTGAAGAAACTACACTATTACTCAGTGTTCTATGTTTTGTCTTTTTGTAAGTATGAAGTAATATTTCCTTCTACTTCAAATAGCTGAAATAATAAGTTTTCTATTGAGAAATTGACATTTTGTAGGTATTGTTTATTTCCCAAATAATATCACAACATTGTTGTAGGCTTGTCGAACTACTTCAGTGAGGAACACCATCTAATACATAATAATGAAATGTAATTTGTCAGTTAAAGTATAAATCCGTAATAAACTATTTGAAAATGAGGTTTAAAGTATTTTAATTATTACTAATTTGGAAGCTAATTGGAATAAATGAATTATTTAAAAATTCATATGTTTCACATATGACTTGAATTCTTTATTTATTACAGTTTCAACATTAAGAGAAAATTGAATCACAAAACTTTACACATGAAAGTTCAGTATCATGCATTAGTATTGTAATTCATTATCTTTATTGATAGTTATGTAAAATGAAACTATTGTAGTTTAACATGCACTTTTAATCTTCTTTTTGTTTCTCTTTAATGTTCTAAATTTGTGATGGGTTAATGTTTCTTGAATTATCTCATTAACTGAATAGTACTCCACCAGGGACATTTTTTTAAACAATTGCCCATCCCCTATTATTTCATGTTTTAATTTGTTTTAAACTTTGTTGTAGATACTTTCAGAAGGAAAGAGTGAAATGTAAATTGAATAATTATATCATAAATAAAACATTCTTGGGTTTCCAATTGGCTTAAATATTTATTAATACATTACATTTCCGAGACTTGCTCTGCCAAAATTGCCACGTGAATTGTGGTTGCATGTATTACAGTTAACAATTATTTGCAATTGCAGATTTTTAGTTAATTTGATCTGTAACTGCAAATAATTGTTAACTGTACTTCACCTAACAATGGCAGAGCATGCCATAGAAACTTTGTGTATTAATAAATATTTAACCTGGTTGATTACCTGAGAATGTTTTATTCAGAATTTACACCAGGACAGTCTTTGCTCTATAATAATTGTATTGTTAAAACATTAAATTTAGGGAATAAAGCATCAATAATTTAGTTGCTTTTTAATTATGTGTTATTAAAAGTGGGGGTTGCTTCATTTTTAATTGCAATGACTTGTAAAATTAGATTTTCATTCATTAAAAATTTGTCATTGAATTTACTATATGTATGTTGTTATCACTGAAATATTGAGGATTGCATTATATGTATAGTTTATTCCATCAAGTTCATACTTGATCACTTTTTAAACAATACAGGACAGTCAATCCATATGAAATCAACCAATGGGTGTTTCTGACATTTTATTTTTGATAGTACATTTTCTGTTTATCATCTGAGAGTACAAAACAATTTTTTTAATATTTTTATTACTACTACTATGGTTTTTAGTGGCCATTTTGTTTATTAAGATATCAACTTGAAATAAAAACCATAGTATTCTGAATGAAAGCACTTATAAATTATGTTGTTACCAAAAATGTGTTTACTTGTAAGGAAATAACCTTAAATTTAACTAGAAAAATGTGTTTTGATTAGGAAAAAATTTAGGTATTTTTTTTTAAAAAAAAAATATTAACAATTTTATTGCCTCTTCCCCTTGAAAATATAATAGAGAGCAGTACTCAAAAAAATTGAGACCTTTTAAATTCCTCCTTTAGGTTTTACAGGCCTTCAAATATCGCAATTTGTCCAAAATTGCAGATTTACAAATGGGTATATCATAAAGGAATGAATAATTGACATTTTCACAAATACCCTTCTAGTTCCTGGTAATAAGGACATAAAATTTCATCATTGTGTTTAAATAGTACAACGCACATTGTTGCAGATTCCTTAGTGCTATAACAACAAAAACTGGGAAAAGAACATTAGTAAACAACTGAATAGACTCTTGAACTTAATTTATTTTGTGAAAAAATCGTTAGTATTCAGTATCATTCTGTTCATTAAGTTGATGGTTGGTTCCAAATTACAGAATTAATGGAAGATATGTTATGACCTGTAATTTCGAAAACAATTTGCTTTAGAAGAAATTTTCATTCCGCAAACTCGTACAGTAGCAGAATTGGGAACACACGTCTACTTCTTATTCTACTTGACCTGGTTGTTTTTCAATTCTATATGGCTCATAGATTTCATAAAAGCATGTGCGAACTAGTAATTCTGCTCATTTTTTCGTAAAACCATAGAATTTGGGCCGAAAATTTGAAATACGCACGTGACCGTAGAACATGATCTCATTGGTGTGACGCAGGATGACAGGTCCGCGGGCCGCGCTTTCTCTAGACCGCGATGTAGTACATGAGAAGCATACGAAATCCGGGCGTTTTTGTGGAGTCACAAAATAGTTTATATAGTTGCTTCTTTCTGTGATATCGCATTTGTATATATAGAGAAAGGAATAGCTTGTGTTTTTCCAGTAGAAAGAAGAGTTATGTGTGGTGTATTGGGCCAATCTGCACAAACACGTTGAACGCAACACCAAACTATTCGTTCACGTGCCGAAAGATCCTTTAAGAAGAAGAAAACGTGGTTTCATAAATGCAGAATAAGCGTAAATTATATATCACCAAATTCCACAGTGTATTGCTGTCAAGATTATTTTAATTACGATTTATATTAAATTTATGGCAACTTATTCCTCGTACCATTGCTTAGAGTATAAGAAGTATAAATGTCAATTAATTAGCGTTTAATTTTTTTTACAAATCGTATAGCCATTTTATTGCATCATATTGTAAGTACACTTTTGTACTGTTTCATCGGAATTTTAAACTTAGTAATTTGTATTTTTTTTTTACATCTGGAGAACATAACTGGATGAAATTTATATTAGTAGGAGGACGAATATTTATGAAGGATGATGTATATCAATATTTTTCATGCCAGCCTGATAGGTAGATGGCAGCAGCTCCTAAACCAAAAGCAGCAGCCAATAAAAAGTTACGTCGTCAATTTGTGAGTGAAGCCCTTTCACAAATCTCCTCAATGTCTTCCCCTGAAAACAATGTTGCAGATATTCCAGATGCTTCAGAAGATCCTGCAGAAGAAACAGTGTCCACTACAAGTGTTGGAATACAAGTTACTCATAACTTTACTGTGTTGCAAGTGTACACAAACAAAGTAGGTAGGATGTTCCTACTTCACCTCTGTTTTATATGATACTGTGGTATCTCCAATGAAAGAATAGAAAAATGATTTTCTAGACTTAGGGGAAACAGCTATTCCAGTTTTCCCTAAAGCACTGAATGATAATTTTCTTGATGAGGATCTTAAAACAGAAATACAGATTCTTGTAAGGAATCACTTAGTGAAGGAGGTAATAGAAACAGTAATATCAAGAAAAACAAAACTCTATTGGAGTTCCAGATGATTATGGTTTTATTTTTAACTTATTACAAAATCAGCTGATGGTGCCAAAACATCATATACTTTTAACATTTAGAAAAATTAGATTAGGTGAACCTTTTTCTGTTTTATGTCATGAATTGGAAAAGTAGGTGGTACAGCAACTTCAATTTTTTTAAAAAAAATTGCTCCCAAACTGGCTAGACTTTTAAAATATAACTAATTAACATCCATGGAATCAGTAGCAATAATAAAATTTAAAGGGTTCAGTTCCCAATTATGAAAAAAGAGAGGCAAAGAACTGCATGTTTCATTAAAAAAATTGAATGTTTTATGGACAATAATGCCCAATATTTCTAGCATCTTCAAATAGTAATTGAATGGAAGAATTTGTTGTGGTATACAACTCCCCCACTGAAAGGATTTCTGCTTTGGTGGATGATTCTTTCCAACCTTCATTCAAGACACCAACCAATTCCTCCACTACCTCCAAAAACCACTTATTCCTTGACACCCTCCTAGTTACTGTAGATGCTGATTCCCTGTGCACTACCAGTCCCCAGGGTGGTGGCACTTGAATATTTCTTGACTTTCAGACCACCAAATTCTTTCCAGACTACTAACTTTCTGATTTCCTTCACCCAGAAATACTTCTCTTTGCAAAACATCTTCCACCAAATAAGTGGCACAGCTATGGGCACCTGGATGGCCCCCTCCTATACCAATCTATTTAACTGGAACAGCAGCACCTAAATTCCTCTCCACTGAAATCCTAAACCTTTTTTCAGTTCATAGATGATATTTTTATACTATGGACCTTATTCCCTTTCTGATTTTACCTCAGTTCTGGCCTAATTGGCACATTAAACACATCAACACTTTTACAATACCTTCACTTTACCAGTTGTCACCCTGAACATACCAAACGCTCCCTCCCATACCGCATATGCCTAAGGAGAGCTCTCATTTGCTCTACGTGGAACAGTCTGGTGATCAACACCAACCGGATCCTCAATGCTTTTATAAATAGAAAATACCCTACAGATCCTCTTCAAAAACAATCCACTATTCAACCACCCAAGCTCACCCTTGATCAATATAAACAGTGTAATCCATCCCTAACCACAACTTAATTTCCTGGACTATAAAAACTCCCTTAATCCAGACCTTAAAAACATCCTTCCCTTAAAACCCCCCACCTGTCCATGGGTTGCCTTCAGGTGCCCTCCCAACATCTGCAATATCCTCATCCACACTTGCAGGCCCACAGTAAAACTCCCATACTTAAGCTGGGTTGCTAACCCATGGCAGGAACAGATGCCATGTCTGCTCTATCCTCCAACCAACCCTCCTCAAATAGCCACCTACAAAAATAATGAAAACATTACTTGCCTCTCCTCCCACATCATTTACCAAAGAAGATGCAGACTCTGTCTATCTTACTATATTGGCAAAACCAAATGACCACTTCCTGAATGCATTGCTAACTGTCCAACAATTTAGACCAATGCAACACACACACACACATTAAAGCCTTACCACCACAACTCATCAGATGCTGAACTCCATCTTTGGGAACTCTCTTTGTAACACAATGTACAGACTAGACAAGTATGATAATTTAATGATTGGTTAATATATATTTTTAAATTTAATAATATTAGGTATTACCAAGGGTTGAGAACTTGACTAGGCAACAGCATGATGAGGAGATAACCCTTGGAGTCTGGGCAGAAGCACATAACGACGGACATCTGAGGTGAGAACACAACATCTCCAAAAATTTAAAATTCCACACGACCGTATTTCTTGATCCAGGAAGATCAGCCAAATAGGTTGATCAGATCAAGGATTTTGCAGACAACAACGGTACAGTGCAAAGATATTTTTCTATGAGCTGTCTTCTGAGACGGACTAATAATTCAACATCTTATTTCATAACTTGTCGATTTAAAGTAAGTCAACTGCCCTCTGTCTCTCTTTCCTATCCAAAAGAGTTAATCATATTAATTGTTGTCATATTTCATTTATATATATTGTAGAAAACAATAATTGATTACAATTAAAATTTATTTTAATTTGCCCCCACATTGATGTGCCAAAATGTAATAAATATAATTTAAATGATTATTTTTTCAATTTAAATAAGCCCACATTAGAGCACGTTTGTAATAATACAATTTAATTAGATTTTAAATGAACACAATTAATTGTTGAAATGATTTTAAACAAAAAATCAGAATTTAAAATATAAAACAAAGTTAATTTATTAAAACAAATTCTTATTGCCATTGAAAATATTGTTACAAGTTGGTAAAGTGCCATGGCTTAATTTCAGCGCCGGCTATTGGGCCTCCAATAAATAATGTTACGACAAAACAATTAAAAACTTACAAAATGAAAAATTCTTAACTTAAATAATTAAATATGAAATCTGTCGATAAATATTATTTACATTAGGTTTACAGTTAATAAATTTTCTTTTTAATTTAAATTACCATTCTGCTGTTTGAAGGGGGCTCGACCTTACTTGATTATTGTTCACAGACAGGCCATGTTTCACTGAATTTAATGTGGTTGTAATTTTCAGACACAACACTTCCTGCTCTTTACAGTTGATAACATTTCTTTAAATCTTTGATGCTTGCATAAATGTGCCAATGAACAAATACTTCAGATTGTCACCTCGTAATCCATAACTTTACTATATTACGTCTCTGCTGCCCATATACACTTGCTTGAATATAGTCACAGGTACTTTTAATCACGTTCGCTTTCCTGGTCCAAGCAAGTTCTGACAAAAACAGTCTGCAGCTTTCCAGAAAATACTCTCTGCCCTCTCTCCGCCTATTCCCAACACACACTCTTTCTTCTCTCTGACTATCCTGTATGTCTCCCCAAAACACACTCTTACATCATTCTGCAAGCCTTAACACATACTCTTTCTGCTCTCTGACTATCCTGTATGTCTCCCAAAAACACACACACATATATATATATATTGTAATGATTGGACTTTATTACTATATATAAAAAAACTTTATTACATATGTATAAAAATACATTAAAAAATTTATTGGGCGCCAGCAGATATACAAATACTCTGCAAAAAAATTATCATTAGCTCCGGCTTGGTTATAAAATCCTTCTTCTATACAGGGTAATGTGGGCGGCTCAGTAGCTATTCAAGAACAGAGCCTATTTCTGTACTGTGTAAAAAATCTTTAACTTTTGAAGGCACTTTACAGAAATGGCGATCCTTACTTTAACTTGTGGCGTCAGCCGACTTGCAGTGGATCACTGGTCTTGTAGTAAGCAGCACACGATCTCCTTCTTCGGCCTCCCCGCGATTAACGTCTCTCCAAAACGTTTGTTGCTTCTTGCTCGCCAAATTTTCCACCCTCTCACCTCTCTCACTCCACTTTCAGTCCTCTCTCTATCTGTCTGCCTGCGTCTGTCTCTTTTCACCCGGGTTCGGAGTATATATTCTTCCTCCGCCCCCCCCCCCAACGATGCAAAAAAAAAAAGGGGCTTCTTGGGGCCTCTCGGGCGGGCACACGTGCACGTTTAATTTATTCTTTCTCAGGCCTGCGGACACAAAGGCGGCCACTTACCGATGTTATTCACTATATATATATATATATATATATATATATATATATATATATATATATATATATATATCCAAAATTTATATTGCCAGCCTGATAAAATTTGTAGACTACTTCACAATAACTGTAATACTGCAACGAATTATACAAATGATCATCACAATTGTTATTTTTGGTCGGCGGAATATCTTAAAGGAATAACGATTTCAACGGTTTCGAATTTGGTCGGCTAGCATAATAAAATTTGATTGCATTTTTTATTATTATTTCTTATATATTTGAATCTCATTTTTCTCTGTGTATGGACAATAAACAACACAGTAAATAATTTTGGTAAAAACAACAAACATAACATACCTCGACTGCATCAGACTGATGACATCAGTCTTACGCTTTTTGCACAAAAAGCTTCTTATGTCGTTCATAATTTGAACAAATATTCTTAATTCCTTAAGTACGATCACTCATTCTCCTTGTGGCTACTAAATTAACTATGGAATACAATATTTTGTTTTGAGTGTAAATAGCAGGGTTTGGAGCAACTACTTTTTGAGTTGCTCCGCTACGCAAAAAAGGATTTGCTCCATGCTCCGGTTAAAATATACATTAATCAAATTAAAATTAATTAAATATGACATTAATTTTTTCTTTCATATACAAGTAAATAGTTTTTTTTATTTACAACTAATATATTATTAACAAAATTAACAATCTAAAATGTTACAAACGATTAATTTAAAAAATACAATACAATTTAAATAATTTTTATTCGTTGACTTTAATAAACAAAATGGGAGACAGCCAATCGCCCTTCAATGACTGCCTATTATCATTTAAAATTAATATTAATCCGGAAAGTAGTCGCTCAACACTTGTTTGAGAAGTTGGCGTACTTGAAGCGACTCTGCATGATTTTCTGGTGCGCTCCTAATAATGGTCAACGGCTTCGAATCTCTTCACATCCTCTATTGCATTGCAGTCTTCCTCAGTATATTTGTCTATTTTCTTGAGGTCTTCATTATGTATAGTGGAAATTGGACGACTGTTTCCTCTTATGAAATTCTTTTTCATTCGCGAGCAAAGCTTCGAAGAGAGCGGACTTGTGGGCTATAAAGTGCGGTGCCTTAGTGAGATCCAAAACTATGAACACATCCGATAGCGGTTTAAGTGGCCGGGGTCGCTGTCTATAATCGATAGCAGTTGGTAAAGAATTGCGTGCTCGGCTAGTTGCAAGGTTAGATGTGTAACGTTGCACAGCCGGGATGGAAGTGGTAAATGGGACATCTGAACACTACAAACATTGAACTTCAGTTATGGTGTAGACAGACTAAAGATCAGCTGAGTGTTTGTATACAAATTGTGCAGTGGACTTAGATGTAACGTGCTCTTCGAACTATTCTAAAGTTAAAAATGTGATGCTCAGCTGCCGCAGGTTTTAGGCCGGAAGATGGAAGATCCCCCCACCGAAAAATAAAGGGAATGCGGACAGTTAAACTGAGTTAGCCAAGCAGAGAAGTTTAAGATGTTGTGAAGGATAGAAGTCAACAATTAATATTGCAAACTTTGTGACCTAATGATGAGTTTTAGGGAACAATTGACAGTTTTTATGTACTTAAATTTTGAAATTCTAAATTTACTTAAACATGTGTTATATCGATAAATTGTGAACTATCAAAATTTAGGGGTGTTCTAAATTTTAATTACGAGTTTTGTTACGCGTGTGTATAGCTAGGGGCAAGTTGACTTGGTTTTTGCATGTTCGTATTTAGCTCGTTCAAGTAGCTGGTAATATCAACCAAAAATGCAAAATCAGATAATCATACACATACACAAAGGTTCGACTTCGTATCCATAAAAGTTTGCACTTCTTCTCTTAACTCATAAAATCGCTTCAACATTTTGCCCTTACTGAGCCAGCGAACTTCACAATAAAAATCGAGGTTTTCATATTCCGATTCCAAGTCCTGCAAGAACTTCTGGAACTTCCGGTGATTCAATCTCCTCATTATAATCAAATTTACACAGGAAAACTGTATCTATTGCGTGCGTGAATGTTAATGATTAAGCACAGATGTTTTCTGGATTAATGATACAATGAAATTCGAACAGATTATCTTCTTATAAATAAAAAAGAGTGTATGTATGTTTGTATGTTTGTATGTTCGTTATACAAATCTGCGACCAGGAAAACAACACTGTCGGGGTGAGACATGTCTACCACCCCCAGACGCGGGGGTGCACGGAGGTTGAAATATTTCAACATGCTAAAACAGCCGATAATTTAGTCGGATAATAATTTTTAGGGGTCGAAGATATAGATGGTGTATCTACCGATGTTTTCTGAATATAATTTTCATCCCCTACACCCTGGGAAAAGGGCACCCTTAGGGTTTGGGGTGGAGAATACAAATCTATACCGGTGGATCAAATTTCACCAAATTTCGTACACGTGTTCTTTGCGACCAGGAAAACAACACTGTCGGGGTGAGACGCGCCTACCACCCCCAGAAGCGGGGGTGGAAATATTTGAACATTCTAAAACAGTCGATATTTCAGTCGGATAAATATTTTTAGGGGTCAAAGATATTTATAGTCTTTCCACTGATGATATCTGAATATAATTTTCAACCTCTACACCCTGGGGAAAGAGCACCCCTAGCGTTTGGGGTGGAGAATACAAATCTACACCGCTGGAGCAAATTTCACCAAATTTCGTACACGGGTTCTTTGCGACCAGGAAAACAACATTGTCGGGGTGAGACGCGTCTACCAACCCCAGAAGCGAAGGGTGGACGGGGGTTGAAATACTTAAACATGCTAAAACAGCAGGTATTAGATTTGGATAAATATTTTCTGGGTCAAAGATATTGATTGTGTTTCTACCGATGTTATCTGAATATAATATTCATCTGCTACGCCCTGGGAAAAGGGCACCCTTAGGGTTTGGGGTGGAGTTGCTTTACAGAAAAATAACGCGAATACAACCGAGTTTGGAGTCAAATCGAAGGTTATGGATGTCAGTGAGTTTACTTCGGATAAATATTTTTAATTGCGCATTTAACCCGAAAGGGTGGGGGTTGGAAGGGAAGATAAATAGTCAGTTCTTGCGCGTTCTTGGAGGAGAATTACGTGAATACTATTTCAACGGATGTTGTTGAAAATATAAATCCCTTTAGACATTAGTGGTGAGCTTGCTTAGGGCTCGGGGTGAGAATTGTCTATTATTCTAAATCTGCCAATTACATTAATAAAATTTCCCTACATGTTCTCTGTGTATAATTTCAACCCCTTTCGGACTCATAAGGGTGTACCCTTAAGGGTGGGCGTGAAGTAGCATTACATAAAAAGAAACCAGAAACTATCGGGATTGTCACTGAGTTTAATTAATTTTCTTGAAAATAACGGGAAAACAACCGAGATTCGAGTCAAATCGAAGGTAATGGATGTCCCTGAATTTATTTATGACAATCTGGACAACACGCGGGTATCGTCTGGGTTGGGATGAGTTGACCGGTTGTTTTTTGCGTCAATTAAATATATTTCGGGATGAATTAGATTAATAAAATTTCCCTACATGTTCTCTGTGTATAATTTCAACCCCTTTCGGAGTCATAAGGGTGCACATTTAAGGGTGGGCGTGAAGTAGCATTACATAAAAAGAAACCAGAAACTATCGGGATTGTCACTGAGTTTAATTAATTTCCTTGAAAATAACGGGAAAACAACCGAGATTCGAGTCAAATCGAAGGTAATGGATGTCCCTGAATTTATTTATGACAATCTGGACAACGCGCGGGTATCGGCTGGGTTGGGATGAGTTGACCGGCAATTTTTTCGTCAATTAAATATATTTCGGGATGAATTAGATTAATAAAATTTCCCTACATGTTCTCTGTGTGTAATTTCAACCCCTTTCGGACTCGGAAGAGTGCACCCTTAAGGGTTGGGGTGGAAGTAGCATTAGATAAAAATAAGCCAGAAACTATCAGGATTGTCGCTGAGTTTAATTATGACATTAAACTTGACCGTTTAAGTCCCCGAAGCGGGAGTGGTCGGGGGTGAAAAATTTCAAACATGTTAAACGGTCGATATTTGCGATAATTATTTCCTGGGGTTAATTACTTTGATAGTATTTATACCGATGTTGTTTGTGTATAATTTAACCCCTGTGAGGGGAGCAAGCTTAGGGGTGGGGTGGAGGTACGTTAAATAAAATCCCGCAAAAACAACCGAGATTCGAATCAATTCCGAGACTATGAATGTCGCTGAATCTAAGTGTGACAACCTGGGTAACGCGACGGGTTTGGGAGGTGTTGGGCGGGGGAATAAATTTTCAGACAATGTAATCGGCCGATTTTTGCGTGGAATACATTATTTTTCATTATCGCATATTTGTGGGGGTGGTCATCTTCTAACATGTAAAAACGGCCGATATATTTAGTCAATGACTTCATCTTCCTTCGGCATGGGAGGTGAGCACATTTAGGGATAGGGTTCGAGGAGCTTTACATAAAAATAGCGCAAAAGTAACCAAAATTGGAGTCTTATGGATGGTTATAGATAAATGACATCTCGGGCAACGCCGGGCACCCAGCTAGTACCTTAATAAAGAACTAACCTGAATTGTAGCTATCGAATTATTTTTGTTGAATTTCAAGGATCCTTTGCCGTCTGATGAAATCTTGATTATTGTCGGATTTTTATCCCATCATTGTCGCCATTGTAATGATATTTTTTAATGTAAATTTAAATAAGGTCAAACATTACGCACATAGTAGTAAATAAAACATTTACATCACATCTTCTTATTCTATATAATAAAAAAGGATGTATATTTGTATGTATGTATGTATGTATGTATTTACGTTTTTCTTTATACAAATTTTATCGCGTGGACAGAATTCAACATAAATTGGTATATATATACTGCCAAAATTGAGAACCGGTACTGTGGGGGTGAGAAACCCCTAGAATAAACGTGGAAATAATTATAATTGAAATAAGTTACGAATTAGTGTTAAATTACTGCGCGAGACGATGAAGTCATAAGTTTTCAAGACATTGACGCATCCTAAATATAGTTCTGTATTTCGTAATGAAATAAAGCAGAAATATTTTGATTGAATAAAAAGTAAAATTTTTTCCAGTATTACTCCATCGAATAGTAATAAAAAACAATACGAAACACTTTACCATCCTTGCGCAAAGTTAATTTGGAATAGTTAATTATCCCGCTATAAGGAAACATTGCCGGGTCACAGTAGTTCCCAGACCTCACCTGGAGATCTCTGTAGTCAATCAGCTGTGTTATCAATTAATATCACACTTTGTTCTCTGTGGAAAATTATTCAGTATTCCACTTATGAATTGGTCAAACCAGAAAACTATTGAATTTATCGATGAAGGTCGCTCAAATCCATCATTATGGGACGTGAAGTCGATGGACTATCGACGGAGATCGCCAAGTGAAGAAAGATGGTTGGCAAGAAATAGCCAACAAATTTGGCGTCAGTTATCACGTACGCGAAAAATGAAAATAAGACGAAAAGTTAATATCTCATTTTTAAAATTCATATTTAACAAATAAAGAGTGTACATCTATTAAATAACATTGCATGTATGTGTGTATGTTCCGCATATAAATCTACACTCGTGGAACAAATTTCACCAAATTACGTACACGTGTTCTTTATGACCAGGAAACAAACACTGTTGGGTTGCGAAATGTGTAAAACGGACGGGGGTGCAAATATTCAAGCATGCTAAAACGGCCGATATTTCAGTCGAATAAATATTTTTAGGGATCTAAGAGTTTGATAATGTTTATACCGATGTTATCTGTGTTTAATTTCAACCCCTTACAGCATGGGAGAGGAGCACCCTTAGGGGTGGGGGTGGAGGGGAGTTACAAGAAAATAACGAGAATACAACCGAGATATGAGTCAAATCCAGGGTTACGGATATCGCTGAGTTTAGTTATGACATATTTGGTAACTCGTGGAGGTTGGCGGGTGTTGTAGGGCCTGGGCGGATGTGGATGAGGGTAGAAATTTTCGAACAATGTAACCGGCCGATTTTGGTGTCGAATAAATCTTTTTCGGGTTCATTGAGATCCATAACATTTCTATACATGTTCTCTGTGTATAATTTTAACCCTTTTCGTGCTTTGGAGTGGGGCGCCCTGAATAATATTCAATGTCACCCTTCGACATTCTGGTGATGTTTTTAAATAAGTAATTGCCAATCATTAATTCGTTGCTTAAATTGTAAAGTGTTTCTCGTTTATATAAATAAGGTCGAATTCAGATTCTTCTCTTCTTTAATTACTTGAAATTTTTGATCACAATTAATGTTGCGCATAATTTTCGGCCATTATTATTGTACTACGTGTACGCGAGAAATTCTCGGTCTACACTGTGGCTTTGGAGGTGCTGTTGTGTCGCTCTACACTATTTCGTCTGTATTTGACTACCTTCCTTATTTTTGCGACGCATCAGCATTTTTCATTTCTAACTTAACTTATTCATAGGTCGTATTTATCAAATTTATGTATTCTTCACGATCATCTATGAGAGTCAGATTTATTTTTATTAAAGTATTTCTCTGTACTGCAAGTAATCTAGACCCCCTTTTTTTATATAGATTTCCTTTGAAGCTAACAAAACGATGGGTAATAAATATGAGGCGGGATAAGTGGCATCCTACTGCTTATAGTTGTATAAGCTGTTCTCATTCTGAAGACAGATACATGTGTGTTTAGGTTGTTTAGAGGTTCTCCTTGCTCCTCGCTATGAAAGAAAAACGGGATTGATTAAAATAAAAGACTTTAAAGACACGTTAATCTACCCGTCTAAAGACGTTGTGAAATTATTTACACTTACTGAAAAAGTATTGAGGAATAATGAAACACACATAGGATAGAAGAATTTGCTATTAAAATTGTGTGTGGAGGTATTCCGGATGTTGGGACATAAACAAATTTTATTTTGTGAATTCGACCATTTAATAGATTCGGCCGAATTTGGTGAGGAAACTCACTACTCAATTTTAATAAAGGTTTTATTAAAACATGACTTTCATTGCAGAATTCGTCATATGTGTAAAGAAAAAGCAATGGATGAAAGAGGACGCAATATTAGGCAATTGTATACAAAACTGATATTATTTAAAGGTCAATAAATTTTTCTATGCCTTAAATGTGTTATATTTTCTTAAACCTTAAAATATATTGTCCTTAGAGATTTAGTTTTAGGTCATTTGTGCGACAGACGATGGGGAACGCCCACCTGACAGTATAAAACATGGCGGCTGAGTTTTCAATTTGCTTCAAATATGGCGGCGACTTGTCCAGTCTATGTTGTTTATATATGTCTTTGGGGAAATTTGTGTTCCCAATTTTTATTATCTTTATGTTAACTTCTAATTGTTATTAATTATAGCATCCAATAAGTATATTGCGTAATCTTATCTAATATCCTATTTCCTCCTACGAGGACTAATGAAATAAATAAATAAAATAAAATCTGGTCTATTTTTTCAATTACTATAACAAACATACCACAATGTTTCCGTGAAGAGAGACACCTTCGGCAGCAAATTATTATGGAGAACAATTACATTTATATTGCATATTTACCGCTGAAGAATAATCGCTGAATGTATACAGGACCTGAATTATATCAAAAGGAAACTGGAAGTAAATAATGTAAACCTAGAGGAATCAATTGGTGACATCGTGACGAAAGAAACACTAACATAATGACTGATTTAAAAACAATTTCATGGTGCATCATTCGTTCTGGAGAGGAAATATAATAATAGTAATAGTAATGTGAAATTTATCTCCTACAACTAATAGTTCTTCAGTTAACGTAAAAAAATATGAATTAATGTGTGTTTAGGTTCATGGAAGTTGTACTTTCTGAGATCTACAGGTATGTAAAAAAACGTGTTTTTTGTTTTGTTATATATAAATATAAAACTTCTAATCGAGGAATAATTCTATTGTTAAATTTAGGGGATATTAAATTAAAATGTTAAATATACAAGACTGATTTTTATACTGATTTATTTTAATCAATACAACTAAACTGTTTCTTTTAACCTAACATTGATTTGTATTATTTGCCTGAGATAAAATCCACAACCTGTTGTTACTCCAATACGTTCAGGAATCTACGTTGCCAAAGGTTCATCCTATAACAAAATAAAAGTCGCAGTTCGATTAAAATCAGTATTATAATGAAAATTCGTAAAAATAAAACCAATCTCATGTTTCCTTCTTTTCGCGATATTATTAAAACTAAATCTAATCGTTGACATTGATTACAATGTATTACATAATTTTGCACACCACATGCAGATAATCACTGTAATATATTTAAAACGTGCATAAAAGTTGTATAAGCTTTGAATTTTATATTTATTTTTCATATTTTAATTAAAAATTTTGACTTTATCAGTATGTGTACTTTTCAGCTCTTATTTGACTAATGATTTTTGCAAAAGATAATCTTAAGTTCAAGATAATTTAAGAACAAAAAACAAAATTAGACTCGTTTAAAATGTTTTAGGTCAGCAACGTATGTTTATTAAAATTTTTATAATTTAATGTAATTATTAAAAATTAATCAATCTAGGAGCATATTAGATGAAACTACCGTCCAACTAGTATTAAAATTGATTCTTTAGCAATATAAGAAATTTTTGTATTGAAAAGACGTAAAGCGCGATCGCATTTCTCAATAATTTAGTTTAAAAGTTTTAAATTGTACCAATATTGAATAGGAAAAGGATAAAAATATGCATGGCATCTGGAAAATCCGACTGGAGAAAATTGGGAGCTTGAAGATGGCAGCACTATAGAAGCACTATAGAAGAATAAAATCATTTAAAATGATGTACAAGGAACGATTTATGGAAGAATTCTTGTAAGAAGTGAAGCAGTAATCCATACTGAGGAACACAATATTAGAAATTGGTAAGGTGGTGTTAAAAAAGGGAATGCAGTAAACGTCCTAAATCAACTGAATAGGGACGTTGTATTTGTAATTTTTGCTAAACCAGTTTGCAATTGATTATCAACGGATAGGGCAATATTAAGGAGAATATGACACAAATCACGAATCTTGTGCGTTGATGTAAAAAATTTAAATAAGTAAAATGGCTTACCTGTGCTAACGTAAGTGCATGGAACCGACATAATGAAGGCACAAAATACATTCCCTGAAAAATTTTAACATCTATTTACCCGCCAATATAAAACAGAACACACAAATATTCATTTCAATAACTGTAATAAATAGTAATTATTAAATTATTTATAAGTAACTCACATAAAAGTGGTGGCAATTTTCATTAGGTTCTCCTTTCTGAAAACAAAAAACTGATTTCAGTTATGTGATAACAATTATTTACCATAAAATGCAAAAATTATTAAACTGTCATTATTTTAGTCACTCTGTGTTGTTTTCCTCAAGATAAACACTGCGTAGTTCTACAAGAGCTTATTTCTCTCTGTATAAAAATGAATTTCTGTCTGGTTGTGTTCCCCCAATTGCGATGAAACTTTGGTGAGTAGTCGTGCGCACCTCCGCGAAGTTTCTGTCAGCCTTTCGAAGCGTTAGGCAGCTCCCAAGGGGTGAGCGCGGTGAAACTTATAAACGGCCGATATTAGCGCCGATTAATTACTTTTTGGGGTTGATGTTTTTAGAGTATAAAACCAACCCCTTAAAGCACCAATAAGGAAGGGGGTGGAGTGGAGTTACATAAAAATAACCGAAAACAACTGAGATTTGTGTCAAATTCAGGTTTATAGAGGTCAATGAGTTTAATTCTGACATTCACTATGTCAGTTAAATTGTATTTCAGCCCCTAGGTGTGGAGGTAGTAGAGAATTAGGGTGAAACGCTGTTACATAAAAATAATGAGTAAACAACTGAGACTGCAGTTGAATATGGGATTATGGAAGTTACTGAGTTTAATTCTGACATTGTACAAACGGTTAAGATGTAGTTCAGAGTGGGGATGGTAGAGGCTTAAATAAGTTCGCGTAAAAAATCTTCAATTCGTAGACTAATTTGTACAAAACTTTATACACGTGGTGCTTACAATCCAGGAAAAACACTGAGGGGTTAAGACACGTACCGTCTGGCTGTGGCTGTGGCTGTGGAGGGGGTGAAATTTAAAAACATTATTAGCGTTGAATGAATGAAACGTTTTCGATGTCGCTTAATTTGCGAGTGTCATTATAGAATTTTTAAGAGTCTAATTTCAACTCCAAAATGAATCGATGGTAGAAGGGTTTGCATAAAACGTAATGCAAAAACGACCGAGATTCATGTCGTATCCCGGGTTATATGAGTCGCTTAGTTTAATTCTCACATTAACTATGGTGGCAAATAAATACCCGGGAAACGCCGGGCATTCAGCTAGTATTCAATACAGAAACACCTACTTACGATTATGTAGTTTCAGGTGCTGTAAAAATAATAATGATGAAATACTATCTGTCATTTATTATATTACTATCTGTCTGCCCGGCGTTTCCCAGTATGCCATTTATCCATAACTCTCAATTTTACTACAATCTAGGTTGCTTTAGCGTTATTTTTATGTAACGCACCTCAAAGAATATATCGGCCGTTTGGGTATGTTCGAAAATTTCGTACCCCCTCTACTGTGGGTTAAACAAAACGTATTTATTCCACTCAAAAATCGGCCGGGTGTATTGTTTCAAAATTTCTACCCCTACCCCTTTGCGTTACCCAGTTCTTTACAATGAAACTCAGCGACATCCATAACGCCGGAAATGACTTTAAATCCGGTTGTTTTTTGCATTATTTATATACAACGCTCCTCCAGCGCCACCCCTAAGCGTGCTCCCCTCCCATGCATAAAAGGGCTTAAATTATACACAAACAAAGTCGGTAGAAATATTATCAATCGAAGTAACCCAGAAAAATATTTATTAAAAGCAAATATCGACCTTGATTAAATGTTTCAAAATTTCCACCTCCTTCCATCCCCGCCCCTTGGGGTAAAGGGCGAATAGAATGTCATAATAAAACTCAGCGACATCCCTAACCTAGGATATGACTCTAATCTCGGTTTTATTTCCGTTATTTATTTGTAACGCCCCCACCCTCCCCCATAAGGGTGCTCCTTTCCTATGCTGTAGGATGTTGAAATTATACTCAGATAACTTCAGTAGAAACTCTATAAATTTCTTTGAGAAGCGAAAGAGAAAAGTCAGTCGACGTTTACGATTAGCCACGAGAGGAGAGACATTAAAAACAAATCTTCACCGAGATATTTAGCAGTTCAATCCAAATTGATAAATAAATCAGTAAAAGTCTAAAATCTGCAAATCGTGAGTTCCTGCAGTTGGACAGAGAGATATTCTAACAACTAGCCAACGGTGAAGCAAGGGTTGCTTCATTATAAAAAACTTGAACAATTTCGCGTTGAGGGAAAACGACATCCGATAGCTGACCAATTAGGAGAGGATCATCCGACATTCCTGGGAGTTGAGTTATTGCATTTCGACTTCATATGTGTAGAATCTGTGCCGAAATTTAGAATCAGTGTAATAAAATTTGCATTATAGTGAAGCAACAAAAGAATGCTGGTACCAGTCGAGCAATATGTGAGTAACAAAACTTTGATAATTATATTTGTGAACGATAACTAAAAGGGAAAAGTCAGATTTCCTTCATCTTTCATTTCGTTCATTTTTCATTTAGCTTTCTTTCATTTATCGCCTGATTGTTTTTTAGGTAAATTTTAAACTGAATTGTTAATCAGATTATTAAATCATTTACTCTGTTAATTATCAAACCCAGTGAAGACCTGAGATAAGAGATATTAAATTTTGATTGTAATTGTTTGTAATTTTTGGAAGCCACAAATTGATAATAAATTATTTTGTTTCTTAATTTTTGTTAATCATTCATTTAATTAACCCTATTTAATTGATCATTACATTTAATGGCTACCACAATGTGGGGCAAAATTAATTAATCGTTAAATAGTTGTTTATATATATATGTATATATATATATATATGTGTGTGTGTGTGTGTGTGCGTGTGTATTTACAAATTCTGTTGTTTTTAAATAATGTATATTAATGTTATATACAGATTTATGGTGCGTCATATGCTCTTTGGCCCCTTACCTATCCAAATAAAATATGAAGTGTGTATTAAATTTTGGTACAAAACTATATATAGTAAGCTTTCCACTTCATTTAAAATGCCTGATTTTAATATCTTCAAAAATAACTTAAGAATATTCCTAGTGAAGAACTGTTGTTATTGAAGAAATGAACTTTTTAATGTGAACTGAAATACTTGTTCATTCTTCATGATCATGTTTATATTTTTTGTGTGACTGAATGTATGTAACAACACTTAGTTTTAATTTAAGTTGACTTGTACTATATCTAGGAACATATATGTATGTACTGCAGATTTATGAATTACTATAATTACCATATTTTTCTGTAACTGTGACAAAACTAAGTCAATTGTATTAATTTAACCTCAAAATTTGGTTCACAGTTAACAAATATTTATATTATATTTGCAATACAGAAGTTTGTTTATCACAATTATTCCCAATTTGTGTGCATATAATTTTTCATGCTCGGTAGCTCAGAAATTAAAAAATTATATATGAAAATTTAAAAGGTTCTTCCTAATTATGAAATTTTTATATTTGTACCGACGTAGAGAAATACAATTATTTGTACTTTTAATTTAAATGTAAATGTTCGTAGTTCAGTATCAACTTTCGTATAATAGTGCATTAATATAAATGACTTCAATATAAGCCGCTTTACATGTTTGAAAAATTTCACACCTCCGCCTCATAGGGTGTGCATATTTTTACGATCAAGAATAATCACGATACCTTAAATGTGTAAAAAATACTCCAGTACACTTATGGTATACAACCATAACGTTTATGCATATAACATAGATACTCCGAATAATTAAAAGAAATCAAAATACTATTTAATGTATTTCACTGTCTGACGTTGGTATCATTGTGCATTATAGGCAAAAAAATCGAAGTAGGCCAGCAGTCTTCAATAGAAAAATATCAATTTTTTGCAATGTCGTTAATTCTCAACAGTTCTCACTTGTAAATGTTCTCACTAAATCTTTACTTTATAATCAAATATATTCCCTTAATCTTTACACATTTTCATTCAAAGAAGGGAAATTAGAATTATATACACAAATAATTTTTTTTCAAAAATCTCACTTGAAATAACTCGTCAAGTTTTATGAATCGTAGCACAGAAATTGTACACTTAAAACGTTCTTCACAAACATGGAATATAAATTAGATGATTTATCATCACTCTCAATTCTGTTATCTTAATCTGAAATTTTTTAAAGTCACACATTTATTTGTACCAATTTAGAGAATACGTTACATATAGTAAATTAATTGTTCTTTTAATTTTTGTTCCTAATTCCGTAGATACTTTCAACCAATAGTGTATTAATTTAACAGCTATAAAATACATTGAATTTTATCTCAACAACATATATGGTATAGTATACCATACGAATAGAATATTCCGTGAGTATTGCAGAATATAATTGTTCCTCAGTATTCAGACATTACGAAATTGATAGCTACATTCGCCATGTAAAAAAATGGTCGCCATATTGCACTCACTTAATATACCACGAAATTAACTTACATTTTCCGCAAAGATAGTTGCATTTTGTTTACGCGCTAAAAATTTGTATAGAAATTAACGTAAATACATACATACATACTGTCATAAAAAAACACGCTTTTTTATTATATAGAAGATATATATAGATAGATTGAAAATGTAAAAATAACTGAAATGTATTGTTAAAGGGATTTAGAAAAGTCTGTAATAGTACTTACCAAACAGATGCTGCATTTTGTGTAGTGAACAATGAAACCCTAGCAACATAAAAAAATACAGTTTTAATTCAATAAATAAACAAAAAATGCAAAATCGGATAAAACAATCTGTATGAAATACAGCAGTTTTATTCTATCGATTTGTAAGGATTTATTAAAATATAGTAAAATAATTTTTCGTATAAATAAAAATAGGTCTTATTAATAAAAACAAAGAATTTATTTGAGTTTAATTGAATTTTTCAAATTTTTGTGATTATAAAAATGCCGTATTTATTAAAAATAATTTAAATACTTGGTATTTGTATAAGGTAATGCAATACGTGTTTTGAAGTTTTTCTTGCAGTGATTTTTAACTAATTTTTAACTCCTGGGCCCTGAACCTGGGGGTGATTACCATCTCGGGGGTAAAACCCCACATATTCTGTGGTGCTAATAAGGTTAATAATAGATGATAAGTTTTATAATCATTAATTAAATCAAATGACAGATCAGCGCCACGTGACTTCCTCTCTGTCGTGAACCATGTACATTATAATTAATGGTCTTCCGTAGCACACAGAGCTACGCTTGTTAACAGGAGGAAAAGTTTTAAACACGGTTCATGAACTCCCTGTAGAAATAGGATTGGTTTTTGAAAACCAGAAAACACAAAAAGAAATAGATTTTTACTCATGAAAATATTTTGCAAACGCAGGATAAAGTTGCAAATTTTGTACGTAAATTGGACAATGCAGAGTTCTAGTTGGATATGTATCGATGTGTATACGACAATTGGTAGAAGAAAGGGGGGGGGGGTTAAAATTAGTTTCCACAGTAGATCATAGGGGTAACGAGATTGAAACGGTTGGGATCCGTGGATTTTGCTGTTCTCAACGATCGCAATAGTAGGCTGTTCAACATCAACTATTATTGTAAGTTCGTACCATAGGTGCTTAAGAGACCTTACATTGACGTATAGATGTTGTATTGATATATTCTTGTCCTTTTTGCATGTTTATTGACCCCCAGCTCCATTCTCTCAGCAAACTTTGAAAAATGTCGAGAGAAAGTCGTGATGCTTCGTCGCGCGAATCTCGCCCAGGGAAGAGACCAATTTCATCACGATATAAAGTGATGAACTTAGCGATAAAAAAGAATATTTTCTTCACAGTTTGAAGATAGTGCTGAAAATGTAGAAGATCCGGTGGAGTGTTCCATTGTAGATGAGACAATGAAAGAGAGCCCCGATACAGTCTTCGAGTGTGAAAGCGGCATGGAACTTTACACCTGATCCACAAAAAGTGGTGAAGAAAAAAATTGTTTTTCTCCTGTTGGAAGCTATTTTTCAGATTATTTGCGCAGTTAAAGGTTTAAAAGGAAACCCTAACTCAAAAATAAAACTTATGAGCTCTTCTAATTTGATGTGGTATTCTTATTGTTTAAATTTTAATAAGACAACTTTAATATTCAGTGATTCATGTGATTTGGCCACTTACGTGTATTTCATATGACTGCTTGTCATCATCTATTAATAGTTCAACACCATCCTACGAAAAATAGTAAAAAATACGTATTAATATTGTATAAATTTAGAACGAGCGGTATTTTTTTAAAGAAATATGTGAACAGGAATGAATTATTTTTCATTTCTACTCACTTTTGAATACAAGTCAACTTCACAGGAATCTTTCATTTCGTAAATCCCCTGCAAGAAAAGAAATATCAACTTTAAATCCAACAATCTTACACAATATGTAATATTAAATTCTAATATCACTTACCGGGATAACGAAGAAAGATTTTATAGGGAGCGCACTCTTAAACTGCAATGTGATAAAAAAAATTACGTGATTATTTTTCCTTCTAGTGTTAAAGTTAAATAGTTATTAAAGCTATGATTATTCATACACTTACTTGAGGGTCGTCCAAATGATATCCTGTACAATTATCCATTACTTCGATCGCGCCCTGAAATCATCGATATAATTTATGCCGTTGTTACAGTTATCTCTTGTAAATTACAGGTGTAAATTTTCTGTATATCTATATCGTTTAAATAAGATTAGTAATTTCTAAAAACAATTGTTGAAGAATTTATAATGAAACTAACCGATCGGAGAAAGACTCGTTTCAAGGTACCTCCATGACTATTTGCATCCTGAAATAAAAATAATTTTATGCAATGAAATCCAAGCAGACTAAAATAACATGCAAAACCTATTTCTGTACATTATTAAAACGACTTTACATTTATTTTTTAAATCCCTTTCATGAAGATGAAATTTCAACTCATGATACACTTATCTCTGACATTTTCGCACTTGGTACGATGGCGTAGTCATCAGTCCATTCTAGTGTCTACTGGCTACTTTAAATTATTATGGGTATTTAAAATATTTAATATTAAATTTGATTTTTAAATAATTTATTTGTAAAAATAACTCATTAAATTTTATAATTTATAGAAAAAACGAAATTTATTACAGGGCTTAACTTTGGAGAGCAGAAAGAATTTTCTGATGCAGCTTCAAAAGACTACTCTCAAGGAACGTTGACGGAAAACTGAAAGTAAATAAAAAATAAAATACAACTATCACGCTTAGACGAGCATGGTGTTTAGTTACTTGGAATGTTGGAAATGCCGTCTCTCCTATTGACTGCCGTAGACACTTTGTCGTGGATCCCACAGGAACTTGCTCGGAGGCGATGCTGGATGAAGTCGGTGTAGTCAGGCTGATCGTCGAAGTTGTTACTCTGTAGTGGGCTAGACTGGACCTAACTACTCCTTTTGTAATTCCACATGGTTTACAGAAAATTTTGCAATGTAAACGTCAGGAGACACCTTCCTCCAAGCACTTGTTCGTTCTCTCAGACTCTCTCGGACTGCCTCCCAGGTTCTTTGTCCTCCATTTTCAAACATCTGGAAGCTTAGTAATACTGTCCTTCGAATAATAGGAGGCCTGACCGTAACTAAATGACCACCTCGAATATACTGCGACTTGCTGCGCGCTTCGACATAAATTAGAAGTAAAATTCTTTTAGCATGCCAGATAATATGAAATATAACGGAAGAAATGAATCACCCCATTTTCCAAATCCGTAGCCGTTCCCCTCTCTCTAAACAGAAATGGCAACAATCTATCAGTCACTATTAACAACTCCACTATCACTACTAAATCTTCCCACAAATACCTCGGCATCAAACTAACATGGTCCCGCCACACTTCCCACCTTAAAAAATATTACTCCACCGATTCCGCAAATTAAAACCACAACTCAAATCGAAATCTCCTTTATCCCTCTCAACAACAACAAAAACTCCTTTACACATCTCTTCTCAGCAAGTAACTCAAATTTGGAAATACATTGACTACACCAGGTTCAGAACAGGTTCACCAGCATTCAGAACAGAATACTACGATCTGTAATGAAACGTTCGAAACGATGTAATCGCGACAGATACACATATACCGTCTATCAAGAGTGAAATTCAACGGTTTAGTGTGAACTGAAGTTCATCCAAATAAAGAAAAAGTTCTCGGGTGGAAACCCGAGAATTTTTTCTTCAAAAAATACACCGGGAAAGCCTTCGATCTTCATCCGAATGTGTTCGCAAAAAACTTTTTACTAATAACGGAGAAAAGAATCGATTAAAACGATTCAAGCCGAATAATCTACTGTACAGGTTCAACCTGCAGTAATTTGTTGTATTGACATTAGGTATCTAACTATATATATATATATATTGTAGTAATTGGTAATTAAAACATTGTTCTAGTTGAAAAATTGAATTGTAGAGGACTCATTATTAGTGGATATAGAGCGGACGCCGCAACAAACCGGCAAGGCAAAGAAAACATTGTTGATGAGTCGAGAAGGTTCTACGCGCTCAAAACTTGCGAGACGAACGAACAGTCAGGAAATGTACAGTCGGGCAGTAAGCAGCAAGGAGAAAAGACCAAAATTCCAAGTCATGAAAATTTGAACAGTACAGTCGGGCAGCAGACAGCGAATAGACCAGACGAAAAGTTTTACAGTCGGCAGTCAAAACGAAAGAATGTGGCCCAGTCACAAACATGCTTTCAAATATTAAAAGGTTGCAGTAAAGCTTCGAGAACCAACCAATTTGTGTTAAACCAACTAACAAACTACACCAATTAGAGCCTGTGAACATTTAGAGTCTGTGAGAACTTAGAATCAGTGATGTCCCCAAAATTGTGCACGAAAAACTAAAAATGAGACCTGGGCGGCCGTAAGTAGAGAAAAACTTTAAAATTATTTGTAAACCGTGTTTAAAAGACAAAAGTCAGATCGTTCTTTAATTATTTAATTATCGATAAAATGAGATCGTTAACTCTTGATAAAATTGAAATGGTTAAATTCAATCTTTAGTATTATTTCTTCCGCAACAAATTTCGTCTATGTTCAGACGCATTGATTTCCATAAAAAGTAAATGTAATTTTGATTATATAAATTCTGCCATTTATCAAACCCAGTTCAAGACCCTGAGATCCCAAAAATATTTTGTGTATTTTATATTTGTTTTAAAATTGATAATAAATTTTGTTAGTTGTTAATAGTTGTTCATTTAAAAGCGCCCATCCATTATTAATATATTTAGATTATTAAAATATATATGCAGCAAAGGAGTGGCTTCACAGGAAGCACCTCCTCCAAGTTATTGTAGTATTGTATTTATTCAATTGTTATGCAAATTATTTGTCCGTAAACGACAGATTGTAAGAAGAAGGAGTTAATAAAAAATTAAGTCCCTTCTGGTATTATGGCTGGGATTCGGCCGCTACCATCCACGTAAATAAACTAGAGGCCGAGAGGTATAGCAAGACCTGCGATATGCGCGAAGTAGGGGAAGGGAGAAGGTCGAGGGAATAAGGGTATTTTTAAAAATATTCATTGTGTCCTTACAAACGAAATAAACAGATACCCTGTACTTATCATCTCTTAATTTTTACGGAAGCGATTCTTAACGTACAACGTATACCGAAAGTTGTAAAATTAAAGTTATTATCTGTCTTTCTCTTTCATCCCTAGGTTTAGTTTTCCACAAATGATGCAATCTACAATTTCAGAAATGTTTTAAAAACATCTTTATTTAAATTGAGTACCGAGACTCCTCTCCAAATTCATAGGAAACCATTAAGTGGTCAAAGTAACAAAATAAATTGTCTATGCCACAACATTATGAAAACATATTAACAAAAAATTATTTTTCCCTATTGGCACTTCGCTGTTCCTTAACACATTCTGCCAATTTGAATAGTTTTACTACAGCCTTAGAAGTATCGTATAGGATGTCTTTAATATCTTCAGTGCGAGGAGCAAGGAGGACATGCAAACAACGTAAATACTTTCGTTTTGAAATCACTTGCCTAACAACACTTCCATAAATGTATTCCACTACTCTTCCTTCTCAGAATACAATGTCAATCTTTCATATACTGGGACATAATCGTGACCAAAACTGTCATTACCATTAGATTTGAGAACATCACTTGTAATAGGTGTCTCAAGTGTCTCCACATATCCTCCAGTACGTAGTATCTGTGTAATTAAACACTTCCTTATGCTGGTCTTTTATTATTATGGTTATTTCTGTTTTAGTATTTTTATATTATAATAAATAAAAAACAATATATTTCTCAATAGCTTCAATATATGAGCTGCTTCAAAGCAATGAAAAACTCACCATCACACACTACATACAGCAACTTTGCATATTCTCGCCTTCTCCAGTTTACGCAAATACTGCTTCTACAGCATTTTATGACAAACCATTTAGCAAAGAATATCCAACAGAAATTTTCTAACTCCTTTTACGATCAGTTACCACAAATACTACTGCCTTTCTTGCTACCTGACTGTCATCATTGTCCTCACATCCAACACACACCCGCCTTATTTCCATCCAATTCTAAATAGTTTTATATTCTCAACAAACATATGTGTTTCAAGGATAGGACTTCAATAATTCTGTACCTCATTTGATAATTTGTTATTCGCGAAAGTGCTAAAACTTGTCTGGTGACAAAGATTTTCTTTTCTTCAATTTTTTGCTGTGCTGCTTCACGAGCTTAACCATTAATTCGTCACTCCTGTTTTTAATATGCAATAATTAATGTTGATTTTCATTAAAAATTTTGCATTTCGCAAAAATAAACTTTTTTATCTTACTCGGAATTAAATAAATAATCTAGCCCCCACTGAGTATAATAAATTTCGGTTATGTATTTAATTTTATAACTTGATATGCTACATACGCATAAAAGACCGAAGAAAGATAAGATATTTAATAATTAAACTTGTAATAAGTAAACTGACTCAGACAAAACAATATTTATTATTTTTATAACATTCGTTGTTGAAGCTTGGCTAAAACGATTCTTCCATGTTTCACTCATTTTTAAAATTAAATTAATTATATCTATTTCAACTAAAATACTTATACTCTACGGGCTTTAAATCGCCTTCAAATCCAGAATTATAGAATTCAATAAGTTTAATTCTGACATTCACTATGTCAGTTAGGTTGTAGTTCAGCCCCTAGGTGTAGGGGTGGGGAAGCATTTGGGTGAAAGGCAAATTAATGAATAAACAACTGAGACTGGTGTTGAATCTGGGCTTATGGAAGTCACTGAGTTTAATTACATTTACCCAACTAGTTAAGTAGTCGTTCAGCCCCTCGGAGTGAATGTGGAAGCGAAACAATCTTAAACGCGTAGAGCAATTTATATCAAGCTTTGTTCACATTTAACATACAAATACCGACGGATTAAGACACACCTACTACCTCTAGGGGTTGGGGTGGCATTTAAAAACATTCGTATGCGGTCATTATTAGCGTCGAATATAACGTTTTCGGGATCGCCGTATTTGATGGTATTATTCTAGAAGGGGAGGGGAGCGCCGAACCGTAAGGGTGGTGTGGAAAAGGGTTTACATAAAAAAATAACGCACTAAAGACCATGATTGGTGTAGATTCCGGGATTATAGTAGTCGCTGAGTTTAATTCTCGCATTAACCATAGTGGTTAATTAAATTTTTATCTTCCTCGTCGTTACCCTGTCGTAGACAAAAAGTTACTCGGAGTATTTTTTACCCTCTTATGTTACCGGGTTTATTATTTTATTATCATATATGAGCATTTATAGTTTCGGTCTCTATTTAGTTAAAGGTTTTCTTGTTTTACTCCTTAAGGGACCAGAAGTATTTTTTTTACTTTATTAAGTTAACGAGTATTATTCTATTTTCATTCGGCGTAATTTTTAGACACCGATGTTATCTGAGTATAATTTCAACCCCTTACACCATGAGGAGTGGGGGCGCAAATCCAACCGAGATTGGAGTAAAATCCAGGGTTATGGATATCGCTGAGTTTAATTAAGAGATTCAGTTGCCTATTTAACCCCCAGGGGCGGGGGTGGACGGGTGTGAAAATTTTGAAACATGCAATCATGGCCGATATTAGAGTTGAATAAATATTTTTCAGGGTTAATTAGACTGATAGTATATATACTGATGTTGTGTGTGTAAAATTTCAACCCATTTTGCAATGAGAGATGCGCACGTTTTGGGTTGGGGTGGAGGTGAGATACAGAAAAATAACGCGAAAACAACCGAGATTCGAGTCAGATCGTTTTTGTGGATGTCGCTGAGTTAATTTGTGTCAAACGATCGGGTGGGGGATGGGTTGGGCCGGCGTGTGTGTGTGTGTGGGGGGGGGGGGGGGTAGAACTGTTCAATCATGTTAACAGGCCGGTTTTTGTGTCGAATAAATATATTTTGGGAACAAAGATTCATAAAATTTCTCTACATGTTCTTAGTGTATAATTTCAAATTCTTTCGGGCTTGGGGGGGGGGGGGAGTAGCACCCTTAATGGAGTTGATTGGCATTACATAAAAATAACGCAAAACAGTCTAGATTGTAGTTAAATCCAGGGTTATATGTGGCCCTGAGTTTAATTATGACATTTAATTGGCCAGTTAACCCCAAGGACCGATGGTGGAATTTTTTAAACACGCAATCGAGGTCAATATTGATTTTAATAGTTAATTTTAGAATTAATTAGATTGATAGTATTTCTACCACATCGTTTGTGAATAATTTCAACCCCTTTCGGTATGGGAGGGGAGCACGGGTAGGGGTGGAGGGGAGTTACAAGAAAATAAATCGGGGTTATGGACATAGCTGCATTTATTTATGACAACCTGAGTAATGCGCGGATGTGGGTGGGAATAGAAATGTTCAAAGATGTTAACCTGTTGACATTTGCGTCGAATAAATAATCAATGAGACTCATAATATTTTTTTAATATACCCTGTGCATAATAACAACCCCTATCGGCTTGGATAACCATGAAGGGTAGGGTGAAGTTGCATTACATAAAATTAACGCAAAAAACCGAGATTGGAGGGTTATGGATGTCAATGAGTTTAATTAAGACATTCTACTTATCGTTTAGCTCTCCTAACGAGGTAATGGCGGGGTGTAACTTTTCAAACATGTTAAACGGTCGATGTTTGTGTAGAAAAAGTAATTAACGATGCCAATGAGTTTGCTAATATTTCTACCGATTTTGTTTGTGTATAATTTCAATCCCTTTCGGCATGGGAAGGGAGCACGCTTAGGGGTGGAGTTTGGTGGAGCGTTCCATGAAATAACATAAGTAGACCGATATTCGAGTCAATTCTGGGGGTTATGTATGTCGCCGAGTTTCATTGTAAAAATTGGGTAACGCTCGGAAGGCGGGGGGGGGGGGGGGAGCTAGCCGGGCGGGTAGAAAATTTCAAACAATGTAACCTGCCGATTTTTGCGTTGAATAAATCCTTTTTGTTTAACCCACAGTAGGCGGGGGTGGAAAATATCGAACATGTTTAAACGGCGAATGAAACTATTTCGGAGTTAATGAGTTCAACCCCCTTCGGAATGGGAGGTGAGCACATTTAGGGATAGGGGTCGACTTGCGTTACATAAAAATAACGCAAAAGCAACCTAGATTGGAGTCACATCGGGGGTTATAGATAAATGCCATCTCGGGCAACGCCGGGCACCCAGTTAGTATTAAATAAACTACATAGAAATAGGCAATAGTAATCTTTAACTGTGGAAAATATTTAGCAGGAGCATTATTTGTAAAGCATCAAAAAGAACATATTATTGATGAGAAATTTTACGTTGTGCGCATTTTAGCTTTTCATTTCTGTGAAAGAAAATAACGAGGTTAAATAGTGAAATGAAATATAGTACAACAGGGTAGACCACATTCATGCCATATGTTTCACGCTGTCTCACGATCATTTTTCTAGTTGAAACATTTACCCGTTCGTAACGGTTACGATAATAAAACATGTTGAACAGACATTAGTGCGACCAAACTATTTTCAACAGTTTCTAACACAATAACACCGGTCACTATTACTACCACTCACTAAAACTACTAAATAGGCGGTAGGTACAAGTTACAGTCTAGATATCTTTGTTGACAATTCCCGTAAAATTTATGGTTAAATACGACTTTCCAAAACAAAGGTGACTGAAATATATAGCCACTTACTTAAAAGCAGTCTGTCTATTTAATACATACCTTCGTGCATACTACATGCTTAAAGTACTTTCTGGAATCGCAAAGTCCCTGGAAAATAAAATAAAAGTTTCTGGAATTATTGACTAAGTAAATTATTCAGTTCACTATGTACGTAAAAATAATACTTCTGTAGTTCTTATACCTGTAACGTTTGTGTCATTTTTAAATATACAATTGAGAAAACAGATTTTTATTGTATTATTAATACGTGCATATTTGTTTCCAATCGTTTCAATAGTAAATAACTTTACCTTCGCTGATATTTTGTCAGAAATAAAATGAAATACATAACTTTAAATACGTCATTCTAGCACTATATTGAAAACGATAAAGTTGAAGAAAAACTGACAAAATATTAGTCTTAATTGTAACATGTATGTCAACTACAGATTGTTTGACACGAAATACAATATTATATATTTTAATTTGTTAGATTCTTTCGACTGTTTATATGAAATAGACAATGCAGTTTATGACCAGATTCAGACAATTTATTTACTAAATTAAAAAAGTGAAAGATAAAATTGATAAAGAAAAAGTACATAATGTAGTATACAAAATTAATTTTACTGAACCCAATTTTTTAAAAAAAATGTTTCATAGGACAAACTAAACGCGCATTGAAAGTTAGACTTACGGATCACAAAAATAATTATTAAACTTCGAACCATAATGTGGTCACTACCCACAGACTGTATAAAAATCATGAATTTAACTGGAACAATGTGGAAAATTTAGATATGGAACCAAATTTGTTCAAACGAAATTGATCGGAAATTATTCACATAAACACGACTTATATCACCATAAACGCTCCATTACGGTAAGCAATATTTAGAATATCCTATTTTGTTGAAGCTTTGGATAATTTGTAATTTTATTTAGGACTAATATTGTATATATTGAAAATATATGACGACAAAATATGGAGGGTTCCAGTTTCTTTCAGTTTTACCACGACCATATTAGAATATTAGCAAGTGCCCGGAATGAACTTCAAAAATTTAGTGAAATATTTAAAATAACTTTCAACATTTAGTGATAATTAGGTAAATAATTCTCAGTTGCATAATGTTAGATGTATAGTATAATTTGTTTTAAACACAATCTGGAAAATCATTACCTTTATGATTATTATTGTACGTTGCATTTTCTCCGCAGAAAATACCTGAAGAAGGTACAAACACGTACCGAAAGGTTATTTAATATATTAAATAAATTATCTGAAATTTCTCATAAGCTGAATAAATATTATCAGTATTTATTCTAAATTCACATGGAATGTCATGCCGAAATATAAATATTACTGACGTTTCTTACATTCGTCGAAATAGGTACTATGGGTATGTAAGAAATCAATTACTTAAGGTAATTGACTATTTAGGATTGCTTAGTCATTTTTCAGCCAGTAAATGCCGTTGACCAATCCCATGTTGTGGTTTGATTTAATAAATGCGGAATCATTATATATCCCCCCTCCTGAAGTCGCGGTTAGGTAACAAAAGCCGGCGTGCCACAATCCACAAAATAAAGTTAATCAATATTCTAATGTAATATATATTAATGTAATATATTTAAAACTATCATAATGGTATTCTTGTTCTACAATATTATTTGCAGAATACATTTGGATGATAAAATAGCACTCACTTCAGAAAGAGTTAGCAAGAGCAGGAGAACGTTGGATGATGTCAACTTCAACATAGTTATTTCGTTACTGGTAACGTAGTTCCAGAGTTGTCCAATATATAGCCTTGGCTGGAGATCATGTCCTTGAGAAGCGGCCAATGAAATTCCGTGTCATCGGCCTCATCATTTGCCCTGTACATTTATATGAGCATGAACAATAATCGTAATTCCCCGTTTCTGCCAAGAACTTCTTTTAAATCCGGCTCCTCAGCATATTCATACGTGACTGGCAAAGTTACTTTGGTGGAATTTTTCTAGTCTAGCGGTACTTGATCATCTATGAGTAATAAATTCCCATTTAAGAATTATCTTTCTCTATATAAAAATCAATGTCTCTGTGTCCCCTATGAACTCCTAAACTATTCATCAGATTGCGATGAAACTTTGGTGAGTTGTTGTCCGCACCTCCGCGAAGGTTTCTGTCAGGGTTTCAAAGCGTTTCAACTGCGATTTTTCAGTTGTCCATATTTTATTGATACTAGAAAAAACACGTTCTGTTGCTGCATTTGTTCCTGGAAGGGAGAGCGCGAATTCTACAATTTTCTAAATATTTTGATAAGGAATATTATTCTGTTTAAAATGAAGGAATAACTCCGTCCATTTTTTATCTGTTTCCACATTTGCAGACAACCAACATTTAATTTTTCTATCTGTAACATACCTTTTACCAATGAAACCTCATCAAAAAGATCATTTTCGCAAATATTATTTTTCAGAAAATGGTTACTAATATATTCAAAAGATTTTTCCACATATTCCCATAAAATCTCCTTTTTTAATGTCACCCAATGAAAATTTTAATATCTTCGAATTGAACTGTCCATTCTTCAAGATATTACAAGCAGTTATTATAAAATTTTTTGACATGTTTCAGAAATTCAGGTCGTTTAATGGAACCTTGTTCTTCCAACCTAGTGATGTCTTTCCGAATAATTAAAGGAATGTAATCGTTATCAATTCTTTCTCGTTATTTTGTTTTTAAATTATTGATTTCATTTGACACTTTCGTAATTGAAATTTTGTCCCCTTCAATAATTTTCACAGCATTGTGAAATAATGTAGCTTGGTTGTGGATGAACTGAAGCCAAATTTGTGATGTATCATTTTCAAAAAAGAGCTGCAATATTCTTGGACATTTATCTTTGGATAACAAGTATGATTTTATTGGTTCGTATATTTTTAAAATATTTTCTACAGCTGGTAAAAGAGCTAGCCATCGTGTTTTGCTGTAACAAAGAATTCTTTTATATTCGATTTCTGCGCTTTCACAAAAATCCTTCAAACTTTCAACACGCACAGAATATATATAAAAATACGAATAAATTTTTGCAACAATATTTTCAACATCAACTGGAAGTAAGTCAGATGCTGTTTGAATAGTATTATGTAGAATGTGCGCTACACAACCTACTCCAATAATTTTTTGGTTCAAATGTTCGTTAAGTTTCGTAAAAACGTTATTGATGCCTCTTCTAGCTTTTCCACCAAAATTTGCATTCGTGTTATCCGCACAATAGGCAATAATTTTATTGTTCAAATTATTCTTTTTTAAAATAGTACTTATTGAATCAAAAATTATTTGTGAAGTTTCGCCCGGCAATGAAACAAAATCTAATTTTCTAATTTTAATTCCTGTTTCAGGATCAAAAAAATCTAACAATTGTGGGGAATAATTTTAAATCTTTGTGGTTTGAAGCATCAGAATATATGGATATAAATGCGCATTTTTCTAATTCTTTCTGCAATTGAGAAAACGAATATGGTGAAAAACATTACAAATAATTGCTTCGGTTTTTGTCCTTGCACATGCCAATTTTTTGTCGAATAATGTTTTGATCATTTGCGACGTACAATCCATTGATCTGAAACTTTGATTGTGGTTTATGGTGTGGAAAGAAAATAGCCCTTCCGCTAATGCTAGCTGTTTTTCCGTGTTGCCAAAGCTAGCACTGCGAAAAAACTGTTCCATTTTAGACGAGGAAGCGGCATTATTCAAAATTCTTTTGTGCCTCTTTGACGCTAGATGTTTAGTAATATCGTTTTTTCCACCATGTGAGACCCAAAATTCAGCATTGCATTTATCACACCGTACCATATTGTCCATTTGGGTTTTTTAATAAATGTAAATTCTCTGCTTAGCTCTTCATTAAATTTGCTTTCTCTTTTTTTACTCATCTTTTATTCTGTGGGTAAATACTAGAAATAAATAAAAAATTTACTACAGAGGCTAAAAAAGAGTATTAAATTTTACCTTATTGACCGTTACGTTGTGGCGACTATTGCTCTAACTTCGTGAATCAAATAATGAGTCAAACCGAACGTCAAATTGAAAACATCAAACCGGACTGTCTGCACTTATCTGAATTAAGCCGAGACGTAACGACAATGATCGAACACCACCGAGTAAATCTAACTCGGTACATTCCCTATTTTAGTTTACTCTGCATGCATTTTATGTTTTTTTATGTATTTTTTATTTCTTTATATTCATCATAATACTTAATAAATAATAGGTAATATATTAATACAGTACATTTAAAATAAGAAATGCAGATATTTTCTAAAAAGCGGGACATTTTTAAAAATCGGCGGGACGCGGGACAGTCCACCAAAAAGCGGGACTGTCCCGCCAAAATCGGGACGTGTGGTCACTTTAATCAAAGGAGCATCAACTGGCTGGTTGTACATATCCCTCGTACCTACTTTTATAACAGAATCCGTCATTTGCGATCCTTGTTTCCTAGAGCTGCCAATTAAACATATCAAATAAAATTATGAAGATTCGACTAAACTTGTGATATAGGATTACGCCCATACTTTAGCGACTGTCGTCCACAGAGAATTTTCCCCTTTTGCAGCATATTTATACTACAAAAGAGTTTTTTTCATTCAAAATTATTCATTATTAAAATAACACTAATTTTTAATTATCCTGAAAGGCATTATGAAAGTTAATTACACTGAGTTCTTTGGAAACCGTCTTTTTAGCGTTACGGAGAGTCTTTGGGGAAATTAGCATCTCGCGCGAGAATGAATTCTGCTAGTAAAGTGAGTAGTATATGTATATATAAAATATCTCACGTTGTTTTCAGATAGGGTGGTAATTCAAATTTCTGTTCTGTTCCGTACGGATTAGTACCGTCATTAAATGCATATGTCATTAATTATGACGGAAAAATTCTTCTATATTTAATAAATTTACTACAGATTGCGTACAGTGGAATGTATTTTTATTATAGTTTTTCCAGACTCTTCCATTTTTTAATTCGCTTGTAAATTGTTTCATGGATTATTAATTAATTGTGTTAATATGTTAATCGATATAGTGAAGAAATATTGTTTATTATTGAAGGTAGGTGAAATATTTACTGCTGCTGGTGCAGCCTTCAATAAATTAGGAGAGTTGACCATGCAACTGCATCCCACTGCAGATTCTCCTGCAGGGTGAGTATTAAATCGTCATCTTAAGATTACCTGAAAAATACGTACATTAAAGTTACGATATCTTGTGTAAATCCAGCTGTGAAGTATTTTGTGTATCTAACAATAGTATTTTTTAAGTGATAAATCTCATGTTTATAAATAAACATAATTCAGATTAATAGCAAACCCAGATTAATACTGTAAACTTGGCTACAATAATTTCAAATTGAGTAAGACTCGAGATATTAGGACTAGTTCTATAACATGTTGTGGGTACTCTTGCCTCATGATTACTATGTTAATGCAGTAGTATTATGTTTTATACTTACTTACCCGGCTGATTACTATTCAAGAGCATTACTTTCTAAGGCTTTGAGTTTGTCAACTGTATTGTGTGGTATTGCCACTCTTGGCTCTTGTGTTTTTCTTGACAACTGAATAAAGGAATAAGGTTTCTAGAAACGTTGTGTGGTATTTATATTGTCACTTTTTTGTCATTGTTTGGCTATTTTATCTCATTATTAGTTTTCAAAACAGATGTATATTATTTTCATTTCTAAATAATTTTCTGTCTAAATTATTAGTGCCATGAGTTTGGAGTGGCCTTTTTTAATTACAGCAATCTTATCCATTCAAAATGTAATTATCACCTTCATTTTATTAGCTCATTACACCTGTATATTTTTTCTTTATAATTGATATGGCCAGTTTATTTTGAATTTGAAGTATTATTATCCTCAAAATGAAAAATTTATGTCTGATTGAAAATAATGAATAAGAAAGATAGCTGATTCAGACAAAACAGTGATAATATAAATACCACACAACGTTTCTGGGATCCTTGTCCCTTACTTAAGGTGCAAAGAAGAGCCTAGAGCGACACAACTGCACTAGTCGAACAAGGATCCCAGAAACGTTGTGTGGTATTTATATTATCATTTTTTTTTGTCTGAAATTGGCTATCTTTCTTATTCTTTACATCAATATTGTTTACTTTCTGAAATTAAATTTTATAAAAATAATTTTGTTTAATATTTTGAGCATTATATTATGGAATAAAAATTAAGTCAATACCATATAAATGAATCAGAAAAATGTATTCATGTGTTACTAATAAATATTGTCCTTGTTTGTTTTTTAGTAACTCTTGATGATATGTATTTCATTAAAACTTTTGAGAGAAGATATATTACAGCTGATATGTTAGATTTCAAAGTTGTGTGCTAGGCAATTTTTGTTTTCATTGTGCTCATGTTATGATGCACACTGTTTCAACTTTAAATTATGCATTTAATGTGGCAGTCTCTTGGCAAAGTAGTTCAATGTTTTATTAAACAGTAAGCTATATTTTTTCATGTAACAGAAAATGGACTGATGAAGAAATAGAAATGCTTCGGCAGGCAATCAAGCAGTTCGGGGATGATCTTACTAAAATTAGTGAACGCATCAAGGGCAGAACGGTGTAAGTTAAATTACAATGGCATTATGAAATTTTGTTATTAAGTCAATTTGCTGGTCTTCTTTAGTAAGCTTCCTTACTATATTAATTCCTATACTAGTGCTATAGATAGGTGGATACTTTGAACTCCTTGATAATTACCCAGACACTTAATATATCAGGTAGAGACAATATAAAATTCTGAAAAAAATCAGTACAACTTGGTTCTAAAGTGATGTAATTGATAATAACATTGTTATGAATTTTTTTAATAAATAATCATTTATGTATAGAGAAGTTCTGATCAATATGGGAAGACCTAAGTTCAATAAAAGTATTGTAATTAACCAATTTTGTATGGTATTGAGTTATGGTTTTTATATGTTCACGTTAATTGATTTTATATTATTTATTAAAACAAAAGTATATTCTAAATCGATATGTAATATATAATTTTCAATATGCTCATTGACAAATATTTTAAAGAACAATAAGCAAAGGAAGATATATGGGCTCAGCTATTTGTTATTGGTATTTAATACAATTTTTTTACAATTGTCATTTTCTCTCATACTAAGTTGTGCAGCCAAATTTATGCAGTTACAGCAGATGCCAGATCATTTCTGTAAAAGTTCATGGCATGTACAAAACACTGCTACAGTAAAAATGCTCACATTAAAATTCATTCACACAGTATATCTTCTTATTCATGTCACTGAACATCTTCAATCTCCAGCTTTCTAATTAACTGTGGTAATTGTAATGTTTATATATATATATATATATATATATATATATATATATATATATATGATATTAGTAAAGATATCACATTGTAAAAAATAATTGCAATATTGGTATGGAAAGGAAAGAGAGATAGTTACTGAAGGTTGTTCTTAAAATTCTCGGAGGCTCTCAACCTCCTTTTCTCAGGAAGGAGTGTTACACCATTCCGTGCACCGGCCAGCTGCGGACCGCACTTCACTTTCAGGTAAGCCACAACCTATTTCTCTTTCCTTTCCATACCAATATTGCAATTAGCAGTCCACAGCTGGCCGGTGCACGGAATGGTGTAACACTCCTTCCCGAAGAAGGAGGCTGGGAGCCTCCAAGAATTTAAAGAACAACCTTCAGTTCCTTATGGCGACACCGCACTTCACTTTCAGGTAAGCCACAACTATCTCTCATTTCTTTCCATACCAATATTGCAATTATTTTTGACAATGCCACATCCTTACAAATATCATATATATACAAGACACACCTACCCGCCTCTAGGGTTCAGGGCCGATTTAAAATCATTCCTAAATGGCCATTATTAGTGTTGCATAAAATGTTATTGTGATCACTTAATTTGAGTGTGTCATTCGAGGATTTTGAAGTGTCTAATTCCCAAAGACTAGGGAGGGAAGTACCCTAACTCTACGGGTGGTTGTGGATGGGGTCCACATAAAAAGTAACGCAGAAAAGACCAATATTAGTGTCAATTCCTGGTTTATAAGACTTGCCGAGTTTAATTCACACATTCGTGGTGGTTAATGATTTCTTATGTTTCACTTTGTGTACAAAATGTTACCAAAAGTTGACCCCCTTAAGTTACAGGGTAATTTTTGATTTTCTTATGGTACCAGCTATATTTTGGTCTGTAATTAGTTACAGGTTGTATTTAATTACTAGTTTACGGTACCAGGATTAGTTTGACTTTATTAAGCTTGCAGGTATTTTTTACTTTAATTCGTTATGATTTTTGGTACTTTTATTTTATGTAGAAGGAAAATTCCCAAATACTGTCAGTTATTATCCTGGTTTATTTGAAGTTAGGTGCCGAGGGTTTAGGTCGGGTATGTGGCCACAAATGGGTAAATGTTCCAAACACTGGCGTTATTGATGTAGGTTAAATGAAATGCTTATCAAGTGGCTAGTGTCAGATCAGTTCCTACTCTGGTTAATGCCGGAAACTCCTCTAGTGTCGTAAATAAATATTAAGATATGTTTTCCACATTGTGACAATGTAATGGGACAGACTTGTACATATAATATCTTGGCTATTAGCTCAGTCCAGTCAAAGTTCATGTTGCTGAAGTATTTAGAGGGTTCCATAAAAAATTTTATTAAAAAAATGATCAAATCTTTAGTTCAACAACAAAATTGATCAATTTTGATACATGAGACATTTACAGTAATCTCAGTATTAGGCTTTAATTGATGTGTCACTTTCCAAAACAAATACCTCATCGATCTCGCTTGAACTTTGCAAGGTTTCTTAGAGATCGTGTCGATGTGAGATCTTACCAAATACTTCTACTTCTATCTGTGAGCTACCTGGTCTACTCGCCTCAAGCTCCCAAGTGGAGACTCAACTTCTAAAAACTACTGGAGACTTATTTGATCTGTTTACTATGATTTCCCATAAAAGACTATGATCCATTCATGTGAGCTCCCAATGGAGACTAAAAACTTCTAGACACGTTCGCTAAAACTAAGCCTGGCTCTCTAAAACAAAATCTCCAACCAAGGCAAATAACATAAAAAGGGCCTGCCTCCGACCAATTGTCATGTTTATATATATGTACCACACATTTGGATAGGAAAGACAGTGAATTTGTGTCCGGCCAGCATGCAGTTCTGACCTTACTTCCTGAAGAAGGGGGCCCAGACCTTTGAAAATTTGAAATATTTTTACTCCTCAACCTGACTGGACCAACTGTTGATCTCAAGTAAATTGACTTCACTGGTCTCTTTCCTATCCAAATGTGCCATTTGTGAGTGTGTGTGCCTATATATTATCATTGTCCTTTCGTCAATTGACAACTCAGCTCAGTTTCCTGACATTTTTGGGAATAATCACAGATTTAGGTTGACTCCGGAATTTTCGGTTCAAGTAATTTTGCTCAGAATTGTCAAACTGTCACTGATTTTGTAATAAATTTTATTCACAACAATGAGATCTTTTACAGGGGTGGAACACAGACTGCCATGATGAGGATGCCCAGCTGCCTCAGTCCCCCACCCCTTGTGAGAAAGGTCATGGCAGATGTGCCACAAACAGCCCCAAAACAAGGGCTGTGACTGCTAGTTATGCTACAATATATGTATATATTGTGAAATTTTTGCCCCTTGTTTGAATTTCTAGCCAGTCAGCATTCGACTCTACAATTCATTATCTTCAATAAAATATTTTAATCAATTTTATTTTTCGATTTACCATTTGTACATCTCCACCTAAGATCTCCCTCACAATTTATCACAAAGATATTTCATAATATTTCTTTTTCTTATTATACTCCAACTAGTACATAAAATTTTAAATGATTAGAATTGACATGCCACAATATATATATATACTTTTGTGTAGTTTAACACAGTACTTGCTACTGAGGTGGTTTTCAGCCGGGTGTATGTTTGAATTAGTTCTACCTGCTGTCTGTACCCTATTTAAATTACTTTTGTTTTCAACACATCAATAATATAATTATGAAGGATCTTCATATTACAGTACCTTTGTATCACTTATTTCAATGTATACTTGTGTTTAATTCATTAAGGTTTGATTGAGTTGTTTCAGCTTTGGGTTTAGTATTATTCCAGGTTACTGGTATCTGTGATTTATATAGACGTTGAACCTATTTATTATATTTCCATTTTAAATTTATATCAGCAACCTGAAATAGAGAAGGAAATCAAAAATCCTTTAGCATCTCCACTTGTTAAAAGTAGCTAATCAATGATAGACAGAATAATCAACGCAAATGGACTAAGATATGACCTCATCACTGAAAAGTTCTTAGGGAATTCTGTCAAAAAGGTTATCAAGTGATGACATATATATATGCACACACACATCATCATCCTAAGATTAGAATATTTTCCCTTGTACTAGAAAGTAGTGAAATAGTCAGTTATGTATTAAAACCAGGCAAAAACCCAAATAATATTTCTTCCTATCAGCTTACTGCCAATCCACACAAAAGTTGTAGAAAAAATAGAATACCTCCAGTAATTGAGGAACGTCAACTCATACCAAATCATCAATTTGGTTTTTTAAAGGACAAATATATCGATTGATACACCAGATTAATCAAGACTAAAAAGTCTAGCATTTAGCAAAGTGTGGCACAGTGGTATTTTTCATAAATTGAAGACCGCATTCCCTCATCCAGTATTTTCTCTGCAGCAATCATATCCCTTAGACAGAACTTTTCAAGTGAAATATTAAGATGCTTATACAGACCAATGTTATATTCAATATACACAGCAGACTACCCAGAAAACACTCAAATCAATGACAGCTACTTATGCCAACGATATACTATATTTCTATCATCACATGAGAATCCAACTATTGCATCCTGGAATTTACAAATACATCTAAATAAATATGAAGAATGGTTTCAGCTCTGGCAAATGGGTCAATCCATTTGAAATCAACCAATGGGCGTTGCTGACATATTTTACTTTTGATGGAACATTTTTCTGGTAGTACAAAACTATATTTTTTACAATTTTATTTATTACTACTTTGATTAAAACACAAAAATGAAATTTAATGTCTATATCACCAGGATTTGGAAGGGTATTTGTGGAAATTTCTGAGGTTTTGATTCAATTCTTTATGAAATATACCATCTAAACGGGCAATTTTAGACAAATTGCAATATTTGAATGACCGTAAAGCCTAAAGGAGGCATTTGAAAGGTTTCAAATTTTTTTAAGTCCTATCCTGTATTATATTTTAAGGAGAAGATACATTAAAGTTGTGTTGTAATCCCTTCTTTGGAAAAAATCCTAAACTCTTAATTTTTTATAATCAAAACACATTTTCTAATCGTTATTTTTTTAAAAACTCAACATGATTTATAGATGGTTTTTATTTCATGTTGATATCTTAATAAACAAAAAAGTTATTTCACTCATCGCTAACCTCTGAAAATCAGCTGATCATTATATAAAATGGTTGCTAGAAACAAGAATGAAAGTGGTAATTTTTTAAAAAAATTCAAGTTTTACTCCCATATATACATACATAAACAGAAAATCAATGTTTAAAAATAAAGTATGTCGGTGACAAATTATTTGTTTATTGGTGGATTTAATATGGATTGGCCTAAATAAAAGTTAATGAAACAAAATCTGTATATATTACCTTCACACTCAAACACAGAAATTGCACCCCAGTATTATTGAATTATACTCCTATTCTACAAAATGGTGAAATAAAATGTCTAAGCCTTAACAATGATGTATGATGAGGCGTACTCATGTTTACCAAAAGAAAGCCATTAGGAAAAAATTTATTCAAATGTACTGGTTACTTGGAAGGAACTCCATATTATCCATTGACAATAAACTTTTAATATATAAATCCATATTAAAACCTATTTCAACATACGGAATACCATTCTGGGGCAGTGCAAACCATTCAAATTTAAAAATTATATTCCAAAATAAATTACTAATAACAATTGTCGATGCACCATGGTACATACTGAATACTATCCTGCATACGGATTTATGTTTTCCAACAGTGAAACCAGAAATTGTAAAATTCATTGCCAAATACAAGGATTATATATTGACACAGCCATTGAAATTGCAACCAAGTTGTTCAATGAAGTAGACAAGCTAAGACAATTAACAAAGTTCAAACCTGTGTATCTCCCAAACCACTTCCATTAAACACATTTATCTACACATTTGCCATACTTAATACTACAAAGGATGCTCACCGGAACATTGCTCTTACTGACATGTATACAGTAATTAACAGATTAAGTATTCTCATAATATGTATTCATAGTCAGTCAAGCAGACCAATTGTCCATATATAACGAAACAATAAAAAAATTGTGAAAACCAAAGACTGATGCAAAAAAAATGTATCATGCAATACATGATGATCTAAAGTTTTTCTGTTACTCCAGCAGCTCCTTTAAGTGAGGTTGCTGCTATTCAATGTGATTTTAATATTTAAACTTCCAACAACTGAAAAGGCATTTATTGTTGAAAGAAACAAGTCTGGCTGTCTCTGAAACTGTAAAAGCATGAGTCAGTCTCATGCCTTGGAGTATGTGGAGTGAGTGCAACAAAACAGATTTGAGCTTAACCCAATTAACTGAACAGGTAGAGTGAGAATAAGTGAGAATATATGTTGGATTACTGCAGACAACTGTCTGGCAAGTGTTGATGCTGCAGTTAAACCCTGCCAAGTTTTATTTTTACCTTTCCTAATCAATTGAATGTTGTATTATACATATACATACACTACAGAGAAACAGATATTTAAAGGTTAATTTTATTGTATTGAAACTTTTACAATTGAAAGGAAAATAACACATTTTTTGTTGTAGATCCCAAATCAAGACCACTTTAAAAAAGAAAGCTTTTGAGGATGCTGGACTTCCAGTGAGGACAATAACAAATGTTCAAGCACAACAGGTTTCTCAAACTGGGATGATGAGTAAATCTGCAGAAGTGACTCTTAATATGCTAAATGCACCAGAATCAGAAGTTGATGTTGAGGGCCTTCCAGAAGAGGTAATTTTTAATAGTAAAACTAAATTTGAATAACATTTTCTAGCTGAATCCAAGCCAGTATTATAAGCAAAAACCTATTAGATTTTATGAAAATTTATCATAGAGTTTTTAAGAAGCTTGTTCATAACTTCTACATATTTTCTTTATATCATATGAAATCAAATGTCAAATTTTCTGCTTGTATTTTTTTTTGACTCTGTCCTTATTCAAATTTGCTGTATATCAATTTGTGTACATATTTCTTCAATACTCAATGTAGTTATTGTCATGATATTGTACTACATTAAGATTAGGATATTTGGTGTACCGTTTTAAGATTACTTCATATTATAGCAAGATATAAGTACTTTTTAAATTAATTTCTCCTATTTTAATATTTTTGCTGTTTGTAGTTTCCAATGTATCAATTATTTTGCACCAGTTTTATTATATTAAGTATGCAAGTCTTGTGATCCTATAAATTTGAATGTTATACAGTATTTTGATAATGCAAAAATATTTAATGTATACTCTATATCATAAACTATATCATCAAAAATTTACATTTATTACCTAATTTATTTTATTAGTTTAAGAAAGAATTTATAAGTATTTCTAAATTATTGTAGAGCATTTTATTATGGAAAAATGAATTTATTTTATATATTTCCACATTAGTCCACTTCCAAACAACCGATGTGGTGGTCTAGTGGTTAAGATGTTTGTTTTCTGGCTGGCGAGTTGGGCTTTGAGTCCCATCAGCAGAAAATATTTTTATTCAGTTTGATTAGTTAGTTCCAGAGAATTTTTTAAAATATTCTATTTATCAGCAATCATATTACATTTTAATCTATAAGCTAATGTGGTAACTTTAACATGTTTAACATATTAAACATTAAAGCAAGATGAGATCCCCTCCAGCAAAGAGAACTCCTAAATCTTGTCTACAGATGTGCTGGCCATTTTCTTTTTAGTCTTCTTATTACATCATTTTCTAATAGGTTCCAGAGAATTCTATTACAACAATTAAGGTTATGTCACTTCCCATTCTCTTTGGATATAAAATGTGTTTCACCTGTTCAAGTTGAGTTCATTTTTCTGAGCAGACGTACTTTAATTAAACTTGTTCGATTTATTGCTATTGTTATTGTGAAATAAACTTACTTCAATTGATAAACATTCTCTTTTTCAATATTATTGTTGAAATGGGTCACACAATTCTTGTAGTATGTAAATTTGATTGGAAGACAAATTTGGTTTTTCCCCTTTCACTCATAGTGATGAATGTGAAAATTTTTATTGCTGTGTAGAGTTTACAAGAATCAAATGTATTATCTAGAATTGCAATGCATAAACAGCTATTTATTTTTTATGTTTCAGATGTGATTTCTGCTGTTTTCACTTTCCTAATATACTCTGAATTTGTGTTGAACAATACAGGTAATTGTGAAACATTTATTTTGCAATATGTTTCATCTTGTTGGTTGTGCTGAATCCTGATGCAAGTATTTCATATTAATTGAAAACTTTGTATAGAAAACAAAATGCCAATTATTTTTTCTCTTGGTTTTATTAACTTTGTTTTATAATTAAGTACCATCCATGTAAGTTACTTGGGACACTTTGTGTCAAAAATCCTGAGTACTGTGTTAAGTGTTTCCAATCAAGGGGCAAAAATATTTTATTTGATAAAGAACAAGCTTAATGACATATTTTATTAGGACTCATTTGTAAATAATCATTTCTTATTTTAAGTCAATTGTTTAAAGTAGTGTTTAAATATTATCATTATTATTCTTAAAATGATTTTTGTACTTTGTAATGTATAGAGGATTATAGTTGACTTGATTCAAAGTAAAATATTAATTTGTGTCGCAACTTACAATTTAAGTTTAAATAATTAGAGATAAGGGAAAACTTCATTTATAAATAATTTGATTGAACCTTTAGAATTAATGTCACACTGATAAATTATTTGCTGTAATTTATAACCCAACTTATATACAGGAAAATATGAAGAAATTGCCAAAGACATATATGAAATTTTATTTACACACAATTTGGAAGTGAATATTGTAAGAATAGATGATAATAAAGGTATTTGTATTTTATTCTTATATTTTAACAAAACCATACATTAACTGGAATAAAGACTAAATATGAAATATATTATTTAATTTGTGCATTTGGAAATTCCTTTATGCGTAGCCTTAATATTGTAACCTGCTTACCTTTGTGGGTGTGGGATGTCAGAATAGAAAAAATTATGTTGGTTCAGTTTCCAACTTTGCTGGCAAAGGACTTTATTTCAAATAAACACATGTACAGATTTAGTTACACTTAATACAATACAAGCAAAGTTAGGAGCTCGTGAATCATTACTGATGTGTGTATACATAAGTGTTATTACCTACATTCAGTAGAGGTGGCTTTTGTGTCTGGATGCAGGAACTCCTGCACACATCACCATCCAACACTTAATAACTCCATGTTTTCAATTTCACATGGCCACTGTCTCTCCAGTCCAGCTACACAATAACTTCTCCTGAACCAGTTATTGCCGACCCTCACCTAAAACAATGTGACTCCTTCTTCCACAGCGGTATTCCCTCTCGCTTCAGGTCTTCGGTGGAGTCTCTCTTTCGCATTATAATATAGAACTCAAATATTGCTACTTTCCTAATATGTCAGCAGATTGTATGCAACATCCTGAAATCTTCTCATTCTTTTGTTCATATAATAAATTCTAATCTCTCAAAATTAGATTTTCTCTCTCTTTTTAAACATCTCAATCACAGTGTTTTCATTTTTTTAAGGACATATTTATTTTATTTTAGTAGAAATTCAGGAAGGGCAGTCTGTACTGATATTTATATCGTGATTGTGTTCTCTAACCGATTACTTACTAGTGATTGGTTGTTTACAGTCGTTTATAAATTCAAAATAATGAAATGTGTATAGACCAAAATGTTTTGATGATAATGGTACTGTAAGGCCGTCTTTATTGCTTCACAACTAGTAAATTTTGATTTTATAAATGTAGTTAATTTGTTTGTAGTACTCATTCTGTAATTGCTTTTCTTGCAATACTTTTAATTTCTGTAACCTAAGGTTTTGTATGTGTTTATTTTTGGAACATTCCTTCAAGTGCTGGATTCTCCAGAATAATCGTAAAGTGAAGAAGTAAATTAACTCGGCTCCACTAAGCAAGCTACAGCCTAGAAATAGTGCTGCAGTTCCTCCAAATGACACTGCAACAAAATTTGCCATTTTTGTTGAGAACAAAACACCACACTATCTTAAAAAATATGCCTTGTACATAATATTTATTCAACTGTTCTCATCGTCCACTAAATTCACAGAAATCATTGATAAACTACAATTAAAAATTTTTTTAGACTATTTTTAACTTTCTAGTAGTATTTCTTACAGCAGTAAATTGCTGTTGCAGTATCTAAAACATGGGGAAAAAACAACTTATCCAATCAATTGATTATCAGATATATAACAATGATAAATTTAGCAAATGCATCTGATTAAATATTCCCAGTACAAATTGATATGGAGTAAAAGTATAAAAACAGTCCATTCTTACGTAATGCAATGCGTGATTCATAAGGAATTAGAAGTTGTGTATTTTTTTCTTATGTTGTAACTCATTTCTTTAACATTTTACTGCTTCAATATTCTTAACTACATGCACCGATTTACTCTGTGAAATTGATGGGGTCAACAACACCTGGTTTTGGACCAAAACTGGTGCCTGGAAGATACTATGTTTGAAACTGTTGTTGGGCTGCAATAGGTGTAATAAAAAAAAGGCAGGTTTCAGTTACTGAATATTCTGATGGGCTTACCATGTTATATGAATGGGGTAAAAATAAGTGATTTATTTAAATATAAATTAAGGAATATTTGAATAGAAAATAAATTAATTTAGTTATTACCATGTTATATGAATGGGGTAAAAATAAGTGATTTATTTAAATATAAATTAAGGAATATTTGAATAGAAAATAAATTAATTTAGTTGTTATGGAATTTGTATGTAAAATTTTGTGATTTATTTAAATATAAATTAAGAAATATTTGAATAGAAAATAAATTAATTTAGTTGTTATGGAATTTGTATGTAAAATTTTGTTATTAAATCATTGTTATTATAAAATTAGAATTAAGCTCCGGCTAGCATCAAATTGAGAAAAAACAGGTTTATTGTGCGACAAAAGTCCAAACATTGGGTCACTGATCAAAATCATAGTTTAACCAGAGGGAGCAACTTAAAATTCTGTATATTGCCCAAACTGGTTATACGGCGGAAGTTGTCATAGGTGAGGTTCATCTGCTGAAATCCCAAGCTGGATATCATAATCAGGTTGATAATGTGCATTACAGCTGGATCACCTGGCTGAAATTCTACTGATGTTGACTGTAAATGATCATGGCTCACCACAATGAAACAGGTGGCAACAGGGATACCTATTTGTCTAAATCCTGGTGGGCTGTTTACTGTAATGACCATTTAAATGGCAGGGGCTAATGTTTAGTTGTTATTGATCAAGGTGTGCAAAGTATTTTACTGTCTTGTTTACAATGGCCATCTGCAGATGTTGCAAGTCTCTGAATACTTAATCGATATGTACCATATGTCTCATATGAATTTGGCAAATACCTTATGTGTTGGGTCATACTTTATTTTAACATATATAAAAAATAATTAATTACAATTTTATTAAACTCAAGTTTTCAGGCTATATGGCAGAGACATTAAAATAGAAATAAAGACTGACTTTCCTGGAGCCTCAATACTACCTCCGATGTTCCTCTAGTCCAGTGTAGGCCAATGACTCGTGGGCTGTTACTGCTTAGCTGCAGCCTCCGATGATCCTGGAGCTGCTCCATCATATCCCCACGTTCATTATCCTGGCAATTCCCCAGCCACGTATTCCGATCTTCCTCCAACCTTGACTTCCAGCGAAAAACTTTTTGCCAAAATTCTCAACCTTTCCTCACCTCAACCAAGTCTCCTCCAAAGTCCACCACTTCATCTACATTTTCACATCAGTCTGTTTCAAAGTCCCTGAACAATCCCTTTTTCCAGATTTTATTTCTGGGGTTCACCTCCCTACTCACAGGGCTCAGTCCCAACACATCCTCTACCTTGAGTGGCCCAACCACTTTCTCCTTTGTTCACAAACAGCACTGAGCCATTGACCTCACCCTAGATTTTCTGGGGTGTTCAAAAACAAAACAGGACTGTCGGCCCATCGGAGGCATGCGCAAAAATGTCTGCTCTACAAACTGTGGTTTTTGAAATTATAGAATTGTTTTGAATTGAGGGACTGCTGTAAAAAAATGTATAATCTTTTATAATCTCAATAATAAATTATCTAATTCTTCATTAATTATTTGTAAGTGCTAATGTTATGACTGATGTTAGTTTTAATAAATACTGAATAGAGTAGAGTAGATGTTAGAAATTTTATTTAGATGATTATAAATTATCAGTTTCTTGGAAATGGCTGGTGTTCTAGGTATTTGATGTCTCACAATTGAGTATGAAATTGGTGAGCCTCTAGTAGAAAAATACTTTTGGTAAAAACATAATGAAATAGATGATTAATGTAAAGTGTAATTGTTTAACAAATAATATAGTTACCTAATAATTCTGTCATTCCATATAAAACTTTTCTTTGCATCTGCATTCGTGGAAAGTTTTCTATTTTCCAATAGAACTGTGAATTTTCCAACCTGAAATGATCAGTTCTTGACATATTAATAATACATTATTTTTAAATTGAATGATGCCTTTTTTTACTGACAATTAATTAGATGATAAAATGATGAACAATAAGACTTTGATTTCATAATTTAATAAAACAATTTTTTTAAAAATTCTCGGGGCTTAACCTGGGCCAATTGTTTGTTGGATAACAATGTTTCGACAGCAAGCTCTGCCATTGTCATCAGGTTAACTGTGATGCCGAGACTGCGGCACCCATACTTATATTCTGTTCTGAACTCCCCTCCCCTGGGTGCTGTGCTGTATTCCGATTGGTTTGCTCCATTATTTCCTCCTGGGCTTCTCAGCCCCTTTGTCACGTATTTCCATGTTTCATTGCTGCAGTGAGTGGATCCCAAACTTTGCTTAACTGGAACCTGCTATCCCAGTTCAGTAAATTAGTGGAGGACCGGATTTCAATGGCTTCTGTAATGATGCTATTCCACCATCCATTGGTATGGTCCAGGATTTTGGTTTCGTCAAAAGCAATTTTGTGTCCATTTAAGAGAAACTGTTCAGCGACATCTGATTTTGTTAGCTGTTTAAGTCTGATGCATCTCTCATGATCTGAACACTGTTGTTCTATGGTGTGGATGGTTTGCTCTATATATTTCTGGCCACATTGGCAGTGTATTTGATATAAAGACTGACTTTCCTGGAGCCTCTGCTACCTCCGATGTTCCTCTATTCTAGCGTATAAAGTAAATTTTTCAGCTTCATTTGTGGTCTAAAGACTGCTTTTACGTTGTATATTATTAAGATTCTGTCAATTTTAAGGGATGTCTGGGCCTCATAAAGTAAAAAAGCCATGGTATTGCAAGTTGGCTTCATCTTCTCCTTATTTCCTCCTGTCCTTTGTTTACTGGCTCTGGAAATTTTCTGCTTAGTGTAGCCATTCTTCAGGAACATTTCCTTGAGGTGGGCCAGTCTACAGGGAGACTTTCCGGGTTGACGATTGCATGTGCTCTGTGAAACACTGTAAGTTTTTGGGCAGGATGGTGAAAACTGTCTGCATTCAAATATAAGTCCATGTGAGTCAGCTTTCTATAAACTGAGTGACCTAATTTTCCGTCTGGCTTCTTATAAATTTTTAAGTCCATGAAGGGTAGAGTTCCATCTTTCTCCACCTCCATAGTGAACTTAATGTTCTGGTTTATAGAATTCAAGTGTGCCTAGAATATTTCCAGTTTATCAATCCCATGTGGCCAGATGATAAATGCATAGCAGAAGAAGCATTTTGGTTTCAGTGGTGCAGTATTCAGAGCTTTCTCTTCCAAGGCTTCCATGTAAAAGTTGGCAATAGCCGGTGATAAGGTTAATACCATGGCTACTCTGTCTACTAGTTCAAAATGAAATTTCCCTTCAAACTGAAAATATGTCGTCATAAGAACATGCTGGAAAAGTGCTGTTATCTTGGGTGGAAATAAATTCTTGAGTAGTTCCAAAGTTTAATCAATTGGTACCCGTGTGAACAGGGAAACCACATCAAAGCTGACCATGAGATCTTGTGGTGCCAGATCTAGAGATTTCATCGTGTAGAATTATTCACACGATGGACACAATTTCCCACATAGGGACTTAGATTCTTTTTTAGAAACTTTGCCAGGTTGTAAGTAGCCGACATCATGGCACTCACTATTGGTTGGAGTGGAGTATTGACCCTATGAATCTTGGGCAGACCATAGATTCTTGGAGCCACTACGGCTTGTTGTCGAAGTCCAATCAGAACACAGCACCAAGGGGAGGGGAGTTCAAGACGGAATATAAGTATGGGTGCCGCTGTCTCGGCATCACAGTTAACCTGATGACGCTGGTGGAGCTTGCCGTTGAAATGTTGTTATTCAACAAACAATTGGCCCAGGTTGAGACCCAAGAATTTTATCTACAACAGAATCAACAGGAAAGCCGTAGCTCTCTAATTTTTTTAAAATCTGCTTAGATATTTTCTATTGGTTCATGTATCCAGTACTCATTTGTATCTTTTAAAAAAATCTTTTTACTATTGAATTTAATTGGTCATTGTTTTATTAGGTTATTATGCCAATTTCATAATGATTTGCATTATTTCAAATGGATCTCCATGTAGCAAATATAAAATAAATAAGATCTTGATTATTATTTAGACATTACAATCAATAGTGAAATCAATGCAGATTAAAAAACTATACACCACCACCACCTGTCCCGCCAAAAAAGAATTGTGTATGTCCTTGTAATAATAACTTGTGGGTATTTGTATTATAGGATTTTAATTGTAGTGAATTAATACATAAATTTCTTAATAAATAAAGACATTTACTATTGAATTGAACAAAAAAATTAAATGTTGTTGACTCTCAGGGTCATTGGTGGATCAGACTCAGAACACTTAAATAAAATGAAACAGAAAAACTAAAGAGCATTATCGCTTTGACCTTAGCTTTGTGAGGTAATGTTTTTGACTTGTGGACCATGTTAAACTGGATTCAAAAAAGGAGCACAACTAAAGTTCTTGGGATTTGGCAGGGAGTGGGAGCTTCATTGGACATTAGATCTCTGTCTGTCGTTGACTGCTAACTTCTCTTTCACCCATCAAACTGCAAAAAATGGGCTTTCAATTGAAAAATGCTTACGTTCCCTTCTCAACCAAAATTTCATCACTTCCCTCATATACTGCCATCTCATATTTATATGTATCTGGCGATTTTTCTTTTTGTCGACCCAAGTTTTCCTCATGCCAAAAAAATAATTGTCCCTTGAAACTGTTTTATTTACCAGGCAGTCTTGTCTTGACCAGGTATTCGTGTCCTGTAACAATTAGCTTTCTGATTCTCCAAGGTCATTTCCAAGTATTATAATTAATGCATTACATGCTCCCTAAAATTTTTGGCTGCTTCTTTATACATATGCTTCTTTTATAATTCCAGTTATATTAATATTTTATTTGAACATAGAAAACCTTATAATATTTTTTTCTTTCTGTGAAGACTAGTTAATTGTCATTTGAGAAACAAATTCTAAATGTTTGATAATTGAAAAAAAAAATTACAATGGATCACAATGTATGTGTATGGTTTTTATGTAACTAGAATAAAATGAGACAACTCACCAAGTCCCTTTTCCTTCCAACTCAAGAAAATATGACACCTAGTGACACAAAGGTTGACAATGACACTTAACTTTACTCTTATTATTGTTGTCCCACATTGAAATGATTGAATCTGAAAGTGTAAACCACACATTAACATTTCAAATCTACAATGGCTGTAAATAAATACAAAACCTTTTTTTACTTCTCAGTATAATCTCCCTTAAACTCAGTCAGTGTTTCTCCAAATTTTTGAAACTGTCAAAATGTAAGTACCTCTAAGTAGGCCTTTGTTTTTGGCAATGATCTGTGACATATTTTTTTTATGTGAATTTAGTTTTTGGGTTAGGTAACAGAGGGAAAGATGTAGGGGCTGAAATTTGGCGACTATGGTGGATACTGCAGCAGAACATCAGTTCGCCGACGTAACTGCAAAGAACAGAACACTTTCTTCTTGGCCAAATCTCCTCCAAAGTCCACCACCAAGCCTCCACTTCATCAACATTTTCACATCAAAACAGTCTGTTTTAAAGTCCCCGAACAATCCCATTTTCCAGATTTGTTTTCCAGGGTTTACCTCCCTACTCCCAGGGCTCAGTCCTGTTTGCAAACACTACCAAACCATTGACCTCACCCTAGCTTTCCTGGGGTGTTCGAAATTAAAACAGGAATGTCAGTCTGTTGGAGGCATGCGCAAAAATGTATGCACTACAACATGTTTATTGTTTAATTTTTCTATTTTCATAGTTTTCTTCCAATAGTTTGTATGTTAGATATTCAAATGCCAATAAACAGTAAAAGTGTTTGTTAATTATACATAAAGCACATAGTTTCATTCTCCTGTTGCGATCTGAGTTTGCATTTTGAGTTGTACCTCCAATTTACTGGATGAATTTTATGACATTCAATTTTTAAAAAATTGCGTCCATCAAGTCCACGTAAAGAATGGCAAATTTCCATTCCGTTCCTCTGGTTTTCCATGCCTGATGTATTCACTTACGTAAGTTTTCCTCACCACCTTCCAAAATAAGAGCAATCGACAACTTATCCATACTCATATCTATGAAGTGCACTTGGATTTTAATTTTGTCAATGGCTTGTAAATATTATGGAGTCAAGTGCAAAGTTTTTGATACAAGTTACTCGAATAGATTGAATTTAGTAGGGGTTTTTTAATATAAGGAGTGATCGGACTCTTGTCCTTAACTTGTGAAGACAAACAGTGTTTCACTGTTCGAAATTTTGGACTCCTACTTCCACTTAGACAATATAAAACCTGAACAAGAATACTATTAAATTCCAGAGCAATGCCATACCACAGATGGTAATGGGTCAGTGTGAAAAGAATTAACGGCTGGCCTAAACACAGACCAGTCATGACTATGTGTAGAAATTTATCATTCGTGTTTTTCAAAGTGATCATAGATAATACTGCATCCAACCTGAAAAACAGTGCCTATCACCTTTCCAGCTGATTTAATGGTTTTTGAAGCAGAAACTTACAGTTTCGAATGTATTCTCTCTGCAGTATAGTGGTATATCCACATTTCATCAAAAGTTATGTAGTGACATATGAACCAGAAAGAATTGTAGTGAAAAAGTGCTAAACTACTGCATGTCTTCTACTGTGAGAAAAATATCAATATAAAATGAAAAAATTTATGTCTGATTGAAAATAATGAATAAGAAAGATAGCCAATACAGACAAAAAAGGAGTAATATAAATTGAAATACGTATCAAAGAACAGATATCTAATATCAAACTTCCCATTAATAAACAATCTGTAGTATCCAAACATATAAACAGTTCTAAACATACATTCGATTGGCAAAATGCTAAGATTTTATAGACATTGACACCAGGTACAATTCCATTTCAGAGATGCTTCACATTAAATCCAACATCACATCTATTAATGTACAAACAGACACTATTAAACTCAATAATTGTATGATTCCTTATTATGATGCTAAACCTTCTGTTTTCCCATTGCTCCCTTGTTATGCCAACCGTTCGGCTCTCCCATTGTCATTACGTTTTCGTTGCTTTTGAGTGTTGTCAACTGACCAGTGCAGTTGTGTTTCTATAGGCTCTTCTTAGCACCTGATGAAAGGAACAAGGATCCCAGAAACGTTATGTGGCATTTATATTATCCCTTTTTTGTTTGTATTGGCTATCTTTCTTATTCAAATATTCATATAGTTGATATTTGGGGAATAAAATAATGTCAGCCAATTAGTCAAAGATTTATTATACACACAGGTGTAAAATTTTAATTATAATATAAATTCATAGGCTAAGTAATCAAAGAAAACAAAATTTTAAATAGATCGTATTGTAAAGAATTATTTTTGTGGGCTGGGCTTTTTTCGTTAAATCAAAATAAATATTTGACCAATAATGAAATTTTATACAAGTTTATTAAAGTTAAACATGAAAACTCTTATCTCAGGCACCTGTGGTTTTTACATAGAAGAGATCTGCTGCCTGTACCAAATGCGTACTGCTATTCTGCGTTGTGTTGCTTGCTGTAGCTCTCGTACTGGCGTCGACTCAGGGGTTGATCACTGGCTAAGGCGTCGGTCTCTGGGATTGAATGCTGGCAAACCGTCGTACTAAATTGTGTGGTGCTATTCTGTGAACTCTTCACTAACAAATTGTGGCCCCTTTCTCACAACGATTCTGCCTCGAACTATATCAGAGACAACTTTATGCAGCCTCTCTTAATCACATCCACCAGCTTCGGTGAGCGCAGAACAACTGTCTATTTCAAAAGCTTCTCTCCTCCGTTATATCCTCCCAGTCTTTTACTTTTTTCATTGTTAGAAAACTTTGTCAGTTTTACTGTCACAAGATTTATAGCACGCAGCTGCAGTTCCGTAGTCAACAATGACTAACTAGTCTGTCATGTTGAGGCCAACAATCGAGACAGGACACGAAATTACTTGGATGGATATATTTATCTTCTCCACCCCAAGCATGTGCACGGTTTCAAATTCTCAAGACCACAGCAAACGACACTTCCGAGACAAAGAAAAACTTAAACCTAAATAAACGTGTTACAGTATTTATAAAATTTTGTTTTCTTTTATTTTTACCTTTCAATTAAACTTTTACACCTGAAGAGACCCCATAATTTAGGAATGAAACTTAGTGCTTTTATAATGTTTTAAATTGTTCTTAATAAATCTCCGACATGTTGGCTGATGGAATTTTATTTATTAAAAATGCCAGATAAATATAATTGTTGACATTTAAGGAATTTATTTCTACAAAATTGAAGTCACTGATCCATGGGATTTGGTCATGATCTCAACATTTGTGCGAAATTTTATTCGTCGATCATCATATCATGGATTTTTTCAATTGTTTCTGACGTAAGAACCCTCTGTGAGTGTCCGACCTCGTTCAGAGCTACTCACCCAATTATAAACTGGGGAGGGGGGGGGGCATATTTTTATCCAACTTGGACTTGATTTCTTTAGTCGTTTTGCCAATGGTTTGAAAACTATATGCTGTGACCAATTGTAAAATATGTAACCACGAATAATGGACATGGTTGCATACTTGACGACTATGTTGAAAGATAGCACTTCTTAGAAACAAACTTTTTTCTATATTACCTTCCATCTCTTAGATTACCTACTAGGTATTTGGTTGTACATTGCATCCTCTTCAATAATGTGGCTTCAGGTTTTAATGTGTAGCGGGGATTTCAAATAAAAATATGTAAAGTAAGGAAAAATAAATTTTAATGTATCTATTTAGAATTAATTAGATAAATTCTATTATTAGTTGTCACTAAGAAACAATTGGTTGTCTATACTATCAGATGATCAGACTCTTGTGGCAAACTCTTCACAATCAACACTCCGTTTGTCTTCTCTTCACGACAACTTATCAAGGAATGCCTGTCTGCACGCCATCATGGTTGTGCCAGGAGTCCTATTTTATCGATTCACCTGTTAGATCCTCTTGGATCACAAAATTACCTTGTTCCGGACAATCTCATTTTACAAAATTTGAGACACCTTGGCCAACTCCCAAACATTTATCAACCACAAATTTTCCATCGAGAAACTTAGGAAATAGGTGCAGAATATTTATGACGATATTTTTCAGGCCCATTCTGTGCTCTTTCACAAAATTCTCAGATGAACTGTGCTCCAGAGTAGCCGCATCAAGCTACATGCTTGTCATTATCTTTAATGAAGCAAAATAAATTAATAACCCTAATATTTTATAGTATTGCACTATAAATGTAGGATAATTTGGCAATTTTATTGTCATCTAGATGTATATTTATATAAATTATTTTCATTGGTTTTTTAAATGATACAGTAAATCTGCAGATATATTATGGAAAATAAAGTATTGTGTAAACATGTCTTTAACACTCAATAATTAAATGATTAGTATATTAATGGGACTTGCTATATAAATTTTTAACAGATAGTAAGGCCAATTATTAAGTCCTCAATTCAAAACATAAGTAAATATTTATTCTATTCTTATTGCTGTACAAACATAAAACTCACAGGAGCTATTGGCCCTTTATGGCTATTATACTCATTTCTTTGTTTGATCATGTTCTTAACGAGCTCTGTCTCACAACAGACAATGGCAATGTTCAGACAATAAGAATGGAAAAAAGTTTACTTCTGATTTAAATTAATTGAGGACTTAATAATGACCTCCTCTGAGAAAAATCAATTACTAAATTTCAGCCAGTAATGAATACTTAATTGATATGTGTCAGTTTGTCTTGATTATCATTTCACCTAATATTTTGGATTTTTCGCTAATTGTGTTTTGATCTCTCAAACTGATTATTTTGTTGTTTATTTTCATTACAGTGGATAGATTTGAATAAAAATTGTGGTAGAAAATATATGTTCATATATTACATTTAATTTGCAAAAAAAGTATTAGCAAGCTTTTTGTAAATAAATAGATTGAGTTTTTTTACTCCCTAAATGAGATAATCAAACTAAATTACACTAATCTGAAATATTTCTTTAAAGGTTGTTCACAAAGAAAGTTGCACTCACCTTGGTTCTTATAAATACAAAGCAAACCCGTTACGTTACACTCATCAATTTCATCTGAAAAAAAAGTATTGCTTATTATTTTTCCATATTGAATCATGATAACCTTAAAATGAAAAATATTCTGGCTGAATGAAAATTAATAATAAGAAAGATAGCCAATTACAGACTAAAGATAATATGAATACCACACAACGTTTCTGGAAGCCACGTTCCTTTCTTCAGGTGCAGGAAAAATGCAAGAACCTGGAGAAAACCAGGCTTCCAGAAATGTTGTGTGGTATTATATTGTCTATAATTGTCTATCTTTTATATTATTATCATGTTAACCTTATTCCACTTCTTTGGATTATAACGGAAAAATTCCTGAGGGCATTTTCTTTTCTTGAGTAAGCAATTCAGTACTTGAAAATGACTACATATGACTTTATTGTTTCCACCACTAACTTCAATAGGTCCTAAATTAAATTTCTAATGAAGGTAAATTCTAACTCTTAATTTATAACTTACATAGCCTGTGGATCTTAGGTTATTTAAGATTTTTTAAGATTCAGATACATGGCATGACATTACAAAAATGCCTACCGGTGTAGACTTATAAATTTTTACACCTGAACATAAAATGAATTTATTGTGCAAGTTTGTGGAATGTATTGCGTTAAATCAATTATTGAAACTATGGTTCTAAATCATACCTCGATCCTTAAATATGTGTCATTAAAATGATTGTTTGAGCCTTTCTTCCACTCATTGTTATTTATTCCTCTATTTTAAATTTGTTGTTCCATTAACCTCCCATAAAGTGAATATTCTGAAGAAATCTCTATAATCTGATCCTGAATCATAATCTACTACTCATTTCCAAAAAGTTAATAGTACTTGTGAATTAAAGATAGTACTCTGAATTCCTATAATTTATTTATGGTAGTCAAATTTTTTCTCAAACCCTATTAAAGTGTATTTGTCATGTTACTGGTTATTTTTGTCTTAGTTTTAAAGACCTATTTAGGCAATGACATTACACCAATTGATACAGTTGGCAATTGTTACAATCTGTTCTTGTATCCAGTGCTGTAATGAGGGTATGCATACATTAATAACATAAAAATTAAATTTGATTAAATGCAATATATTAACCCTTTGCACTCGAGGGCTCTGGAGCGGAGCCGTTTAAAATGTGCCTTCAAGCTCAAAGGCTCCACTATGGAGTCCTTGAGTGCAAAGGGTTAAATACTATTATTTTCATCATCAAAATGAGTTGCCTGTATATCACTACAAAATGTATTTGTCAAGGTATTTGTATAAATAAAATGTCTATAACCTAAATAAGAACAAATTTTTATTCATATTCAATGCCAACAAAATAAAATAAATACTAAATATAAGTATATCTTAAAATAATATAATAATTTATTATGGTATGGAGAAGGGAATGCTGCGTCCCCACAGCAAACTATTCTCCCACTATCAGAAGGGCGTGGGACAAATACCCAATGCCCGACCTACCTGATGCAGGTTTTTCTAGGGTTTTCCTTGCATTACTTTTAGGCGAATGCCGGGTAGGATCGTTAAACTATAGCCCGGGGGCCCTAGTTAACCCTTGGCTACCTTCCTCTACCCTTCTGCATCCCCCATTTCAAATCCCTTCCTATGCTATTAAAAAGGGGAGTTACCACTATGTGGATTACCCTCATGTAGCCTATTAACCCCCCGCCCCAATTATTTGACAACAGGGGCCGAGCCTGTGAGAGGTGTTCTCTCACAGGTGGAACCTTTCTGAGAGAGACGGAGAGAGCTAGCTTTGGGGATGCCTTTTTCCTCTCTCCATTTTTTAACTAAGGTTCCCACAAGCCGAGGCACCTTTTTATGCTATTAAAGGGGAGTTGCCAACATGTGGATTATCCTTATGTAGCCTGTTACTCTAAAAAAATGTTTTGGCAAGATATATTTCAATTGACATTATTGACATGTTGGTCACTCTTGCCCAATAGAACATGGAGTTACTTTTTTACTATCTTTTATTTGTTAAAGGAGCATTCACAGGAAGCTGTTACAGGCATTGTTATGAAAATCCTTGATTTGGATATATATTTTGTAATGACAGTTCATAATTTATTGTAAGGTTTGAGAAGCACCCATATCCCATAAATTTTCAAAAACTTTCATGACTTATATTTTAAACTCTCAACTTCACATAGAAATTCTGAAGCTTCTTAACTCGCTAATTATATTTGAATGCTGGGTCTGTTGCACATCATTTAAGAGGTATCATTTAAGTGGCATGATTTTTAAAGTGTGTCTATTTAAAAAACTGAAGTCATTCGAAACCTCTTGCAAAGCAGTAAATCTATTATTGAGTTGTATCAGTATTACATCTTAAACATCTCGTATATCTTTTTTAAGCAATGCATTTTGATTCAACAACAAATAAATCATAAGTAGCTTTCTGGTCAGGCATATTTATCATTTTGTGCAGTCTCTTTTCTGGAATAAGTTTCAATATTTGTTGTTTTGGCTAAACATTTTGTTGAATTGTGAAGCAAATCGATGAATTAATATTGTTGAACTTAATTTTTTAGAGCATTTGTAATTTTTGTAGGTATTTTTACTGGTTTTTATTTCTTGTAGAAGTAAATTTACTTTATTTATCTTTCCTAATATTCTATCTACAGATATTAATAGTACAACAAATTTAAATTTTGTTAATTATTTTATCAAAATATGATATTTGTTGCAGATTTTACTCTAACTTGTCTTTTTTCCATTATTTCATTAACTAGTAGAATTTACAAAAATGTTACACAACTGCTGTTTCAAAACATGATTTCATTTCAACAGATGTTTGTGCAGCATGAACACGTATTAAATTAAGGCTGAGCCGTCCATGGAACAAGCCATGTCATATTCGCTCCATTATGATATGATTGTCCTCTTATATTTCTGGAGTACAAATTGATTTGATTGGTAAATATTTAATTTAACTAACATCAATGGCGTTAGGTACATTTTCCAATTTATATTCCCCTCCCCCAACATAGTGGCTATGCACCTAACTTCAAATAAACCAGGATGATGACTGATGCTACTTTAACAATTTGTGAATTCTCCTACTATATAATATAAGAGATCCTAAAACATCACGCCAAATAAAAAGTGAAAAAAAATGCGATAACTTAATAAAGTCTAAAACTACACCCGGTACCGTAAAGGAGTGAAGAAATAAACTATTAACTAAATAGAGAAAAATATGTAGCTCGTACCCTAAGAAAATAAAAAATTTACCTAATAACTAAAGTGGGTCAAAACTACTCCATGTAACCTTTTCTCAACTGTGTCCAACTCCACAACGAAAAACATAAAATTTCATTAACCACCATTATTAATGCGAGATTTAAACTCTGCTACTGCTATAACCCCAGATCGACACGAATATCCGTCTTTTTAGCATTATTTTTTTGCAAACCCTTTCTACTTCCACCTGCACCATAATATTGCTTCCCTCCCTTGTCTTTTGAAGTTGAAATTAGACACTTAAAAATTCTTGAACGACACTATACAATTGAACAACCCAGGAAACATTTTATCCTATGCTTTTAATGACTGTTTAGGAATGTATTTAAATTCCACCCCCACCCCCTAGTGACACTTAGTGTTTGTTCCTGGATCATAAGTAACATGCGTTTAAAGTTTGGTAGAAATTTCTTTACACATTTAAGATTGTAAACAGAAATTTGTTTCACCCTGTTACACCCACATTTCTAGGGGCTGAACTACATCTTCACCAGTATGGTAAATGTCTGAATTAAATGCAGTGATTTCCATAACCCCAGATTCAACACCAGTCTCAGTTGTTTACTCATTACTTTATGGACTTATCCTCCCCCACCCTCCCATCTAGGGGCTGAACTACAATTTAAATGACACAACACAGTGAATGTCAGAATTAAACTCTATAACCCTGGATTTGACACCAATGCCCGTTCACATTTATTTTATGTAACGCCCCTCCACCATTGTCAATTAGTGGTGCTGACTTCCTATGCCGTAAGAGGTTGAAATTATACACTAATATATCTGAAGAAGATACTATCAATCACATCAACCCTGAAAAGTAATTAATCCATGCTACTAACAGCCGTTTTAGCATTTTTTCAACTTTCGCCCCTTGACAGCTGCCTAATACTTCAAAAACCCGACATATAACTTCACAGGGGAGTGGACAACAACTCACTAAAGTTTAATTGCAATTGGATGAATGGTTTAAGAGAGCATAGGGTCACACAGACAATCATTTTATATATAGAGAGATTTAATCTGGCCAATGCTAACTTGTTTTCAATGTCATTAACAAGTGCTTTGCCAGTGTTTTGATAAGTCACAATATATTTTATGCTTCATTTATTCATATTGGTATCAAAATTTGCGTCATCTGTTCCTGGTGATAAGTGTCAGGCGTGCTGTGCTATCAAATAAAATAGATTTATTTGTTTTTTGAATATTTGAAATTATGTGCTGTCTAATTGTAGAAGAAACAATATTAATTATATTATTTTGGATTATAGGAGAGAAATAATTAACTTGATTTTGCTTACTACTTTCAATATGTTTCAGAATAACAGAATCGTTATGAATGATTAATTCTATGTTTTTCAGAAATTTTACATATTCAGGGTGAGTAATTTTTTAACAAGTTCTTCAAAAGTGTCATTATTTTTTACAATTTGCAGAATCACATTCGATATAACTTAAAATATGCCTCCACTTTTCTTTGTATTTTAAAATTTCTTCTTGTAATTGATCATCTATAAAACTATCTTTCTTAATTTTTTATTTGAAAATATTTCATTCGACATAACTTTTTTAAGATATAATGCATTTTCATGACATGATAACATAGAATTTAAATGCTACCAGTCTCGAAACCCTGCAGTGGTCCATACATTCTGAATTTTTTTTAAAGTAATACATGGGAAACTGAATCTTTCCCCTTACAAAGGATCAACTAATTTCTGAGTACTTGTTCTCTGTTTGATATGGTTTTTACAAACCATTTTTTATCAAAATTCCTATTTTCTCTATTATGTAAACACTTAAATCATTAAACAACTCTGGTCCATGCTAATCAAATATTTGTATATTAGTATTAATTACATGCCATCTGGTGGAATCACTGAAATCTATTATATTTGCATGTTTTCAATAATTTAACACAAACCATATCTTTCTTATTCATTATTCTCCATGTACTTATCATTATTATATGTACATTGTTTCTCGGTTTCCTGGTTTTGATATTGAATGTTACTTTTTTCTTGTTTCATTTTCACATGAAACATGACTACTTGTAGAAGGCAGATTTAATTCCGATGTTAAGCTTGAATGCTGTTGAATCTGTATAATTTGTCGGGAGAGCAAATATGGCCAGTGAGAATCGGTGTTGATTCATGTAGAGTACAATAGTCAAGTAAAATAAATACCTTCTTCCCCGTGCCCTTCTTAGGGCATTGATTGTATCACTGCACCAATTGCTTCAGTTGGCAATTGTAACAATCGGTTCTTGTATCTCTGGACTTGCTGAATATAATTATGTTTATTAAGCCCAATTCAATATTTCTTAGTCATACAATCCACCTCTGTCTTCCAGTTTTTCTACATTGTAAAAGCTAGACTTGTCTTAAATATTTCATTTAAAAACTTTTGTGCAAATTAAAGCTATGTATTTTTTGTCATATTTATTATTCACAAGGCTTTAGTTATAGAAGTTTAGTCGATACATAAGTGTTTAGTTTACACCTAACGAAAGTACTGGATCATTGTAATTCAAGTTGTCAATATTACAAATTCAATAAAAACTTAATCCTCTTTGGAGGACTAATGGAAAAAACAAATAGTTCTAAAATATTAAGGCATAGTAAATTATATGATTATTATTGAAGTTTCAAAAGCTTTGCAGGGATTAGTGTCTGAAAATAATTTATAAGTCATTTAATTAGCAACACTAGCCAAGTGAATTGTTAAGAATTTTCTTTGAATGAAATTCTTTTGATTACTGTGATCATGCAAGTATTCTACATCACTTATAGCCCTCTAAATATAGAAATATACTGATTATGGTTTGTTGCTAGTTTTTCATTCACCAATTTGGGAGAATTAGGAATACCAAATACTCATTTGAAAGTTAATTTAATCAGAATAGATTTAAGTACTTTCTTCAAAAGAAAAAAATCCTTGTGATTTTGTGTTAGCTATTAGAACTGTAGGTGCATATGTGTGTATATATTTGTATGCATGGATGGATATTTGTAAATATGTATATGAATGAGATTTAAAGATATAAATAATAGAGAAATGTTAAGTAGACACCAGGCATGCTTAGTTGGCAACACTCTGCTAAGCTGTGTGCATCACGTGCATTGACAAATCAGTTATAGCCAGACGTTCAACAAGAGTGTCACACGTGCACATGTATACTGAATACTGGGAAATATAATTTGGTTGATAGTAAATTAAATTGTGTATTTAATTAAAACACCAAACATATATATATATATATATATATATATATATATATATATATATATATATTGTCACCAAATTAGTTCCAATTCCTTAATGGATTCTCCTAATATTGTGTGTGTGTGTGTGTGTGTATATATATATATATATAGAACAAAGAAATTTGTGTCGAGCATGAATACAGTCATTATTTCTCATTTCCTATAATGTTTTTCTTCTTCACTAGCCTGTTACCTATTTGTATGTCCCTTACCATATTTTATGATTAGTGATTGAATATATTACTTCTCAAGCTGATCTACCTGAATTTATTGAAAGTAACAGTGTCAGAAACTGTCAACATGTAGTGAAAACACTTATCTTGATTTATTTTAAGAAGTAAAATATTTCCATACAAAATTCTTCTAATTATTGATCACCTTTGTAATTTATTTCACAACCAAATTTAATTGAATATAATTTACCAAAAAGTGGATAAAAATAAGGTGTGCAACCACAAAGTCTCTGTGCCAGCTGAATCCTACATTTCTTGATACATAGAGATGGAGCATACGGAAACTGTGTGGACTCTTCTGGAAAGAAACAGCGCCTCTGATGAGGTTGCAGTGTCTTGACCTCAGGGCTGGATGTCAGTTCCAAGGCTCCATACTGTGCCACATGGTATTTACCTCTGCTCACAGACAGTCCCAAACTTTTTGTGTCTGCTATCTCCCAAGGAGAGTGTGCAAAGAACTGCAACATTAAACACCATTACTGGTTGTACCAAAAAAAAATTGAGTGTGTATCAGAAAATGAACTGTAATAAGTTATCTTACTAATTGTCCAGAGTATGTAGATATTTGTATTGAAATAATATCCACACTTTTGGTATAATGCTGTAAAACATAATAATATGTGACACATTTATCACATAAATATAATAATGGATTGATTTTTGGTATACATCTGATGAAATTGGTAATTAAATTAATAATTATTACATCACTACCATAAAATATATGCAAAAGCTTGGAGTCGGTAAGACACTTTAATTTAATTTTAGAAAGAGGAAAATGTCATACAAGCATTCCCATTGTACCTATATCATCCATACAAAGAAACAAGTTTACTAATAACAATCACACCAACAAAATTATATTTAAAAACCTGGCATTATTTATTCCCAACATCAGTTGTTGTTAGAATAATTTTTTTTGACAAACCTTCCATTTGCAATAATGAATATTCTCGTCTTGAAATTATTAATTAGAATTACCCTGAAAACTACCCACATCAAACAGCTCCCTCTGTGTCTGGTATTTAAATATAAACCTAGAATGCCTTCAGCAATCATAATTCAGTTACAGAATCTGTGATAACATATTGTACAGGCCAAATTCTGACCTAATTTATTAGAGTGTTTTAGAACTTTGTTAAGGTAATTATTTGATCTGCGAAAATTTGGATGGACATTTTCATCAAAAAAGATAACAAATAAATAAACACATGAACAGAAATTTTGTACTAAAATATTAATAAAAGTACAAAGTTTTATATCCATTTCAATACGTTTTGATATGTGCCCCATTAGTCACTCGACAGACGTCCAAATGATAGTCAATCTCGCTCTATGTCTTGCAAAGCATCTCTGGAGTTAGTTTCAGTACCATTGAAAGTTTTAGGTGGCTGATATCAGTAATTATTTCACTGTACACAATGTTCTTAATGTATCCCCAGATGTGTAAGGTTGGGGCTTCGTGCAGGCTACAGAATTGAGCCATCTCATCCAATCCATGAGTTGGTGAATTTCTCATTCAAGGCATCACGCACAGATAGGGAGAAATAAGAAGTAGCATCTTCCTACATGAAAATCATCTTATTCCCAGTTGCAGTTTACAAATCATCAATTTCTGGAAATAAATTAATTCCCAGAAAATTGTGATAAATGATCTCTGAGAAGAAGAAACTCCCAAAATAGCGATCATAGAGCAGGCCACACCAAACATTCACTTTTGAAGAACCACGAACATACTGGTGTATTTCCGTCGGTTGCTGTGATCCCCAAATGCGCCAATTATGGTGATTGACACGCCCATTGGTAGAAATGTCGCCTCGTTTGTGAATATGATTTAAGAAGTTGTCAGCAGCATAAAAGTAGCAAATTCAAATCGCTTAGTTTTGTTACGAAATTTAATCTCGTGCCTAAGCTGAATCTTGAAGGCATAGAGTCGTCAACGCTTATGGAGAATGTTTTGATTGGTAGTTTTCAGAATACCCAATGCTTCGACGAGCAATGGACGTTTGAGAACGCCTTGTGCGTTTGACATTTACTTCTGGAGTGCTTGGTCGTCCTGGAGACACCTTTTACTGTGCTTCCAGTTTCTTAGAATTGTTTCATCATCGATTTAAATTTTTTTCATCTGGAACCTTTTGTCTAAGATGTAACGTATGCCATTTACGCTGCACTGCAACAACGGATTTTAATTCTTCACTTGTCCTTTTTCCTCAGCGGAGGACTAATAGTGCTAATAAATATAATATAATCAAATTGCGCTTTCTTTTGCATGGTTAACATCTCTCGGTGCACGAATTCCGACTGAAATAATAACTGCATAGAGAAAATGAATGCTTGTGAGGACTAGCAACTTACATTATTTCAGTACATTACAACACTATAATTATTTCCGTAAGTTTAACAATTAAATTTTATTATAAGGTTGCAAAATCCCGGCATTATTTTTCGATGTCACTGTACTAAAATTATGATATATCCATTAAATTAAGCCTGTTACACATAAGCGATTATTATGTCGGAGGCAAATTTTCCGTCTTTCGATTCTCAGTTAAGAGTGCTGTGAACAGTGTTGTGGGAAATGAACAGAGAGCAGATTCTAGCATTACTGTTATTTTGTCGAATGAAAATGAGAAGAAAAAATTACTACTTTGAAAGAAGAAACGAGGTTTTGGTTTGTTGAGGGAGGAAGACGCAAATATGATCAGGGTTTTATCCCACAACACAGGTCCTTCTTGAATTAATGAAATAAGTATTTAATTATCTATTCATATTCAAATTGGACACAATAGATAGGATGGCAAAAAACAACCTTTCCATACGAAAATTCAAATCAATAATGAAAATAACTCCAGCGTTAGAAAATACGCCATGTGGGCAAACATGTATTTGGTTACGTAGGTCACTAGTTCAAGGTGGCGAAAATTTGTCGTTAGACGCCGGAGGCAGCAAGCTAGTGCTCAAGCTGTCGACCGCGACACTTTTACCACCGCGATTATTTACCGCCCAGCGTGCAAGCTCTCATTCACGTCAATGGACTACTGTGATTACGGAGACCGGTAAATTAAATCAGCGATAAAAATCGCCTAACATTATTTGCTGTAGCATATCATGATTTAAACAAATTATTTAAAATTAAAGTTTAAATCCTTTTCTCCAATATTTAATGGTGTGAAATAAAATAAATGAACAATAGTTGTCTAATAAATGATTTAATTACAGTTTGAAATGTATAAATGTGGGATGGGGAATAAATTTGTTAATTCCATACACACTGGCACCATAAAATGTAATACTTTTTTGGGGATGTGAAAAAAGGAATGTTTTTATAGCTTTGACTTTAAAAATACTGTAAATTATATACATATATCTATATAATAAAAAAGGATTTATATTTGTATGTATGTATGTATTTACGTTGTTCTTTATACAAATTTTATCGCGTGGACAGAATTCAACAAAAATTGGTATATATATTCTGCCAAAATCGAGAACCGGTACTGTGGGGGTGAGTAACCCCTAGAATAAACGTGGAAATAATTATCATTGAAATAAGTTACGAATTAGTGTTAAATTACTGCGCGAGACGATGACGTCATAAGTTTTCAAGACATTGACGCATCCTAAATATAGTTCTGTATTTCGTAATGAAACAAAGCAGAAATATTTTGATTGAATAAAAAGTAAAATTTTTTCCAGTATTACTCCATCGAATAGTGATAAAAAACAATACGAAACACTTTACCATCCTTGCGCAAAGTTAATTTGGAATAGTTAATTATCCCGCTATCTTTGATAAAGCCAATATGGCACCTTATAATACATTCAAATGTGTGTCGGCCGAGATTTATAAAATTTCATAATATAACGTACTATTGTATCCTGTATAATATTTCAGAAGATAATAAGATTTGTCTAAGGTACGACTGCTGAATTATATGTTTGTAACTATAAAAGTATTGAAGATACATAGAATTATGATAAAAACAATACTTAAATGTTCAAAATTGATATTTTTGTATTGAAGACAGCGTATTTCGTAATGTTTTGCATTAATTTTATACAATACTACCAACTGCAGAATGCTAAAACCACCAAATAGTTTAATTTCAGATGGAAAAATTATATGTCTACAAATTTAATAATTGTTTTAAATAGTGTATGTATATCTATCTATATATATTATATAAAATTGTCTTATACGGGTATGTATGTGTGTATACATGTGGGAATGCATATGGGTATGTTCCGCTTACAAATCTACACCCTCGAGGAGCGTTACATAAAAATAGCGCAAAAGCAACCGAAATTGGATTGTATCGGGACATCTCGGGCAACGCCGGGCACCCAGCTAGTATTGTAATAAACAAAAAGGACTCCTTTTTAATTTGCCCACCGTTGTGGTAGCCAAAATGTAATAAACAAACGTGACTATTTAATTTGATGGGCTTTTAAATGAAAGATTATTGACTTTAAAACAAACAACATTTATTTATAAAAATTATCAGAATCTACAATTATACACAATTTACCATTATAAAAAAATCTCTTTCTCTCTTGGGTCTTTACTGGGTTTAATAACGGACAGAACACTTAAATAATCAAAGAACCCAACATTTATCTTTAAATTAAACAGAAGTATTTAATCGTCTAGACATCGACGAACTTATTAATGAACTTAGAATTACCAGATTGATTCTAAATTTAAAAGAGTTTATTTTATTAACAAAAAGAAGAGAACGATATCTGACTGTATCTTTTAATTCCGTTTACACATATCGATACCATAAATTTCAACTCACGATTACTCAGGCACGTTCATTACACACTCACTTTATAGACTGGACGTTTACACACTGACTCTAACACATATTCTTGGTTCGACGATAGCTGATTCTCCATACTCGGTGAAGGACATCCCACTTGCTCGTGGGGAAAACTACTCGACGCTGGATGCTGTGTCCTGGTCTCCTACCATCGTAGACAGTGGTCAAATTTTGATATTACTACAGATTGAACTTCTGCATATAAAAATGTTTGTAGTTGAATAATTTTGCTATTTCTCTCGCAGGCTGCAAATTTTCTCCATACTCCGTCTCGCCGTACGCCTCCACACTCAACTGACTCAACTCCTCGACTCCCACACCTCGACTGACTAACCAATTCTTATCCTCCCTTTATATACATGACCGTCCCTTCTATCTTCTGCTTTGTTCCAAGACTACGTCGCAATTGCATTGACAGTCTCTCCATTACTCCGAGATTTACACTCTGCAGTAGCTGCTCCCCAGGTAGTAAAATATCTAGCCGCTCTGTCTTGTCACATCGAGACAGGACCCGTAATTACTTTGCACTTGCATCATCACCCCCACATGTGCGCTGTTCCGAAACAATGCATTCCCTCAATGCATTACAATATATATATATATATATATATATATGATTTAATACAAACCAAAAACCATCCGTCCTCGTATTTCTTTCAAAGCAAAAAGCTTTCGTTAAAAATTAAACATACAAACAGTAGCTTTCGGTCGACGATGTTGAAGGTTGTAACTTGATTGTTTTTTAAATTCTCTTTTATTTTTATATTTAACAAATGATTATGGTCGGGACACGACCGAAAGCTATTGTTTGTATGTTCAATGTTTGACGGAAACCTTTTTGCTTTGAAATAAATACGAGGACTGACGTTTTTTGGTGGTATTAAATGTAATGTTATTTTTTGTAAATCAAATAATAAAAATATTTTATTTAATTACAGAAATTAATAATTTATTTATAATTTAGCAAAATATCTATATTTAAAAAGCTTATCGAAAACACTAGCTCAAATTACTAAATTCCCCAGTATCTATAAGCATCTTACTGCGCATAAGGTCGGGTATTTTTTTTACAACTTGTATATGTCGAGGCCATTAGTTAAAAACCAAGTTTTGCAGTTCGAAAGGCATCGGGAAAACTTTCTGTGACCTAAAATGCACGAAATATTGCACCCCTCTTGAGTTTTTCGCTAATAGCAAAAGCATGAAGCATTCTATTAAATTATTAGTAGAGAATAAAATTGTGAATCGAATAGTATGTCTTATTACGAAATTAGGTTGAACAACGTGGTATAAATCGTTCGTCAAATTTACATTTTACGTCATTTTCGAAAATAATGCATTCTGTCATATTTCTAGCGCTGATATCTCTAAAATGGTCGGCAGTACACTTATTTGTCTGGAAGAAAAGATTTAGAAAATTTAATTCTCTTTCCAACGCATGATCTGTTTTTAAGAATCCATTGAGAATTCTCGAAAACAGGCCCCTTTTTCCTGGCTGTATACCGCCGGACCGGTTGCGCTAATATTATGGCGCTGAGGCTGTTAGTGACGATTCCCTACGATAAGGTGAAACTTGTCTTTTGTAGAGAATATTAGATTGTTGAAGAGTATTATTTTTCTAAGAGGAAGAAAGAGATCAGCGATTCAAAATGTATCTATATTCTTTTGCTGGGAAGAAATAATATCAATCAGAACTGGGGACTTATGTCCGGGCACTTTTGCTAATCCTTCTTCCTTGCAAAAAAATATAGATACTCTTTGAAACGCTGGAATCTTTACTCCTCTATACTCTAAAACATTTTAATATGCTCTGCAAAAGACCATTTTCACCCTCACATTCTCAGCGCTATAATAATAGCGCACCTTGTCCTGGTATTTCACTAATGACCGCAACAAGTTGGAAAAAAATATAAAATACCCAACCTTTTTCTCGTGCAGACCATTTTTTTTTGTTCATATCTACTGGGCTATAAACTAATTTGTCATTAAGAAGATTGTCGTGAGGGTCAGTTTTATACACTGGATCCCAAGTAGAGTTTAACGTCAAGACAAATTTATGTTCAATTTAGTAAGCCAACATTGGATAAGACAGAGACATAAATATTTGTTTGCACTAATGAAACTACATTCTGTGATCGTCAGTACCTGTAAAGCACGGACACATGCCAAGATTGCGTTTGAGGATTGCGTCTGCTCGATGGTAAGAAAATCAGTGAGATCATTTGCTCCATAACCCTCATTTTTATTTAGTAACCAACTTATGCACCATGTGAACTTCTAAGAAGTCACCATTGTGAAGAAACTTATAATTTACCTTAGCACCGCTTTCGTGTCCCTGCAAAGACATTGTCGCTACACCGAAGTCAAAGTTCACTTTCCAAGGGTCCTTTAACTTGTCACGTCTTAGTTTATTACGACTGAAATACAAAGAGAGAATAAATCATTCCATTCCATAAATATAGTATAAAATAAACTGTTACGATAATACAAAAATGCGGGCTATACTAAGTTTTTAAAAATATTTTTCGAAAACTAATCCGTCTACCTGATAATGCTCAAATAACATTAGAAACTGACGTTCCCATTAACTTCAAAATAAATACCTCATTTCACTGCGTTAATGTTTACTGAGCACGTTTAAAAGTATCCAAACCCTAATTTTCATAATATTTATTATCCTTTTGCAATTTGATATTGGCGGTAAATGGAAATATAACACGTTACCTGCTGTGAAGTAAATCTTGAATTGCTGAGTTGCATGTGTAACAAAGGCCTAATTCTGTCATGATGGTTGAGTAGTTTTCTTCTTTACAGTCAATAGAACCTTCTAAATCATTACGCACCTACGAAATTGTAATAAAGCATTTAAACGTTATTTATTTTATTTATTAATTTGGACAATTTTGCTTTAAGCTAAATGAATTTTAACTAGATCAGAGTTATAAAAAATGGATTATTAATTTACAGTATAGTTAGAATTTTAAAAAGAATTGATGTTACTGTTTCTAATAGTAGGACATATGAATCGAAATTATTTTGTGTTTATAATTAACATCTAAGTAATGATTGAATCAATTGCAACTCACCTGTATATCAAAATGAATGTACGTTTGTTTGTTCCGATTGTGCGCACCCTCGCGAAGGTTTCTGTTGGCCTCTCGAAGTGTTAGGCAATTCCCCAGTAGTGAATGGGGGTGGAATTTTTAAAATATGCGATAACGGCCGATATATGAGTCTAATAAATAATTTTCAGGGTCAATGAGATTGATAGCGTTTCTCCCAACGTTTTTATGGATAATTTCAACGCCGTTTCGAAATAGGAGTGGTGAACCTTAGCGGTGAGGGTGGAGGAGCGTTTCATAAACGTAACGTGAAAACAACCGAGATTTGTGTCTATTCCGGGGTTATGGAAGTCACTGATCTTAATTATGAAATTTTACACGCCGTTAAGTTATAGTTCAGCCCCTAGGGATGGCGGTAGAACGAAGTTTCGCGCACAATTTTAATATAAGTGGAGCTAAATGTCGTTCACATGTTACTAACGATCAAGAAACAAATACTGTTTAGGTAAAACATCCCTAGCAACTGTATGCGTCGGGGTGTAACGGGTCGCATTTAACGAAATTATAAAACCACAATTATTTGAGTCGAATTAAAAGTTTTCGGGCCGCAGAATTTGATAGTGCCATCCTCGAAGCTGCCAATGCCTAATTTCAACTCCTAATGACAATGAATGGGTACGTAAGGGCAGGAGTCGGAAGGTATTTATATTTAAAAAATGCCGAGAATAGTGCTTATTCAGGGTTTATGGAAGTCACTGACTTTAATTCTGAAATTCACAATCCGGGTATAAGTTGTAGTTGTGCCCCTAGGCATAGTGTTTTGGTAGGAAGGGGCCATTAAATAATTATAATACGAAAACACCATCGATTGGTGCAGAATTCGGCGTTACGGAAGTCACTGAGATTAATTCTGACATTCAACATTTCGGTTAAGTTGTAGTACAGCCCCTAGGAGTAGTGGTGGACGAGATGGTAAAACAATATTGCAACTATAAATATATCTGCAGTTTACTGGCCGCCTAAATACAACAACAAGGAGAAAGACTACGAACATTATTTTAAAACTGTAGGGAATAAATTTATCTCCGCAGGCGACTGAAATGCAAAGCATCAACACTGGGGATCACGAATTACTTTAACAAAGGGACGAAAACTGTATGAAGCCTTAAAAGCAATTAGCTACTATATCCACCGTCGAACCAACGTATTGACCGACTGATCCGAGGAAAATCCCGGATTTATTTGATTTTTTAATTGTCTAAGGAGTCGACATAAGAAAACTTAAAAAGCAGAATCCTGCTTTGTTTTGTCACACCACTCGCCAATTATAATCACATTGCACTGTTTCGTCATTATATATATCAAAATGAATGTTCTTTTTTAACTTTCCGTCAGTACTTTTTTGCCCTTGCATATACCGTTCCGGTTTTGAAACAATTATATTACATATGTGTATATATATTATTTAGTTACATATGTTATATGTCCTTCTTTTACTACACTTTTCACTAAAAAGAATTCTAATTTATCACTCCGGCCAGGCAGGATAAAAAACCCTTTTGGCTGCTGGTTACCCCAGGGAGGTTATAGCGATCACTCTTCTCTTCACTACCCTCCTCGGCTTAAGTTTCTGTCAGCTCAGGACACCCAGCACCCTAGAGTAGACCTCCATGGCCTTTGGGTTAGTGTGGGACTAAAAGACCTGCATGAAGCATTAAGCTTCCTTCTCCTAAAGTCTCTATCACATATATGTGCAGCTCTTTTCCTTTCCTTAGCACCTCATATATTTTCACCGCTGTGTCTAGTAACCTGATTCCTCCAGATCTTCAAGATACATCACAGTGTCACTGTTATTTTTTATGTTCAGATCTTCAAACGCTTGGTGACATTTGAAGACATGTGTGGACGTTTCAATCTCGTTGCACTTTGAATATCCTGCGGAAGTAATCTTACCAAACCTATGTAGATAATGGTTAAAGGAAGGATATCGAGAAGCTTTGATGTTAAAGTAGGGTTGAGTCAAGGAGATCCGATGTCGACAGTCCTCTTCAATATTGCTTTAGAAACAGCTGTACGTAACATCACTGCAAATCGAGAAAAGAATATATACTATAGATTGATCCAAATTATGGCGTATGCAGATGATGTAGCTATAATTACACGTACAAAGAATGCACTTCTGGAAACCTATGAAGAATTGGAGAGGGGTGCACAACAAATAGGACTGGTAGAAAATAATAGTAAAACAAAGTTCTTGGTGAGTTCCAGAACAAGCCAACCGGCACATGCTTTTAGATGTGGTGGAAAGTGTTTTGAAGGGGTGCAAGAATTTTGATATCTCTGATCACTGCACAAAATGAAGCTAAAAAGGAAATCAATGCCAGACTGGCCGCAGGAAATCGATGTTACGCGGCTTTATTTCCAACATTAAGAAACCAGCAAATTTCACGGAAAGCTAAGTTGACCATTTACAAAACAATAGTTCGACTGGTTGTTACATATGGAGCGGAGACATGGATATTAAATAAACCCGAAGAAAAAAGGTTACTGTCATGGGAAAGAAAGGTATTGAGGAAGATCTTTGGACCAACGAAAACAGAACTGGGATGCTGCATTAGAACAAATCAGGAGCTTAGAGACCTGTACAATGAGCAGGATATAATATTTGTGATAAAACTGCTCGAGTACGTTGGCTAGGACACGTACATCGGATGGAGAATACAAGAGAACCAAAGAAAGTTCTGGAGGGGCATCCAGGTGGCAGAAGATACAGAGGTAGGCCAAGAAAGCGTTAGATTGAAGAGGTGGAGAAAGACCTACGCGCTATGGGAGTCAGGAGATGGAGAACCAAGGCAATCGAAAGAGAGCTTTGGAAGAAGATAGTTGCGGAGAACAAGGTTCTACAAGGACCGTAGTGTCAAAGAGTCAGTCAGTCAGTCCTGTGCTGAGGAAATAGGACAAGTGATATTACTTACAAATGTATGAATGAGATATACATAAATATTCTAGATGTTTAAGACTATACATAGTGATATGATGAGTTTAAAATGTACATATTTGAAATTACATGAAATAGGTTCAGGGATAATATAAGGAATACTACATACGTAAATAAGGGAGAATAAGTTAGGATTACAGAACATTAAACAAGTAAAAAATCTAAAATTTTCAGTAAGGAATAAAAAATAATTGTAAGCTGAACTTCACTTCACTAATAGCACTAAAAAGATTTCCAAAAATAACACTGATCTGCACAAATAACACTCCCATCTTCTTGTACTGATGAGCCTTCAAAGTGTTGGCGCCTCTGGAAGAATTTATCTGGCAGCTCTTCTCTCCAATTTTATTGTTTCCAAAATTTATGAACTGGGTAACGTTAAAATTCCAAGAGCTTTGAAGAGATGTCTACAACTTTCTCTGTAATTTTTACCACATAATATTCGGATCGCTCGTTTCTGTAGTTTAAATACTTCCGCAGAGCGAGAAGAAAGTCCCCAGCTCGTAATTCCATAGCACATGTTGGAATGGAGATATGCGTAATATACCGTTTTTGCAGTATCTACTTGTTGCATTAATAATCGAAGAGAATAACGTGAGAGTACCTTAATATGTTCATTCTATCGTAACTTTTCGTCAACCGAGAAATGTTGCATGATCAGTCACTAATTCAGTGTCGTTGTTACCGGACGAAAACTGAACAAGTTTAGTTTTCTGTAAGTTGAGAACCAATTTGTTTGCACTGAACCAGACATTTAATGACTTATTAGGTGTGGTGTAGCAGGGGGAGCCTGTCCTGGGGCCTGGTGTACTGGGCTGTGCGGACTCAGGCAGTGTCGGGATCTTTGTCACGGCAGCGGCGAAGGAACGTCCGCTAGAGACAACTGTGGGGACTGAGGGGGCAGGTTTAGCAGCCTGAGAAGCTGGCAGAGGAGCTTGGCCTTTCCACAAAGCGTCCTGCCAGAGTTGCAGCTCTGCCTTGTATGCAGGGCAGAATGGTCGCCTTTGCAGTTGGCGCCCGACTCCAACTTGCAGTTGGCCACAGCGAGATGGCAGCGTAGGCCGCTGTTCCCTAACCGCAGGCAATTGGAGCACTGCAAGGGCTTTGGGGACGGCTTGAATTCTCGACTCTCCCGAGCAGGTACAGCACTAGATCCAATTTAAGGATCTTGTCAACTGAGGGGCTGTCTTCCAGCTCTACGATGAACATAGGGAGGGCTCGCTTGTCTGCGTTGAAACGCATTTGTCAGGGGAAGCCCTGAAGCCTCAGATCTTCCACTACCGAGTCTTTACTTGCGGACTCGTGTAGGCCCCGGACGACATATTGCCGCGGAAGTACATCACGGAGAAGGTACATTGAGCACTCCACTTTTTCAACTCTTGAAAGTTCTCGTAGTCGATCTTAGTGGACGTGTAAAAAGCCGTGTAGTTGTCAAGCCGTTTAGTGTAAAACTTATGCGGCTTGTAGCGCGCCCAGATCGCCGTGGTTATACTTTCAACTGGCGGCAGAACTTCTGCAGGCTTAAAGTTTCTTTCCTTACTTCGTTTAATTCATCCGCCAGCCTAAGAGAAGAGATGTTGTGTATGGAGGACTTGGGTAATTCTATCCACATCTACAGTACGCGCAGTTATCCCCTGGCACTGAAATCCATACTCTAACTCTATGTGGGGCAAGCCTCCAACAAGGGAAAAAGAACGGGGCGGAAGTGCCTTTGTTCCCACAATAAGCGAGCACTTATTGCTTAGGAACAAATGCTATAGTCAGTGAAAGATAAAAGCTGGTGAGTCTCGAAGTTTCTGCTCGCTGCTGTCTCGTCCGAAGGCGAGGGTCTCTGCGTCCGAAGACAAGCCGGCACTCGCTCATGCGTTCCGCTTTTCTCGTATGAAGAAGTAGTGCAGGCTGCTTCGAAGAAGTCTAGGATCTCCGCTGCTGCTTATGTCGCTCCGACCAAAGCCAGGTAGCAACTTGCCGGAGGTTGCCATTTTATAGAGTCCGCGTCCCTTATATCCTCTCTCCGAACCCGTCGTCTGGCGGTCGTCAAGCGTTGGTTGTGTGCCACACCCTAATTGGTCCTTCATCTCAGATGATATCACCATATTTGGTGTCAGATTTCACAGCTCAGTGTCGGGAGGTACTGTGATTATCACTCGCAGCAAAAACTCTGACGGTGGTGCATTGGATGGAGCAAGAAAACCCGTGGTAGCAGCGCTTAGCACTCTCAGGTAAACCTTCCTGGAGAGATGGAGGGTGCTACCTTTGGGGATGCCTTCTCCTCTCTCTCTGCTTTTAAATTAAGGTTTCCACAAACCGAGGCACCTCGGTCATTTTTGAGTGGTGTATATTCCGCGGTCACAGACCTCGGGCATGCGGTAAGAGTTGTTCATTGTTCGCATTGGAACAGTCGGCCACCTGCCTCCTAAACTGATCGAGGCACAGCAAATCCCTCTCCCACCATCGAAAGGGTGCGGTACAAGTACAATGTGCTCGACCTATCTGATGTAGGTTTTCTAGGGTTTGTCCTGCATCACTTTTAGGCAAATGCCATATCTCGGAGGCCCTATTAACCCTTGTCTACTTTCCTCAACCCTTCCGCATCGACCCTTTCAAATCCCTTCCTATGCTACTAAAGGGGAGTTGCCAACAAGTGGATTTAACCACTGTAGCCTTTTACTCTAAAAAAAAATCAGAATACTTGTGTTCCAAGTTAGTTTACTAACAGCATGTGCAGAGGGGGTGTAGAAAGTGGTAAACCGTCATGCTGGCAGTGCATGCTTTCAAGGGTGCACTGCCCTTAAGGCCTCACTGGTGCCAAAAAAATAAGGCTTGTTGAAAGAGAGAGCAAGTCCCTCCTAGTTCAGGCTGATCGCTACATAAGACCTCAAAGATACACATTAATTCCGTTCATGAAAGTGGTAACTGTAAACAGTACAGAATTGGAACGTGAGATGCGGGTATGGACACATTCTTACCTCCATAAGGATGTTATAGAAGCCAGTCTGTGGGATGTACGAAAGTTGAGAGAATCGTTCCATCTGTTTCATTCCTTCATATGTAGCATTTGCTACTATGCGGACAAATGCAGCCATCTCATTACGTTCATTCTCGGAGAGATACGGTCGAACTCTGAAATAAACAGATGTGACAGGGTTTACCATCTTCCGTTGGAAGAGTAAGACAGGAACTTTTAAGTTTATTTTTACTTACGCTTTTCTTAACGTTCAGATAGGACTTTATGATAATCGACGTTTAATAAATCGTAAAGGCTTGATCGTTCTTTGTTCATCGGTAGTAATATAGTACGACTGCTTGTCAGTGGCCAAGTATTCATAAATAAAGTGCAAAAAATTGATTTGTAGTGGTGCAAGCTAACTCAAACACTTGATATTCTCTGTTAGTTATTGCCTACGACTTTACACCCCTTGGCTTATCACTGTATTCTATATATTTATTTATTTGGATCTCATCATTATACTTATCATACTTTTTAACTTAAAAACGTTATTTCTTTCTTTATTCATTTGGCTTCAAATCTAATACTACGATTCAAACGTGAAAATATGCGTAAATTTATAAAACAATTGATAATTAGTATAGATAACGGCAATATTTTAATTGTCCAAACAAAATATATTGTATGTATCTAATGCAATAAATTTCTAAATTATTGAATTATTGTTTTAGTGATGTAATATTGTGGTCCGACTATTGTAAGAAACAGTCAGCATAGCGTATAAGAGTGCGGAGTGTTTCCAGTCTGTATTATTGTCGATGGCAGGGATGAAACGCGAACTCTGGGTGCGCCTGTGTGATTGGAAAATTGTGGGTGCAACACCACTTTGCTAGGAGGTCATACAGTAAAGATCGATTATCAAGGTAGCTTGTAGATTCCGTTGGTGGACGTCTGCAGGTAACAAGGTTCTACTTATGGATTCTGTTTGGTGGATTTCAGCTTTTAGAGGTTGGTCAGTAAAGGACCTAATGTAATTTGATGGAAAAGTTTGCGAATCTCCTAAGTAAAGACGAGATATAGGAGAAACAATTCTGAGGTGGTCATTGATAAACTAGAAAAAACTGATCGTCTGTGGTGTACGAAAGATTGAATTGTGTATGCTGACTGAAGTGTGGTGTATAAATTGTGTGTGCAAAATGAACTTTAGTGCCATTTTAAAAGCAAAATTAATTTAATAAATTTTGTGGTTTAATTAAAAGGGAAATAATTAAATTTTGTGGAGTGAAGTGTTCCCACATTTGGTATGTAACATAATTATATTAATAAAATACTTTGTAAACATTTTATAATTTTCATATCGTCAGAATACATTTAGTTGTTTTTAGGCATTTTAGGAGAAGTTAAGTAAAACTTGACATAAATTCATGTCAATATTTTTGTATTTGCTATAAATTAACTATTCATTGTGGGTACCTATAATTGTTTTGAGGCCCGATAAAGTGACTCTAGGTATATCAAGAGTGTCATAAATAAAAGCCGTGTGCAAAATTTTTATATAAAATTGTAAAACAAGAAAAGATGTAATAAATTTGCTTAACTAATATTAATTAATTAGAATCTAAACCTGTCAATAAAGAAAGCTTATGTAACGGACTGATGAATTTAAATGTAGATTCAAGAAAAATTCATGAGAACCTAAAAAGGTTGCACAAGGCTCAAAAGAAAGTAAATTTTCACGCTGTTTTTAGGGTTGTTATTAGGCCCAGGCCACACTATGCGATTTTACGAATCCGAAAAATCACACGGTCGAGGTGAACGCTAGGAAAAGCACTGGATTTTATGGAAGCCGGCCACACTGTGCGAACTACGATTATTCGCAGCTGGCTGAGTTTTCTTTTCGCTGCGATTACAACGAAGCCACGTTTCGTTATGGATCCGGCCACACTGTCCGACAATTCCCATCATTCTCCAACAGATTACGTTGATTCAACTAGCTACAAAGTAATGATTTCTATTTCATTGTAATTCGTTTTCTGTAAAATATATAACGTGTGTTTTACTTTCGTTTATTATTTTTACTATTTATCTATAATTCAAAACGTTCAAATATGCGTTATATAATAACAACAATGATAGAATATATTTATTTTGAATTTTTTATTTTTATTTTTGAACATAGTCTCCTTGTAACTACACACTTCTACCAGCGATGCTCCCATCTCTGTAACCCGTCCAAAAAGTACTCGGAGTTTTTCTCTGCAAAATAAGTGTTCACGAAGGTGATTGCCTCTTCATTTGACGAAAATCTCTGTCCTCCGAGCGCAATTTTTAGATGAGGGAACAAGAAGAAGATCTGGTGAGTAAGGCGGATGGTCAAGCAGTTCAAACCGTAATTCGTGGATTTTCGCCATGGCAACCGCTGAGGTGTGAGACGGTGCGTTGTCTTGGTGAAACAGGATTTTCTTTTTCCGCAAGTTCTGCCTTCAGCTTGTCAAGTAATGATGCTCCTGTGATGGTTTTTTCTTTTTGAAGAAAATCGATTAAAATAACCAAAAAACAGTCGCCATCACTTTCCCGGCCAAAAAAACAGTTTTTACTTTTTTTGGAGCCGGTTCCCCCTTTGCAGTCCCATGTTTGGTCTGTATTTTTGTTTCTGGCGTATAATGATGTATCCAAGTTTCATCTACAGTAATTAATCGGCGCCAAAACTCGGATTTATTGCGCCTAAAGTTCGCCAACAGAGCGTTGGATACGTTCATTCGAACACGTTTTTGGTCTACGCGGCACCCGACGCGCTGACAGTTTTCTCATGCCTAAATGTTGATTTAATATGTGACGAACACGTTCTCATGACCTCTGCTATCTCTCACACTTTAATTCGGCGGTCGTGTAGCATTTGTCGAACTTTGGCGATGCTTTCGTTGGTAGTTGCAGATTTTGGACGTCCCCAACGTTCATCGTCTCCCAAGCTCTTACCGCCACGTTTAAATTCAGCTGCCCTAAATTTCACTGTGGTAAATGATGGTGCAGTGTCCCCATACACAGAATCCAACTCATGTTTGATTTGTGTAGGCGTATTGCCTTTCAAAAACAAATATTTAATAACAGCTCGATACTCGTTTTTCTCCATTTTCACAAAAACCCTCACATCAACTCACTCAAACGACTGTTACATAACAACTGCGCGTCCAAAATGGCTGAAACTTCGGTGAGCAACTGTCAACAGATGAACAACGAAATTCAGTAGGTTTTATTTACTAGTGCTGCCATCTTCACCTTGAGGTCGGAAACTTTTCAGACCACCCTCGTATGCTCATTATAAATCTGATTATGGTGAATGCGAAATTAAAACACATCTTAACTCTCAACTCTTCAACTAGGTTAGCGTGTCTAAGCGTCATCTCGAATACATTATACAAGTTTTTCAAATAATGAAACACTCATTTTAAAGTAGTCTGAAAAATTAGTTTGATCATCTGTAAGCAAGGACACGAGACATGTCGAACTGTATTAATAGGATGCACACCGCATCTTCGTTTCCTCTTTTTTTCGAATACGATCGTACAGCGATTACAAGCTTCAATTCTTCACTCATCGAAACTATTAAGTGGGAACTACGGTAGCATATTCGAGAGTGGGGTGGAAAACGCATGTGATTTCTTGCACCAATGTGACCAGCTTTTGCGCATAATCGCACTTGCGTCGAATGGTGATAAAATCACTTTCGACTTTTCGCATGCTCGAAATTACATTGTGTGGCCGTAGCTTTAAACAAAATTGTCAAAAGAGTGATTTTGTGAAAATAAATTTTACTTCATTACCTGTTTATATAGGCATCGATTCTGGATTCGTTGTACTTTTTAGAGAAACAAAATGTGCCAGCTGGAAAAGTCGTATTGAATTCCCTGTAATTGCGGTCAATGGAAATCACGGTCGGGTTCTGTTGAAATCTATCCCAATTTGAAGAAATTACAGAAACAGCACTTGCGGCACTGAGGCACCATACTGCCAACCAGAAGAGGCTGTGAAGTATAATCGTGTGGCACAATACTGTAGATATTACAATAAATTAAACAATTATTAATATAATTATAATATATATATATTGTAATAAACAAATAAATGACTCCTTCTATCTTTGTCCACCGTTGTGGTAGCCAAAATGTAATAACCACATACTAGGGTCGAAATAAAAAGAATAATTTTTATAAACAACAAATAAATTTATTAACACAAGAAGAATTTACAATTGAATTTATATTCTACTATTATAATAAGAAACTCTTGCTCTCATGGGTCTCTACTGGGTTTGACAACGGACAGAATCGAACTATTAAAAAGACCCAACATTTAAACTTTAAATTAAACAAAAGTATTTACTAAATTTATTAATGAACTTAACCTATAGATTGCTTCTAACTTTATTATCAAAAGAAGAGAACGACATCTGACTGTTATCCTTTAATAACGTTTACATCTGTTAATATTATGCATTCCAACTTACGGTTTCTCAGGTTTACTTCGACTCGTTCTTAAGACACTCACTTTATAGCCTTGACATTCACTCACTGACTCTAACACAATATCACTGGTTCGCCGTAACACCCCTTGACGTCGTTGGCTGCATCCAGGTCGCCTACCATCGAAGACAGGTCAAATTCTCCTACTCATACAGATAGAGCTTCTGTATTTTAAAAATGTTTATAGCTGTTATGGCTTTTCTGACTGACTAACTGTCTCTTCGATGCGTCCTACGCCTCTCTCCCACGCTAACTGTGTCTGTCTCCTCTCCCACGTTTACTCCAACAGTCCAACTGTCCAACAATAGGTTATTTCCCCTATATATACCCCTAGCCTCCTTGTTTTTCTCTTGATGCAAAATTTTTTCGCAACGGCACGGTGACAGAATCCCATTACTGAAATTTACGTCCCGGCCACTGGATTCCTTCCGCCTTCCGAAACCCGACAATCGCGACAGATCCAATTTGTCTTTGGACCTCTCCGCTCACAAGTGCGCGATACTAATTTCTCCAGATCCTAAGTCAACAAGTGCCTGGACCCTCATCATCCCAAGTAATTGCGCCATTCGACACGCTTGCAGCTGTAGTATTTCGCCCCCGCAATTACTCATGACTTGTCGGCTGCTCTCTTTTGTCCGACTCGCACAAAATCTTTTCTTCCAAGTCCCAAGCAACTACGCCACTTGTCAGGTCATTCGTCAGAGACAATAGCCTGCTCTAACATAGCCACTTTGGGAACATCTGCTCGCCCACGTTCTGCGTTACTAATTCTTCACGCCGTTCCCCAAATCAATAAGTTACTGGACCCGCAATCACTCTTTAGACCTAATTGCCGCACCGTCACCCTGTCCCTACAAATTACGGCTTCCTCTCTGCCGCTCACCAGCACTCATCCTAGATAAATGTCTTACCGCTCCGTCTTGTCACCTCGTGACAGGACCCGCGGTTACTTTTTCCACGCATTCTCTTTACGACATGTGCGCTGTTTTTAATCCAATGCATTATATTAAATGCATTAAATATATATATAAAATATAATATAATCCTTCAGCGTTACGTTAATACACGTATATAACAATTATTAAACTGATTTTTTCACTATTATAAAAAATTCTGTACTGTATTAAAGAGCTAAGCATGATTTTGCACATATAAAACTATTATAAGGTTATAATAAAAACTCATATTACATTTATAAAGTTTTAGACAGGGCAATGCCATTAGCAGGTATCAACTCTTGGAGCTGGGATACCGCTTGTCCACAGAACCATGACGTGCCTTTGACGATGTGATAGCGGATTACCAGCTTCGAATGCTAATTTGAATACGTCTGCCAGATCTTTCGATAGCGTCTGTCGCTGTCTGCCTTGAATGGAATTCCAACCAAAATTTCGAGCCGCACGAACAAGAACGCAGGGCGACGAAAGTATGTATTTGCGAGACAAAATAATATTGCTAAATTCCCCATAGTTAGCTTGAGACATTTCTTTCGATTCCCATGTTGAATAAAATAAATATTTAATATTTTTTTATGTCATCGCATGCGGAATTGTAAATATTTTGTAATTAATATTGTCAAATTAAATTAAATTTAAATCAACAGTGTTTGTTTGTATGCATGTTCCGCATACAAATCTACACCAAATTTCATACATGTGTTCTTTACGACCAGGAAACGAATAGTGTCGGATTGAGACACGTCTACCACCCCCGGAGCGGGATAACGGGGGTGGAAATAGTCAAACATGCTAAAATAGTAGATATTTCAGTCCGACAAATATTATTAGGAGTCAAAGAGATTGACAGTATTTTTACCGATGTTGTCTGTATATAATTTCAACCCCGTTTGGTATAGGAGAGGAGCACCTTTAAGCGTGGGGTGGAGGGACGTTACATAAAAACTAAGCAAAAACAACCGAGTCAAATCAGGGATTACGGATGTCGCTGAGTTTAATTATGCATTCAACTTTTAGTTTAACCCACAGTAGCGGGGGTGGAAATTATCGAACAAGTTAAAACGGCCGATAGATTCGTCGAAATAAACTTTTTCGGGGTCAATGAATTCAACCCCTTTCGGCGTCGGAGTTGAGCATATTTAGGGAAGCGGGTCGAGGTGCGTCACATAAAATAACGCAAAAAGCAACCGAGATTGGAGTCAAATCGGAAGTTATGGATATATGACAAGCCGGGCAACGTCGGACACCCAGCTAGTTTATAAAATGAAACATACCGCCATTATTTTCGTCATAATGTGGTGTAAATGAACAATGAGATTGTGACCATAGTGAAATAATATTCCGTCCAACTACATTTACAGAATTATAATATAATGAATGCTTCATTTTACAACTGGTTTGCATTTTCCACTTCTTGCTATAAACTGTCATAATCTCTTATTTTTGGAATTACTGTGGTACCTACTTATGAAGAAATATGACTCATGGGCACATTACAAACATAATCAAATTCAGTGTAGTGGAAGGAAGATGATTGATGATCCATTTTGTTTTAGTAACTTCATATTTGCTGATTGCCATCATCTAAGTGTAGATCACCCAATAACCACCAGTGTCCATCATAGACAATCCAAATATGTATATTTTTTTAAAATACCTTTTAAATTTTAGAAATAGGACATAATGTGCTTATAATTGCACCTATTTTCACCCACTACCACAAACAAATCCAATTAAATCCTTTTAGAGTTACAGAGAATGGAGGATACAGACCATAAATATTTCTCCCGCGGATACCAGTCAATTTTATCAAAGATTATCACCAGATCCCAAGAAGTTTCGACCGTTGACACCGGTCAATGTTACAGCAACCAGTCCCAAATGTTTTTACGGTATACTCCAGTCAAAAATAGCAGTGACCACCATTATTAACGGATCACCAGATATTTTTCCCGTAGACACCAATCAATTATAAAATGTTCTTGATACAGAATCAACATTCACGACAGAATTCAACTGCTACCCAATTCTTAACACATCTTTGCAGACACTCGTCCGTATTCAAACACCTCCAATTTCTAACTCTTACTTCCGTCTCCTCTGAGTTCTAGTCTTTAAATAACTTTTAATTATTCAAATATTTACCCCCTCTCCTCGTGTCAACTCCACCTATTGGTGATATTAGGATATTGTGTAAGTTCTCAAGTGATCATGGAAAGCCCTATTTGACTGACAGCTACTTTCGAAACGGTTAGACAGTCGAATCTTCCACTTTCTCGCGAAACCACAATTGACCGCCAGAAACATCAACAATTTCTCCTAAGACCCTTTCAAAATAACAAACTAAGTCTTAGAGCTTGATAAATCCAACTTTATCACAATATACACAAACTGTTTAAGCATTCTTCCAACTACACGACCTTTCTCTTCTAAAACAAATTTTATAGTTACACAATTTTGCAATCATTGATGTATATTACAATATATATATATATATATATATATATATATATAACTTTATCACAATATACACAAACTGTTTAAGCATTCTTCCAACTACACGACCTTTCTCTTCTAAAACAAATTTTATAGTTACACAATTTTGCAATCATTGATGTATATTACAATATATATATTGTAATGCATTAAATAATGTAATGCATTAAATTAGAGGCATTGGCTCGGAACAGCACACGAGTGGTGAAGAGAAAGCGTGTGAAAAATGATTAGGGGCTCTTTGAAGAAGCAAAAGACATTTATCTCCGACTAGGGAGATTTGCCGTCAGAAGCGTAACTTGGAAGGACGGTTTCTGTCGGAAGAAATTCGTCACGACGCACGTGTGGAGCGAACGAGATGTATGGGTCTTTGAAAGACATCGAGTTAGGATAAATGACCTGACAGTTGCCGTATTTGCTTGGGACAAGAAAGGAGGCCGTAACTTGAAAAGATCGGGAAACGGCGATTTGTTATAGGAAGTGCTGGTCAAACGGACAAGGGTAAATTGCAAAGTAATTGCAATGAGACGTGACGAAGGGCCTAGCAGCTGCAAGGGAAATTAGGGTCGCGCACTTGTGAAGCACGGAAAGGAAGGACTCCAGCGGCAAGAAAGTAAATCTCGTTAATGGGATGCTGTCACATTAACCATGGCGACGGACTTTTGAACCAGGAGAGGGACCGGGATGCTAGCTGTATATATAGAGGAATATCCTATTGTTATAGTCAGTGTGGAGTTGGACGTAAAGTGAGGAGGAGGAAAGAGTCAGTGTGGAGTTGGACGTAAAGTGAGGAGGAGGAAAGAGTCAGTGTGGAGTTGGACGTAAAGTGAGGAGGAGGAAAGAGGCAGTGTGGAGTTGGACGTAAAGTGAGGAGGAGGAAAGAGTCAGTGTGGATTTGGACGTAAAGTGAGGAGGAGGAAAGAGGCAGTGTGGAGTTGGACGTAAAGTGAGGAGGAGGAAAGAGTCAGTGTGGAGTTGGACGTAAAGTGAGGAGGAGGAAAGAGTCAGTGTGGAGTTGGACGTAAAGTGAGGAGGAGGAAAGAGTCAGTGTGGAGTTGGACGTAAAGTGAGGAGGAGGAAAGAGGCAGTGTGGAGTTGGACGTAAAGTGAGGAGGAGGAAAGAGTCAGTGTGGAGTTGGACGTAAAGTGAGGAGGAGGAAAGAGTCAGTGTGGAGTTGGACGTAAAGTGAGGAGGAGGAAAGAGGCAGTGTGGAGTTGGACGTAAAGTGAGGAGGAGGAAAGAGGCAGTGTGGAGTTGGACGTAAAGTGAGGAGGAGGAAAGAGGCAGTTTGGAGGTGGACTTAGAGTCGAGAGTTAGTCGTGAGTTAGACGTGAGTCGGCAGTCAGTAATGAGTGTGGAGCCAGCGTGCTGTTTGGAATTAGACTTATAACACAGAGGAGGTGCGACCGGATACGACAACCGACGCCGACGAACTTCACAAGGAACATCTAGGAGACGTAACAATATATGGAAAACCAGGCAGCAGCGAACCAGAGGGATTGTGTTGGAATAAGTGTATGAACGTGTAAGATATGAAGTGCGAATCTAAAGATACGAGCCCAAGAGACCTGAGAAACAGTAAGTGAGAATGAACAATATAATCAGATGTAAACGGTATTTAAAGGATAATCAGTCACATTTCGTTCCCTTCTTTGTTATACTAAAAATTAGAAGCAAGCTGTAAGTTAAGTCCGTTGATAAATTTAATAAATATTTGTTTTGTTTAATTAAAACATACATGTTGGGCCTTTTTCGATTCTGTTCCATTGTCAAGCCCAGGTAAAGACCCATGAGAAAAAGAGATCTTTTATAGTATTAAATTTTGATAAATGTAAATTTTTGTTTAATAAATCTGTTTTGTTATAAAGTTTAATTTTTTGTTATTAGACGCCCGTATAGATTATTACGTTTTGGCGACATCAACGTGGGGCACTGTTTATTAATTAATTGATATAAAAAGCTGGTTATTACAATATATATATATATATATATATATAATGTGGTAATTAAAAGGGAACATGTAATTAATTAATGAACAAGATTTTGGGACTTGCATTGTTGGCGGCGTAAAAATAAAATTTGTGTATAAGAATATGGGGCTATAATGCTTGCTTGCTGTTTGTATTGTCGTGAAACATTGCTGGACGCGCTGAGCTTTAGTGTGTTCTTGGGAGGCAAATAATAAGTAGCCAGAAAAATCAGATATTCAGATCGAGTGCGTTTTGGGGAGAGCATAGGAGAATATGTATTTTGTCAGACCTGGAGTGTGTTAGGAGTCGCTGGTTTCCAGTCTTTGGGCAAACAACTGCGACGATACTATGCCGACTGTTTATTTCCCTGATGCAGAATAATTTCGAAGTCTAGCATATGTTCACGAATCAAACGTTTCGTCAGTTCTTGGGCGCCAGGTTATTTTATCAAGTGAATAACCAAACTTTGATGATTTTAATAATTTATTAATCGAGAGAACAGCGAAACAATTGGTGTGGTCAACTACAGCGAGCAGGAAGTGTTGTATGTGGAAATAATAACCACAAGTAAATTCAGAGAAACATGGCCTGTATGTAAAAGTGTTAAACAATAATCGAGTGTGTACGAGCCCCTTTTTCGCACAGCAAAACGATAAGGTAAATTAAAGAATTTATTATCTGTAAACCTAAATGTAGATGATATTTATTGTCACATTTCAACTTTCAATATTTCACTGATTGTTTAAATTAAGAATTTTCTCACTTTGTAAATTTTAATTGTTTGTTGTAAATATTCTTTATTGGAGGCCCGATAGTCGGCCCTGAGATCAAGCCGTGGCATATTATCAAGTTTTTATCAACATGTAATATAATTTCGATGATTATAATAATTTAATTTTAATAAATTAACTTTGTTGTATATTTTAAACTGATCTTTCTAATTAAAATACAATCATTTAATTTTAATTTTCTTATATAGAATCTCAGTTAATAGTAATTATTATATTTTGGGGTAAAATTAATTTGAAATTTAATAGTAATTTAAACGTTAATTACTACATTTTGGCTCCTCAAAGTGTGGCACGTTTTAACTTAGAATTATTTCAATCATACAAATGTGGTTACCACAATATATATATATATATATATATATATATATATATATAAAGAAAGTATACATTCTTCAGTTTTAAAGATGCAGCGGTCCTCTTTGCTCCGCGCGCTGTTTGTTCTTCAGTTGTTCCGGAATCGTCACTCTATCTGACGGCTATTAAAAGAACGAAGGAGATTTTAAACGAGATAGATTTTAAATTCGTAAAGAACTGATAATAGTAAACTTTAATTGTCGTTTCTTTACAGGTAGGCTTGTAAATAATGTAATTGTAAATAATGTAATTAATTGTTGTACATATTTAATAAAAAATTATTCTGTTCTTTCTTTACAGAGAAACATATTTTTGTTTACTGAATCAATATTCATAACAATTGTCTTATAAAACGACAATTTTTGTTTATAATGGAAAAAAAACTGCAATTTGCATTTAAATATGTAGCATCAAAAGACAAAAAGACAAGTATCATCACCATAACCTCTATTACAACAGAGGGCAATTTGAAGTATGTGCTGCCGGAAGCCGAAAAATCGGTAAGTGAACATTTTGCATTAAAAAAAACAGAGAACTATAAAAGAGTGAAAAAAATCTTCAATCAAAGAGGCCAAGAAAGGATAATATGGATTACATGCACAGAGGAAATGGAAAAAATTTATTTCGATGAAGATGGAAATTTAATGTTTAAGGATTTGTATCTAGAACAGATAGTGGAAGGAAGTATACCAGAAGCCAGACAGAAGAAAGAAATTCAATTAAATCTGAAAAACATAGCAGAGATGTTTATGATAGAAAAATTTGCATGTAAACACTCAAACGCAAAGCAATGGTTGGAGATATTTGAGAGAGAATGTAGAAGATTTGAAATTAGTGAAGATAATACAAAGATTGAGATATTAAGACTATTTATGGACAAATCGTGTTTAAATTGGCACTCAGCAACACTGACAACATTGACAATGGAAGCTGGATGGTCTGCATGGACAGAGAAATTTTTAGAGTCATTTGCAGACAAAGGATGGAGTTCAGGTTTCTATGCTATATCTTATAAATATAAAGAAGGTTCACTAATGGAATACACAATGAAGAAAGAGAAGCTATTGCTTGATATGGACAATGATATTGGTACAAAGACTCTAGTGATGCTTATAGCAGCAGGACTACCTGAATTTGTTAGAAATAAAATAGATAGAGAAAATTGTGTAAATCCAACCGGACTGCTACATGAAATTAGAAAGTGTGAAAATCTAGTGAGTAAAAATACCTTCATAAAAAAGAAAGAGGAAAGACAAGACAATAAGAAGAAATTTGAAGAGAAGAAGCCATGTAAAACCTGTGAAAAATTGAACAAAGGTATTAGGTATCATCCAGAGGACACGTGCTGGTTTAGAAAGAAAAATGGGAATGAAGTTGGAGTAATTGGAAGCAATTCAGTGATAGAAGTAGATATAAATACAGAACAAAAAAACGAGTAATCACACCATTGATTAAAATAAAAATATTATTAGAGGAGAAGCTAGAAGTAAATGGAACATATGATCCAGGCTCCCAAGTCTCTCTAATAAATTCAAAATTAGTTAAGATAAAGAAAAAGACAGAAGATGTAAATAAAATATTTTTAAAAACAGTCAATGGTGTGACACAAACAAAAGGTTTAGTAACCATAAAAGTAAAAATTTTTGAGAAAGAAGAATACATTGATGTGTTTATTGTAGAAAGAGACGATTTTGAAGATTTTCTTATCGGTTTAGACATAATAAAGAAATTCAAACTAATTCAGGATGAAAATTTACAAATATCCCAAAAAGAAGAAATAAATACATTGGATAAAAATGAAGAAATAGAAGAAGTTAAAATAAATTTTAACGAACATGTGAACGAAGACGAGTTCAGGATGAATTTAGATCACTTGGACAGTATAAAAAAATAAAGATTGAAAAACTAACAGAAAAGTATAACACAGTATTTGCAAAAAATAAATATGATGTAGGCACCGTTACAGACTACGAAGCTCGAATAGACTTATTAGTTGATAAATATTGTAGTAAGAGGCCGTATAGATGTACTATAGAGGATAAAAAAGAAATAGAAAATCAAGTGGCAAAGTTACTCGAAAATAAGTTAATTGAAGAATCTTATAGCCCGTTTGCAGCACCAGTAACCCTAGCATTCAAAAGAGATGAAAACAGACGATCAAGATTGTGTATAGATTTTCGCGAATTAAACAAAATAATTGTACCACAAGCTCAACCATTCCCATTAATAGAGGATCTAATAATAAAAACAAGGAACTGTAAATACTTCACCACACTAGATATAAATTCCGCTTTTTGGTCAATTCCACTACGCATTGAAGACAGAAAGAAAACAGGATTCGTTACACAAGAAGGACATTTCCAATGGACATGTCTACCATTCGGATTAAAAACATCACCAGCTATTTTCCAGAGAATTTTATCCAATATCTTGAGAAAACATAATTTAAAAGACTTTTCAGAAAATTACATAGACGACATTTTAATTTTCTCAGAATCATTTAAAGAACATATGGAACATATAGAAAAAGTAATAAAAGCAATAGTAAATGAAGGTTTTAGACTAAAATTTAAAAAATTTACATTTGCAGCAGAATCAGTAAAATAGCTTGGACATATAATAGAACACAATACAGTAAGACCAGTAAAAGATAATCTAATTTCAATACAAAATTTTCCCACTCCGAAAACCCAAAAGAACATTCGACAGTTTCTTGGAAAAATCAACTTCTATCACGAGTATATACCGAAAAGTTCAATATTGCTGGACCCGTTACACAAACTATTACGGAAAAATGAGAAATTTATATGGTCTGAAGAGTGCGAAAGATCTTTTACGGATGTAAAAACGTTTCTATGTTCTCAACCTGTGTTGGAAATATTTGATAAGGATTTACCAATACGAATTTATACAGATGCATCACTGGCAGGCGTTGGTGCAGTATTTCAAAGTTTAAGAAATAAAAAACTTGACGTAGAATTGTTTCTATCTCGTCAGGATAAAATTGATGTTCTTTCCTTGACGGAGCACTGGCAAAATGAAGACGAAGCTAATTGTTTTGTCCTAGAGGGTTATGCTAGGGTATCAAATTTCAGTCGAACAATAATGAAAAATGGGGGGTCGTGCATTTTCATTAAAAACGAGCTATTAGAAAAGAGCAAAGATAGGCCAGACATTCGTAATCTCAGTCGTGAATGTGTTTTCGAGTGCAGTGCAGTTGAACTAACAACCGTTAATAATTCTAAAAATGTCATATTTTTATCAATTTATCGCCAACCAGGTAGCGATTGTGCAAGTTTTATTTCGCTTCTAGACCGTGTATTAAGGAAAATCAACGCGGAAAATAAGACTGTTATTGTATCAGGCGACTTCAACGTTGACTACCTGCGCGAGTCCAGTAATAAACGCGACCTTGGGACCATGCTTAAATCCTACGGCATTTCCGTCACTAACTTAGATCCCACTAGAGTTGCCTTTTCAGAAACTTGCATTGACTATTTGTTGTGTAACCTTCACATAGATTCTTACAATGTTAATATAATAGAAACAGGTTTATCCGATCACAAGGGTATGTTAATGAACATAAAGAGTGAAATAATCTGCAAACCTAGCCCTAAAGACTCAGTACTACTTACTAGAAACCTTAACTCTGCAAAACTCAGAATTATCGCAAATAGACTAGAGACCGTACAATGGGATTTTATTTTAGATGTTAATAAAACTAAGAATGCTGATGACATGTTCGAAACTTTTCTAAATTATTTCTTATTAGTCATCAACGAGACAGCTCCACTTAAATTAAAGAATAGACCCAATATCAAAGTAAAAAATTGGATAACTAAAGGCATACTAGTTTCTCGCGAAAGGCTCTGCCAAATGAATAAATTTAAAAATATTAATTCATCGCCACAATTCTTGACTTTCTTCCGATCTTATAGACGTATCTACAGGAAAGTGCTTGTAGCTGCTAAAAAATTACATACATCGGAGTATATAGCAAACTCAAATAACAAAATAAAAGCAACTTGGGAGGTGATTAAAAATATCTCAGGTAAAGTCAATTATAACGTGGCAGATATAAAGCTTGTCGACAACGGTAAAACTTTCACCAACAGAGACGCTGCGGGTATATTTAATTCATATTTTGTTCATGTGTCGGATCAATTTTCTAATAATAAGCCATCAGAAGCTCGTGCTTTTTATAAACTGTTACAAAACGCCGTACCGAGTGTTCAGAATTCCATTTTTCTTCAACCGGTTACCAGTATCGAAATAATAAACGTAATAAGAAAGCTAAAATGTACCCAATCTGCGGATATATATGGCATCTCAAGCAAAGTCGTGAACTACTGTGCCGAAGTCATAGCTACTCCCCTTCAAATCATATTCAACGCGTGTCTTTCTACCGACATTTTTCCCGACTCTCTTAAAGCCGCTAAAGTTATTCCGATCTTCAAAAAGGGTTCGCCCACCGACGCATCAAATTACAGACCAATTTCTCTACTTCCGATATTTTCTAAAATACTAGAAAAAATTTTACACAAAAAGTTACTTGAATTCTTGACGAAGTATAAAGTAATTACTCCTGCTCAACACGGCTTCCTCAAACAAAAATCCACGAGCACCGCTATGTACGAGTTTATTCAGAGTATACAAAATTCCCTTGATGAAAAACTGAAGGTAGCCGGAATTTTTGCTGATCTCTCGAAGGCATTTGATCTTGTAGACCACAGCATACTCCTCCAAAAATTAGAATATTATGGGATCAGAGGCAACGCTTTGGCACTCTTTGAATCTTACCTCAACAATCGGAAACAGAAGGTAGCCTTAAAAAACAAAGCTGGTGAGGTGCACTTGTCAGAATGGGAGGGCATTTCTTGTGGCGTGCCTCAGGGCTCAATATTAGGTCCCCTGCTTTTTCTTTTGTATATTAACGATCTTCCAGAATATATGGACCCTATAAAATCTGTCTTATACGCAGATGACACTAATTTGTTAATTACGGACATTGATTTAAATAATCTCAATGCGAAGATTGAGACTGCATCTAGAGACCTAAATACTTGGTTCGCCGCCAATAAATTAACACTCAATGTACAGAAAACTAAGTTAGTTCGTTTTACAACAGAAACCAACAACATCGTAACGGATAAGTTCTCTGATTATGCGACTTTCCTCGGCTTGCAAGTCGACATGAAATTAAAATGGAACTTGCACATTGATCGCCTCGTGCGCAAACTTAGTTCTGTTTGTTACTCATTGAGACTATTGACGCAACAAGTTGATACCAAAACTGCTTCTCTAGTCTACTTTGCCTACTTTCATTCACATATGTGTTACGGTATTGCCAACTGGGGCAATTGTTCTCGTAGTGTGGATGTCTTCAAACTGCAAAAACGAGCCATTAGAATTATATCAGATTCAGATGCTAGAGAAAGCTGCAGGCCGCTGTTCAAAAGACTCCATATTCTGACTCTACCTAGCGCTTACATATTAGAAATACTAAAATTTGTTAAACGCAACATGAACCTTTTTGCAAGTAACGGGGACAATCATGGCTATGACACAAGAAACCGTTCAGTTCTTAGGTCTGACAAGCACAGCCTCAGTCTCTATGAGTCTAGCGTTCATTATTCCGGTATCGCACTATTTAACAGCCTTCCTGATCATGTAAAGAACATCAACAACTACAACTTATTCGTAAAGGAGTGTAAAACTTACCTTGTCAATGGAACTTATTACTCCGTACACGAATTTTTGAATCGGTCTGACATTCGTTGAACTGCCTTGCCTACAAAATTGCCGAATATGCTATAAATATGTAAATAGTTTGTCCAGTTTTCCCCTTTTGGTTCTGTTTTCCTGCCTCTGCTTTCTGTTTTAGTAAATATCTATGACGACATCCCTCCGTACCTAGCGACAGGAGATTAATACCAGGAAGTGATTTGTGTCGTGTGCGTGTTTCCTAAAAATAGTGTGTATGATTGTAGTGACTAGACTAATATAAACAGATATGAATTTTTGTGTGTGTTTTTGTGTATTATAAGTTTATATGCATTTTATCTACTGTACATTTGTGACGAATCCTATTTCCTCTTTAGAGGGCTAATGGTGAATAAATCTATCTATCTATCTATCTAAACAGATACAAAAGAATGGTAAAGAAAAGCCAGTCGCATATTTTTCAAAAAAATTGAATGACTCACAAAAAAGGAAAAAAGCGATTTATTTAGAATGCTTAGCAATCAAGGAAGCAATAATGTATTGGCAACACTGGCTAATTGGAAGGAAATTCACAGTATTTTCAGACCATAAACCATTAGAAAACATGAATATAAAAGCTAGAACGGATGAAGAACTCGGTGAGTTGACTTATTACTTGTCACAATACAATTTTGAAATTAAATATATTCCGGGAAAAGATAATGCCGAAGCGGATAGTCTTAGTACTAGAAACACTTGAAAATACAGAAGAAATACTAGAAATAGTCAATCTAATAAAAATACAAGAAATAAAAACAGATCAAGAAAAAAATAAAACATTGCAAAAAACCAAAACAAAATTAATAGAAAAAGATGGAATCTTCTATAAAAAAGTTAGAAATAAAGAAAAGATACTTTTATCTGAAAAGTTAAGCTTAGAATTAATTAAAGAAATACACACTGAATGGTGCCATATAGGGATTAAACAAATGATGAATAGGGTGTGCCCCTATTATACAGCTAAAAATATAACTGCAAATATAAAAAAAATGTGTAAAAACTGTGAAATATGTATTAAGAACAAATCCAGAGGGCAACAAAAATATGGGCTGATGTCACAATTGGGACCAGCAACAGAACCATTCGAAATAATGTCAATTGACACCATTGGAGGCTTCGGAGGACAAAGATCAACAAAAAGATATCTCCACCTACTAGTGGACCATTTTACGAGATATGCGTTTATTTCAACATCGAAAACTCAAAGTGCAACTGACTTCATTAAGTTGATAAATAAAGTGCTGGAAACGGACAAAATTGGAACTATACTTGCAGATCAATATCCGGGAATAAACTCAAGAGAATTCAAGGAATTCCTTGTAGAAAATGATGTTAGACTAATTTTTACGTCGGTCAATGCGCCCTTCTCCAATGGTCTGAACGAGAGATTAAATCAAACTCTAGTCAATAAGACAAGATGTAAGATAAATGAAAAAGGAAAGAAAAGAGCTTGGACAACGATCGCCAGAGAATGTATTGATAAATACAATAAAACAGAGCATACGGTAACGGGTTTTACACCTAAGTATTTATTAGATGGCACAGATACCAGCATTTTACCCGAAGAATTAAAAACAAGAAACAATAAAGAAAATTGGATAAGAGATAAAGAACAAGCTCTGAAAAGAACAAGAAGATCACATGTATATAACAAAAATATATTTGACAAAAATAGAATTAACCAACAGTTCAACACAGGAGATCTAGTATATATAGAACATGGCAACAAGCTGAACAGAAAGAAGTTAGACGAACTGAGAATTGGACCTTACGAAATTATACAAAAAATATCAAATTCAATATATAAAATAAAAACTGGAAACGGAAAGAAAGAAACGGGATTATTCCATGTAACGAAATTACTCCCAAGATCAGAAGACGGACATGAATACTGAAAATTGTAAAAATTTTCACCCCGGGAGCGGGAGATATAAAGAAAGTATACATTCTTTAGTTTTAAAGATGCAGCGGTCCTCTTTGCTCCGCGCGCTGTTTGTTCTTCAGTTGTTCCGGAATCGTCACTCTATCTGACGGCTATTAAAAGAACGAAGGAGATTTTAAACGAGATAGATTTTAAATTCGTAAAGAACTGATAATAGTAAACTTTAATTGTCGTTTCTTTACAGGTAGGCTTGTAAATAATGTAATTGTAAATAATGTAATTAATTGTTGTACATATTTAATAAAAAATTATTCTGTTCTTTCTTTACAGAGAAACATATTTTTGTTTACTGAATCAATATTCATAACAATTGTCTTATATATATATATATATATATATTATGGTAATTAAAAGAAATAATTAATTAATGAACAAATATTTGGACTCGCGTGGTCAACGGCAGAAGGACTCAGGTTGTATCGAAGGATATAATGATGATATAATTGAGCGAAAGATGGAAAATTAAAATAGGGTAAGTTAGGTGTGTGTACGCCCGGCTCCGTAGTGCGGTGTGCAGATTTGCACACGAACTCAGTAGTGCGTCCGAACTCTGTGGAGAGGGGCGAAAATGCATCCGAACTCTGTGGTGCGATGTGCAACTCGTATTATCAGCGGCAGTTGGCAAATTAGACGAGGGTTGTGGGTAGAATTGCACACGGCTTCGTGGTGAAGTGCGCAAAAGAAAGAGATATAAGTCGTAGTAAGAAGAAAGAGGGAATCGGTCTGTCAGGAGAGATCTTTGATGGTGGTCCTCGGGGCCGTATTGGGCCAAGTTAGGTGGCCGAAATAAATAGGAGTTTCGTAGTGGAAATAATCAATCTGTTAGTAGCGATCGTCGGTGAAGGTTCTCGAAGCCATCGGGCCCAGTTAGGTGGCCAAAATAAATAGGAGTTCGTCGTAAGAAAGAGTCGTCGACAATTCATCGTAGGTCGTCAGGAGAAGAAAGTCAGGTGGTAATAGTCTGCGGTTACGTGAACGATCTGCGAAGTAGTACTGACGAAAGTGTTCAGTGTAAAGTGTGAGCACAACTTGGTGCTCTTTATGGCCTGTATAAAGTGAGTGAGTGTTAGTATGCAAGTGAGCGAAAATGCATGGATTACAAGAGAGATTGTAAATTAATATTTCACAGTATTTATAGTTGTAAGCTTTTAAGTAAAGGTATAATCATCAGATTTCAGAATTAGAATTTGGTTATTGTACGTCTTTATTGCATTGCAAAAATTGGTTAAAAAGTATGTTTTATTAAAGGCCCAGTAAACGACCCTGAGAAAGATTAAATTTCATTGTAAAACATTAATTACTAACTGTTAAAAATTCATTTGATTACTTGTGTAAATGTAAATTGCGTTTAATAAATAATAATTGTTTGTTTGAACTGCTTGTGTCACGTATTATTTTAATATAAGTGGTTTATTACCATATATATTGTAGTAAGCACTTTTCATTATATGAATAAAGGAAGTCGAAATTAAACCCAATATTTAAAAAGATAACAAAAATTAATTATTTTACAAATTTGGTCTTCGTTGATTTTACATTATAAGTTAATGAGAAATAATAATTTCGGGGCCCCTTATCGGGCCTCTAATAAATACAGCGAAAAATGAATTTAAACTTACAATAACAAAAAAAACTATTACAAATCTGAAAAGTTATCTAAATCTATCGGTAAACGTTATTTACGTCTAGGTTTACAGATGAAAGTTTTTTTTCTTTACATATCATTTAGTTTGAGCTGCTTTTGTTTGTGTACACGTGATTTATTTTAATTTTTATACTGAACACTATTTCACAAACAGGCCATAGCACTGATTTTATTCTCTTCTCACTTTCCAACATTTTCGACGCCTTTCTGCTTCACTGAATTTGTATTGCTAAGCTCTACTTTTACTGTTGAGAATCTTTAATAAAAACTGATGTTATTCAGCCCATACTTCTCTGAATATGACCATCATATACACGAACTCGGAGCACCATGGTAAGATGCTCCCAAACACACTCTTAGTTCTCTGACTTACTAAGTAACTGTGTATGTGCGTAGCTGTCTCTGCTTAAGTTCTGAGCGTCTATAAGCCTTTTCGACAATACACCGTATCAACCATTATAGTCACGGCATTGTCGCCAAACAATACTGTTCTTTACAATGCTCTGGCCTCAAAGTTACGCCGCCAATAATTTAAGAAACAATTTATTAATTCATTACATATTTGTAATCTCCACATTATATATATATAGATATATTGTAATGGTTAAAATAGGATAATTAATTAAAGGAAATATTTAAGAAAATGATTACAATAAAAACTCTTAATTTCCAAAGATTATTTTAACAGGTGTTTTTAGTTTTAGTTTTACAAATTATTTGCTCTAGGTTGGCACGTCGAATTCAATCAAAATTTACAAACAAATTTTTATTTTATAAATTGTGGCGTTCAAGGTAAAATACAAACTTTTATATTTTACAAACAATCAAATCTAATAACTCTTTTTCTCAGGGTCTTTACTGGGTTTGATAAGTAAGAACAATCAAGATTATAAATTAAAGAATTAACAATTCAAACAAATTAAAACGAACGTAATACGAAATGAAAAGAAACGAAATCCGACTATACCCTTACTTACCGTTTACAGAATCTAGTTATTTTGGTTTGTACTTACAAATGTCCTGCTGGTACCAGACTTAACGTTTTCGAAGCTTGGGGACACAAAAAGGCCATTAATCACAGACTCTGCACTTGAACAAACACACAGTTGTATTTCTTGGATTACTCCTCCAGGAACTCGATTGTCTGCAAGTTCGGTCAACCGTTGGACGTATTAAATTTCAATGCCCTTTGCGGAAAATGTTATTTCGGAGCGCGTATGTATCTGAACGGGGCGCTAAACCTTATGTTTCAGCTTTGCAGATTTTTATATAACTTGTCTCTCCGTCAAAATATTTTTACAAATATAATGATTCACATATTAGTCTCTCAGTTGAATTTCTATGCTTGGACCACGCTGTTCGTACTCTGAAATTTCTGCTTCCTTTCTCGTCCACAATATTAGCCAGACTGCGCGGCTCACAACATTTGCCAGACTGAGCGGCTCACAACAAAGACCGCAAGACAAAGATTTTGCCGTCATTGTTGTCCTTTAACAAAATTGTACCGCTGAACAATCCAATTTAATTTAAACAATTAATGGCCTCCCTAATTAGTATTACCATATATATATATTGTAATAAACACAATTAATGATTAATTTAAAATAAACACAACGTTGGATACCATTTGTAATAATACAATTTAATTAGAATTAAATGAACACAATTTATAGTTAAAATGATAGGATTTTAAATGAAAAATCAGAATTTAAAATATAAAACAAAGATAATTTATTAAAACACATTCTTATCACTATTGAAAATTTTGTTACACGTTAGTAAAGTGCCACGGCTTAATTTCAGGGTCGACTATCGGGTCTCCAATAAAGAATGTTACGACAAGACAAACTAACAAAGTGAAACTTAAACAATTAGTGAAATATAAAATCTGACGATAATTATTATTTACATCATGTTTAAAGTTAATAAATGTTCTTTTTAATTTACATTACCATTTTGCTCTTCGAAGGGGCTTGATCTCACTCGATTGTTGTTAAACACTTCACAGACAGGCCATGTTTCACTGAATTTAATGTGGTTGTAGTTTTCCAGACACAACACTTCCTGCTCTTTACCGTTGATAACGTTGTTTTAAATCTTTGATGCTTGCATAAAAATGCCAATTCATAAACCCGGGACTTTAAAATATTACGTGTCTACTGCCTGTATACACTTGCTTGAATATAGTCACAGGAACTTTGAATCAGGTTCGCTTTCCTGCTCCAAGCAATACTCAATTACAAGTTCTGACAAAAACACTCTGCAGCTTTCCAGAAAATACTCTTTGCTCTCTCTCCGTCGGTTCCCGACACACAATTTCTGCTGTCTGACTCCTGTACATCTCCCAAAAACACACTCAAGTTTTTCAGAACATATTCTGCTACATTCTCCGCCGACTTCCAACACACACTCTTTCTGCTCTCTGTCTATCCTGTACGTCTCCCAAAAACACACTCAACTTCCGCCCGTCCGGCTATGCCTTCGCGACAATGCCCGTAGCAAGCAAGAATAATAGGCCCCATATTATTGTACACAATTCTTATATTTACGCCGTCGACAATGAAAATCGTAAAATTTTGTTCATTAAAGAATTAATGTTTTTAATTACCACAATATATATATACATACATATATATATATATTTCGCGTTTTAAAATTATTTCTCACACTTCTAGTTACTAACGACATGGGTTTATCCAAACGTATAAATTTTATTTGAATTATTGGAAAATAATTTCAAAAGTGAATTTTTTGGTTGACTTGACCAAGGATCAAAAACCTGATTTTCACCCATTATTAGCATATATATTATGAAGTATATGAAGGAAGAGCTACCCACGTTTCGTTGGGAGTAAACGTTTAATCGAGGAGAGGAAAGAATTGTTATTTTCGAGTTAATATTATCCTGAAACAATTTACTCTGAAAGTGCTTACCATTGTTGTTAAATCGCATTGTTGCAACTACTATATTAGTATTAAGATGAAAATTCAACTATTGAAATATTTAATACAATTATTCTAAGACATTCATTATCCCGAAGATCTCATAAACGTAGCGTTGCATTTATATTATCACTTATTTTGTCTGTATTTGGCTATCTTTATTATTATTAATTATCAATCAGACGTAAATTTTTCATTACAAGAAAATAAGTAGACAGGCCATGTATACGGTGATCCACGTAGTGTCTACAGCATAGGAAAGGGACTGAAAGAGGGGATGCGGAAAGGTTTGAACAAGGTAGCCAAGGGTTAAATACAGCCCCCGGGTTGCAGTTTTAAGGATCCTACCTGTCAATTCACCTAAAAGTGAAGAAGGGAAAACTCTAGTTCTTCCGGTATAACAGAATAATTTTATTATTATTCAGAAAGATCCATAGAATTTACAATAAAGTTATCCGTTTCTGTCGATTATCTAATACAGACTAATATAGTCTAGCATAGTCTTGAGCAAAATAAATAAGAATGACGTTAAACATTAATTACATATGAATTAAACAAAATGTTATCTATTTTCCGAATTCTCATACTTCTAGCAAGGTGTATTGAAACTCACGTTTCCATAGATCTGTGCTTAAAATATGTCAAATACCGGAGTCCGTGGAAGGATGTTTCATTCAACATTTCTGAAATGTACGCAGACCAAAACTTGTACATGTCTTTCAGTTTATCCTTCTGAAATACAAAAACAATGTTGGTTTCATAAAGTTCTATAAATTTACAACTATTAAATAAATCTATATAATAAAAAAGATTGTGTTTATTTGAATCTACCATATATTATTTAAAGAAATTTAAACGCGTGGACAAATTGCAACCAAACTTGGTATATACATCCTCAAAAGCTTAATCGTCTCTTTTGTACAAATCAAATCAACCAATTTACAAATATTCCTTAAAAGTTAAGTACACTTAAATTAACGAGAAAATTAAATAATATTCTGTAATAATTTCTTTATGTGAACTTTTAAATTAAAAACTATTAACTTTAAACAACAAACAAGATTTATTATGACAATACTTTAAAACAATTATACAAAATTACAAAATATAAAAAGGGATCTCAGGGTCTCAAACTGTGTTTGATAAGGGCAGAATATTTAAACAATCAAAGAACACAAAATTTACATTTAAATTTAAAAGGGAATATCTATTCGTCTTGACATAGACGAACTTAAATTATTGACAAACTTATTCTACTAGATTGACTTTAAACAATTTATTCTATCAAAACTAAAGAACGATCTGACGTTATCTTTTAAATCGGTTTACAAAATTTTTATGGTTTTCTTGCTACTTACGGCAGGAAAGGATTCTTTCAACTTTCGAAGCACAATGGTGGGGTTTTCACAGCTTCTAATGATCACTGTTGGTTTAAAAAAACCAAAAAAAAAAAGATGTTGGTTATCTCTCGACGACTTACTGCAACCTGGATTCGTAGATCTCGTGAGCCATGTTGTAGGCGCATCTCACTAGTTTGTCTGTGGCCAGCATGATGAATCTACGCTCGACCACCGAATACAACACTAGTCGCACTGTGTCTCCTTCCCGAATGAAGATTGCTTTACTTTTTAATATTTGAAAGCATGTTTGTGACTGGACCACATTCTTTCGTTCTGACTGCCGACAGAAGACTTCTCGCTTTGCTCCTCGCTGCTGACTGCCAACTTTTATACTGTAATCTTTCGACGAACCATTTTATTCTGTCGTTTCTCCCCGCCGACTTTATACTGCAATTTTTTCTGAATGGATATCTGCCCGCAACTGTGTCTGCCGTCCGACTGAAAACTTCTCAACCGTCTCGCCATTTTGAGCGCGTAATTTTTCTCTCCCCACCAAGTCAACAATACTGTCTTTTCATTGTTGCTTGTTGTGGTTCCGGTATCCCTCGGAAATAATGTTTCTCCAACAATTTAAATTCCCAATCAAAACAATGCCTTAATTAACAAGTATTACAATTCAGTTGTGAGTTATTTCAACTCAATATAAAAATGATTACTTGATGTAACAGTTTAATTAGACGTCAGAGTCAATGCCTTCAAGTGTCTGACTCAGTTAAAGTTTTCCAGATTTTAAAGTTCGCATTACGAAATTAGCTAAACCAGAAACATTTCTTTTGATTTAAACGTACAATCATATCCGGAAATACACCAGATCACATCAAATGATAATAAAAAGAATAGGGAAGGTTTTTATTCATTATAATTTAATAGACTTATATTATTGGATGGAAAATTATAATTCGAGACAAACTGAATCAATACGGTTTATTGCCACATACAAGAGTGACAAAGATAAACTAAAACTAAACTCTCACTTTTTCTAGTCCTACCATCTGTTGGATGTGACAAAGAAATTTGATATACATTTCCTCCCCCTTTACATAGTAAATCTAGGAAGTCCATCATGGCGAAAACCTTAATGGTGGTCGGTGTATACGATTAGATCTGCATGGTAAGGTTGCAGACTGTTGTATTGGAGGAATTGAGTTATCAGCATTTCTCGGCTTTGGTACTGAAGCTGCCGTTCGGGCTGGTGCTGGTAGCGTTGTCTCGGTTCGTTCTGCGACGGCTGATTCTTGGAAGAAACGGAGACGTTGCGACCTCGGCTGTACTTGGGTGAGTTCATCGCTGGTTGAATTGTGTTTTATTTTGTCTCTCCGTTACTGAAAAAAACCTAATGTGATCTATGTGGCTCTTCATTATTTTACCTTGATGACTATCTCCCATAGTGGGTGCTCGAACATCAAGAAGTTGGCGGTGAGCGTGTATCCCACCTCGGGAGCCTTGAAATCAAGGGCGAGATGACGTCCTTCTTCCAATAGCTTTATGATTTGCCCAGGTGGGGTCTTTCCGTTTTTCCAACGCAATGGTTTCATATATGACTGGTATCTGCTGCGTTTGGTGGAATGCAAAAACATCTAAATCCTCCACCTCTTCCCTCTGAAGATAAACTGAGTTACGGATTGTATTGACGGTGGATGGTAAGGGTAATCGGGAGCAGTAATCGGCATTACTATTTTCCGCATTAAAAACATCATAATATTTGTGCAAGGTAGTCGGAATAATTGGCCATTCTACTTATGCACAATACAGGTATACACTTTTCGGGGTGCAGGATCTGTGTAAATGGCTTGTGATAGGTAATAAATGTGAAGTGTCGAGTGGATAGATAGTTTCAAAATTTCTGTACTGCCCACACAATCGCAAGCGCTTCCTTATCGATCTGGGAGCACCTTTGTTCTGTTGCTGACATTGTTCGGCTGGCGTACCCTCTACCCTTTTGTAGAAGCCTGATGCGATTTTCGCGTCGATTTCTTTGGCGAAGGCAGCACATACCGTTACAGATACGTCACATGCACGGGCAAAGTTAGGTTTAGCTTCAACCTTCAGGTGCATCTTACCCGGGACATCATTGAAAACATCTTGGTACCGCTTGAGGGTGTTTTCTAGCTCCTTCCAGGGATATAGATTGCTTGGAAGAGTTTGTAGATCGGTGCTGGCTTGGAGAAAAGACGTTCGAAGTTTATTTCTCGCACAAACTCGGAGATCCACTCCCGACCAATTAGAATCTCAACTTCGTCATCAACGACGTAGAGGTTCAGATTCCTGGAAATTGAGCCGACGGTGGCGGTGACAGCCGCTTTGCCGAAGCAATACGTTGACTAATGTAACTAACGAACTTACGATTACTTTTCTGTGACACAAAATATGACTTGGTTTGCTCATCATCGAATAGGGTGCGTCAGTGTCGAGTTCTATCTTAACGATGGTTCCTTCATTATTGACATCGATTAACTGCCTTGTCGAGGACTGATTACTTCTATTCCGATTAACTATTGTACGTTCGTGTAATCAGTTGAATGCTCTTCCTCGAACACGTGATTCGGTTTTCGTAGCTTCTGTTTAGATCGGTAAACTTTACCAATGTGCACCGGCGCCTATTACAAATAAATAATGTTGGTTATGTTAATATCATTGTTTGTTGTTGGTTTTTTAAAGAGACACTCTGTTTGATTGTTTTTTATTAAAGAGATGTTTACACGCTGGATATCAAAATAAAAAGTTTTAAAAATCTGAATATAAAAAACTCACGGCTCAAAATTGGTAGGAGAGCGTGGTTTGGGAAAAACGATATCTACATGTAAATTATATTTATCTGCGTACAGATGAGTTGCAGTATGTGCTACTACTCAGGCGTGGAGTCACGTGGAACAACGGAATCGGAGAGGTTAAATCTCGTTGAGAGTGAAATGAGCCATCATTTGGCGATGTTGCTGACGAAGGCTACAGAATTTGAACGGCTTTCACGGCCGACGTATCCACTAACAATCAAGTAACATGATTCATGGGCTTGGTCAATTGTTTTGGACGGTTTATTAGCGGGTTTTCTGAGTGTGCGGAGCCGCTTAACATGCTTAGGAGGAAATAAGTTAAGTTTATTTGGACTAAACAACACGTTGCGTTTTATCAGCTGCAAGAGGTCTCTAGTTACTCCACCCGTACAGGCCATCCCAGATTTTAATAAGGTGTTCACTCTTCAAACTGATGCTTCCTGTCACGCCGTTGGAGTTGTGTTGCTGCAGGTATTTGATGAAGGTCGAAAACCTATTGCGTATTCCTCACACACTTTGACAGATGCTGAGCGTAAATACAGTGTGTACGAGCTCGAAACACTGGCAGTGTTATTTGGAACGGAGCGGTTCGCTCTTTATTTGGAACATCGAGATTTCATATTAGAATGTGACAATCAGGCATTAACTTACGTGTTAGGGGAGGACGTTTCGCTAGATGGGCATTACGGCTGTCCGCATTCAAGTTTGTGGTGCGACACATTAATTCCAAACAAAATGCTGTAGCTGATGCTTCATCGCGCGTCGAAAGGATGAGGAGTCCTGCGAGTCAGTCCAGTTTCGCTTCTGTTAATCGACGGCCTGACTTGGGGGATCTGCCGCCTTCATTAGCATGCATTGGCGAGGACCAATTAGCAGATCCCTGGCTTGCGAAGGTCGTCAGTGATATTCGATCAGGAAAAAAGGTACCGGGTTATTCCTTAGCAGAAAATTTGCTGAATATGATTCCCCCACAGAACTGCAATCGGACATTGCTCTGCCTGAGAGGCAAAAGACGAAAAAACCTTGCCCCGAAGAACCCATGTGGTGGTTTCAGTGGTATCATTCCACACAGCTTGAATCCAAAGAAATTTGGTAAATGCATCAATGATAAGTAGAGCATTATCTCTACTCGACCTGGGAAGTGGACCGATGTAGTCTACATAAAGCTTTTCCATTGGTAGAGAAGGCAAAGAAGATGCTAACTGACCGACCTTGGTAGAGGGCACAGTTTTTGCCATAGCACATACAGGACACATTCGTACTGCCTCACGAATACTCTTAGACATGGTCCCGCAAATAACAAAAACCTGCAATCTTAGATCTTGTTTTATCTAAATCCAGATGTCTTCCAAATGGAGAGTTATGAAAAAAATTAATAACAAAAGACTGCGAGGTCGGTCCGGCAGAAGTTCCGCTAAATTCCCAAAATCAGACCGCGGATTATACGGGACGTAGCCAAACATCAGCTGGAAAGCTGTCGTTTTCGTTCTCATGTTTAGCAGTATTGAACGCTAAAGACAATGCTGACAAATGACAGTCCCAATGTTTATGATTCGTGTGATGATAACATGTTAACGCTGCTTTGAGATTACCATTGCCTCTCTCTGCCTGATTATCTTTAGGCATATATGGTGAAGTCGTGACATGCTTTATTCCCAGCGAAAAACAGAATTTCGCTAACACATGAGACGTTAATTGCTTAGCATTGTCCGAAACAATTACCCGCCGTAGTCCAAAAGACGAAAAAACCTTGTCCCGAAGAACCCGTACGGTAGTTTCAATGCTAATATTCCACACCGCTTGAATCCAAATAAATTTGGTAAATCATGAAGGATAACTAGAGCATATAGACCTTGGAAATGGACCGATGTAGTCTACAAAAAGCTTTCTATCGGTAGAGAAGGCAAAGTAGACGCTAACTGACCAACCTTGATACAAGACGCAGATTTCGCCATAGCTTGTTGTTTAGCAGTTACTGAATAATCCTGAAGTGACTGTTTTTGTAAATCACGTTGTTTCTTAGCTCTATTAACATCGCTAGTTTCTATTTCTCCCCCTCCGTCGCCCTCTTTCCGAAATTCTGGCCAAATCTCATATACCCTGTCACTCCCCATACATAATCGGATTAATGCAAAACACTCGCACTTTGGCACCAGAATCTTTAACAAAAGAGGAAACAATCGATATAATTTTATATTAAACAAACACAACAAAAACACATTCCCTACTGAACCAACATATTACTCAGACATCGCCAAATCACCGGACATCCTAGACTTCTTTATAACCTACAAAACTGACCATTATTTCCTCAAATCACATGTTCGATATCTGGCACACCTAAAGGTAACTCTCTCTCCTTCCACTCCAATCGCATCCATATATAACCACCGAATTAACTGTATTCTATACGAAGAAAATATTAGCTCACTAATAAACTTAAAGATTTCTCTCAAATCTCCCTCAGGATATAGACACTGCTACTGATAATCTTCCGCAGGTTTTCCCGGTGAACTAGTTGTTGAAAGACTTCTTGGGGTTTCAACCGGGTGGCGTAGTAGAAACACGACGTTTCGTTGACAAACTCCGTCGATATCTTCCTGGTGGAATAACTTGTCCGGTCGAAGTTACTGCCTCTTTATACAGGTTGGTCAAGAGGAATGATACGAGCAAATTGACGGAGTGGCCATGGGGTCACCACTCTCCCCAGCGATAGCACTTCGGAGCACTTTGAGGAAGTGGCTTTTAATACAACCTCCCACCGACCCAAGAGCTTCTACAGGTATGTGGATGACACTTCTTTAGTCTGACCACATGTGCAGGAACAACTATACACTTTGCTACAACACCTAAATGGCATCCACGAAAACATAAAACTTACAATGGGGAAGGAAAAGAACGTGGTCCTCCCGTTCCTTGACCTCATATACAAGAAACCTGACGGAAGACTCCTACATAGTGCGGAAGCCCACGCACACCGATAGATACCTGAACATCGAAAGCTTCCACCACCCGGTGCAGAAGAATGCGGTGAGGACATCACTCATCCACAGAGCAAGGCAATTTAAAACGAAAATCTCACCGGAGAGATTGCGCACTTAAGGACATTTCTTGTCATCGGTTATTCTAGGCGCCACAGTAACGACGCCTTCAAACCGAAGAACAAAACTCAAGACTCCACCATAGAAAACTTCTCGGATAAAAGTCGCATTTTTTCCGTGCGCCTGGAAATCACAAATTGGACGATTTATATCCAAACACGGGAAAAAATCAGTGTTTCTGCCGTTAAATAACATTCGCGACTCCTTACGGCCGATAAAGGACAACTTGGATCTTACAATCTAAGGAGTCTACTCCATTTCCTACGAATGCTGCTCCATATACATCGGCCAAACAACTAGAATGGTGGAAGAGAGAATTACAGAGCACGAAAGAAACTTACGTTTCAGCCAACCTTCAAAATCAGCGGCTGCTGAACACGCCATCAACACGGGGCACAAAATAAGCTTCTGTAATACGAAGGTGCTTAACAAAACCTGTGGGTACTGGGATAGCGTTATACTTGAGGCTCCACAAATACGTGACAAAAACTCCGAAATGAACATGGGACCCTCTAGTGCGGCCAGCTAGGAACGCCGTTGATAAAAACTTGGCCCAGAATAGTCTGATTGGTGAAGGGTGTACTGCCGCCAGCGCTAGGGCGGTCGCACCAGACCAACCTGGCATAACTTCGCCAGTTAGATGTCAACGAAATGTCGTGTTTATACTACTCCACTTGTTTTTAAACCCAAGAACTCTTTCAACAACAGCTATTGATAATTAACATGCCATTATCCTTTCCTCAGCCGGCGCCTCCCGTTACCCTACACCCACTAAAAATTGCAACACCTCCCCACCCAACCCAATTATTAACGATCTTCAAAGAAAGCTGCACGTAAGAAATGGATAAAAACTAAACACCGTAACTACAACCAATTTACAATTGTATATCCCTAGAACTCAGACGCACGTTACGAGACTTAATAGACATAAACCATTTATTCAAATCATAATATTTAACGTCATATTAAGAACAACTTACTATCCTGCAGCCTGGAAACACGCTCACGTTATAATGATTATCAAACTCAACAAACTGAAACCATCCCCAAACAGCTACAAAACTCTATTCCATAATTCCATAACCAAAGCAGCTGGTACCTCATGCACATATACTTTGATAAAACCTTCATGTTACCCAACCGTATAATGCCACTACACCCTTCCCAAGCACTAAGTAAAAAAAATTAAGTTCGTGGAACACTTTTTATACAGACACCTCAATAAATTCATAAAACTCATATCCAATACCCTCTGATTCTATCGTCTTTAACTTGGAATATCAGAGGCCACTTCAAAGACCGCATGTAAACAGATTAATTATTACTACGTAAATACTATAGTTCAATTAGCAAAACTGTACAGTCATTTGACTAAAAGTTGTAATAAGTAATACAAATACGTTGTTTCTTAAAACAGTCCCTTGAATCATGTCCAGCTCTACCATAATAATCACACCATGCTCTATTTTCGGGCTTTCTCCTCCCTACGCGGTGACAACGAAGAAGATTGAAGTTGCACCAATCGCCGACCAAAATTTTCTGTTAACTGTCTCTGTTCTTCTAAATACTGAACTTCGGACACTCTGTCATACACCGAAAAAAGAGCCTCGAACTAAATTTGGTTGTTTAATAACACAAATCACGAACGCGTATCTCGATTGAGACCGCGTAATATCGTGTCAACAATTTCGGCCTCAGAAAATTGAAGTTTGAACGCCTCCGCGAATAGTAACATAATCGAATAAAAGATTCCTGGCATCTCTGAGGTCGATAAAAAAACGCAACAACAATTGAAGAAGCGCCACTGGGAAACAACTCTGCACGAAATTGCAATAATGTATGACGATTTCGGATCGCCACTCTCAATAAATCTCTCAGCAACGACGTCACATAGGGTTACATCAAACAAAACGCTTGCTGGTGTGATACCGGAAATATTTCTAAAGTTTGTTGGAACTTCACTAGGAAACGTAAAAAATTCTCAATCGATGGCCCACTGAATGGCATGAGGCCATCAAATAATTTAGTTAAAGAGTGTGGCAAATCCGACTTCGGAAAACCGAACACATCAGAACCTGCCGATACGTAACTAGCAGTCCCAACCAGTTCAGCTTCTCGATCCGCAAGCACTTGCGCCTTCGAAGATCCACCAGGTACCGCCTCTTCGACTTGCCTTCCTTTGTCTCCTTCCTGAACGTTCATTCGCGCAGAAACCTCAGACTCCATAACCCGCACCAGGTGTTACAATAGATAACTTGGAAAGCTGGGCACCTAAACAGGCGGTAATTTTGATTAACCGTTGATGCAACAGGAGTGATTCCTCCGTCGCAAATTCCGCCCCACTTTAATCATCAATGCAATTGGCGAAATGATTTACACGTGCCCGGCATCGTGCTTCATGATTGAAGGTGGGTACGTCAGCCGTGAAAGCCGAGATGATATTTTCAAATTCTGCGGGCCTTCGTCAGCAACATCGCCAAATGATCGCTCATTTCACCCTCCAATTCCGTTGCTCCACTCTGCTTGATAAGACGTAAACAATAAGTTATATCACTGGGGAGAGGCGTGACTCCAAACATGCGTAGCACATACTGCAACCTATCCCGACGCAGATAAATATGATTCATTTGCCTCATTCTGGCGATATAGTTTTTCCAAAAATCTGCAACCAACGTTGTCACTTCTTAAATTAGACATCCCGGCCGGGAATATCTGGTATTCGTATGCAACCACGCTCTCTGCTACCAATTTGTGCCGTGGATTTGACATTCAGTAATTAAAATCTTTATTTTGTTATTAAGAAAACTGCGTGTGTACATATTTAAGGCTTTTTTTACAAACTCATCAAAACTAAACAATGATCTTAACATTACCAAATTTTATATTACAGCGCTGGAGCACCTACCAACATTACATATTTTTAATAGGCGCCGGTGCACACTTCAATGTTAATTCAATCTCATAATTCAATCGGAATATATGATAAAAAATAAAATAAAATGATTAGGATCAAATAATCTCTACTTAATAGCATGACTATCCTATATGTAAACGTTTGAAGTTCAAAATAACTGCAATTTCTGCAGGAAATGATTTTTTTCCATTTATTATTCGTATTGCTTCATATTCGTGAATTTGATCTTCAATGCGTGGAATAAGTCAGACTTTGTACATATATTATTATTATAATACTCTATAATTATTAATTTTAACCCATAAATTAAATTACTAATTTTGGAATTTCTCATATAGTAGGTTTATTTTAATATAATTCTAATTCTATAAATTCGTTAATCGACTAGAATTGACTCCGTAAATATATATCATTTCTTTTAATTTGATTGTATTATCTTTTAATTGTCCACAAAAAAAATCTGTGTGAAATGTGCAAAGTATGTTGAAATTACATCCTTTGAAGGAATTTGTGGTTCTGTTTCGGAAAAAATGCTAAATAGTAAATGGACCACAGGAGACAAAGTATATGTTGTTAAAAGAAATAAATAAGGCAAGAGGCAACACATGAAACAGAAATGTAACAAATAATATGTAATTAAACAGACTACAGTCTTAAAGTTGACGATAATAATGAACATGGATTATACATATACACATTGTAATATACAAATCAAAATTTACTTACATGAATAGAATTTGTCCAGAAATAAAGTAATTTCAAATAACGAGGAAAGTAAAAGGGCTAAATCACAATTTGTAATCCGATACGCCAAGAAAATGTTGGTTAACAACTTTAGATATACGTTATGTATGTTGCCACAGGCTAAGCTCTTTCGTAAAACAGAAAAATTGGGACACAAGTAACAATTGCAAAATAAATATTCTGTCCGTTTGTCAAAAAGTTCGTAAATTAGATGTAGACGGTCTCATTGGTAGATAAACTAATCGATCACGTCTTTATCGTTCACTAAAAGCATTTCCTTGTAAGTTTTAAATCAATGCTTTAACATATAACTGTGTAACGCTAAAAAAAACCCCACCGACCCTTTGTGTCTAACGCAAGTCAGATAATAAGGAAAATTAAATAAATCAATCTCGTAGTATGTATGTTACAGTGTGAAACCGGTAACATTTCTCTTCAATGAACTCCATTCAGCTTCTTTGGCTATATTAAGACATTTCGACTTGGTGTGAAGAAATAAAGTATTTATGTTTTCATAAACATAAATCACATCAATAAATTTCACTTTGTACGACGTATTGTAATGTGCACATCACAATTTTATTAGTTTCTTCCGAATAAAATTTTATTATTTTTGGGAATACTAACTAAAGAGTTGGGATTAATCATTGTAATCAGTGTGATATATTGTAATGCATTTAATATAATGCATTGGATTAAAAACAGCGCACATGTCGTAAAGAGAATGCGAGGGAAAAGTAACCGCGGGTCCTGTCACGAGGTGACAAGACGGAGCGGTAAGACATTTATCTAGGATGAGTGCTGGTGAGCGGCTGAGAGGAAGCCGTAATTTGTAGAGAGAGTGTGACGGTGCGGCAATTAGGTCTAAAGAGTGATTGCGGGTCCAGTAACTTATTGATTTGGGGAACGGCGTGAAGAATTCGTAACGCAGAACGTGGGCGAGCAGATGGCCCCAAAGTGGCTATGTTAGAGCAGGCTATTGTCTCTGACGAATGACCTGACAAGTGGCGTATTTGCTTGGGACTTGCAAGAAAAGATCTTGTGCGAGTCGGACAAAAGAGAGCAGCCGACAAGTCCTGAGTAATTGCGGGGGCGAAATCACGGCAGCAGCAAGGAGAATCAGTGGGTGTGAGGGTCCAGGCACTTGTTGACTTAGGATCTGGAGAAATTAGTATCGCGCACTTGTGAGCGAAAAGGTCCAAAGACAAATTGGACCTGTCGCGATTGTCGGGTTTCGGAAGGCGGAAGGACTCCAGCGGCCGGGAAGTAAATTTCAGTAATGGGATTCTGTCACCGCGCCGTTGCGACGAAACTTTGCATCAAGAGAAAAACAAGGAGGCTGGGGGTATATATAGCGGAAATAACCTATTGTGTGACAGTTAGCGTGGGAGAGAGGTGGAGGACGCATCGAAGTGACAGTTAGCGTGGGAGAGAGGTGGAGGACGCGTCGAAGAGACAGTTAGACAGTTAGCGTGGGAGAGGAACGAGAGACGGTCAGCGAGAGTCAGCGTAGGAGAGGGGTTCGGTGAACCTCGACAGTCAGCATCAGTCAGCAAAACCATAACAGCTATAAACATTTTTAAAATACAGAAGCTCTATCTGTATGAGTAGGAGAATTTGACCTGTCTTCGATGGTAGGCGACCTGGATGCAGCAAACGACGTCAAGGAGTGTCACGGCGAACCAGTGATATTGTGTTAAGAGTCAGTGAGTGAATGTCAAGGCTATAAAGTGAGTGTCTTAAGAACGAGTCGAAGTAAACCTGAGAAACCGTAAGTTGGAATGCATAATATTAACAGATGTAAACGTTATTAAAGGATAAAAGTCAGATGTCGTTCTCTTCTTTTGATAATAAAGTTAGACTCAATCTATAGGTTAAGTTCATTAATAAATTTAGTAAATACTTTTGTTTAATTTAAAACTTAAATGTTGGGTCTTTTTAATAGTTCGATTCTGTCCGTTGTCAAACCCAGTAGAGACCCATGAGAGCAAGAGTTTCTTATTATAATGGTAAAATATTAAATTCAATTGTAAATTCTTTTAGTGTTAATAAAATTTATTTGTTCATCATAAAAATTATTCCTTTTATTTCGACGCCTATTATGTGGTTATTACAATATATAAATATATATATATATATATATTGAAAAAATCTCTCTCTCTAACAATATCATTAATAATGATGGCTAAACAATGTTTATTAAAGATATGGTGAGGGTATCAAAAAATGCTTAAAATAGCCAATGAAATTTCAAAAAAGAAGTAATAATCAATTTAGGGTTTCCGTATAATAATTTGTGTTTGCTACTAAAAACCGAACACATTCAGCTTACAATGGCACACTGGTGCAGTCCCTGGCGATCCGTTCTATCGTCCGGCGAACTCCGCTGTTGTCCAGGTCCTCCGTTGTACAAAAACCTCGGAAATTAAACCTTAATTTATTTTGTCTGATATCCAAATTCAGAAAAAAACAACTCCCCAAAAATGATCCTTCGCGCCAACAATCTAGAGAACACAATCCCTTTTTCCCAGCTATAACATTTTCGCCAGTGATAATGATTAAGTATGTCAAATAAATACACAATTTAAAAGAGTATTCATTACATATATTGTAATAATTATTAAGTAGTAAATGAATTAAATTAGCCCCACGTTGCGGAAGCTAATTTATGTAATAATTAACAGGTGGTCTTAATGAAAACAATTATTTAACAAAATTATTAAGATTTATAAATTTATTATTTAAAAGTAAAAATGATAATCCCTACTTTATACGCCGAATTTCATCAAGTTAACAAACAAATATTTTATTTCAATTTTGCAATTCGTGGCGTTCTAGGAAATATACAACTTTATATTTCACAATCAAATACGTCGAAATTCTCTTTATCTCAGGGTCATTACTGGGTTTGATAGTAAGAACAATCCAATTTAATAAACGAACATTAACAATTTAAACTCATTGAAACTAACTTAATACAATATGAAAATAAACGAAATGAAACAAACTAAATGAAAAGAAAAACGAACGAAATCTGACTTCTACCTTTAATCCTCGTTTACAGATTTTAAATAATTGATTTGTACTCTGGAATGTCTTTCTGGTACCAGATCTGATTCCTGGAGCTTGAGGACAACACTCACTAAAAAGGTCATTATTCACTGATTCTACACAACAAAATTTTAATACACTCTGTCGATGTTCTCGTTCTCTGCCACCTGGAACTTTGGATCAGCCGCCCCTCAGTCAGCCCTCGGACATAGGTCTCCTTGGTGCCTCTATGCGAAATTTAGTTCAGTCTGTGTGAAGCAAAACCTTTTGCTTCCAAATTTGCGATTATTATTTGAGTCTCACCGTTAAAACTGTTTACTCGCGTTTTATGTAAACTAGTAGATCTCGCAGTTGGACTTCTTGGACCGCGCTATTCATACTATTAGATCAGCATCCACATTTTACGTTTTCAGTTCCCGACGCAAACTTTTCTGTTTCGCGTTTCGCCGCAGACTGACTAACTCTCGTAGAGAACGCAGTTCACAACAAAGGCTCCGCCGATACAATGTTACCTTCCATTGTCGTTCTTTGACAACTCGTACCGCTAACAATCCAATTTAATTAAAACAATTAATGGCCTCTTTAATTGGTATTACAATATATATATATATATATATATATATAGAAAGTATACATTCTTCAGTTTTAAAGATGCAGCGCTCCTCGTGCTCCGCGCGCTGTTTGTTCTTCACTTGTTCCGGAATCGTCACTGTATTTGACGGCTATTAAAAGAACTTCAGAAGGAAAAATATAAACAAGATAGATTCTAAACAAAATTCGTAAAGAACTGAAATAGTAAACTTTAATTGTCGTTTCTTTACAGGTAGGCTTGTAAATAATGTAATTAATTGTTGTACATAGCCAATAAAAAATTTATTCTGTTCCTTCTTTACAGAGAAACATATTTTTGTTTACTGTATCAGTATTCACAACAATTGTCTTATATATATATATTGTAATCTTTACATTTAAATGACAATTAAAATAAGCAAATTAAATAAGCCCACGTTAAAGCGTCAAAATATCAATTCTATTTACAATTACAATTAAATTTCAAGTTAATTTGCCACACGTTGAGGTGCCAAAATATAATTATTACTATTAATTGAGCTTTTATATAAGAAAATTAAAATGATTGGATTTTAAATGGAAACTGAGTTTAGAAAAAAAAACAAAGTTAATTAATTATAACAAAGTATTATCATCATTGAAATGGTTACATGTTAGTAATAACTTGATAATATGCCACGACTTGATCTCAGGGCCGACTATCGGGCCTCCAATAAAGAATATTTACGACAAATAATAAAAATTTACAAAGTGAATAAATTCTTAATTTATACAATTAGTGAAATATTGAAATCTGAAATCTGACGATAAATATCATCTACATTTAGGTTTACAGATAATAAATTCTTTAATTTACCTTATCGTTTTGCTGTGCGAAAAAGGGGCTCGTACACACTCGATTATTGTTTAACACTTTTACATACAGGCCATATTTCTCTGAATTTACTTGTGGTTATTATTTCCACACTTCCTGCTCGCTGTATTTGACCACGCCAATTGTTTTGCTGTTCTCTCGTTACGTGCTCAACATTTACTGCACATTAGCTTGATATACATAAGCATCTAATTAACTGGTGTCTCTCGCAACATCAGACAACCATTGCGAATTGTAGACTGGAAACCGGCGACTTCTAACACAATCCAGGTCTGACAAAATACATTCAGCCCTGTATCCTGGTGACTTCCAGAAACACACTCTTACAACTTTTTCGTCTGTGCTTCCAAAGCCACACTTTCTGAATTTCTGAGTTTTCTGATTACCTCCTGCTTTGCCTCCCAAAAACACACTCAAGTTCCGTGCGTCCAACAATGTTTCACAACAATGCACTCAACAAGCAAGCATATTATTGTACACAAATCTTATGTTTACGCCGCCAACAATGCAAGTGCCAAAATGTAATTAATTACATGTTTCCTTTTAATTACTACAATATATATATATATATATATATATATATATATTGCAATAATTAACGAGAGTGGCTTCAAATAAAAGATTAAATTTTTAAACAACAAACAAATTTATTTTAATTCTTGAACAATTTTACAATTTAAAATAAATAGATCTCAATCTCTCAGGGTCTCAACTGGGTTTGATAACGGTGAATCATACAAAAGTAATTAAAGAACACAAAAATTTGATTTAAAAGAAAATATTTACTCGTCTAAACATAGACGAAATTTGCTTGTCGACGACATTAATACTAAAAGATGGACTCTACTTTAAACCTTTTTTTTATCAATAAGAAAGGAACGATATCTGACATATATCTTTTAATTCGATTTACAAAATTGTTACTTACGGCTGCCCAGGATACTTTTAACTTTCGAAGCACAGTGACGGTTTTTTTTCACAACTTCTATTGAACTCACAGATTCTAATTTAAATGTTTCTATTTCAAAATCAGGAACCAGGATCCCCGGCTTCGTCTCTCCCTCGCTCGGTTGAGTCACTCACAGCTTGCCCAGCTTACTGTAGGTTTCTAGTTCTGCTTGCGTAAATGTAAATGTTTGGTCTCGTCTATTTCAACTTGACCAACGCTCCCAGCCAACTCCAGACTGAAGTTTTTAATATAATCTCTCGTCGATTTTAAAACAATTTTTGCTCAAACAACCTTCCAGCCAAACTCAAGACTGCACTTTTCTTAATCAATGCTACCAGCCAACTTCAGACTGACTGAACCTTTTAATATAATGTCTCGTCGATTTTCAAACAATCTGTGCTCGGCACAACCTTCCAGCCGACTCAAGACTCAACAACCGTCTCCTCATTTTGAGCGCGCATTTTTCCTGTTCCAACAAAGGAACAATACTCTCCTTCATTGTTGCTGTTATGGGTTCGGTACCGCCGTCAATATTGTTTCTCTAACAATTTAGATTATCAATTACAATTAATGCCTTAATTAATAAGCATTAAAACATATATTGTAATACACAACTTATAGATGGTAACATTATTTTAATTTTGCCCTATGTTGAAGAGCAATTTTATGTAATATTCCAATTTTGAAGTATTTAAATAAACTTAAAATTTACTTTAACTTACAGTTTATAATCATTTAATGTAATATTCACTTTGAACAATTTAAATCAAATTTATGTAATTTTGAAGTTATTAAAGTTTTCGTAGAACTTCTTATCATTTAATGATAGGTTTGAAATAATAAAACAGAAATTTGATTAATATAATATTTAAATAATTTATTTAACCATATTATGAATTCTGTATGTAAATAATACTCAAATTTTCCATGGCTATTAACATGAATTTTGACTATTTTCTCTGGGCGCTTTATCGGGCCTTGGGAAAAGTATAGTATTGCGTTTCACGCCATGAAATATAAAATTTAAAAGACGAATTTTGATTTTAATCTACAAAAATATTAAACTTTAAAATATTCCCCCAAAATACAAACGCAAAACGAAATTGGACGGCACAACAATTATGCTGAGTTTACAATGTAATAATAATTTTACTAAATTCAAAATAAACTCGACACTCAGTTTCATTCCAAATTTTCGCACAACACACTATAACTAATTATTTAAGAAATCTTTTTAGACTTTGAAATTATAGGTCATATTGTGTATGCAATTTCACAAACAACCCAAATTCAATCCTTTCACAGCTCTAAACAATAGGATCGCCTTTATGGACCGAAAATATTCCGCCCGCTGCCACCAGTCTATCATACACTAAGATCGAAAACGAAAGGATGTTTTGACCGTGGAAATCGGTCAGTGTTAAAGTATCACCAGATATTTTCCCGTAGGTATCAGTATAATATAAAATGCTCGTAAGCCTGCTACTGATATTCATGACACAGTTATAATATGATTTACTGCTCAATTCTTGAAACATGTATACGAACACTTGTCCGTATTTAAACGCTTCCAACTTTTGTCTGCAGTTTTTTGTCCGTCTCCTCTATGCTCTGATATTCAACTTTTACAGCTTTTCCTCTAGGAATCTGGCGATCTACTCATCTTATGTACAAAATTAAATTTCAACTAACTTGGCATACTACGGCCTACTAACGACGGCTCACAAACACGGCCCAACGACCACCACAGACAGACTAATTATTTTACTGACCAAATATTATCCCCTCCACTAGGTCAGAGCTATGAGAATTTCATTTTTTAATTTTGCCACGTGTCAACGATCAATTTAGCTATTGCGTCTCCAACAGACCAACTGGCGGGAGAAGGGTTTGCTGTGGGGACGTAGCATTTTCTTCTCCGTGCCTCGACCAGTTTAGGAGGCAGTTGGACAACTCTTACCCTATTCCCAAGGTCTGCGACCCCGGAACATATACCTCTCAAAAAAGGCCGAGGTGCCTCGGCTTGTGGGATCCTTAGTTCAAAATCCAGAGAGACGAAAAGGTATCCCCAAAGTTAGCCACCTCCAGGACTCTCTGGGAAGGTTCACCTGCGCGAGAATTCCCTCACAGGTTTCCTTTTTCAACCTTTCTCAAGGGGTGGGAGTGGTGAGGTGTTACATGAAAATAAAACAGAAACAACCGATATTGGAGTCGAATCCATGGTTGTGAATGGCGTTAATGTTAATTATCACATTCAATTTTCCGATTCAGTTTTACTTTTAATCTATAACAGAGGAGAAAGGGGAAAACAGTATGCGTATGTTCAGCATACTAATCTACATCCGTGGAGAAATTGCCACAAATTTTGTACACGTGTTCCTTTAAGCCGGAAACCAACACTGTTGGAGTAAGATACAACTACCATTCTCAGGAGCGGGGTAAAAAATTTTCAAATATGCGCAAACGGCCTATATTTGCTTCGGATAAGTATTTTAATCAGATTAATAGCACTTCTACCCATGTTTTCTGTGTATTAACTCAACCTCTTGCGGCATGGGAAAGGAGCATGCCTGGGGGTGGTGGTGGAGGGGCGTTACATTAAAATAACGCAAGTAAACGACCAAGATTAGAGGCTAATCGGGGTTATGGATGTCTCAGAGTTTATTTATGACAATCTGCGCAACGCACGGGGATGTACGGGGTGGAAGGGGCTGTGTGGAGGTGGACGGGGGTAGAAATTTTCAAACATGTTAACCGGCCGATTTTTGGGTCGAAATATTTTTCGGCATAAATGAAATTCATAAAACTTCTCTACATGTTCTCTGTTTTTAATTTCAACCACTTTTGGCCTTAGGTGGGGAGCACTATTAAGGGTGGAGTGGTATTACATAAAAATAACGCAAAATCATCGAGATTGCAGTCAAATCCGAGGTTATGGTTGTCAATGATTTCAATTACGACATTCAACTTGCCGTTTAACTCTCCCAAGACGGGATGGACAGGGGTGGAAATTTTCAAACATTTTAACTCGCCGATATTTGTGTTGAATAAATATTTTTCAGGGTTAATTAGATGAATATTATGTCTACCCATGTTGTTTGTGTATAATTTTAATCTCTTCCAGTATGGGAGAGTAGCACGCTTTGTGGTGGGAGTGGAGGTGCATTACATAAAAATAACGCAAAAACAACCGATATTGGAGTCAAATCGGGGGTTATGGATATTTAGCTAATATTTGTAGCTAAACTTTAAATTAATAATATATTGTATTTATTACTGATATAAGCGTTTATTCAGCACGAATGCACAAAAAACAATACAATCAGCAAAATTTCATAGTAATGGAAAACCAGCGATCATAGAACACCGCGATGTAGTAATTAATCTCTTGACTTCAAGGATGCATGATCTGCTGCGTATCAATATTACGCTACAGGACTCCCTCACCACAAACAGTAAATAACAACTGTAAAAATAAAATAATTAATACATTCTAATAATAGGGTGCGAAACTGTCACGTTTACGTGTCGTTGGAAAACTGCAGTCATTCGATAAACTTGTACGTCAGTAAGGAATGACAACGGGATCCTCATAATGAAGTAAATTGCACCTCCTGCGCAATGATCAAACGATCCGCAAGCATTGTGACATGTCTGCCGCAAACGGACCAAGAAAGGACGAATCTAACGTCCTTCGAATTTTTATTATCCCTGACTGAGAAGTATGTTGCAGACTATAAGTCGTGATGAACAAAAATACGTTTTTGTCCGTGATGACTTCAACCTGTCCATATAGTTCCGAAGCTGTTTGACGTAAACCTGCAGATCTGGCGTGACGTTTGACTCCAGGAAGTATTCGCCCGGAAGAGGTAGTCCGGTTCCGTAGACCAACTCAGCCGGACTGCATTTAAGGTCCTCCTTCAGAGCTGTGCGCAATCGCAATAAAACTATAAGCAATGTGTGAACCAATCTCGAGCTTTCTGACATAATAGGGACGACTTAAGCGTACAATGCCATCTCTCGAGTATTCCATTTGCGGTGGGGTGATAGGGAGACGTGCGTTTCCTAATACACCCCAACATCGTTATTAGACCATGAAAAACTCCAGACTCAAATTGCGATCCTTGGTCAGTAGTAACAGCCAATGGTGTTCCAAATCTGGCTACCCATCCAGTGAAAAAGGCGTCAGAAACTGACTCGACAGTAATATCTTTTAAAGTGACAGCTTCTGGCCAGCGTGTAAACCGATCGATTATCGTAAGCACGTATCGGTGTCCACCGACAGGAGAAAACGGGCCAACAATATCGACATTAACATGGGCGAAACGCTCGTCAGGTGTCGGAAAATGTAGGTGCTGAGTTGTGACGAGATACTTTATTTTGTTGACAGGAGAGACAAGTCCTCGCCCACTTTGAGATATCGGCTGCCATCCGAGACCACAAATATTTTCGTCGTATCATAGCTCCACTTGGGTGTGCGAGTTGATGAAATGAATCATTTATTGCTTTCCTAAGAGATTTAGGCACGAAATAACGAATATTTCCAGCGAAAATATTACACCATACATCATCAGTCTCATCGACGTGCAGTGGCTGTAGTTTCAAAGAAGAGTGGCCTTGCCTAAGAAGTTTTAATTCTGGATCTTTAAGCTGAACTCGGATAATTTGACGAGATGTAACAAAGGGTGGTACTTGAACGGCTTGAAAGCGCGAAAGAGTATCAGCGACTGTATTTTCCGCTCCCGCGACGTGAACTATTTTCGTAGCAAATTGACTGATGAAGTCTAGCTGACGTAGACGACGTGGTGAATAATGTGGCTCTACAAAGGCTTAATATCTCCGGACCCATAGGAACAAAAATGGTCCATATCTGTTGTGCAGATGATATTGATATCATCTGTAGAAAAATAGATGAATTAAGACAATCGATGGCCACAATAGATAACTGTCTTAAGGAAAGAGGTCTTATAATTAAAAGAAAACTAAATATATGATGGTTACAAAGAAAGAATCTAGTACAAATAATATTAAATTAAATGATTATACCTTTGAACGAGTACAGGATTTCACATATTTAGGCTCAAAACTTAACAGTGAAAATAATGTGCGAAGTGAAATAAAACAACGTATCATCAATGGTAACAGAACTTACTACATGTATGGAAAATTAATGAAATCCGAAATGTTAAATAGGGAATTGAAGTTAAAAATTTACAAAACACTTATAAGACCTGTAGTGATATACGGTTGTGAACAGCTCATAAATAACAAGGACATTGTTAGGTTTATCAAGAGAAGAAGGTTGGTCTGGATGGGACACGTACTTAGGATGGATGAAAGCAGAAAACCTAGACGGATTATGGACTGGAAGCCAATTGGGAAGAGGAAAAGGAGGTGACCCCGGACAAGATGGGTAGATGACATCGAGAAGGATATACAAACCATGAAAGTAAGAGGATGGCGGAGACTGACACAGAAGAGGGCGGAATGGAAAAAAATTGTTAATAAGGCCAAAACTCACATTGGGTTATAGTGGCAATAAAAGAAGAAGATGATCAGTTTTTATTAGAAACACACGTCCTTCAATCCGCTGTTGAAAATATTTCAGGGCAGAATAAATGTATTGCAACTCTCGATGGTATGTCGAATGGCGTTGCTGCGTGGTTGAGAATTTTTTACCAAAGTAACCCGACGGTTTCCAAGTATTATCCTGCAGTTGATGTAAAACATCATGGAAAGTTCTAAAGGAGTATTGGTACATGGATGATGGACGGTAGCAACAATTAGTAATTGCTTCGCATCTTGAAAGGCCGAAACAAGACTAGGCGTCCTATATAAAGGAGTGTTGTCACGCTTATAAACACCTACAAAACAATTAGTCAGTGGGGTGAGTACATGTGCAGAATTCTTCAGACAGCGTAGATTAAAATTCAACGTTCCAAAAAAAAGACGGAGTTCCTTGAGATTATAGAGTTGTGAGAAATTTTTAATGAACTTCACTTTGTCAGGCAATGGTGCAATGCCTTCCGCAGTAACGCGGTAAACCAAGAAATTGAACCATCGATGCCCCAAAATCACAGTTCGACGTGTTTATCGTAAGTCCAAACTGGCTCAATTGTTGAAAGAATAATTTAAGGTGCTCTTCGTGTTCTTCCATGTCTTTGGACGCAATTAGAATATCGTCTATGTAGAGGTAAGCGAACGGTAAGTCGCATAATACGGAATACATATAGCGTTGAAATGTTTGTGCTGCGTTCCGCAGCCCAAACGTCATTACTAGGAATTCTTACAGTCCAAATAGTGTAATGACAGTTTTTTGGATGTCGTCGTCCGCCACCGGGACTTGACAGACCCGGACAAGGTTGATAGTGGAGAAAACAGCTCAACCGTGCAGAGTTTATGAGAAGTCTTACATATGCGGAAGAGGATATTGTAATTGAATTAAGGCATACACGCCATGAGCCGTCCTTCTTGCGCAACATGTGCATGGGGCTCGCCCAAGCACTGCTCTATGGTCTGCAGATACCGAGGTCCATTATACGGCGAAACTCAGACGTAGAATCCCGCAGCTTATCTCGTAAAAAACGTGCGCGTTGATAAACTGGAGGTCCTGTTGTGATAATATGATGTTTAATATGGCATTGAATTACTCATTACCAAATGCTGTGATTTCAGGAACTACCTAAGCAGTTTAATAAACCGACCACCATCGGCAGCCAGGGTACTGACTGAAGGAGATGGAGATCTTGTAATGCCAATAGAGACGGACTTCAAAGTACTTCTATCAAGAAGTCTTCGTCCGCGAATGTCCATGTTACGAATATTCAGACAATCCAAAATGGGCCGTGACACATCAGCGAAGACAAAACGCCAGTTAGAGAGAAATTGAGAAGCAAAAGAACATGGCCGTAAGTTTTAATAGTAACTCCATTAGCCGCATGCAATAACAGAGACGATTAGTGAGTACGCGGCGCAAAAATGTGCTTAGGCAAAACAGAAATGGCAGCACCGGTATCCACTAGAAAATGTAATAAATTATGAAAATCGTGTACAATTAGGCGGTTTAGAATCTCCTCGCCTAGTTTTCCGTCCAGCTACATGGTTGGAGACACCTTTTAGCGGAGGTACCAAACTTTTTGTGGTACCAAAACATACTCTTGCTTGCAGCATCAGGTGAAGTCCGACGCGAGGGTGGTTTACCTTCGGTAGCCGCCAGGCCGCGCAACAGCCGACAGAAACGTTTCTCCGTCGACTCGCCGAAAGTTCCCACGAGCCGACGCTTTAGTGTCTCGTATTTATCTTCCGCCGGTGGTGACTGTGTGATGTCAATCATGGAGTCTGAACTGGATTTATCCAAATTGACCAAAACGTAGTGGTATTTGGCGAGGTCAGAAGTGATGCGATACAGGTGATAAGCTGCCTCGACCACAATAAACCATTTAGTGGGATTGTTTCTCCAGAACGTAGGTAACTTGACTGGTTCTACAATTGTCGCCGCAACTGAACACATAACAACGTCAGGCGCTGTAGGTGATCGTCCTAATGAAGGAGGAGGTGCATTATCATACAATCACCAAAGTTCGTAGTAATGGAAAACCAGCTATCATAGAGCACCGCGATGTAGTAAACTCTTTATACTTCTAGGATGCATGATCTGCGGCGTATTAACATTACGCTACAGATATATATAACAACCCGGACATCGCCAGGCACCCAGATTGTATTATATAAATCAATGATAGAATTTAAAAAATTGTACAAATACTGTAATGCACTAAGACTTTGTTTAATGGACGACTGTGGAAATCATAATGAACACCCGAAATGGTCCGCAATTCTGGGCAGTGTTGGACTCACACCCACTAAAACACAAAAACCCTTTCTGCGAGGCTGGTATCCGCTCACGCATTACTTCAGGGTGGGGCATTTTCTTAGCCTGTTCGGCACGACTGGTCTTTGGCACCCTTGTTTGACTCAGTCTTACACTGTAATTGTAAAAGGTCTTTTCCTAACGCTATTCAGTATACTATTTAAAACTATTCCTAAACCCTAATCATAACTACATTGTCCGGTGTCAGCTCTCCGTACTCTGATTCCTCATTTCTTTTGAGTGGGCTCCACTTATCGCATTGGAAGAACGTATGGTGTGCGGCGTCGATTTGAACGCAGTTTGGATTCTCCACCTTTCTGATGCTGTGGAGATACGATCTGAAGTGTCCATTTCCGGGGAGAAACTGCGTGATGTAGTATTTCGACTCGACATGATGACGCTCTATCCAGGCGGATAAGCGAGGAATGATCCTCGCGGTCCCTTCCTTGTCTGACCTCTTTCCAGTGTTTCTGCCAGCCAGCGCTCCAGGCATCGGGTGCGCGTCTCCACTTTGGCGCGATGTGATCCAAGGAGCTGTCTCTCTTTTGCCAGGGCGACTGACGCGATCCCGATAGCCGCTGACTCCGAGGCTTTTTTTGTGCGTCATTTAGTCTGGTAACCCCGTGTATGTCTTATCGCTTTTACAGGGCGCAAGTGCTTTGATACAGTAGCGCATTATCTTCTTCTATGCCCCATGACTTCTCTTCCTCTGTTGGTCATATGTGTAACAGATGCTACTTGGCTAATTTGCATGGGCACTCCGACCCTAAATGAAAAACCCTTGCCGCTGGTTTCTGTCTGAGAGAGGTTACAGGTCGAAACCTGTTCTCTAGAAATCACTCATTGTCGATTACCCAGTTTAGGCACCCTTGTGGGTTGGAGGACGGGGGGGGGGGGAGTTCATCGCCCTAAAAAACTTTATAGTGAAATTGTCTCACGTTGCACCTTTCAGCTCTTTTTTCTGCTTAAGAACCCTTAGAGCCTTAATAAGTGAGTCGTGTTGGTCCTTATCGCGTAGAGCGAGTACTGCTGAAGAGATGCTCCCGAAGCCGACATTGCAACAGTTCGTGTTCCGATGACTCATCCTCAGGTCGGATCAACCGCTTTGCTTTGCAGTTTGGCCTTGTGAGGAGGCGTATTATTCACATGCTTGCGATTAATATAACGCGAAGCTGAGGGTAGAGGAGATATTACTTGGAGCAGAAGCTCGATCCGAGTATCACACTCGGCATTTAGCAGAATAGGCGTGGTGTGACGTCCGGCTGATAAGGGCTCAGCTGAGATCTCGAGTAACGAGCAAGATGGCAGCTCTGTTAAATGCTATTTTTGTGTGAGAGTATCGTCCATATATCTATATCATACGGTAAAATGAAGTATATATTGTATTGATACAACTACCATAATTTTTATGTAATATATGTACTCCCTAGTAATTTACAAATGATATTTGGTCAAGATTTTTTATTGTATGTGACATATTGAGTAGCAAAATGTCCCTCCATTTTGCGAATTTGTTGCACAATTCACTACGAAAGAAAAGGGGTTGCGTTTAGTGGAGAACGAAGAATTATATCCAGGGTTATTCAGTGCTAGATGTTAGTTACGTGTCAGGACGACATATGTAAGTGCCGTGTGGTCAATGCAACACCAGAGAACGTAGTGTTGCTTAAACCACCCACTAGGTTACGACAGGAAATAATTGATTATAATCATTTAATTAATCTTAAAAGAAAGGAGTTACTTTTAGAAAAAATACATTTAGGTCATATTAAGAGAGGTGCAGGCGACATTCACAGGCTCTTATTAAAGTATTAGATATGTTCTACCTCTACAGCGACGGTACACAGAATTCTCACTCCATTGGACATTAGATCCATCAACTTAAAATATTATAGGTTGCCAGAAACGTACAAACGCGAGGTTGAAGACCAGGTTAAAGATGTGCTCAATCAGGGTATCATTGCGGAAAGTGATAGTGGATAGAATTCACCATTAATTGTAGTCTCGAAAAAACGCCTTGAAGGTCAAAAGCAAACTTGACGAATTTGTGTTGATTTTCGGAAATTGAATGAAATCACCCCAGGTGATTCATATCCATACCGAACATAGATTAGATATTTGGAGAAATGGGAAAGGGGAAATTTTTCAGCGCGCTAGGTGTTGCTAGCGGATATCTACAGATACCGATAGCTGAAGATGATCAGCAGGAAACAGAAAAAGAAGTTTTCAAGCAATTTAGAAACTACAGGTTAAAACTAGAGCCTCAGAAATGTGAATTTCTACGTCCCGAACTAATTTTCTTGGGTTATAGAGTAACAGCTAATGTCATTTGGCCACATAAAAATAAGGTTAATTAAGGCTGTGGAAGAATTTCCCGTTCCAACGTGTCCTAAGGACGCACGTTCATTTATCGGTTTATCAAATTACTATCGGAAATCCGTAAACGATTCTAATGTATCGGTGACATCGGTGACAATGTTATTGAAAAAGGATGTTAAATTTAATTGGGGAACTGCACATCAAGAAAGTTTTAACGCTCTGAAGGAGAATTTAATTAAAGCACTTTTTCTTCAAATACCGGATTTAACAAAACCTTTCATACTTACTTGTGATGCGTCTAATTATGCAATAGGATCGATCTCAAGTCAGGGAGAATTAGGTAAAGATCTTCCAGTAGCTTACGCAAGCAGAACATTAAATCGTCATGAAGTCAATTATACTGTAACCGAGAAGGAATGTTTAAGTATGGTATCGAGTTTTAATCATTTTTGGCCTTATCTTTTGGGTAGAACATTCAATGTGATTACCGATCCTCGGAGCCTTGTTTGGTTATTCAATTGTAAATATTCAACTAGTAGACTCGAAAAGTGAAGATTGAAATTAATTAAATTAAGTAGGTATCCCTAAATATTTTATTAGCCAAATTAGTCTAACCAATGAGCAAAACTTAAAAAGTATCAAAGAGTTTCACGATTGCCCAATCGGAGGACATTTAGTAATAAATAAAACTATAGAAAGAATAAAACTATACAGAAATTGGACTAATTTGTAGCTGATTACATATCGAAATGTAAAACCTGTAAGACAATTTAGTCAGATCAGCATCCTGTAAAACAGCAATTGCAAATATCTGAGACACCTATGTATCCGTGGAAGAAAATCAGTTTAGACATAATAGGAACCATTCCAATGAGTTAACAAGGGAATAAATATATTTTGACGTGTCAAGATCATCTAACTAAATATTTGGTGGTTACTCCACTTTGTGATCAAACTGTAGAAACGATAGTGCGAGCTTTTGTTGATAAGATATTGTTAATTTACGGATTTCGAGATACAGTTTTAACGGATAGAGGCTCGAATTTTATGAGCAATTATTTCAAACTAATATGCAAGCTGTTTAAAATTGATAAGATGGCTACTGTAGCATATAGACATGAACCAATAGGATCTTTGGAACGAAGTCATGCCATTGTGGGAAATAATTTGAGGGCATACACGAATTCAAGGTTAAATAATTGGGATGAGCACTTACCCTGCGCAGTTTTTGTATACAACACCGCTATACATAGTGTGACAAAGTATACTCCATTTCAGTTAATGTTTGGTAGAATATGCAGGATAATTGATACCCTAAACAGGGAACCCCAGGTATTTTATAATTATGATGATTATGTATCAGGTATTAGAAGAAACCTACAGGTTTCTCACCAGCCAGCAAGAAATATATTTATTGTTGGAAAGGAAGTCCAGCGTGAAAAAAGTTCCATTCCATAATGTAGAATTTAAAAAGGTAGATAAAGTTCTTTTGAAAAATGAAGCTAGAAAGAAAATGGACACAAGATACTCAGGACCATATGAGATCATAGAAATGAATTCTCAAATGCATTGATAAAGACAAGAAAGAGGGGTCGTGAACTGAAGTCCGCACTGATCAGTTAAAGCATTATCTGTCCTAGTGAAACCACGCAAAGTAAAGTGTTATAGATCCTAGTGAGACCCTAAAAAGTAAAGTAATAGAGGTCCTTGTGAGACCGTGCAAAGTAAAGTATTACAGATCCTAGTGAGACAGTATTAAATAAATAGCAATATTGTAACCCAAGATACTGAAGATCAGTGAACGACCTTGTTAAGTAAAGTATGCGCCATATTAAGCAGTTGTAACCATAATGCAACTTAATGTAATCCCCCTCCCATGATTAAATTCCTCAAGCCTGATACTTCGCTTTGATTTTTAGGTTTGAAGGCTGGCTACTAGATTCTACAGCATGAGTGAGCTGATGCAGCGCTGTGCGTGGAGGTAGTTGGCAGTCATGTTGACGGCGTTCCAGCTTGTTCGCGCCGCAGCCAAAACCCTTCAGGAATTTACTTCTCATTTGTATTTAACTCAAAATCAAATCAGTTTGATTACATACGTTGACTTATAACAAATAGAAACGTCCTGGGCACAGATTAAATTTCTAGAGGAGAATCTGTTCATATATTGTAACCATTATCGTAATACTTCGTTTTGCTTTCTGACAGACTGTAATAAATTCCTTACTTACACAAAATTTAAGAATTCACAATAGTTTACTAGCTTTAGTAACAGAAAATATAATAAACTCAGTTGATACAGGTAAGTAGAATTATACGTTCTATGTTTTATATTGGTATTGTTCTAAATAATCTGTTTGGTATAATGCATCACTATGATGCTGATGGATATAATAAACAGATACAGCAGTTAGAGTCATAACAGATTAATTTAAGAGTTCTCTTAACGAAAAACTTGTTCTTATCAAAGTAGCTTTGAAATCATTTGATGAAATTTTAAACGAATCTTAGATAATGAGATGAATTTACCGAAACAGTTGGATTCTCTAATTCAGGAAACTGGAAAGGATATTTCAATGGTATTATCCGATATTAGCTACAAAATCAGACTATGGGAGAGTAATACAAAGGGGAATTTATGTAACAGAAACTTAAATAAATCTTATTATTGATGCTATGGTGTGCGCGAAAGAAGGTATTGAGAAACCTCTAATGATTAATTTTCAAGACATGATGAAAAGAGTTATGGAGACTCATCTTTTTCGGCAAGGTTACTCGTACTATCTTTCTTTAAACTTAATTAATGTAATTTAACCTCATATATACACGTATAATAATTATTTAGTTTATGTAGTTCATTATCTTATAATTGCTGATACAAAGTATAAGTTGTATATATTAGTTTCTTTTCCATTTCAATTTCTTGTTATATTCAACAACACCTCACATGTATGTATTCAATGATGAATTGCATCAAAGGTACGGAGAAGTAACTTATGAGAAAGTGATGAAATGTAATAAACTCAATGATGGAAAATTGTTATGTACTGGTAATTTACCTTTATATTCGTATGTAAATGCTATTCAACTCTTTCACACACTTCCACTCACAACTAGTATGGTTTCTCTGATAAAAAGTTAATTAAATTAAAATGAAACACTTTTCTCTACGTAGCACCAGTTTAGGAGACGTTAACAATAATATGTAACAGTAATATGTCCATTATGAATTGTATTTGCAAGGAAGGTTAACTTTAAATAACAATTGTAGACCATTTACCCCACAGTCAGCGCTTTCAGGTTGAATGGAAGTTCTGGAAATGGTTATGTACCTAAAATATCAATGTCAGATTTTAATGTAAATTTAAGTAGTGCATCAAGTTTTGTGATTCGTGTGAATACATATTCACATGTGTTAAATAATATAAAATTCATGTCTTTTGAGCTTTGACCCTTATCACGAACATTCAAACCAAAATGAACAATTTCAAGAAAATCGTGATGATCATAATTTGTATATAATTTTGATTGTATCAATTTCCATTATATTTTTTGTAATATTTTGTTTGATCATTTACGTACGTTTATGTATCTGTTTTCCGAAATTAGTAAATATTATGAACACATGTATTCAAAAGTGTATACCACATAGTGATTGTTTGACGGAAGAATCTCACGATATATCTCCTACTGATACTGTCAAAGTCAATAATGATTTGAAAGTTATGCCTCGAGGAACCTATTCTCTTAATGAACCATTTCGGTAATCACAAATTTGGGATTAATCTGAGTGATAGGACCAATCTCACCATTGAAATTGCTGGGGGGGGGGAACTGTCTTATATGTATGTAACTTTGTTGGAACCTGGTGTGTTCCATCTTTCTTGAGTTGGCCTGAGAAGGTGCTGTGGTGTGTTCTCATGTTACTTGAGACTTGGATGGGAGGTGGGATGCTGGCCTCAGCGCTTCTTTTGCTGGCGTGAGTTGAAGGGGCTCTCTAGAACCTTCTATGTTTTAACAAATATCAGTTGGCGAAGGTAGGAGAACCCCTCCCTCTGTTAAACCCTTTGTCTACCGCTTTGCTAGTTTAGTTCGCATATAGCGTGCCTGCATTGACATCTTCCCTTCTGGAACTCCTAGAACAAACCTATGTTCTAGTCTTTCTTTCGTTCTTTATTATCTTCTAGTTTATTGTAGACTGCTTTAAAATCAATAAACGTTGTATTCTAAACGTTGTCAGCGTTTCCCTTATTATCAACCTTTCCGATAGCAGATCATCGACCGTCACTGAAGTGCGGCGAACACCCACGTTACCGATTTCCTATTCTTCTTTAATAAACTCTTTCTCCTTCCTAATTCATCGATCCCATCGGCAGTCAGCGATGTTTTTAATTAGTACTGCTGGTTGCTAGGAAACATAGCAATACAGAAGTGACTGCATATTGGGATCTTAGACGACACGGTTCGACCAAGAATTCAGTGTATAATATATCACTTCCGAGACCCCATAAAGATTATTACAATGTTTATATCGAATAAATGTTAAATTTGGTTAGACCTGAAATTAAATTAATCATTTCGTAGTAGACATACAAAATTTTATGTGGAGGCATATCGATACAAATCGATCAAATTTATTAGAATAATATTTGTTAAGTCCATATTATATGTACGCGTTAAAGAAATATTTAATTAATAAAATTGGTTTTAATTGCATGGCACAAAGGCTCTACCCCACGAGCCATCGCTGCTAGTATGCATAATTTGCTTACTTACACTCGTTTCTGATGGAATCACATTCTGGGGTTCCTCAACATGCAGTGTAGATGTATTTTAAAATTCACGAAAGAGCAATTAGAATAATAATTAATTTAAAACCAAATACCCCATGGAGGCTTTACCTTAACATGGGAGTCATTAGTCTTCCTAATGTATATATCTAAACTATATTAATCGCTATGAATTATTTAGGAAAACAAAATCAGATCAAAACTAATACAGAAATCCCTAATTATAACACTCACTACATTTGGATATACATAGAAATTGAAGTAGAACGTCAACTATTAATCTGAGGCTCCATTCGATCAATAAACTCCCATCATATTCAAAAGATACTCCAGACTTTCAAGAATCAGCTCAAAATATTCCTGGTGAAGATAAACTTCTATGATGTAAAAGAATTTATCAAAATGTCTTCAAAGCATATCATTTCATAACCTTGAATGTTGGTTCTCTGCATATTTTCTGAAATTACTTTGCATGTATATTGTAATGATTTGACTTTATTACTATATATAAAAAAAACTTTATTACATATTTATAAAAATACATTAAAAAATTTTATTGGGCGCCAGCAAATATACATATAGTCTGCAAAAAAAATTATCATTAGCTCCGGCTTGGTTATAAAATCCTCCTTCTCTACAGGGTAATGTGGGCGGCTCGGTATCTATTCAAGAACAGAGCCTATTTCCGTACCGTGTAAAAAATCTTTAACTTTTGAAGGCACTTTACAGAAATGGTGATCCTTACTTTAACTTGTGGCGTCAGCCGACTTGCAGTGGATCATTGGTCTTGTAGTAAGCAGCACACGATCTCCTTCTTCGGCCTCCCCGCGATGGACGTCTCTCCAAAACCTTTGTTGCTTCTCGCTCGCCAAACTTTCCACCCTCTCGCCTCTCTCACTCCACTTTCAGTCCTCTCTCTGTCTGCCTGCGTCTGTCTCCTCTTTCACCCGGGTTTGGAGTATATATTCTTACTCCCCCCCCAAACGATGCCAAAAAAGAGACGCGTACCCTCGGCTTCTTCGGGCCTCTCGGGAAGTCACACGTACACGTTTAATTTATTCCTTCTCAGACCCGCGGTCAAAGGGCGGCCACTTACCGATGTTATTCACTACAATATATATTGTAATAATTAAAAGAAATATTTAATAATAAACAAATATTTGGACTCGCGTGGTCAACAGCAGAAGGCACGCAGGGTAGACATAAGGAGATAATGATGGATTAATTTGTTATGTGTTTTCATTATTGCATTGTAAAAATTGTTTAACAAGTATTCGTTTTGTTAAAGGCCCAGTAAACGACCCTGAGAAAGATAAAATTTCATTATATAACATTAATTATTAACTGTTGTAAAATTTCATTTGATTATTTGTGTAATTGTAATTGTTTCTTAATAAATAATAATTGTTTGTTTAAACTGGTAGTATTAATTGTGATTATTACAAATGGGCGCAACATTTAAGTATAAAAAGTAAATATTATAAATTGGCGTCCTCAACGTGTGGCCCATTTTAACCTGTTTTAAATAAAAAGCGTGTTTATTACTATATATATATATATATATATATATATATATATATATATATATATATTGTAATACCAATTAAGAAGGCAATTATTTTGTTTAAATTTTTATAATATTTGTTTCACTGCACAGATTAGAGGTGGATGCCGGCTATTATTAAAATCTGTTTACTGACTCAGACTGGTCATAGAGGGAGAATAGTAATTGGAGATCTTTGGCGGTTTTTTGATATAATATCTGACTGACGTCGGGACAAGTCTCCAAAGGAACGACGGACAGCGGCTTTGTTGACATTCAATTACATGGATTGTTTATTTAACAATATTTTGAGTAACTCTCTTAGTGTGGGAAAGCCGGATGTTATCTGAGTGTGGGAAAGCAAGATCGTGAGAAATGAGAATATTCTGGAGAGGGGATTTTGATAAAATAGTCAGTAGAAAAGCGGAGAGCCGACGTAGTGGTTGTGGTATCTGGAGCATCTGAAGGTCTGTGCTCGAAGGTGGATTTTTGATTATGGAAGTTGGAGCCTAAGGGAGGCAGTTGATACTATGTTGAAAAGAGTATTATTTAAATGCAAGAATTGAACTCTGTTGTGGTGCATGTTGAAAGATCCGGAACATTCTAAATAAATTGAACGTTTGGAGTTGGCAATCATACCGACCAAACTGACTGCTGGCCATCTGTACGAGGCGTTAGAAATCTACAACCTGGAATAAGGATACAAAAGGGATAAAGTGCTGTGCTGTGAAAAGTGTCAGTGAAACATCGGTGTAAATTCTATGCACAGAATTTGGCCATTTTATTTTAAAAGTGAAACATGTTCCTGAACCCAAAATGCAAATTGTAAGTAGATATTAAAAATAAAGAATTATTGTAAACTGTAAGTTAAAGGTGAGGTGTCAGATTTCGTTGTTTTCTAGGAAATTCATTAAATTGTATTTTCTATATTCTTTAAATTCTTCACATTGTAATTGAATATTAGTTTATTTCAATCAAGCCCAGTAGAGACCCTGAGATATTTAGAGTTTTCATTTCATTGTAAAATTTGATTTAAATGTAATGTAAAGAAATAAAATTGAGATTGAAATTTCTATTGTTGAGTAAATAAATTTGTTTTGTTTTATTGAATTTAATAAGTTGTTTAATTTAAAATACCTATGAAATTAATTGTATTTTGTGCTCCAGTGTGGGAAAATTAATTAGCCTTCAAGTTATTAAGAACATTTGGCAACAACTTGAAGCAATTTTATCATAGTATTTGTCGTTATTAATTTTGGTTCGACAAATCCTTTAAATTTTACTTTATTAAATGTTTGGAAAGATTTGCATATATTATTTAATTTAAATTCATAGTTATTGGTTATTACAAATTGGCTTCCACAACGTGGGGCAAAATTAATTTATTATTTAAATTCATAGTTTTTGGTTATTACAATATATATATATATATATATATATATATATATATATATATATATTGTAATAATAATATAATGTCGAAATAAAAAAATTATTTATAAACAACAAACAAATTTTATTTATCAAAACTTAGCAATCTATACAATTTAAAATTATAAAAAGGATCTCAATCTCTCATGGGTCTTTACTGGGTTTGATAACGGACAGAACATTTAACTTAATCAAAGGACCCAACATTTATCTTTAAATTAAAAAGAAATATTTATTTGTCTATACATAGACGAAATTAATTATTGACAAATTTATTCTACCAGATTGATTTTAAATTTAAAGAGTTTATTTTATTACCACAAAAGAAAAGAACGATATCTGACTGTATCTTTTAATTTCGTTTACACATATTAATACCATGAAATTTCAATTACTCAGGAAAATTTGGCTCGTTCGTACACACACCCTTTATATACTGGACGTTTTAAACACTGGCTCTAACACACACTGTTGGTTTGATGAAATCTGGTTCTCCGTTCGTGAAGGACATCTCACTTGCTCGTGGTGAAACTACTCGACGCTGGATGCAGTGTCCTGGTCTCCTACCATCGAAGACAATGGTCTAATTTTTATATTACAACAGATTAGCCTTCAGCATACAAAAATGTTTATCGTTGAATATTTTGCTATTTCTCGGAGGCTGCAAAATTTCTCTATTCTCGGTGCTCGCCGTACGCCTCCACAACTCTAACTCCAACACTCAACTAACTTTTTCAAAAGCCGCTCTTGCTTATATATCACAGTCCCTTCCATTTTCCTTTGTTCCAAAACTACGTCGCAACTGCCCGATGACAGTTTCCTCCATTATCCCGAGATTTACATTCTGCAGATTCAGTTCCTTAGTTATCAAATATCTAGCCACTCTGTCTTGTCCCAAAGCCGACAATCGAGACAGGTCTAATTTGTCTTTGCACCCTCAATTACTTTGGACTTGTCTTCTCACCCCCGCTCGCACGTGTGCTGTTCTAAATTCTCCAGACCACCCAAACTGCATCCTCAATCATAAGTAAACAAGTGAACTGTCCAGGCCATTAATCAGAAACAATGCCTGCCTTAACAGATTTATCTTGCGACAGGCCACCCTTGCCCTGACTCCTCAATACCAATCCTAAGTACACAACATTACAACTTCCTTTGACGGCCAAGACCATTAATCTGAAACAATGCCTTTCCTTCAAGGCATTACGATATATATATATATATATATATATATATATATATATTGTAGTAATTAGTAATTAAGACATTGTTCTAATTGGAAAGTTGGATTGTAGAGGACTCATTATTAGTGGATAAAGCGGACGCCGCAACAAGGCGGCAATGCAAAGAATGTATTGTTGAGCAGCTAAGAGAGTTTACGCGCTCAAAATCTACGAGACGAAGTTAGGACAGTCAGGCAATGAACGGCGAGGCATAAGGACCAGCAAAGTTTTTGTACAAAAGTAATAGAGTCGGGCAGCGGACAGCGAAGAGTTTGAAAGCTGTGCAGTTGGGGCAGCAGACGGCAAATAGAACAGTCGAAAAAGTTTTATAGTCCCAGAACGAAAGAATGTGATAGCAGTTACAAACATGCTTTAAAGAACTAAAAAGTAAAGCAATCGTCAGTAGGGAAGGAGAGAGTGAAATTAACGTCGTAATCGGTGGCCGAGCGTAAATTCAACCCGGAGAACCATAGACAAACCCAAATGAAGTACATTTCCAACTAAAGCTACGAGATCTGCAAATCCAGGTTGCAGCAAAGCATCGAGAATCTACTAATTTGTGAGACCAACTAACAAAACTACGCCAATTAGAATTTGTTGACATTTAGAATCTGTGAGGATTATAATCAGTGATATCCCCAAACTTTGTGCACGAAAAACCTAAAATGAGACCTGGGCGGCCGTAAGTAGAAAAACTTTAAAATCATATTGTAAACCACTTTTAAAAGATAAAAAAGTCAGATCGTTCTTTAATTTTTAATTATTTAATTATTACATTTAAATTCAATCTGTAGTGTTATTTTCTTCCACAACAAAGTTCGTCTATGTTTCAGACGCATTAACTTCCATAAAAGCTAAATGTAATTTGATTGTATAAATTCACCCATTTATCAAACCCAGTTTAAGACCCTGAGATCCCAAATATTATTGTGTATTTAAAATTGTTAATAAATTTGGTTAATTGTTCAAGTATAATATTTTATTTAGACGCCTTTTTATTACAATATATATATATATATATATATATATATATATATATATATATATATATATGTGTGTGTGTGTGTGTGTGTTAATGTGTAATGTCAATGTTCATTTTGTTTAAATGTCTGTATATAAAAGAGACTACAAACACAAATGCCAAAATGTTGTGGCGCCACATAATATAGTTTTCAAAAGACACTACAAGCAAATATGTCACCACGTTAGAGACAATTTATGTGGTAAACACTATTTTATTAAAGGGAAAAATGGAAGGAAATTTACGTTGAAATTACAAATTTTAACCAGATAACAAAAACTATATGTGTGACAAATTTGAATTTCGTTGAATTTACATTTTAGCTTTTACAAGAATCTAAATTTCAGGACCGCTTATCGGGCCTTTAATAAAGGCAGTAAAAAATGACTTTAAATATACAATAACAACATTTTATACCAATAACAAATTTGTAATCTGAAAAGTTAGATAAATGTGGCAAATGTATAGAAATCTGGTGGTAAACAATATTTATGTATAGGTTTAGAGAGGAAAGTTTTTTTTACATACAATTTATTTAGAGCTGCTCTGTAGACACGTGATTATTTAAATTTTATAGAACACTTAAGTTCATAGACAGGCCATAGCACTGATTTTATTCTTGTCTCACCTCCCAACACTTTGCAACATTTTCGGCGCGTTTCTACTTCGCTGAATTCGTATTGTCACGGTCTCTAGCTCGGACTGCCTTGGTCAGCTCCTTTAAAACACACTGACTGTCTCTCTGAATATCTCAGTTTTCCGCAGGCTCCCTTAAATATTTATTTATTTGAATATCTGAGTTTTCTGACTACATACTACTCTCTGACTATCTGAGTGTTTTCTGTTCTCTGATAAAGTTCTGAGCGTCTTATATGCCTTTTCGAAAATACACAGAAGCACCAGTTATAGTCTCTGCATTATCGCGCCAAACAATGATGTTCTTTACAATGAGCTGGACTCAAAGTTACGCCGCCAATAATTAACGAAACAATATTTTAATATTTCATTACATATTTGTAGTCTCTACCAAATATATATTGTAATGCCAATTAATTAAGGCATTAATTTTTTTTAATAATTTAGATTGTGAGCGAATAAATGAATCGTAAGCAGAATGCAACAATGAGAGGCGAGTTCTGTTTCTTTTTTGAGGAGTCGGAATGGCGATTACGCGCGCAAAAGTATAGTTAGTTGGCGGAGAAACATTTCGAGGAGCAGAACAAATAATAAAACATGAGCAGAGACTAGACGTCGTTAATGTATTACCAGTTAAAGTTGCGAATTAATACAAAGTAAAACATTCACGGAAGTATTGCATCGTAAATATTGGAAAGTAATAGCAGTTTTGTCAGAATAGAACTTTCCAAAATCTTCGTGGAGAAATTGTTCCAGGAGAACATTGGTAAATTATTGTGGAGCGGAGGAGTCAACAAAATACAGCCAAACTTGCCAAATTTTAAAGTGAAGTGTAGAATCAGTGAAAACCAAGGCCTGATATTAAAAATTAAAGTGTCCAAATTGATTGTTCTGGTACCAGACCGACGGTCCGTAAGTAACATAACTTTGGTAAATTTGTAAACTATAATTAAAAGGGTAGTCAGATTTCGTTCATCTTTTATTTCGTTCACTTTTCATTTAGCTTTCTTTCATTTATCGACTTATAGTCCCGGAGCGCAGTCGCCCGGCCGGCGCGTTGTTCGGCATACCACGGTTCAGCATATCCCTAAGACGCCAGGGCCCCCAGTGTGCTGTAGACCACGACGCCTGGCACCGGAGCGACTCTACATCGCACGGGCAGAATTCGAGGCCATGATCGCCGACGGGACCGCGCAAAGCGTTCATCTCGTTCCTAAGAAGAAGGACGGAGCATGGCGCCCGTGCGGTGATTATCGCGCACTGAAAGCACGAACCGTCCCAAACAAGTATCCAGTTCGGCACGTACAGGATTTTTCCATGAGCCTTGGGGAAGCCTAATATATTCTGTCCTCGACCTTGTTAGATTCCTATGCACTCGACATATCCCAAAATCGGCCATAACCGCGCCGTTCGGGGTGTTCAAATTACCAGTTTTTTTGTGGGCTATGAAATTTGGGGCAAACGTTCCAGAGGTTCATAAACGAGGAGTTACAGGGCCTGGACTACTGCTTCCCGTACATCGACGACATTTTGATCTACAGCGCGTCTCCAGAGCAACATCGGGATCACCTGCGGACTGTCGCAACACGGCATAATCGTCAACGTAAAGAGCGTGCTGGGTCAACAGGCCGTAACCTTCCGCGGCTACCACGTTTCCTCGGAGGGCGTAAGTGCCGTACCAGAACGTGTCTCCGCACTGCGCAATTTCGAGCGCCCATCCAATGCTAGAGGGCTCCTTCGCTTCTTGGGAATAATACATTTCTATCGACTTTTACTTCCTAAGGCAGCGGCGCATCAAGCAGAGCTGCATGAGGCTCTCTCAGGTCTCCCGGCATTCAGCCTGTGCCCTGGAACCCACAAAGTGTAGCAGACTTCGCTCGCTAACGCAATGATGTTGGCTCACCCTGAACCGACGGCACAGCTCGGAATTATCACTGACGCGTCGCAGAATGCAGTCGGCGCCAGATTGTAGCAGCAAGTAGTAGGAGCGTGGCAACCGTTGGTCTTATTCTCCCGGAAGCTGACGCCGCAGCAAACACATTGGCCGGCGTTCTATCGGGAGCTACTCGCCATCTTTTTGGCGGTCCGGAATTTTCGTCACCCTTTGTAGGCTCAGTACACAATAATATTTACGAACCACAAGCCAATATGTTTTGCCTTTCAGCAGCAGAACGAGAGACTCCCCCCGTTCAGAGAAACCACCCGACGTACATCTCGCAGTTCACTACAGACATTCGGCACTTCAATGGGGCCCAAAACATAGTCGCCGACGCGTAAAAATGGATTTGACACTTTTCTATACAATTTAACTGCTTTAAAATCAAATTAATCAAATATAAACAAATGGGCACAATAGGTAAAATGAAGTAATAGATATTTTGTTATTTTAGTAAGTATCTAAAATGAGAGTAACACATAAGCCTGTAATAAAGCTTTAATCAACTAAAAACTGAGCACATCATCAAACAATACAGATACCAATAAACTAGTTGCATAAGAACTCCAAAGACAAAATATAATCACAGAACTACCAAATGCCCAATAATATTACATTAGCCCCTGTAGTGATTAGTCCATCAGATAGTCTGCTAAATAGCTGGGTTGGCTTCTCTGTTGTCTGAGGCGTAATGATGCTCCATCATGCAAATTCTCTTCTGTTGGTATCGTCGTGGGACTCCTGGAGATTTCAGACTGCTATTAGATGATGGAACATTATCACAGATAAGTGATGGTTCTGGTAGTTCATTAGCTAATTCAGAGTTCTGATGAGCAAGATGAGACGAAGGTGTCTGGTTGTCATAAATGGAATGTCTCTTGAAACCAGAACAATTTGACTTGGAACCTACATGCATAAGTGCTGAATGGAAATCGAAGCATTGGAAACAAACTTTTTCGAACTTCTTGATTCAAGTTACAGAAATTACAGATGCAAATAAGCTACAACTTTTATGTAATTACATTTCTGCAAATGTTTATTTACACATTAATGATTCTGAAAGGTATGATGATGCCATTAATACCCTAGATTCTTTATATATTAAATTAAATCTTCATCAGACACAGTCTTGCTTCTAGAATTCAACAAACAGTTGAATCTGTGAAGTAATATTTGAAAGTTTTGAAACAGATGAGTAAATATTGCAATTTCAAGTCCGCTACTGCAGAGTTATACAAAAACGAATATATCAGAGACACTTTCATTAGGGGTTTAAGGAGTTCACAAATCTGGAACATTTACTGGAAAATGCTACTATTACATGGAAAATGTTTATGATTAAGCATTAGAACTAGCAGAACATCATTCTCCCTCATATTCAAACAATGTGTCCTGTTCATGGCTGGTGGCTGGTATTGAACAGCATGAAATCATCACTGAAGAAGCTCAATTGTCAGCTGTTGCTTCCGCTCGGTCTGGAAAATGTTTCTTTTGTGGGAATGATAAACAAACACAAACTATTTGCTCTGCAAAAGATGGATGCTGTGGATGCAGTAAGAAAGGACATTATCAAAGAGTATACAAGTCCATGCCTCATCGTAGTGTCACCTATCCTACTGCTTCTACTAATACTCTTGCATCTGTGTCAGCCATTCATCAGTGTCTCCAAAAATCAATTACTAAAATTTTGATAAATGAAATTAAGATGAATGCCCTCATAGATACAGGCAGCTGTCTTAGTTTCATTAATCAAACTCTTGTGAAAAGATACTGACTTCAGGAAAAACCATACAGTGGTAAAATAACTTTGGCTAATTCTTCCTTATCTGCTGACATTACAGGCTGTTGCTCTGTCACTGTAAAATAACAAGAACATTTGTATACTAATGTATAGCTTTCTTTTCTAGAACATTAAATGTTTCTGAACAAAACCATTCTTCTATTGAAAAAGAAGCCTATGCAATTGTGGAATCATTGAGACACTGGCGGCACTATTTAATTGGTAGGTATTTTGAAGTTTTTACAGATCAAAGATGAGTTTCATTCATGTTTGATCATCACAGTGGCAAAATTAAAAATTAAAAGAATATGCACTGGAGATGGGATCTTTCTTGCTTCAAATTTGACATTATATATTGCCCAGGAAACAAAAATGCATCAGCCGATACTCTGTGAAGAATAACTGCTGCCATTTGTCCAGAAATCAATTTAAGTAGCATAATGCTGTGTGTCACTCTGGAATTACTCGAATGTACGATTGGTCAGATCCAAGAACATGCCCTTCTCTCTAGATGACATTAAAAGGATCACAAACTTGTGCTGCTGTTGCAATGGAGTAAAGCCATGCTTCTGTAAAAATTAAGGAAAATTAATTAAAGCAACAAGTCCTCTTGAAAGGTTGAATCTAGATTTCAAAGGTCCATTGAAATTGAAATTAGAGTAACACGTAAGCTTGTAATAAAGCTTTAATCAACTAAAAACTGAGCACATCATCAAAAAATACAGATACCAATACAAATGGAACATAACAACTCATAATCTACTTATTTATTACTATTACTACAATCTTCTTTATATTCATCCTTTAAATCCACTTGACAGAACTTAAACTTCACCCAGAAGAAAAGATGAGTAGCTATTTCAGATTCCTCATCTCACGCATACAATTATTCTTTACGAAGGATATCTATAACATCTCTAAGACTATACTTTTTTTTAATATACATACATTGAAAAAACTAATGAATGCATGGCTATGAATCGTTACAATACCAATTATAATGAGCAAACAAATATGAAAATATCAGACAGCTTCTGTATAAATGCCACCATTTTGTCTAAAAAATGACATAACATAATTTAGAGAACTTTTCAAAGAATTGTGAATGCTTACTAAGGCAATAATATTATGACTGTGGTGTGTTTGCCCTGTTTATGATCATGTTCATGTGCCCAGATTTTTTAAAACTTTAAAATGGTATAAAATATAAAGCTCCTGCAAGATTTCTGACTGCATGGAACACAATGAATGCATAAATTGTGTTAATACTAATGCAATGTTTAAACTGAAACTGAAAACTAATCACTCAGTGTTGAATTGAGACTGGCCCAGCTATATTGAGGCAATCAAGTGTAGGGTAAAAAGATGTACTTTTTTAAAAAAATCTTCCACTATAGCAACAAACCAAGTGTAAACTCTGGAGTTTGGAAATATACTACCAGAATGCTAGAAGTATTTTTGGTAAATTGTCTTATATTAGGAAAAATATATCACTGACCAACTTTGATACCACCTATTTGACCTAAATGTAGTCAAACAAAGGAATCTTCAATGCTGAGTTACAGCTGCAATCTTTTTATACAGTGATTAGGGAAGATCACTGTAATAACATAAGTTTGAAGTAAGAAAGTGGAGGCTGGAGGCATAGTTGTGGCTATTAATTCATTGTTGTTTAAATTATTTTATTTAATATGTCATATATTTAGCTGTATATGTAATTATGTTGTTTTATTTATTTTTCTAAATAAATACAATACGATATGATATGCTTGCATCAAGTACTGCTGAAATGACAAGTTCAACTTTTAATGCAGTCATGGTTAAAATAAAGAATGGCACTAAATTTTTCATACTTTGCTGTGCATACATTCCTCCAGGTTCAGTCATTTGTGAATGATCCGGAGGCAGTATTGAGTTCTAATCAGGAGTCTGAGATAAATGTTTTGTGCAATTTAATTTACTATACATTGATTGGGCAATTGAATACATAGATAAATCCAGTTTGTCTGGCATGGAACAGATTGTGATAGAAAGTACCTTAGCAATTGCTTACAACAGTTAAACTTTGTCAAGAATAATTGTTGGATCTTGCAATGTGCAATGTGAGAAGTGTGAAAATTTCAACATGGCAAACTTTTACAGTATGAATTGCCACTTTGAACAAATAAATTTGTATTGCTTATTTGAAGAAGTTGGATGGTTCTGCAATATAAACTCTTTGGTTGGAATTTTTATTAATGTCCTCCTTGCAGCTTTTGAGTTATTTGTCCCTTTATAGTGAAGAAAACGTGTATTTTTCCAAAATTGTTTATTGAAGCTTGGTTGTCCAGAAGAAAGTGGCACATAAACTGTATAAATTCTTGTGCACTGATAAAGACTATGAAAGGTTTCAAAGTATAAGGACATTGAGAAAGTCACAAATAATGTATGCCTACTCCCAGTTTATCCAGAACACTGGAATGGTCCTTCGAGAGAACCCATCCTCTTTTGGAGCTACATGGCTTCTAAAAGGTCAATTCCAACTATACTGAAACACAAAAAAAATATGGTGAAAAGGAAGCAATAATTAATCTGCACTGGCAAGTTATTTTGCAATATTTTTTAAAATCTGTATACAGTAAATATTTAATGAGATCTGAAGCCCCTCCCAGTGAGTTGCAGGTTGACCTTTTTAAATTACAGTATTATCAATTCAAGGTACACACAGTACTGTTGCAACTGAACTGTAAAAAACCTAGTGAGTTTGGTGAAATTCCTCCAATTGTGATACAAAAATGTTGTATGTCCCTAAGTCACCCTCTATAAGTTATTTTCAACTTATCTCTTTCTCAATAAATAGTTCTCGAATAGTACCGAGAACTATTAATTGAACAACTACACCTGGAAAGACTTCAATCTTTATCTGTTGCTCAGTGGAAAATCCCTACTACTTGGAAGCTTAGATATGTTACATCAAATTTCATATCTGGGAATAGAAATGTCAAGAATAAGTACAGCCCTATCACCTTTTGTCTGCCACCTCCGCAGTCCTTGAAAAGTTGATGTGTTGCTGTCTCTCACCTGTGTTGGAAAACATCCTAATACCAGAAAAACATGGTTTCACAGACGTTGATCCACTCACATAAATCTCATTGAATATACACAAGATATAGTGGATGCTTTAGAAGATGATGCTGAAGTTGACACAATATATGCAGATTTTGCAAAGGCTACAACAAAGTATTATTTAATTAAAACAAAGTAAAGTCAGCAAGCTATGTCAAGTTGGCATCTCAGGGACACTTCAAAACTGACTATTTACTTGTCAATCTCTCTCAAAACTGTACATCTCATATAAATTTCTGTCCACATTAGTGTGTCTCAGGGATATCATATTGGGGCTATTGTGTTTTCCTTAGAAATGATTTTGTTAAAATTTTTAAATATTGTAAATGCTTGTTATTTGCATATTATCTCAAAATTTATTTAGCTGTTAGAAATGCATATTTTTAGGGTACTAGAGTAATGTAATACACATTGTGTGGAATTAGATGTTTCATATTAGATTTACAAGGAAGAAATATTATTGTGATACAAGGTTTACCCTTTTTGACCAGACCATTACTGAAATTAATAGTCTCTGATTTAGGAGTAACTCTTAATAGCAATACTTAATTTGATACTCATGTATATAAAGTCATAACAAAAGCCAGTCTACTACTAGGTTTTATTTCCAGTAATAGCAAAGACTTTAAGAATGTAATGTATTGTGTCATTGTCTGTCCAGTATTAGACTATACTAGTTACCTTTGTAATCAATATTGACCTTACAGAAAATAAGTTCCTGAGGTTGACAGACAGTAAATTAAGAATACCACATATGCTAGGAAAATATAGTTTTATAAAATATTTGCTAAAGTTACTTTTCTATGATGATAGAAAAATTGTGTTATTTTTGTATTGTTATTTAGTTGTTAAAGTCATGTGTTAAGTCTAGTTAAGTTCAAACTTCCAGCTCGTTTTGTCAAAGATTACCTAACTTTTAATGTTAATTATCACAGATACCATTATTTTTACTATTCAGGTCCTATGATTAGAGTTATGAGAGCTGCTCATTATACAACAGAGATGGATTTTTTCAATACTGGTTATAATACTTTAAAAATAACTTTTAATGAACTGTAACATTAAGCTATATATGGTATTGCCTAAGATCATTTGTCATTTTTGCATTATTTTTAATTTTTGTAAATCATTTACTAAACTGAAGTGTACTCGTAATTAAAGTAGGCATTCACATGTGAATAAACAAATATTAGGATATTGATAATTGTTTTTTCATTATAAATAAGTAACTGTTCACTACTAATTTGTGTGTGTACTATTTTAATCAAATAAATTTAAATAGATAGTAAAGCAAAAATTCTATCCAATACCAATATGCTCTTTTTGTACTTTATTCATTTATTTCATGTAATGTATCAGACAGATAGAAGTGCTGTCTTTTTGTCCTGTTTAATAGGAAGCATTGGAGTGACAATGCTTCCCACTTCTGTGAAAAAGAATCAAAAATGAAGATTATTCAGCTGAAAATATATCATTGTGAGATAGCTCAGGATCTTCTGTCCAACATACCATGACCTCTGTAGACATGTTGCTTGCAAACACAAGGACAAAGCCAATTTCTGTGGCGAGTGGTACTAGCTGACCTTTATTATTGTCATGGGAGGTTTGTGTTGTATACACTCACAGTGACAGATCATGAGGCTATCACTATAGGTGAGGAGGTCAATAGTCTGATAATCTCTCAAAAAGTACCTACGTTAAAGTATTTCACATCTTTTGTAACCACAAATGAAAATAAAAAACATGGCATATGAAAATGATCTGATTATAATAATAATAATCTGTCCCTATCTGTTTTCTTTAGTTGATATCACACACTCACAAACTGAGACACCGCAGTCTCTTATATTTGAACAACAGAAACTCAATTTATGATTAATTTTTCTCCTAAATAATTAATTCATTAACATTTATATGCTCATTAAATTAGTATTTGAGGGAAATTTGTGGGTGGAAAATAAAAGAGGAGGACCAAGGTTAGAATATGTTAGGCAAATCAGGGAAGTGGGATGCAATAGTTATACAGAGATGAAACGATTAGCATAAGGTAGATTAGCATGGAAATGTGCATCAAACTAGTCTGTGGACTGACTACCACAACAACAACATAACATATGTAATGTGTTCTTCTAATTTATGAGTGTAAGATGTAAACTAAACAGTTACAGACAAAAGTAGGACTGATGCTTATTATTATTATTTTAAAAGCTGATGTTGATTTATAAGAACATTGACATTGATTACAGACTAGAAATATGGATTTTTTTTAATTAACTTAAGCTGCCTGTTGGTCTTGTCAAACAAATGGTGTTATCTACTTTTTTAAAAGAAATCTTATTGTTATACAAGATCATTTTCTGAAATTATAATTTGTATATTTCTGTTTGTGTGGGTAGAATGTGGTCTATAATATCTTTTGTGAACCACTTTCAGGTATGATATCGGACTTTTTTTAAAAAATTAAGTATCAGTGAATCTTTTTCTAATAAAATTGACTGTTTGTGCGTTTGAATATGTTCCGCACAACAAAGTCGACCAAATCTTGTAGATCTGGTTCTTTAGAACCGGAAACAAACACTGTGGGGATAAGACACAACTACCACCCTAGGATCGGGGGTGGAAATTTTTAAACATGCTAAAATGGCTGATATTTTCATCGAATAAATATTTTTCGGGGACAATGAGATAATAATGTTTCACCCGATATTTTTTGTGTATAATTTCAACCCCTGTCTGCATGGGAAGGAGACCATTGTAATTCTCTCTGTAATTCCTTCTACTCTTATTTATGGGGTGAACGCCATACTTCCTGTAAAACGCGTTTCCATAAATAGTTCTTGAAGATTAGCTATCTCACTCGACATCATGACGTATTTTTGCTCTCAATTATACCGGGAGTTTTTTTGACACAGCAGGTGAAATGTAATTAATTCTCATAAGGTAGTCGGTGTATTTTTGACATTATTAGGGTACCATGTATATTTTTTAGTCAATAGGCACCAAGAATATTTTTTACTCTCTCAACGCACTGGTAGTATTTTTAAGGCTTTCAAAATATCAAGAGTATGTTTGATAAGATTTGGTCTCGAGACTATTTATGCTTCTCTAAAGGCACTGATACGTGCAATTTAACAAGTATCGGGAGCATTACTTTTATAGAACATTTACCCTTTCATGTTCCATTTCCCTATCTTTGCCTAATGTATTTAACATTAAATTAACCGAGATGCTAAGAACGTTATCTTAAGCGAGTCAAAAGTACTCCCGATACATTAAGGGAGTCAATTATACTCCCAGTAATTTACGAGAGAGCTACAGAGGTTCCACAAGACTCTATTCAGGACCCCTCTGTTCTTTTTGCTATACATAAATGACTTACCAGAACCTATGACTCGTTTTTCTGAAGTTATTCTGTTTTAATAAATGAAAAACAGACAATACACTGGTTTCCATCTAAATTATAAATTAATTTTGAATAGAAATAGGATCACAAAATGATAAAATCTGCGATGTTCGAACAACTGAAACTTAATTAGTTATCAAGTTTTCGCCTAAATAATTACAGTATTAGTGTCCGTTGAGGTATTGGGAGTATTCTTAACGTTATTCAGGTACCGGGCGTATTTTTAACTCCTTTATAGAGTCAGCAGTATTTTTGCACTTTATTTTGCTACCGTATTATCTTTTACTGTCTTAAAGTACCTTAAGGTACTCAGAAATACTTCCCATTACGTAAGGGAGTCAAGAATACTCCTAGTTCCTTAACAAAATCAAGAATATTACAGTTAACTTACAATATTACTTTAAGTTAACCTCCGGCCCCCTTTGTCGCAACAGTCCCGTCAAGTTAACGGTCATCGTGAATGTTAGAATAGACTCAGTGACTCCAATAACCCCGGATTTGACATAAATCTGGTTAATTTTCGTGTAACTCCCTTTACCAATACTTCTAGAGGTGCTCCCCTCCATTGTCGTTAGTGGTTAAAATAAGATTTTAACTACATTGAGATAACAGTAATCATCTCAGAGTTCCATAAAACTATCAACGTTTTCCTAGGTCGTTTTCGCATATTTGAAAATGCTACCCCAAGCGCTCGGTGTGCTAAGGTGAATATCAGACGCGAGAAATTTAATAAATGATAAAAACGAGACATTAGAAGAAGAAGCCCATGGTGCATTCAATCATTGCAGGCTGGTTTTCAGCTAATGGATTTAATTAATTACAAAAAAAAACGTATTTCGTGCGATTTAAACAAAAGAAACTCTATAGAAATAGGATCACAAAATGATAAACTTTGTGATGTTTATAGTTAAAATTTTTTAGTATTGATAGTAAATTAAATTCTCATTAATAAGCATGCACCAATATTAAGCTCAACCACATATGACTGACTGACTCTTTGACGCTACAGTCCTGGTAGAACCTTGGTCTCCGCAACTATCATCTTCCAAAGCTCTCTTTCGATTGCCTTGGTTCTCCATCTCCTGACTCCCATAGCGCGTAGGTCTTCCTCCACCTCTTCAATCCAACGCTTTCTTGGTCTACCTCTGTATCTTTTGCCACCTGGATGCCCCTCCAGAACTTTCTTTGGTTCTCTTGTATTCTCCATCCGATGTAAGTGTCCTAGCCAACGCACTCGAGCAATCCTGCTCATTGTACAGGTCTCTAAGCTCCTGATTTGTTGTAACATATACTGTTGTAATAACGTCAAAATGCAGTGATGTAAGCATCAGAAAGTTAGTTTATTTTACATATTTTCTCGCATTATTGTTATATGGAATCATATTTTGGGGTAATTCTTCAGGGAAAGACAAAAATTTTTATCTTCAGAAAAGGATTTTCAGACTTATGTGTCAATCTCTTCCAGGAGGTCCCTAAAAGACATTGTTCATTCTTGCTCTTACATGCCAGTACATCCTTAATAAGTAAGATGACAAACTCAGTTGTTCACAATTGCAATGCGAGATGCAAGAACAACTATTACAACCACGGTAAATCACTAACAGTTACACAGAAATGAGTCCATTATAATGATATAACTGTATTTAACACAACATTAAACAATTAAAGAATAATTTAGAAAAATATAAAAACAACTAACAAAGTTTCTGCTTAGTCACTCCTTTTATTAAATTAGTTTAATATTAAAATAATACTATGTAAATGAAATATAATAAGAAATTTATAATTATAAGATACTATTTTACAGTCATGACTCATTCCATATCATTTACGTCAGGCCTCCCTACTGGTCTACGGAATATGATCTAATACTGCACTTGGTCGCTCATTTAGTCCCGTTGGACACTAATCTCGGTCTAGTCATCCACTTCCTTCCTCTTGTCTAGGGTTGCTCCCTCCACGTTGTTAAGAGGTTGCAATTAGACATCGAGAGTGATCCTATTTTTCGTTGATAATATTAACTATTTAAAGATCTCACCCCTTAGAAACCTCAACCCTATAGGCGCAAGAGTAGTCTAACCCCGATAGTGTTTATTTTGCGTAGTAAGTAGAACATGTACAAAGTTTGGTTAAATTCTTATCAATTCATTAATGAAATCACCGTCTGTCACTGACTCCTCCAAATTTCTCCCCGTATTTATGTTTTTCCTATGTGACTGAATGTTCTGTAACATTCTTTCGCGGGTTTTTAACTCCTGTCCAATCCATAATTGCTGGCACACATCGCCTTTATTTCTGGGTTCATTACAATTTGCTCCTGAAGAAATTTATCTGAAAGTGTAAAGAAGAGGAATACCTGAAAATGACGTCCACACAAAATTTGGAAGCTAGATTGTATTCGGAGGTGATGGCCACGGAGCATAAACCGGATAAAATGCATGCCATAATTCTGGACGCAGTTGCAAGTTTAAATACTGATGAGTACCTAATAGGTTTAGCTAATATTATTGACCCCATCAGAATTAAGTACATCTCTAAAATAGTCAATTCCAGAATATGCGCATTTCTAACATCTAAGGAGGATGTCGAAAACCTAATAATAGTTCATAAATCAATAACAATAATGGGTGAGATGGTAAATATCAGACCTTTAATGCAAAAATACTGCCGTGTAATCTTGTCAAATGTATGCCCAGTTATCCCTAACGAGATTATTGTGCTAGAACTAGAAAAGCTAAATATAATTCCAGACTCTAAAATATCGGATATTAGAATAAGTACTGGTGACCGAAGATTTGCTCACATTAAAAGTTTTAGAATACAATTCTTCATTAACCCGGATAAGCTAAATTCCCTTCCGGATTCGATAATAGTGCAATATGAAGAAACTAGTTATAGGGTGTATCTTGCAGCGGAGAAAAATAACTGCTATAATTGTAAAAGTCCCGGCCATATCGCGATAAATTGTCCTAATAGAGATGCAATACTGCAGAATAATCTGACTGCAAATGAAAATTATGACAAAATTCAGTGTAAGAACCCGGCACCCGCAATTCAAATAATTAACCCTCAAAAAACGGACATGGATAATTCCCAACTAACTGCATCTGCATCAGCCAAGCTGATAACAAAGACGTCAGTAATCCTGAACAGAGACAAGCACTAATCCACCCAGGTTAACAAAACAAAACATTCACGATCATAAATATAAGGCGCTTGGTTAATCATTAGGTCCACTAAAAATATTATATGAAGAAGAAAGCAGTGCTCCACCTATCCCTTTGGAACAGTTAAAGACTCATACTAAATTCTATGGACTCAAAGAACCCAAGTACAATTATTAGAGATTACCAAATATCCTCTACATCATTCATAAATGTATTGGACTCTTTGTACCCACACTTAAATGATAAAACGGCAAAAAGTAGAATAAAAAGGCTCATAAATTTAGTCAAGAAACAAGAGAGTGATACATATTCAGAAGCAGACGCCTCTTCCTAATAAAAACAAACTATAACTACAGTACAGTGGAATTTTCAACAGTCGCAGCTTCAAATAAGTTAATATAATTAATTATCCTATTATTATGATAAATAATTAACAAATGCGAATTGTAAAATGTAAATGTAAGAAACCCACATTTGAAATGTATAATTAATTTTTCAAACTGTTCAATTGTATGTTTAGTATTGGAATCAATGTGAATCGCAGCATACTTACGTAAACAAGCACTATTTGTAATTTATTAATGGATCGCCAATGACCAAGTTGTTAACGCGACCATTATAAACTTTTAATAAAAAAAATTATCTAGCATGTGGCACTTTACTGTGACAAATTTCTTCATCTGTAAATTCAATTTAAAACGTCTTCAATAATTGCAACATATAGCCAATAGCCCATGTTCCACAACGAAAATATCAATTGACATTAACATTAAACTCAAATCTTAAAGTATATTAAACTTTCGATTAATGTATTACAACTTACATAAATACGTATATACAGTCTAATTCCATACGCTACTTTTCCTTTGAATTGACAAGAAGATACTTGCCGTTCATAAAAACATCTGCTCTACCCAAATAATATCTTAGCACTCATCAACCAATATTTTTATGCAAATAACAAGAAAAATCTGCACGATTCGCTATCATCTAGCTTTCGACATATCCATAAGTCTTTCCCAATAACCAATAATTCACTTGTCACCTTTCACTAATTGCATCGAATTTAACAATATTTTCTCATGATGGCTGTTGTAGCAGTCTTAAAGCAAAAAAAAATTATACTCAGGTGTAATATGTGAATATACAGCTAATGGGATAATTTTGTCTGTGGCTTCAATTCTTTCAATTAAAGGCTACAATTATATTGATTCTCATAATAACGCCAAAGTTTATACCAAGAATAATATGGTTAAACTGTTAAATGAACGTTATTAATTGTATGTATTAAGCAAGAATAAGTCTCTTTGAAACTCATCCTAAAAGTGATTAGGAAAAAATCAATAAAGGTCTTTAGCTTATTCTTAGATCAAATCTTGTACCTACATACAATGAAGAATTATTCTTTTTACTTTTTAGAAATATGCTCTGGCGAACTATATAAAACTCTGCACACATCTGCAATGTAGGTTTACAATTGCGTGAGCAAAGGTCCAATCAAAAAATCATAAAGTCATTGAGTTGAAAATACCTTACCTTCAGGGACAGGTCCTCTTAAGGCATATTTAATTAGACCAATTATTATTTAGAAAATTGTTGTTCCGGTTTTCCATTTCTAAGAGGAAGAAACATTCCGACAGAAATAAAAAATTCTGTTCGTCTTCAGGGAAGAAGAATAGCAATCAGAAAGTGAGTCGTGAGTTCGATCACTCCTTATAGAAATAAACCTAAATTCAGTCTGATCCAAAGATGCGTTGCCTATAGTGAAAAGTATTCGGTGAAAAAGGGACTGTTCCGTTCCACTCGTAGAGTTTAAAGTACCTCTGGATTTCCTCAGGGGTTTATGGATAATTATTTATTTCCTCGAACGGCTTGGAGGAAGTAATGGAGTTCGGCATTGAGGGGTTGTGATTCGAGCAAATACTGAAGACTCTATATAACAGACTTGTGGATATGCTGAGAATTTTATCACAAAGACACCAAGGAAATTTACTTGGAGTTTATTTACTTTTTCTATTGTAATTTAAGATTTGTGTGAAATTTATTTATAGTATAGTTTATTTATAGAGGAGGGGGGGGGGGTGTTCCCGGGTTTGTGAATTCTTGGGAGGCCATTTAGTTGTTTAGAAAATTTCTTCGGTATTTTTCAGACATTTGCAACCCTGTTTTCGATAAATATTTGTTAGACCTATCAGAAATGAGTGTGTAATTCTGTTTCGTTTTATTAGAGTAACAGGCTACATGAGGGTAATCCACGTCGAGGCAACGGCCCTGTAATAGTAAGGGATTTGAAAGGGGGTTGCGGAAGTGTAGAGGAAGTATCCAAGGGTTAACTAGGGTCCCCGGGCTGCAGTTTTAGGATCCTACCCGGCATTTGCCTAAAAGTGATGCAGGATAAACCCTAGGAAACCTGTATCAGGTAGGTCGGGCAGTAGGTACTTGTCCTACACCCCTCTAAGCGGGAGAGGAGTTTGTTGTGGGGAAGCAGCAGTCCCTTCTCCGTGATTCGACCAGTTTAGGAGGCAGCTGGCCGACTATTCCAATAGGAACAGCAGACAACTCTTACCGTATGCCCATGGTCTGTGACCCCGGAGCATACACCTCATAAAACAGGCAGAGACTCAAAAAACCAGAGAGAGGAGAATGCATCTCCAAAGGTAGCCTCCTCCAGAGCTCTCTGGGAAGGTTCACCTGCGAGAGAATGCTCTCACAGGCTTCCTTCTAAATGATTCAATAGTTCTAAATGATTCAATAGTTCTTCTTTAAACGTTTGAAGGTAACCGAGAGAGAGGGAACGAAGAAAAACTTGTGTGAGGATTAAATTTTACCATCGTATTTTAAGTGGAAAGAATTACTGAAAACGTGAACTAATATATTCACTCCCATAATATAATTAATTTTCAAGAATCGATAGATTAAAAAAAAGTTCCGTGTTCGAAAATTTTCTATTATTGATACATAAACTGACCGCACCTAATGCTTGTTTGTTCTAAGCATCAATTTAACATATTCCCTTCTACATCTCGTCAGTTTTCACATGGTATTGAATCTCGGTATTTATTTTATCTTAGTAATAATAAGAAAGATAGCCAAATAAAAGAAGTGATAATATAAATAGCACACAATGTTCTGGAAGCCTTTTCCTTTCTTCAGAGAAAGATTATTAATATAAATTATAATATATAATATATTAATATAAAAAATGAAAATTTAAGAGTCCTAATAATTGAGCCTTGAGGAACACAGCAAATAATTAATTCCCAATGAGATAAATAAATATGCTGATCTTTAGTTTCGGCCGCTACCTTTTGTTTTCGATTTTTACGATATGGTTTTAGAAGTAAGGCGTTTCCCCGTACACCATCATTTTCTAACTTTCTCAATAAGATTTCATGGTCAACTGTGTGGAATGGGTTAGACAGATCGACAAATGTTCCGGCTACCTTCATTTCCTCATCCAGGAAATTTTCAATAAATTCGTACATTTTACTATTTGTGGATGAATGTGTATCGTGATTTCTAGTATTTTAATTTTGGTGAAAATGGTACGGAATCAATTAGTAAACATTAAATCTGGCATTCAGTAGACTACGGAAAGAGAAAAATCAACTTTCGGGAAGGACGGAATCTAGATTTACCTATGGGAATGTTCGGACTCCCGATGCAGTAGCTTCAGTCCTTTATTCGAAACGTTGAACTGAATCATCCTTCTTTCTCCTTTCATTGCAACTGAAATATCAGATTAAATCGTTTCATCTTGTTGTTTTAAGACTGTAGCATAGTTCCGAATCCGAAACGGGCCTGCATGAATCAATAAGGCTTCCTCTACGTTGTGTAATGTAAACTCTGTTCACATTCTCGTAGTTTAGACCTTTTATATTGTAACCATATTACCACACAGTTAACGTTTACATACTTCACAACATATCCCGACTATTTAAGATTAAATTATAAATAAACCACAGTCTTTTAACGCCAGACAATGAATTTGAATAGAAATTACACAACGTTTCGTCGCTATTTTGCGACCTCGTCAATAATATAAATTTTTGATGAAAGATTCGGCAGATAAGTTCCACCAACATTTATATTATTAATTTGTTTGCATAATCTTTCAGCAAAAATTTATTTTAATTTTTGTATTACGCTGTTTTATTGTGTAAAACTGCTTAAGAGGTCGCCATTTAGAGACGAAATGTTGTAAAATGTCTAAAAATATTAATTTTCTGACGTTGAAAGATTGTGGTTTATTTATTCTTCATTTCAGTACGATTTTCGTTCACGTTTAGAACGTTTGTTATAGAATAAAATATTACAAATAAACAGAGTAACATCTGCTTGCTGACTTTTCTTTAAAATTATCAGTGACAATCATCATCAGTTTAATGTTTTTGTAAACTCAGGAAAAAATAGCATTGTTATTTTGTCGAAAATAATGCTTTTCCAGGTAAATGGCCCAATTAATTTGATCATAAGATCTTCAAATTTTCAAAAAAAAAAATATTTGCATCTAAAGTAATTTGTTGCAAACATTTAAATTTATTATTGTTTCACATCCCAGAGCGGTAAAGTAAGGTCGGAAGGATTGAGGTTATAAATGACGAGCAAATATAAAGTATAAAATATTCTTATTATTAGAGAAAATTGCATCACAGATATGCTTGTAATACAAACTTTGAAAAGCATCTCTCAGCTTATTTTAACATACAAAATACTATGAATCCAAATATAATAACCTTTGCTTATTTTAATTATATCACAGGTACACAAATATCACAATTAAACAGCTTACGCAGAGCTGTAGACGTATGTCCGATTAAAGCTTACTAACACAATACGCGATCTGAGATCATCGCATTACTCAAATAATTTTCTCAGTTCATCGATAAAGATATTTACAAATCTGAATTAAAGCTATAAATTATTTTATAATCATTGAGCAAGTATCAGGTGCTACGAGGTTCTCGTTAGACATTTTTAAGAGAAACCTTGCAATTGTATCGCGGAAGGAAAGACAGCGGTGAGATTTTCTTGCAGATTCTACGACGACGCACATGTCACAAGTCGTTCACCACGGCCTCCAGACGGGCTCGGCCTTGGCGGGCGTCGCGACTTTGAGCAGACCCGCGCAGTCGGCGCTAGGCACGGCAGGAGACACGGAGCGTCGAGACGACGTCGACGTCGACGACGCCGGCGTCAGCGGCATGGCGTAGGCGTCGTCGGGAGACGCGCTGGAGGCTTCACTGCCGGCGGGGGACGGGGCTCCGACCAGCACCGTGAGGGGTGCCGTCTTGTCCATGTCGTTGAGGCGGTGGCCCAGATGCGTCATGAGCCGCGTGCCCAAGTGCACGTCGACGCCAGGAGTCGCCGCCAGGCAGCGGGAAACCTCGGCGGCGCAGCGGGTGAAGCCTGCGCGGAAGCGGTCGGCGTCCGTCACGGGCGACGCGGCCAGGCGGTGCTCGCGACGCAAACGGCGCAAGTGGCGCACCGTCAGCTCCAGGATGTCGGCCTTCTCCAGCTTGCTCACGTTCTCGCCCTCGGCCTGCAGAGCGCCCACCATCAGCTCCTTCAACTCGTCCAGGCAGCGGTTGATGCGGGCGCGTCGCTTGCGTTCCAACATAGGTTTCATAACCTGCGCAACAACGAAAAATTGCCGTCAGTAAACCGTTCACAACGCTCAACAGCGAAACAAATTTTAAAAGCTACACGACAAGCGTGTTCGAAAATTTTAAAGTGAATAAGAGTACAAGCGCGGAGCAATTTCTAGTTCCAAGTGGAATTTTATTATACGAGTGACAGTACCCGAATAGTTTCAATCGTTAAGACACATTTATCGGTTGATACTAAATGAAAATTAAGTGATATAGTTTTAATTTAAATAGTAATATTAACGAAGCAGAAAAGCGCTTAAGATCCGTGACATAACACGCGAACTGTCAAAAGTCTAACAGAATAGTTGTCGAAAGTGAGAAAAATATAAATGTGTACTGACCTTTCTGTACTGATATGTTCTCGAGATGGGTTGCAACTGTTCCATTTCTGCTGCGGCAATCATGATCGGGTAGTATAATCCGTGCGATGAAGCAAAGCACAACACAAGTTAGCACTGAACTGTCCGAGCGCTAGCGCTGGAATGAAGCGGAGCTGCGCGCGCGGCCGTTATATAAGCTGGCCAGGTGTGCTGGTGTGCTGGCAGCCGTGGGAAACTCGCAGCGCTGTGCGTTCCCACACATACAGCAGCCACCTGTGCCTCCAGCCAGCAGCCAACAGCAGCTGCTGACACGCGCGACCACGTGCTCCGACAACACACGCGCCAAAAATACCACAACACTCCGCATTCATCTCATATTATATATAGAAATAAAGAATACGCTCGCACAAACTCCTTTCAAAAAGAGAAGTCATTACGACGATTAAAGACCGCTTTACTATCACAACGGAAAAATTCCTTCTGCTACGTCAGAGCACAGTGTGATTAGAAGATTGCCAAAAAATTATGTATGTCAACGCTTCAAAGTACAAATTAATTGGGTGGCGTTTACGCGTTCACGACAGTTGGAAAAAACTGCTCGTCTACAAGAACAATTTACTGCGCTAGTTTTCTTTTGAAGCCGTTTAGTATCCTGATTGATCTGCAATAAGGATATATTCAGTTTTCACCATCCGTCTGGCGATTTCTGGATAGGTTGAGCAGTCAGTGGCTGTCAGAAATGTTGTGTTCCTCTCGAGGTGAAGCGTCTGGAACGCGGAATTCCTTTGGCAGTGATAACGACGGCTTCCCACTTGTGACTCACGAAGCCTTGACGATTCCTTCTCACCAGTGCTCGTATCTGCGGTCATTCTCATAACTTAACGGCAAATCGTAATGTTTGAATACTTTGTGTGAAGTCGGTGCGGTATTGTGTCTCCGTGTGTACACACATTAAAAAGGTAACGCGATATTCAAGTCGGATCTGAAAACGAAGTGGGGAACGTGGATTTTGCTGACAGGTGTTGATTTGCTCTGCTCTTTCTATTATAATATAGCAGTCTTTTATAAATCTTCTTTCTCAAAACAAATACTTATGTGAGGCTCTAATCTTAATATACAATAAGAACAAACATAGAAAAATTGTCGAGAGAAGAAAATAATTTGTGTGTACTCGATGATGATGCAGGTTGTGGAGGACAACATTAATCGTGATTTCATCTAATACACGGACACAATAAAAAATGTTCTAGTCGTAATTTTATTCACGGGGCTTATAATATTGTATCTGAACCAATACCTCAATATATTAAGGACTCAACCTTGTGAAAGATTAATTTGAAGACATTAAGTGCTTAATCCTAATGTTAAATTAATTGAGGAAATAAGCTCGTGTTGAAAGTTATTTATACGGTAGTGTAATATATTCTTTTATAACTAGTCTCTGAAATAGAAATACGTTGCAAATATATTATAATGAAGATACAGTTGAGTCGTTACAGAGAAAATACAGATATTACGTGGGTTGTATGAATTCAAAGATGGCAATGTAAAATACTTCACTTTTTGAATTTTGAATATTTTCTGTATTTTTTTAAAGACAGTGAATGGATAATACAGTTACTGGCAATCTAAATAGGAGAATAATTCATAGCACTTTACCGGCGTTTTGGTATGTGGCTGACAAAATTGCTTTACGTCTTGTAGCCTTTATAATTATGGGGCCCAATGGGAAATTAGTCAACGCAGGCGGAAAGTAATCAATTCACATATAACACACAACATATGCGTTTAAATGTTGCGATTAAATGCTCACTTGCAGAATTATTTTCTGAATAACTTAAGACTATGTTCGTTACTTATAACTCCCGATAGCTTGTAAATAGAACAGATACATATAAGATTCATATAATTCTTTTAAATTTTTCAATCGATATACTAAGGGAATTTTAACAAACAAGCTATTTTACAACATTGACAGAGGACAGTTAGTCGAACGTACAGAATTGTTTTCAAAATTAATAATAATAAAAATAACCAAATACAGACAAAAGAAGAAATGTTATAAATACCACAGTGGTATTTATTTCATCACTTCTTTTGTCTGTATATGACAGTCAATCGTACACTGAGGAACTCAGAATTGGTATATAATGAAATCTTTACTTTTTGTATCCACAATAACATAAAGAACAACTTCGTAAATATGCAAGCCCAAAGATACCACTACTCACACTACCTCAGAGATACTCCTCCCACTGTCTATCTCTCTCTCTCTACTCAATTAACATACAATTATCGAAATATACAAATTTGAGTTAATTCACATACATAGATATCATTACATACTGTGGTGAAAGGTGAACACACAGGAGGGGAAGCGAAACCAACACCTAACCACAGTCAGGTGATAGTTAACAGCTTGTCAGCACAAAATTATTACTAATAATATATATAGCCTGGGTATTTAAGTATCCCAAATCTTACATCAGAGAGGAAATTGAATAATGTAAAGTAGAAGTAATTTTATTTACATATATTTAGAAAAATTATGGTCAGTATGAAACTGATAAAGGTCGTTTAGAATTTTCTGTAATGTAAATTAACATATGAAACTTGTTCCTAAACAATAATTTTTGTTTCAAAACCATATAGCGGAATAAATAAATTGTTGCCGAACCAACCAAGTTGTCCATTGGAGAAACATGGCGATTTGCTCCTGTGGGTTGTACACTGGAAATTGGAATCTCTTAAAATGAGAAGGAAAGTGTGCTATCCGAGGATTAAGACAGTCGTTGAAATGACATTACAGTGCACAAAATTTTCAGTGAATTTGGATTATTTTATTAACACCACCTCTTTCACTGCATCTATGTCGCGTTTCGAAAAATCATTTCTTTGTGTCTATGAGGTAAGTTAATGTCAGTGTGGTGTCAACCTGTTTTGCGTAATAAGCAAGTAAAGCGGGACCGTGCTGCACTATGCTAAGCCAATAATTAAGCAATTTAGACATGGCAAATTGTGCTCAGTCGAACAATATATGTCTGTAGGTAATACGCCACACAATGGTTAAATTTAATCGCCCGTAACATGTGCTAAACCGAACCAGGAAGCGTGATGTAAATAAGAAAACCCGCAGCGCAAAATGTAAAACAGCAAAGAGGACGACCTTAGCGTGCTTCAGTTGAGTAGGCACGAGAAAAAAGAAAAGAAAGTACCGTACTCGATATGACAGCAGTCGATATGCTGGTAGAGGTTAAGACGGTGACAAAGGCGTGAGCACACTTCCGGCTAATGCCCACGGGGCCTGAGTCAGCCACTATCAATGGGATGGCGTCGCGACTTCCTCTCTCGCTCTCGCACTGTGGGAAAATGCGGCAGGTGGCGGACGCTCGCCAGCCTCGCGCGGCCTCTAGCGCTTCCGCGGGAGCTTTAATTTCGCGCGCGAGGCCCGGCTGAGGAGAACGGCCCGCAGCGGGACGCCGCCGACGGGCACGGTGTGACGTCTGCGGAGACACTCGCAGGGCGACGCCGCTCGTGCGCCGGGCGGCCGCGGCTCGTGGGGCGCGGTCGTCCACGGCGCGAAATTAAAGCCCCCGCGGACCTCGGCCTCGGCAGGCAGGCAGGCGCGCGCGGAGCCGAGTTTTTTTTTCTCGTGGCTGGCTGGCGAGTGGCCGGCCTGGTGCGAGCACGTGCTACGAGCAGCGACTGTTCCCACGCCGGAGCGGAGCACACGCATTCCCACGCACAGGGGGTTTGAAATGTGACCCGGCACACATGCCGCCCGCCTGCAGCTTCGCTCTATTATTGCAGTCACGAGTGAGCCCCCACCCCCGCTGACGCTATCCGTATAAAAACTCCCGCTTCCGTTACTACGTGCCCGGACATTACGCGCTGCTATGACGTCAAGGGATACTTTCCATCGTACGCAGCGAGGTCGTGACGTGCCTCATTATCTCCGTCCTGCTAATGTCCCGCGCGTGGCCTGCTCGCAGGCTCCAAACTAAAATAGCGATCATTTCAAAACAACATCAGTTCAATTCAGATTTAATATTCGACGACTGTTCCAGTTTCTAGTTTGGGAAACGCGAAGTTGATTTCTGACAGCGATAAAATCAGTGACAATTTATATTGATGGATGTACGATACGTTTCGTTCAGAAAGAAAGGTTGCTGACCTGTGGTCGCGTCAGAGGTTCCTGGTTCGAAGCCCGGCGAGGGCATGGTTGTTCTGTGCGCTTCCATATTCCCACAAATTAATTCCTCGACCAAATGAAATACAACAGTGTAGAAAAATCGTTTTGACCTTAACCGTTGATGCGATTATAAATAAATTTCAATAAAGGAAATTTGTGAAACCTTCAGGTGTATCAGCTTAAATCCGCGGTTTGCTCATACTTAACATTAGTGATCATATTAAGCTACAATGGACACGGCATTTCTTTCATTACATACATTTTTCCCTTTGTAATCATGTCTAGTTTTTGCCTAAATAAGAGTGTATGTGGAAGCTGTGCTTTTCTCCTACAATTTGAATAAATCGACTGCCGAATCACATCACATGCTGACAGTGCTTTAGCGAAAACAGTGTTTCGTCGGTTCCAAGACGGAAATTTTGACCTGAGACACAAGAAGCGTGAAAATTGGACCAGGAAGGTTGAGGACCATCAATTGAAGGCTCTTTTGGGCGAGGACGATACCCAATCACAAAAAAAATGTTTGCCGAGCAATTGGGTGTTATTCAACCAGCCATTTCCATGCGTCTACGTGGCACGGGAAACGTTCAAATGATCTGAAAATGGGTGCCGCGTGAATTGAACGATAGGCAGTTGGAACGACGCAGAAACAATTGCGAAATCTTGCTCGGCAGACAAAAAGAAAGTCGTTACTTTATCGGATTGTGACTGGCGATGAGTAGTGGATATATTTCGAGAATCCTAAACACAAGGAACTGTGGGTTAATCCCGGCCAACTATCAACACCGTCCGCAAAACCAGACGCTGTGGGATCATGGTTAAACTGTCAGCGCCCACCGCCACTAAAAACGACTGTTAAAACTTCATTGTGCTCTGCGTGAAAAAAAGACCAGAATATCAACAAAGACATGACAAGCTGATTTTCCTCGACGTCAACGCACCATCGCACACGTCAACAAAACTACTTGCAGGCACTCAACTGGGAGGTGCCATACATACCCTATGCCGCTTATTTGCCAGGTACCACCTTTTTTCGTCGATGGACCACGCGTTCGCTGAGCGGCACTTTGATTCTTACGAAAGTGTCCATCAATGCCTTGATGAGTGGTTTGACTCGAAATAGTAGGAATGTATTTGGCGTGGCAACCACAAATTGCCAGAGAGATGGGAATAACGTGTAACTAGAGAGGGTTAGTACTTTGAATAATTTTTATTGCTTTCTATGAAAAAAATACTTTTTTTCCGATTAAAAAAACGGAGGATTTAAGCTTATACACCTGGTATCAATTTAAAATCTCTTGAGACAAACGGCATCGTCACATACGTAGAAAGCCAAGGGTGTACGAAACGTCGAAATATTTCTACTCTAGTAATAGTTTGTTTTATAATTTTCATAAATCGTGAAGGTAAGCCTTCTCTGAAATGAGATTGAATAAATTTTCCCGGGGAATTAATGCTGAAGAGCATGACGTTTCGGCGACTAAATCCTCCGTCGGAAGATTATAAATTTTGTTATTACATTACAACTCCTCGGTCAGTTAATAATAATTTTAAAAACACATTCAATATTACTTTTTAGTTCACGGACTTGTTCGGAAAATTCTCTATTTACCTTTATCTTCAGTTTCCCTTATACATTATAATAAACGTGAAAACATGAACTGAAATTACGAAACAATTTAAATTGTCGTCAATGTACGAACAGACTGCAAAGCGACCAAAATGGTGTCATTTAATTTGTCTCCACTTAGTGCAATATTAAAGTTGCGATCGAGATTTTTCCATCCTGTTCCTTTAATTAAAAATATTTCACCGCCTGTGTGGCTGAGCTTCGAATGTAAGCTTCTTCTGTTCCATTCTGAGTTGATTAACTTTTGAAGGGGTGCGTAAGTAAACACAAGCTACTGGACGTCACAGTAAGTTCTAGTCCGCGTGACGTCACAGGACACTTGAGACCTGCTGTGCATATAAATATTACGTACGCGAGTAATAGCGCCAAACTAATAAAAAAAAATGCTTCACTTTACATCTACCAATTACTTTGGCAAACTTTCAGGCTGATATTTGCGTGACAACTTCCAGTACAAATGTTCAAGACCAATCTGCCTTAATACGTTACATGACGTGACGCTTGTATTGGATCGTCGCCAAAATAGAATACTTTGGGACACAATAACAATTATATTGAGTGGTGACTTTAATTTAAATTTTAAAATGATCAAGAATTGTTTGACCTCTGAGACAAAAAATTAAAATTGAAGCTGAATAATTATAGAACAACATCATCTTATAAAAATCGGGAGCAACTGTCAATATTTTATAGATATTTACCTAAAATCACATTTGCAAAGTGTGTGCCATTTATCAGCTACCAAGTACGTATAATATATTTGGAAGAAGCCAAGAATAAGTTATTTTAATAAAATTATGTTCTATTTTCAGAACAAGCACCTACGTATGTAACATAAAATACTTTTACAAATATTTCAATCAGTTTCATTTCTAAACGCGTGGTGATTTCGCAACACAATATACTTTTATAACGTAACTAGTTACAATAATGACGGAAGTAGGCTATTCTGCTACCGAGCACAATAATACTTAGTGATTATTTAACAGTAAAATAATATAAAGTTATTTTGTTAGTATGGTATGTACATGGTTAAACTATATCTCTAAAGTAATTTTCTTTAAGTCTATTATTAGTAACGTAAAGTCACAGATAAAATATGACCGTCACCCAGAGTTTTTTTTGTGTTATAAAAATTTATCTTATTCATTTTCCTGAAATTTTCTCTCTGAAATTAATAAAAATCAAATTAATTTAGACGCCTTTTTCATGTGACGTTAGCTTTTTGCGAGACCCAGCTCAGTTTATCCGGTCCAATCACTTTTTTAAAATCGGAATTATTTTAAAATATGTTTCTACTGAAGTTTACAGTTTGTAAAAGTGAACTAAATTTTACTTTTGTAAGTACATGAGAATCCAAAATTTCTATTTCGGGTTTCAGCATTAAATACCTAATTTTAAGAAAAAATCCAACAACAATAGCACTTAATTTTTTAGATGCCCTATGTTACAAGCAAAAATCTGCTACTTTCTTGCCTCTCAAGATAAATAATCAATTAGGAATACAAAGGGACATAGACTTGTGTGATAACAGGCAAAGCTCGTGATGATTATAAAGACAGAAAAGTAATAACATAATTTTTATGGAAATAGCCGTACCACAAATGAGGCAATTTTGGCGTAATGAAAATAAAATAGGTGTGATGTCTACACAGGAAGCGTTTTTGAATTACTCTTGTGTAATATTCCTAATGAAGCTATGGGAACTATGCGCTTGTCTTCGCTGACAGCTGCGCCTAAAATTCATTTTCCCAGACACAAGACTTGCTTTAATTGCTGTGAACAGCTGCTCATCTGATTTCATATCAAATTACACAATTATTTTGGTGTCTATTAGTCTGAAGAAAATAAAGGAAACACCTTACTCGTTTGAAAAGATTGATTTTTCATTAAAAGCAATGCAATTACTAATGATAGCGATTCAGCCCATTTCGAATGACTCAACCCCATAACTACAGTACATATTTGTAACATGAACATAAAATATGAAAAAATTTGTCTGCAGTTTAGAGATTTCGGTTTACAGCGTAGGTCAGTGTGCCAACATGAAAATTCCACTGAGGAATAGACTGTATGTTTGTTTATGTGTATGTTCCATACAAATCTATACTCGTGGAACAAATTTGACCAAATTTCGTACACGTGTTCCTTTTGAACCGGCAACATACACTGTGGGGGTAAGACACGACTACCACTCGCAGGAACGGGGATTGAAATTTTCAAATACGCTTAAACGGCTCATATTTCCGTCGAAAATATTTTTATTCGTAAATGAGAATGGCAGTATTTCTCCCGATGTTGTTTACGTATAATTTCAACTCCTTTCGGGGTAATAAAGGAGCACCTTTAGGATTTTGGTGGATCGTTACATAAAAATAAAGCAAAAACTATCGAGATTAGAGTCGAATTATAAATGTCACTGAGTTTCATTATGACATTCAACTGGCCCTTTAACCACATGCGGCGGGGGTGGACAGAGGCGGATATTTCAAAAGCGTTAAAACGTCCGTTAATTTCGTCGAAAGAAAATTTTTCGCGGTCAATGAAATTGATAGTACATCTTTTTCAAGCATGTTACATGGCCGTTATTTACGTCGGATAAATATTTTTCGGGGTCAGTGAGGTTGATAGTATTTCTCTCTATGTTGATTGCGTATAGTTTAAAACCCGTTTCGGCATGGGAAGGGAGCAACCTTAAGGTTGGGGTGGAGAGCGCCACTTAAAAAAAGCGCAAAAACAACCGAGATTTGAGACAAATCCCGGGTTATGGATGTCACTGAGTTTAATTACGACAACCCGGGCAATACCGGGCACTCAGTTACTATTATATAATATAGATATTACAAAAACAATGGGATGCTATTGTTCGGGTGTTTGATTACTAGGTTTCTAGAAGAAACGGAATCGTTACTGTCATCGTCAGCGTCGTAATATTAGCAATATACAGCCAGCAAAATGTGTGAATTTTCGGCCATTCTCAATGGTTTGTTAAAACCAGATCAGGTGTTGGAAAGAGAATTAAATTCTACAAAACAATTATCTTTGACAAATTAGTTTACTGCCGACCATTTTGTAGAGATCAGCACTAGAAATATGATAAACTGCATTCTTTTCTAAAATGACGTAAAATGTCGTAAATCTGACAAAAAATTTCTATCACTTCAGTCGACCGAATTTCGTACTCGAATCACACCATTTGAATCGGAATTTTATACTCTACAATTTATTACGGATCATTATTTTTCAATAGAATTCTTCATGCTTTTGTTATTAGCGAAAAACTGAAAAAACGTGCAAAATTTCGTGGTTTTTAGGCCACAGAAACTTTTCCCGAGGCCTTTCGGAATGGAAAACTTGGTGTTTCACTAATGGCCACAACATATACAAGTTGGAAAAAAAAATCCGCGGTAAGATGTATAGCTACTGGGCTATTATCTATGTTGTGTGCTGTCACTAGAATTTGATAACTATACATGTGTGAGTCACTCTAATACATGCGTATACTTAGCGTGTGTGAGACAGAGAGAGAGGATGGGAAGGTTGGGGGAAATGCAACTTATAATTGCCGAATGTTAAAACTTTATTTATTCCGTGTACTACACAGCTTCTTTGGGAGGTGATGGCTGTCGCTGCAAAGTGAAATATGGAACGGGAGTAGGTTAGGTTTGAATCCCGGGGGAAAACTCCGCAGGTTAATTGCCGCAATAAATCGCAGACCGGGGGAAAGGGCAAGCCAACAACTATGTTGACAGTGACAGGAACCAGTTCCAGTGCTGACCTAATTAGTTCTTGCTGTGGTACGAGGAGTCGCAGAAGACGAAAGCAGCGGCCATACTTTCGCCTCAACGCGTAAGTAAGTAGTTTCTCCGGAGTTATATTTTAGCAATTCTAATTTGCATTTTTTTCGTTTATTATAAAACAGTTTTTATCACAAGACAATTGAGCCTTATCTATGTTTATAAACACTATAACCGGTGAATTAGATGAAGAATTTCAATTTTTTTAATATAATTTTACTTCTCAAATTCAGTGGCAATGTTTATACACGTCAATTTCATGTTAGTGTTTGTGTAAAATTGTACACGTGAGTTTCTTCCCTGCTTTATTCTACCCCAAAAGTATAGTGCTCGCCTGTGTATTGAATTCCACTCCACTTCCATCTGTTTAGACATTCACAGCAATATTGTAACAGTATATATATATATATACATTTCTCAGCAATCAGATACATTTTAATCTATAAGCTAATGTGGTAGCTTTGACATGTTATTTACATATCAAACATTATGGCATGATGAGATCCCCTCCAGCGAAGAGAACTTCTAAATCTTGTCTAGAGATGTGCTGGCCATTTTCTTTTCAGTCTTCTTGTTTTATCATTTTCTAGTAGTGGTTGTAATAATGGGTTTGAATGTGATTTGAGCTTTACGTGGTGACTAAAACTCTTTTGATGGGCAGTTTCCATAACAGTTGGTATTTTTAAGTCATTGTGTATTTGTTCATTTGTTATGTACCAGGGGGCGTTAACGATGGCTCTTAATATTTTAGACTGGCATCTTTGTATGAGAATCTATTTGTTTGGAATATGTTGAACTATATGCTAATATTTTGAACATGCTTATTTTCTATAGATTAAAGAAAGGACACCACAAACGTTCTCGGGTATTCAGTAAAGGTAAGGCCTAGTACACAATTGTATTCAAATTAGAGCGATTTTGAATCTAGACAATGTCTATAGACAATCGCGCGACAAATTCTTGTACATAGACACGCTTTCAGAACAAAATCGCAGAACATTGGTTTCCCGTCTGAAATGAGAGACTTGAGACATTTCTCATAATTGTTAGGCCTACTAATATTAATAACAGGGGTTCGTATACAAAGCAAGTATATTTTACAAGAGATGACTGCTCTTCTTCGCCTGACTAATTTTTTCATGTTCCCGATGAAAAGCTGTTTTCAAGTTGTGTTCTTTCTTCTACGTCACTTATGGACACTTAATATTATTTGGCCAGCTGTTCAATTACTATTATTATCTTATATTCTGGATTAGTGACTTCCCACAAACAAGATGATAATATTCTATTAAAAGTTAAACTTTCTTCGATTGCCACATCTGGATAATAAACAAGCAAAAATAAAATAAATTAACGAATGTTAATTTACTTAGGTTTCAGTCGCTGGGAAAAAGTATGACTGTTTAAATTTTGAGCTGTTTTACAAACTTTCGTCTGGAGTGAAATAGTTTTAACGTCAAAATTATTTTCATAGAACGGACTTTTGATTATTGTTAAAGTCTAATGGATGCTTATTAATTAGAATATGAAACTGTTTTCAAGTGTTGTAAATATAACATTTAAATCGGAAAAGTGTACCTTTTTTTTACCAGACTCAGCTACTGGGAATGAGTTCGTTCAATGAACCATTAGAATTAATACTTCTTTGCGTGTTCTTATAAAAATTGTCAGTCTTAGTATTTGCTAAATTACTAATTTTCACACCATTGTTGGTGCTTCAACATTCCCAAACATTCTCAATTTGCTTGTCATCTTCTTCCATATATACTCGTCAGTATTCTATTATATGACTTTATCAACTTTCTCCACAGTTTTAATCGTTTTTTTTTTGCTTCTGTTGTCCCGCTTACTGTTCCCCAATGAGAATACATTTTCAGTAGTTTAATGTGTTTCCATAATTGGTCGATATTATGCGCGCTAATGTTCTTTTCCATGTTCGACGGGAATCGAATATTTGCTGTTGGAAACTCCGCCGAATGAAACTTGAAGATTAATATAGTTATCATTTCTTTAATTACTGTTATATTAGTACCTTTAGCGTTACTTTAAATTATATTTTTTTTGGTAAAGTACAATATTTGTTTTTTAAACTTTGTAATTGTAATATTTTATTATTTTCCTGTAATCTTGTGTTATGACATATGTTATTTGTTAGACCGAGGACTAATGGAATGAATAATAAATATAAATGCATAAAAAAGTTTTATATTTTCTACTTTCAATCTCATCTCCTCAGTTTCTACTTTTTCAGTTCCCCTAATAATTCTTCCTCTTCATCCATTTTTCTTAAGTTTATTCGCAGAATTTATTCCCCTTTCAAATTTTCTTTTCTTTAAATTTTCTGTTATTTATTATCTGCAAACTCATAATTCAAACAAAATATGTCATGAATCTCTTCTTAAAAGATTTTCCCCGCGATTTTGCAACTATATGACAGCTATTTGCCTCTAATATTTTAAATATAATATAGCATTACATGATATAAGGTGATAGAATTACACAAATGTCTTGATTTACTTTGCCGTATTACACTTTTGAGAATGAAGAGAAACAATTGCCATCGATAAAATCGTTCTGTTGAAGTGTTTCTTATGTATATTTGAAATATATATTTTCCCATCAACATGAACTTTATCATATGGTATTTGGCATCAAATTTTCCTAGTAGAAGATTCACTAATGAAGACTCTGGATTACACCAAAGTCTCAGATTTTGTAAAGGGAACAGTGATTATGTTTTATGTTGCATGCTTTCTGTAACGCAGTTTTAAATATTTTCGAAGATTTTGTCACTAATTATTTAGCCGGAAGTTAGCATGTTTGAGGCCGCGACGTAGAATCTGAATGTGTGTCGTGAAGCAATTAGTGTCAGAGTTGGGGTTGGTATCGGCGTTAATGAGGCCCAGCGCCAGCACCGGCTACTGAATGACGGTGACACCCGATCGCCCGCTAACGGAACGCCAGGTGGCAGGCTACGCCGTTCCCACGCCGCTCCAGCGGAAACCAATTACCCCCCTCCCCCTCCCCCTCGCTCCTGCCCCCCTCCTCCGCGTGCCAAGGAGGGCCCTCGCGCTGGACGCGAGCCAAGCGCACATCCGCCCCGCAATCAATCAGACGCACGCCTCGGACGTGCCGCACTCCAAATCTAATCCAATCGCGGTGCCCAAGCCTACTACACTGCGTTATTACCAGTAACACGGCCCCGACAAGTAAAGAACATTGTCTTCAAATGGAGGAAACGGTACTTTGCGGAATAAATACATTTGCAATTCCAATTGGCAAAACACGACGAAAAGATACAATGAAAAAAAAATACAGGTTAAGAACAGAAAACGCGACACACTTTCCTATCCAGAGTAGACCGAATGAAAATAGTCAGTGTCTCATTTCAACATTCATATATTAGAAAATTAATAATAACATAAATTAGCCAAATACAGACAAAAGAAGTGATGACATAAATATTACACAGCGTTTCTGTAAATCTTTTTCCTTTCTTAGCATCTGAAGGAACGCTGTATAGTATTTATATCATAACTTCTTTTGTGTGTATTTGGCTAATTTTCTAAACAGACGTATATTTTTCATTTTAATATGCATCTACTTGTACTTCAATGAACTCTATGCACGTGCCATCAAACTAAATGTTAATTTGGTTTTAACGTTTCCCGTACTCTTCGGATAAGTCTTCAATTGCAAGGAAACGCTACGGAATGATGTTGGTTTATTGTTTTCTTCGTTTCAAATATAACAATGATAGTTTTTTTTTGGTATAAGGTGAAGGTAATAAAACATTTTAATCGCCAGGTCCAGGGGACATAAAGTTCCTTTGCTGATCTCTTTGTACAGACATTTAACAGTTTAGCCACACATATACATAATTTAGACATCCAATTATGGTTTAATTAAAACTAGCCATTTTGGTTAATAAATTTGTTAAAGAAAAGCTTCTAAAAAATTATATTTGAATAATATCACACTATCCTTTAGTATTATAGATTATACTATTAAAATATTGAGACTCTAATATTGTAAACCAAACATCAGTTAGATTCCAGAGAGAAAAACAGTTCCAGAGTGCTTGAAATATAATTGATTTTTTTTAAAAAAAATTTATCTGATTATTTTTTACTGATGTATTAAAATATTCGACTTTTGTGGAAATGCTGATGTAATGCTCATAAATAATATTTCGATACATAATATCATAATCTAAATATTTACATTTTTCATCAAATAAATATATTAATCAGAGTGTGTTTCAATGTTTTTTGAATTTTGGACAAGGCATTCTTGGCAAATTATTTTGTGCATATACGCATACACAAAAAAAACTTCCATATTTTTCACAATATTGTGTTTTACATTGTATTTTACTTTCCTTGAAACATAGCCCGATTTTTTTTATCAAAATCTCGTTCATGATCCGTATCCGAGTCATCGGACCTAATTTTGAAATGTCTTCAGTTTCCGATTCATCTGATGATTCTTCAATATCGTCGTCTGGTACACATATGTGTTCTAATTATCTTCTTCTAAAAGGGTACTACGAATTTCATCTACACCCTGAGGAAATTTCACTGCTGTTCACAAACGTAAAAACGGAAAGTTGTAATAAAAAACCATAAATATAATATCCACTTATGACAATAAAAATTAAAGTATTAAAAGCGTAATACGTGATAAAAACTGAAGAATCTCTAATTATTTATTTACGAAAAGGAGGTATATTATAATTCCTTACTACTGCGGGAAGGTCGACAAAAATACTGACGGGAGTGGTCGCAGTAGGTCACCTGGACCGCAGATACGATACTTTCTTATTCAAACGTCATTTTCCGAGAAACTACGTTTGCTGTCGCAGTGTGGCCTTGGAAGAATTCCTCTGAGGTGTCAGAATAATTCATTCCTGTATCTGACGTGGTTCTAGAGATGACAAAGAAATTAAACTGCGTTGGTCAACTGGACCTACCGCGACTAACGGAGGATTAAAATGTCCAGTACGATTAGTTCGAGCAATTTTATTTATAATTCTTAAAGACTCGAAATATTTTATTCTATTCGGCTCAAATTCGTTTTCTATAATCCTGAAAATCAACTTCTACGTTTTGTTTGAATTTTATCCAATTTCCTGCTCACGATCAACCTTCTGCTTTTCCCGCTCACCGTATAGAACTTACCGTAGTGTGTATTCGATTATATACGTTTAACTTGTGTTTTTCTTTACAAAAAAAATTACAACTTCTTCTTTCTTTCATATTTAACTTTTCACCGAACTGAACGCGATTACAGAGTAGCAATTATTTGAAGATGTTGACGGAGCTCTTCACAGTTCTATTGCACGACATAAATGTGCTAAGACATTGTATATTTTAAAAAAAAGCATGTGCCTATTACTACGGTCATGGATATAATGACTATATTTGTTTTGACGGTAACAAAAAATAATTTTCACGTGTGTAATCGTAGAAATATTTCTAGATTTATACAAAAATTATTTATTTTTTTACTGTATGTTTGTCGCCAAGGATGATATGATAAATGAAAATAGATAACATAATTGTTTCCTTCCGTTCTTTATACGAGCTTTTACCTTGAGACAGATCTAATACCCGAGATGGTGTAATATTATCGCATTGTGAACTCTGTACTTTATATGTCATAGAGAAAATCTGCAAATTCATTTGGGGGACATAATTAGATTAATGAGAAGATATTTGAGGGCCACTTTTGTATAACATGTCAAAGAAATAAAAGTATATAAATAATTTTGTTTGTGAAAGGATGTTTTCTGGACATGCGAACTATTTAATATAATAATTTCATTGTAGTTTTGTAATTATTCTTTTTACTAAATGAGGTTACAGTTAGTACCTACCACAACTCCGGGAGAAAGATATTAAATAAAATCCAAACATATTATATTAATTCCAGATATTAAATTATTAGAGAAAATCAGATATGCAAAACCCATACGACTTAAATCGTTATTGTTCTATTTTTAGTTTATCATCACACTCAGTATACTGAAATTGTGACAGCACAAATGGCCTTTCCTGCATTAAATAAATTGATATAATAGATCGAGGTGTAGGCGCTCAGAAATATGTTTATAAGCACCATCAGTCCTCCCTACTTCCACTGGCTGCGTGAGATATTCTTGTGAATGTACCAGTCTCTGGAATTATTGTCATCTCTCAAATGCTTTATTGTTTTGTTTTTTCTGCTGCACGACAAAGCTGCTAACCAGTTTCTTCAAGACTTGCTGCCTACTTCCCAGCAAACACCGGGACACGAGTCAAAATTATCTGTACAATAAACACGAGCTATCGTAATGCAGGAGACTGGATGCTCAAGTGCACCGTCAATGCAAATGTCTTGTTTGCGTGCAAGTGCAGAGGCAATTACGGCGCTTGCAACCAGACACACGCCAGGGAAACAAGAAAATGGATAAGCCTGTCCAGATATCCTTCACGTGGGTGCATTTTACGAGAGTGAGAAAAATTATCAAGACTTTTTGGTCAGTTCACTCGACCGGTTACAGGTATTTTACAATTAATCAATCATATTTATTATAAACAAGTATACAGGTGGACTGAATGAATAAATTAATAGTAATTTAGCGAAAATAAATTTGTGTAGGAATATTAACAAGGAACCCTAAAAATAGTCTTCAATTTATCAACACATATTTATCGGCAGTCAATACATTAGATGCTTGAAGTTGGACAAAGTAGTTTTAAGGACAGGTATGTTTCAATATTTGACATAATGTTGTAATATCATTAATTAAGTTTTTATGACATGTAATCTGATATGTAATGTATACTTATTTAGTCAATACGTAAATAAGTGTGTCTATAAATTAAACACTATTTATAGATTTCCTTGTTAAAATTATTAATTTCCAACACCTATTATTTTGAAGTTAATATTTTATCTGACGTATAATTTCAATAAAATATTCTATATACATCATTGTAAAATTTTATGAATTCAATTTTCCGTCTTAAAATTCATTTTTATATTTAATATCCTTTATACCTGGACAGATCATGCACTTAAATTTAATTCAACATTATTTTCTATCATATTATATAATCTTTGGAACCCGAGAAATGTATGTTTACATTTATTTTATATAATTTAATGTTACTGATTTTTACTAACTGTGAAATATAGATTAAGCATCATAATGACTCCATTAGTTCAGTTTAATGCTTTCAGTTATTGTCTAATTATTATTTACGTTTGATATGAACATATATAAAAACTCCGAGAACTGTTTATTGAACAATTTCACCGGGAAAGACTTCAATCTATATAAAAACTGTCAATTACATATAACTACCTCAATGCCCGGCGTTGCCTCGGATGTGATAATTATACTCAGCGACATCCACAACCAAGGATTTGACTCCAATATCGGTTGTTTTCGCGTTATTTTTGGGTAACGCCCTTCCACCCACACCGCTAAGGCTTCTCCCCTGCAATACGGAAAGGAGTAGAAATTATACACAAACCACATCATGGGAAACATTATCGATAACTTTTACCCAATAAAATATTTATTCAACGCACTTATCGGTCGTTTTAGCCTGTTAAATAATTTCCACCCTGGTTGTGGTAGACGTGACTTTATATCCCACGGTGTTTGTTTCCGGTTTCTATGGAACACGTGTACGAAATTTGGTCAACTTTGCTGCTCGGTTGTAGATTTGTATGCACACACATAAACAGTCCATTCACAGAATACTGTATGCACCTGAAAAGAAATGGTGATAAATATATATAATTGTGATTATAAGCAGCTCATGTACATTTTATGAAGAAAAATCAGCTTTAAGATACTACTACTACTCCTTGGCTCGGCAGCCGATACTACTGCAGGACTGTCATCTTACATGACACATTTTGGATTTAGGAGTGACACCTCACGAGAGTGTCAATTCTACCACAGTCTTAACCCCAGGACGACCACAAACATCCGTTCCATTGCGAGGCAATGACGCTGGCCACTATATCACAGCAGGCCGGCAGCTTAAAGATACACACGCACACACTGATATAATACACACATACACACACACACATATATGTATATATATATATATATATATAATTTATGAAATTGTTTTAAGTAGATTCAAAATTTGGGATGAAATTTTTAAATATATGATATTATTTATTATAATTCACGGATAACCTATCCTCAAAATTTGGTATTTCTTCAGAGTTAACCCAAACCTTTATTCAGTCTTTATATTTAAACATTTTTTGAGAAATATTTGAATGAAGTACAATTAATTGAAACGCTGTCATCAAACAAAATTCCGAATTTCTTTACTGAAGACTTTAATGTTTGAATACACTCAACTCAGCAATTGTAGTTTAAACTTCTCTTATAAACTGCTGGATATAATTGTACTTATAAACACATTTGCCAAATGCATGAAGTAAAATAACGCGTACTTTCAATTTTCGTATTAGTTGGGAACGATTGCACATAAATTGACCAGCTGATTTCCATGGAATTTCATTTAATAACTACAAAAAAACAAATTATCGTTTCTATTTCCGTACACTTTATTACTTTAATACTTACAACTCATCAATGGTAGTTTTAACATCTTATATACTCCTGGAGTATTGCAGGATATAATTATTCTAATAGAATTATTCTATAGTATTCGTTCATTTTTATACACATTTATTACCGTAACGTTTTGTGTCTGTGCTGTGACGCCACGGTCCCTGCACTCAGAGTAATTTTTAGTACAAATTTTCAAATTTTTCAATTAAATTTTTATTCACCGTTAGGGTGTTTTCTCCAAGAATTTAAGAGTTTGTATCCAAGTTTTTTAATTTAATGTTACTTATTTTAACAGTAGACGTTAATTTTCTTCAAACTTTATATTACAAAAATTCAATATTTTCAAAGAAACTATGAACTATTATTTTGTTCGCGTGATAAAATCTTAAAATGTAGAAGAAATGTAAAGTTTTTCCATGTGTATGAATTTCAATGTTAGGCACTTAACCATTGAAGTAAATATTTAATATTAAACTAGTCTGACTTATTGACCATTATATTTACTGATGTTACTTATTATTTTGTATTAGAAATTAGTAAAAAAGCTTAATAACAAAATCTCCATGTTGTGACATTCAAGGCCAAAAATCTTCATTTCTAGGAATTTTAGTCAAGCTTGATGTTATCCTCTTTTTTATTGTTAAACTTCCAAGATTTTTAATTCTGGTTTCTGCGGTGTATGAATTTCTTGACTTAGCTAAGTTTAAAGAGTTATTTCTTCTGAAATTTACCTTAAAACGTTATCATATACTTTTTTCATCAGCTATACAAAAAATAGAGGGCTATCAAATCTGTATTAAAGTCAATAAATACGTGGAAAATGTTGTATTCAACTTTTACGTAATAATTAGACAATTAAAATGGACTTCACAACATCGAGGTTAATTAGTTCCGTTTTAAATTTCCATTACAACTTTGTCTATCTTCAACAGTTTAGTCATTGATGAAATTTCATTATGAACTTTATAATCAAAGATAATTTTAAATTTAAGCCGCTAAAAGCCTCGGAGTGGCCGTAATATAATGGTAGATTATTTATGAGAATGTTTCTCAGGCAGAACATTGATTATGCAGATGATCGCCGTGACCGAGCACGTGCACATTCCAGGCCTTTTTCAACACGTGTCAGGGGCCTTTCACGTGTTCACGAATTAATCGCTTGCTTATATACAGTATATAGGCTCCTAGAGAAATCGATAAATAACACGAATATATTTATTACGAAACCGATTGACGTTTTGATCCTTACCAAACAATGTCCACGTAATGAGAAACAAACTTTGAATGTTATTGGACTCGAATTCATCTTGAGTAAAATCACTTTTAAATTAATTTAGTCCTTTTATTATTAGAAAAACGCTTATAAGATATATATTTTAAGAAAATAATAAAAAGCTAAAGAATTTTGAGTTGGATTAGACAGACATAACGTCTGTTTATAGTTAACCATTACTTAACTATTAGACTACTTCTAGAGACCCTAGATTTATTTTCGAGTTAGGCCTGCGAATTATAAATTGGCAGGAAATGGAGTTGATAGAAACAAGAATTTACTTTCTCTGCCGTTTGTATTTTTTTTTCGACGTGTATTAAACATGCTCCTATTATCACGGCAAATGTGGTTCTCAGAAAGAAATTTTCCTTCTTGCTCTAGAAGAGTCTGAGACCGGCACGTGGCTGCAATTACTCGAACCATGGTCTACGAGTATTATGCAGTTCTGGCTGCATGCCGAGGTCATGGCCTCTCTAGCCTTCAAGCGCTTTCTCAGAAATATCTCCATGACGCCAATAAAGGTGTGAAAGAATATCTTACTACTGTTTCCCTCACTAGCGCCAATACACGTAAAATTATCACGTGATGTGATCGATAGTGCAAGACAGACTTAAGTCATCATAATTCTTATGTCTCAACGTCATCATGACTTCAAGAAATAGTAATTTGAAATTTAGTAGTGAGGATGCAATTTTATAAGCACCAAAAATTTAATCTGCTGAGTCGTTACCAAAGTCACACGTGGATATATAACCACTGATTAGTTTTAACATGAGAAAAACGTATTTATGTATATCTGCATTAAATATTGTCACGTTAGTTATTGAAACAAGTGTTTCTTTATTTTCTCAGCAACCGTGTACCTATCATTAATTTTAACTAACCATTAATTTTATTCTAAAAATCTTTAACTCTATTCTAAACGACTAGTGTCTATCCAATGTTGTCTTCTAGATTTTTTTGTTTTGTGTATACTTCACTCACGCAATGTGTTCTGCATTTATACACTGCACATTACTAAAGATTTTTTCCATCTTCTGGTACGGTGTTGATTTTCCAGAAGTGTCGGAGCACCTATCTTCATGTTTCCCCTTCATACCTTTTTATTTCTTCTTTTATGGTTGGAATCCGTAGATCCCTCTGGAGATCTGTATTTCGGATATTCCAGGGGGCATTCACGATGTTTCTTAACACTGAAACGTTTGGATGCACTTAATGTTTGTGTCACAGGCACAGCCCGAAAGCTGAATATCGCACAGCCACGTTGGTTTTAATATTTGATTGCAAATCAGGAGTGTGTTGGAAAACGAAAATTTGGAGTTTCTTCCAATTAGCCAATATTTTATGTTTATTTCAGGTTTTTTTCCTCTACGTGCTCTTTTTTGGTGCCTACAGTCATGCCGTTGTTCCCATAGGTTTGAAACAAGGCGAAGCATAAAGAACAGAATTTTGTATTTATTATTACTACAGGTGGGCATTTTCTTGTGGCAGTTTGATAACAATAAATTGTTTTGTAATGATGCAATAATTTACGCATAAATTACGCCTCAGTTAAATTTCTTATTAAAAGTAACTCCTAATTATTTACAAGTTTCAACCAGAGGCACGTTTTCGTTTCCTATTTTATATTCCCCTGTGATCGCCATTTAATTTTTAGTAAAATTAATTGTTTACTTTTGCATGGATTTATTTTCATCTTATTAATTTCTGTCTATTAATATATCTTATCTAAAACTGCTTGAAGAGCGATTTCATCATCTATCTATAATTTTGTAAAATTTAAAGGGAACCATGCACACATTTTACGGTAAATATTTTCTGAACTTTACATATTTGGCTGTGTTGACAGCAGCTAGATCAACCCGACACTGACAAACAAATCCATTTACAGATTTTTAAAATCTATCGCATCTGTTGCAAAAAACCTCTCGTGTGTCTATTCACCTTGAAGTATGTTGGATTGATTACTAGCCATGCTGTGTTTACATTGAGCCACTTTATATAATATAAGAAATACGATCATCCCCGGTCAACCTGAGATGAATAATAAATTTAGTACGGGGAATGATCTCGGAGAAAATCCTTAGTTTGATTAATGATTTAAAATTCGTGCTTAAATTTGTCAGATGAATAACCTTGGACAACTGAGTCAACTCATTGTACAGTTGTGTACTTTTACCTATGTGATTTCCGTTCCTCCTTGTCTGAACTTAGTGTAAATGAAGAGAGTAATTGGTACGATATGCAGCCCCCACGCAATGCTTGACCGTGCGGCTGCCTAGCTGCCAGGGTCAAGTCCCCACGTGTTGCGTGCGTGCTATTCTCGGCGTCCCTTTTTCCTTGCGTGCTGCACTCCAGATGTGCGTGAATCCGTCACGCGGGCGTTTTTGGTGACATATGTAGGCGAGAGCTCAGCCCTCTGTTATGCCACAATATGGGAAATGTTGTCTTCGCACATGGTGCAGCGGAACTAAAGCAGGCAACGAGCCAATTAGAACGGTAAATCGTCCGTGAGACCTGTGACCGATTAAGCAGTTCGTATCTTCATGAACGCTGTCAACGCATGCTTCTAAACCAAACTGTATAATATGCAATTATTTCCAAGTAACAGAAAAGCGACTTGATTTATTATTACAGTTTATAGTAGCTCTGACATAGTCAGTAGCGACTGTACAATAGCTACTAGGTCAAATATAATTAAATTTGGTTCAGCAGATTTGTGTCTGCTAGGAGTTTGATAAGATTGCGCATCAATTTCTGGTGGGAGGTAAGTAGGTCACCAACCTTCAGGTCGATGACGAATTTGTCACGAGACAATTATTAATTTCATTAATCTGCAGAGTAGAGCTGGAAAATAGTTATGAGTTAAAATGTTATGGGCCGATCTCATTCTAGAAATAACCACTTGTGTTCTTCTGGAAGCCGTCTAGGATAGTTTCAGTCTTTCTGGAAGATTCCTGTAATTCTTAGATGCAGGGTCATGCTCCTGAGGTGAATACCAAGTAACTCGATTTTGGTTGAGTAGAATAAGTCTTGCTATGGTGATATCCGGTCAACTACACAGTTGTCAGTCAGTCTAGAAGTTTGTTTACCTAATTTTTATTCCTTTATGGGTCACGATCCATATAAGATGAACGGTTGTGTTTCGGAGATGGAATTCCGATATGCTTATGTAGATATTGTTGATAATGGCGTCTTGAGTGGGGGGTTTGGATAGAACAACCCCTCCAGGCAATCTGTAAGTATTGTGAAGTTTCCATTATCCATGTTGGTACAGATCTCTGTGGCCATATAGATAGTGTATAATTCCGCTATTAAAGTAGAAGCTATATTATTTAATTCATTGGCATGTTCCTTGTATAATCTCTATTTTTCTAGGCGTCCGTATGTATCTGTTCGTGATTGCCGTATGAGGATAATAACTTGTCAATTTTCATGTTCCAATCATTACTGCTCATTCGCTCTGGTTTTTAGTGCACATTTTATCACCTAATTTTTTCTTCTGGTTTAGAGTGAATATTTAATTCAAAAAGTGACATTATTCTCATTCTTATTCTCCTGTCTGAAAAGCTACCTAAGTAAACACGTAGCATTTATGGTACCTAGCCTCCGACAAATATTCAGCTACACCTATGCACTCGAAGATTATGAGGTATGGTGGTAATAAACAAAGTAGTACAAACAATTCTCTTCTTTCTGCAACACTTGATTTCTTAATAAGAACCAACGACCAATGTATGTCCACAAACTGTAAAAACTCGTGACCATATAATTGTTAGTCACAGTTGTCATTTTTACAATGTATTGGTTCATTGCGAATCTAGTTTGAAGCAGTCATAGAACTTTTTTCCGTTGTAGAAAAAAGGCCGGGATAGAATTCTCCTACATGAAAACAATAATTTATTTTCGGATGTACGACGATGAATATATTACATTCAAACATCATTACCATGCCATGACGAATAACACCGTTTAAGAGATAAGTAACTGCAATAACCTTAACATTTTATATATTTAGTGATCAGTAGAAGTCCAGATAACGTGTTGTAAGAATTTATTTACTAATTAATGCTATTATCTGAGGAAGACTGATGAACTAACTCGCAGAAGTAAAATCCGGCTTCAATATCAACAATACCTGGAAAATTCGATTAATATATATTTGAATGTTAGTTGTTTCAAATAAAGTAAATTCATTATCATTGAGAAGTAGAATATAAGTATTTATTTGGTATACTCAAAGAAGGTAATTATATGTAGCATTAAATATAAAATATTGTGTATAATCACAATATATAAATAACCAAATAATATATTTATGTAAATAAAATAATACACAATTAAAATAGAAGCCGTATACTTTTTATAAGACTTGTACAATAATTACGAATCTAGTTGATATTGTTAAATAGTTAAATAAATGAAATTATATATATATACATATATATATATATATGTTATATTGAATTAAGTTATAAAATTAACTAAAAATTATTTAGTGCATTAATTCTATAAATTTCTGGAAATATGTCATAATAATATTATGTGTTATTATATTTATATAAAGTTATAAATTAATGAACTCTATGTAAAATATAATAATAATTTTATATAAATTAATATATTCGTATTTGCTACATTTATTTTAAGAATAAAATATATTTGAGTTATTAGCTCATATTATTACTGCTGTAAGATTAACAAATAGTTTGTAGGAAAATCTACGAAATTGAAGTAGGCCTTCGCCCTGAGTACCTTCTTTATTATCTACATGATTGTTAGACAGGAAGCACAACTCTTCACATTCCACCTTTCGTTAAGTTATGAAACTGTAGAGAAAAATGTTTCGGTGGTGGGAGACGTAAGGAAAATGCTCTCTTATGGATATTTTGATTCTAATTTCCCTTCAACTCTCTCAATTATTGCCATAGAAAAATAATGGAAATTATTTATAAGAAGAATTAACGAGTTAAATTTTACTGTAGCCACGTATTGAATATCTTTTAGTTGAATGCATAAGTAGCATTTAAGCGATGTAACGACCTCACTATGTAGCTGGGCCGTGTTCACGCTCGGACGATGTTGAAGAGCTTCGTAGAATGCAACCCATTGGCTACCTCAGGGACGCAAAAATAAAACTTGACAACTATTTCTCGGTCCGGTAGCTGCGCCCTGTAAGACGTGAATGAATCAACCAAGAAACCGAACGAACGGAAGCAACGATCCACTGACTTTAATAGCAAAAACAGCGCAGCAGATCTCATTGAATTGTAGAGGCACGCGAAGGCGTCCGGTTCATGGGTATTAGGATCATCTCTTCTTCTACAACTAGTCCTTACCTTACGTAGACAATAGTATTACTAAAATCCTAAACCGAAAATAAAACCTGGATTCTCGTTGTACAGATAAGTACAACCGTATCGTCATCAGTTAACATAATTTGAATATGGTGTACGTAAATTCACTTTTGAAATGAATTTCGAATAAGTTTGAACGATTGCGCATTACGCGAAAAGTGATTCATTGCTGCATTTTAATTAACTTTATGAAATACCCTAATTGCGTTAGATTTAAACAAAATTGATTCATTGCTGCATTTTAATTAACTTTATGAAATACCCTAATTGCGTTAGATTTAAACAAAATTACGATTATAAATAAACCACAGCCTTTTAACGTTATAAGTTTTAATAGAAATTATACGTTTCGTGACTAATTTGCGACCTCTTCAAGTAAGAAATTTTACAAAATTTTGATAGTCACGGACGTACTCCGCTGACTGAATAAAAGGGTGAGGTTTATTTATAATGTAATCTAAATAGTCAGAATATATCATTACAAAATTATGATTCTCTACCATGTCTGGCCGTAATGAATGATGGCTTTATCGTTGAATGTCTTCAACTAATAATTCTAAAATTCCAGTTCACTCGTTTAAAAAAACGTACCTTTTTCAAGGTTGACTCTTATCACTGTCATTAACAATGTGCCAGTAACATGTATTACATAGTGGAATAATTACAATGAATTTTGAAGATAACATAAACAAGGTCATTATTTCAACGTATCAGTATATATTGAATAAAATACAATTCAATAATTTTCTACGCTGAGAGTTGCTATAAACGATGCATTTTCATGGTTATAAATCACTAACTACTATTGTATTTAATAAATATATCCATGATATAATTGCTTAGAAATATATAAACACTTTCTGTAGTAAACTGTCTTTTCTCGCTTCAGTTAAACTGATCGCCAAGTGACATATCATTAAGTATACAATATCACCAGTGTCTATATGTGAATTAGAATGAGCGTAGAGGCTTGTTAATTTGGTACATTTGAGATATTAAAATGATCAAGAAGTCAAGTAGTACTTGAAAAAATGGATGTACAGCTTCACACAATATTTTTCTTGTACATTACAAAATATCTGCCACAAAATAAAACATATTACAGTTTTATTTTCAGAGTTTATTGCACTTTATCGAAGGGCAATAAACCTTATGAGAGGACAATGGTACAAATTTATAATTACTGGCATTTATCTGATAAGTAAACTCGTTCAGTACAGAGACTCGTTGAAGGTAAGCTCGACCGTTCCTCATTTTTCCATTGTAGTTGGGATTTTTGCGAAACCGAAGTGATATATTGGCAAATAAAGAAGACTTATTTGTTGTATTCGCATTTAGTGAGAAGTGATTAACAACGTAAGTTAAAATGCAATATAACAATGAATTGCAGTTCTTCGATTCAAATAAAGAACACAATTGGTGATTTACTCCAGTAAAGAATAAAAATCAAAATGAATGCCATTCGATAAAGGAAGGCTTCTGTCCAGAGCAGGGAAAGGAAGGTCACGTCGCATTGTTTGCCTCAGGTCACGAGGGAACGTGTATTAGCACAACAAAACAACTCCCCCAAACCCATGGAGGGCACAGACCCAGTGATCCCCTAGCACAACCCCACCCCCGATTCCCTTCCCACTCCACTCAGAAAATTAACCCCATTGTAAGTCCATTAGCACTTTCAGTTCAGATTTCCAAGTCATCACGCATGGGTTGACGAAAAGAATTATGACGATAATTTTCCGTCAGGTTCTCTCAACACGGCACACTGGCCCCTCAAATTATTTCTTGTTTTTTAGATTACTAATTTTATTCAGATTCTTTTGGAACGTTGTAGTGTTGTTTGATCGAATTTGCAATAGACCCATACCTAAAACAATTGACAAGTATTTGCAAGTTATGAACCATCATGCTTATGAAGGCACAAAAGGTTGCAATATTTTCGTTCGTACGGTAAATTATATATATATATACATATATATTTTCTATATTGCAGTATAGGAGAGGTAGAAAATAACATATTATAGTGTGAGATTTATCTGTTTTATTATTAAAATTAAAATGTATATTTTTACAATAAAATGGAAGACAAAATAGTAAACTTGTACATAATATGGTACGAATCATTAAAGCTACAACATCACAGTTTGATATGTAAATATCACAATATTCTAAGGCAAATCCGTCTTTGCGAAAATATCACATTGTATTAGGCAAGTATAATTAAATACATATTTATATAATAAAAACTCTGGAATAAGAGATCTTCTATAGTGCTAAAAATATATTTTAAAGTCTCTAATAAAGCTTCGGAGTTAATGGTCGGTGTGTCGCGGTGCACACGCGGCTTGAGCAATGGCCAGCTGATCGAGGACGTCTTCTAACAGCACGAGACCGGCGCTTGTTGCTCGGGCGTCTGGCCCTGCGACACCGACTGCCACAGGTGAATGTCGGCGTCGGGACGAACCCAGCACAAGGCGCCGCCGGCGGTAGTCAGGAAGCTGGTGGGTACGCGAGGAGCTTGGTCTGCCTCCACGGCTTCAACTCGTACGCGGCCGTCGCGCCACACAGCAAGACCACCGCCCCCAGCGGAGGCGGCAAGAGACAGGTCCTTCTCCAGGCGGGCCTCAAGAAGCTCGTTGGCGGCGTTCTGATCCGTGACCTCTGCTTCGGGAACCGCGAAGTCCGGAGTGACAGCTTGTCTGTTCTTTTTGTGAACCATCTTCAAGACCGGTTTCAGCATCTATAAATAGGGGATGACATCGTTAGTTAAACTGTGGATACATTCACGTTGCACGAGGCGATGATATTAATACGTGAAAGGCGTGTAAGCCTATACGTGAAGAGCACGTGTACTGACCTGCTTGATGCGATGTACCCTGCGGGCGAGTGTAAGGCTGAACTTGCATGCGGCCATGTCTGTGCTGTGCGAGCGGTAGTCGTTCACTGTGCTCAGGACGTGGGCGCGCGCGCTTATATAGGCGCGGTGACGTCACGGCCAGGGGTGTCGGGCGGCAGGTGTATGCTGGAGGAGGCGAGGGTAGCTGGGAGCCGTGGGAACGAACGCGTTCCCACACGAAGCGAGCAGATGGCCGCAACACCTGCCGCCCTGTTGAATCTCGGCCCAATTCTCCCCCTCCTCAAGACGTTCGCTGGCAGACACGTCATCGGCCGCGAATATCTCGGTGCGTGCTGCAACCCCTCTGCCACAAGTCAAGTCCGTGCCTGATCTTCCCCCTCATAGATCAGACCTGTAACGTCCCGGCAATAATAATTAAAGAGCCCCTAAGGTGACGAGACACCATCCCCAAAATTCCTTACGCTTTTGTTTTAACTTATTTGCGAAAATTGCACACAATGATTTCGTGCTGCTTTGAATTTTATAATGTAATAAATATGTATTTTTGCCCTTTGATGGGTTAATTAGAAATGCAGTAAATTAAAACACGAACTTTAATACTAAACTGTTGTATCCCTATTTCTTTCAAAGCAAGGAACTAGTAAGTGGTAGTAGCTGAAAATTTCGCACGCGAGAAAGTAAAACCTTTCATAATGATATGACTATTGAGACAACTTATAAACAAACAACAGCCAATTAAATTCAGGAAAAAGATATTTATTTATGATATATTAAACTACGTTTCGTCGCTAACTTTGCGCCCTCTTCAGGCTGACGTTTAACAATGCGAAACCAAACAAAGCAAATACAATTATTAGGAAAAAATTGGTTGGCAGAAAACGAGCAATATATATTTCTGTGGACTTACAAATTTTTATAGTCAGATTGATTATGGTTTGATAGAGTGGCCGAAATCCATAGTTTAAAACGAGGACGACCATTAAAATTAATTTCGTCCCTGCAGTCAAACTAACAAAATTTGTAAGTCCACATAAATTTATATTGTTTCTGTTTCGCTAATTTTTTCTTAAAATTTTATTTTTATCATTGTAATTGTTTGGTTTGGTTTTATAGTGTTAAACTTCAACCTGAAGTCGTCGCAAAGTTAGCGACGACGCGTAGTTTATTTTTTTCATAAATAAATATATTTTTTCTGTTTTAAAATTGGCTGTTGTTCATTTATAAGTAACACTTTCAATTCTAGCGATCGGTAAAAGGACAGTTTAGATCCACGTGTCGTATTTGGTCAATTAATTTTGGAGGATTCATAACCAGAACTATAGTGACCTCCTGTGGCGTAGGGGTTAGCGTTACTGCCTCACATCACAAAGATTCCGGGTTCGAATGTTGTGTACGTCTGATAAATTGTAACCTATAAGTTCCCCAACAAAAATAAATGCAACAGCTGTAGCACAATAAATAAATATTTTTTAAAAAATCACAGTGAACAACGAACTTCTTCTTTCTTCCATTGGATCCTATTATTGTTTTCCACTGTCTCTTCAGCAAATTAATGTTTTCCACTGTCTTTTCTGCAACTATTAAAAGGAAGTTGCCACCACGTGGATTATTACCCTTATGTGACCTGCTACTCTAAAAAAAATACTTGGCTAATAAGCCTTTTGCCTTCTTTTTATTATTAACACTTAAGAATTCTTTTATAACCCGACGAATTACTTTTTTAAATTCATATTCATTAATCTGTTGATTTCAGTCACTCGCGGAACTTAACGGAGTGTTCCGTTAAAAATTATTTATTTGTTGACTTCATTAATTGTCTACTGAGGAAATAAGGCCAATCAAAAAACGTTTATATAAATCGAAAAGATATACATTAATAAACATGTAAAATATAAAAAATTAAAATTAAATGTAATAATGAAAAACAATAAAATTAGTTTTTAAGTTTAATATATAATTATAATATTTCCAATACATAACAAGAGGAAATTTAATACGTTCGGAATAAAAACTAAACATAAATGAGAAAATGTAATATTATTGGTGTGATTGTCGGAGGTTGGCAACCTTTTTGTGCAAAAGCAAAATACCGAGGTCAGTAAGATTCGTAAAATTATAATTATGTCGGCGATATTATCAGACATTTATGGAGTTACAGTTATTTAGGCAGGTTAATTGTTGTGAAAAAATCATGAAGATTAATTTACGATTCTTTTACTGGCCCTATATAGTGGATCTATGATGAAATCAGAGTTGTCCAGAAAGTTCTGTGCGCCTAGAAGGTTTCACTTGCAACCTTGCTGTTCAATTCTTCAGAAAACCCAGCTTCTGTTTTGAGTGACGGTTCCGGGTGCGGCAACAATCACAAAATAATTATTGTGGTGACATGGTTATCTATTAGCTTCTTCATGTAGTCAAATCACTTGCGTCAGAAATTATATTTTAATGTATTAAAAATATCAGCTTGGAATATATGAATGCATAAAAAAAGGATAATGTTTATAGATACAAGTACTTGGAATTCAAGGAGCAGAAGTCGTGAATAATCTATTTCGACGATAAAATATATCAAGTTCAGTATGCATACCAGCAAATATGAGCAAGTAAAGTTAAAAAAACGGAAGGAGTGATCATTGAATTTTATTATTCAAATCTGTGATATCTCACATAATCTCATTATTACTAATAATTCAAATCAGGCGTTCTAAGACTTTTTTCAATGTTCTGTTACGACTAGAATTGATACCATTAATTTGAACGGTCCTTTATAGAACCTGGGACGAACAGAATGGGAAAAAAGTAACAGTAGCATTCGGCAGTACTGAGTAAGGCTTTTTGGATCCTCACTTCAAAAATAAACGTATGGACACTTACGATCGATAATTTTCATAAAAATAATGGGAAACAATGATCATGTAAGGACTGCGAGGAAGGTAAATATTTTGATCGTAAATGCTTACATACGTAAATAAGTAATACAAACTATTGTCCTTCAATATTAACCGTCGTTTAAATCAAATTAACAACAGAAAATGTATTATTTTTGTTAGACTGTGTCGGGGCTGTATATTTTTATATTTGCAAAGTCATTTTCCAAAAATAGTCTAAGAACGCGATCAGGTTTATCACATGAACTGCAAGGAGTCTTTACTGAATTGCATACTAAAACGTAGAGAAGTCTTTATGTTCAGATATTCAGTCTGAATGATACTTCTTTAAGTTTTACGCCGAAACGTTCTGAGTAAGAGCAAAAATGTTCATTATAGAGTAATACACGGTTTAAAAGTTAATCCTTGAGATGTCCCTGTCCAGTGGACATGTGGTCATGGCGTGCATGTGAGCTGGAGCTTCCCTCATTTGCAGCTTGGCTTCCCAACCGTGACTCGTTTAAGAGTTCGTTACTTGAAGCGTCGCGTCAGCGTCAGTTTGGACACTGGCTTGCATCATTACATACTTTCATGTCTTACTTTTTAATCCGTTTAGATAGTTGAAAGAGGTGACAACCATTTCCAATAATTCAAACGAGAGTTTAATGACTCTGACTGATGACCGGTAGAATAGAAATTGGGTCTACTTGAGTTTAGAATCAGTAATGACGAAAATTAATCACATAAAAGTCTAATTATTTTATTTATGACACAAAAAATTGTTTGAATATACCAATGAAAACTTTCTAATTGTCCCGCTTTCTCCAGTATTTTTCCTTCATGCTTGATATTTCATCCTATCCTTCATGTCAGGTATTATTAACGTGTACTACTTTTTAGTCTTAAAAATATTATGATTAAGTAAAATTATTTACTTCCATATTTTCAATTATTCGGGACAAACAATGCTTCTTCGTAAAGTGTTTCCCCGGATAGTTTTACCGGATTCAGCAGCACGGTTGTAATACAAAGTAAACAAACAATATTAATATAAAAAAATACGTCCCGAGTTTCAAATAATTAAGTGTAGATGGAATTATTAATAAATATATGTTTAAAAATGTATAATGTTATCACTCAATTATGTTTTATCTGCGAGAATTCTTTGATATGAAACATTAATTCGATTTGGAATCGTTTTGTATTCGGTGCATAAAGTTTTCCAGCATATTTGTTGTATTATGTTAACTATTCATTGTAAACAATTATGTACCGCGAGTTCACCGCTACTAGTTCAAAAGTACAGAAATTGTTTCATTTAAAGATATAACACCACAGAAAAAAAAAACAGGTAATGCTAAATCGCAAAATTTCCACTGAGTAATACATATCGTGGAAGGTGAATCCTCAATGTTAGTATGTAGCCTACACTGAAAATCATGATAATTCATCATGGCAATTAAAGCCATGTAACTATTAAATAATTTATATGAGGAGTATTTGAGATTTTTTTTTAGAGCTAGGGGAGACCAGACACGTGTCAACTTGCGCAATTCTTGAGGGTTGGTAGCCTTAACGTTTTTGCTGACCCCCTTTGTCGCAGGGTTACGTCTACGGATTTATAATGAAGGAGGCAGATGGGGTCTGGGATGATGTCTCGTGGAGGGAACGCGCTGGGAGCGTGTCCGGACACGTTGCGTCATCTGTGTCTTCTGCACAGAATTTATCCCCTCCTTCCCCATACTCCATCTCATCCAAGAATAATAAAAAAAAAGTACACGAATACTTTGATCAACTCAATTTATTCTTAAGTCAATTGTTAAATTTCAATGGTCCTGACTACAATTCATTATTTGATATCCATTCTTGGCTTTTTAATATATTCCATATATACAAAAAATTAATTAACAGTGATTAAGATTAAAAGAAAGCTTTTAATTTATATATATATATATATATATATATATATACATAAATTTAATTAACAATGATTAAGATTAAAAGAAAGCTTTTAATTTACCAAGATTAATTTAACAGGTGATTATTTAGTTTTTACAAATAATTGGCCTAATTCAATAATTACAAAATTAAGAAACTAATATTTTATTTATAATTTGTGGCGTTCAAAGTAAAATACAATCTTTTATATTACACAAACAATCAAAATTAATACCTCTTCTTCTCAGGGTCTTTAACTGGGCTTGATAAGTAAGAACAATAAAAAACTTATCAATTAAATAATTAACAATTCGAAACCAAATTGAGACGAACAGAATACGAAATCTAACAAAATAAAAAGAACGAAATTGACTAATACCTTTAACTATCGTTTAAAGAATTTAATTAGTTTGGTTTGGGCTTACAAATGTCCTGCTGGTACCAGACTTCGGGGCTTGGGTACACTATTTTTTTTACACTTAAAAGGTCATTAATCAGATTCTACACATCACTTTTTTATTTTTGACAAAATTGGCTATATTTCGATGACTGCTCCGATCCGTAATAATTCACCATGTTATTCCGCAACAATTCCTCCACGACGATTGTACAAAGTTCTATTTTGACGAAACTGGTATTACTTTACAATATTCACGTCGCAATATCGCGGTGAATGTTTTAATCTGCTCAATTTTATAAAGACCGTTCTCTGCAACGTTTTCACAGTCGGCCGCTTCTATTCTACAATGATTCACCAACTTTATTATACTATGCTCGACGATGTCTGACCTTTGTACAATCCAGACCACAACGACCAACTGCAACCAACTGCCCTTCCCGTACAATGCGCGCGGTTCACGACAAAGCAAGTCTATGTTTTCCATTGCTGTCTTTGAGATCGGTGCCGTTAAACAATTCATCATAATTACTTTAATGGATTAACTACCAATAAAAAACTGAATCTCCTTTAAACTCAATCTTCTTTAAATGAGTTACTATTTAATTGAATTTAATAATTTACTTCTAACGTTCCTTATCGTTGAAGTTTTTTTTACGATAAATTCATGCAATTTTAAATAATATATATAACAGTGCCTTGTATCGGTTTAAAATTTGTAAGTTTCCCAGTCTCATTCTCACAAATTTTCAAATTATAATTAGTTTCAAATTAGTGAAATTGATATAAATGCCAACCGTCAATTCACCGTATAACTTCGAAACCGACTTGTCCTTATTCAACGAGGATAATTTCATACTTCCCGAAAAAATTAGTAAAATAAGGAATTACGACTAAATTGGTATAAGTAAAGCAGTCACAGTCATTTTACAGTATTATACTGCCGACACCATTCACTGAAATGCGAGCGTAGTTGGTATTACCCAAGTCAGTATTTTTTATGTCATTAGAACTAATTTCTATTCATATGGCATTCTATAAACTGATAACATTATTTAAAGAATAAATCAATTGCATCTTTGGCTATTGTGAAGTTCCATTCAATCCAGAACGATATTTTCAGCGTATTTATCGCGATGATAAAAGCCGAAAGTCACGTTCCTTCGCATTCTTTGTTTCGTCGGTGCAGAATAATCCAGTTTGCTATCAGGAGCAGTTACAAACGCTCAACACGTTTTCTGGATTGCCACCTGATTTCCTCCCTCTTTCTCTCTCGCATGAACATTCGGTTCAGGTAACGACTTGCTGATACGTTGCCTTCTCAACTGTGCAGTGCTCAAAGATTCATTTATGTCGAAAAGGTTACGCTCACTGCTCACAGTTACTAACCCGTTTGTGCCACACATTTTTCTGAAAAAAATTTCCAACGATACCACCCACTTACGAGCTAACCGAGTCATTTAACACTGTCCAATATGAAGAATAATTGACGGATTTTTTCCACTAACATGGACAGCCTCGCAAAGTGTCGCATAATTCATGACTAATCACTCCTGCGAAGAAGTAATGCTTTTTTTCTTTCAAAAACGTTTGTTACACGGCTTTCAATTTGAATTCTTCTCTTTAGACAGCACATCTTACTTCCCTCTGATAGCAAGTATTCCGTATGAATAATTAATATAACCTTATTTTATAAATATCTATTCAGGCTTCCTTTTATTTTTGTGTTACATGCAGTAGCTGATACGAGCACAAGTCAGAGTTATTAAAAATTGACAGACATTATATTATCGAGACTAAATAGAATAGAATACAAAAAGAGAATTCAGTAGCTCACGTGCATTGTAGCTCGATGGATATTAATAAAAAAAAACTCTTAATCGAAATCAGTCAGAGTGATTGGTTTTGAAAGGTTAATAAAATCAAAAATTATACCGTCCGCTATTTTGTATCATGATGGCTGATAGAAACTTGATATTTCTACTTAAGGCTCTATATAACAACGAAATAATGTTTAGTCGAAATCGGTCCGATCGTTTCTCATGAAAAACGAACAGCGTGACAAACAGAATTTTTTTTTATTAAAAGGTTTATACTGGTCGCGTTGACAACGTGGTCATTGGCGGCCCAAACATAATTTCCAAAGAGTGCTCATTTACATAACATTTGTTGTGATACAATATTTATTCTAATAATACACATAGAAATAAGCGTATTAACAATTTTGTTTAACATTCCATTGAATGACAGCAACAGCAAATATAGTAATTATTTTTTCACTTTCAGATAGGCCCATAATGTTACACAATTTTATGTTTATAGGAATATTATTCATTTTTAGCAATAGAGATTAATTATACTTTCAAATGTGGGTAGCTTTCATTTTAGACAGTAAGAGTCAGCATACGCAATTTAGCGCATAATGTTTTGCTGTCCGCGCCAGTGATAATCCTAATAGGCGTGTTGTCAGCTTTAATATTCGATTCTTGTATGGTTATAATTTCCGGGTTGTAGAGTCCGATCAATCTTTCTTATTTTATTTATACAGAAATTTAATTTACACCCCACGAAAAGATACCCTAAAATTCCTTAATTCTAAGTCACGGGCAGCTAAAAATATTATTTTATTTATTTAGATACTAACTGGGTGGACGGCGTTGCCCGGGTATTTATTTATATAAGCCCCAAAAAGTATGTAATTCTACATTAACCTGTTAGTTAAGAAGGGATTTAACCTACCTATGCAGATGAAGTACTCTCGATACCAAACGTATAAAAATATACTGTTAGTACGTTAAGAGCATAAAAAATACTCCCGGAGCGTTGAGAGGGACAAAAATATTATTGGTTCCCCGAGAGAGTTAAAAAATATAATTAAGTCAAGAATGTGAGTAATATCGTAAGTACATGTTACTCTGAGCGAGTCAAAATTTCTTCATGAGTGTCAGAGATACTCTCGGTAGCATTACGAGTAAAAAATACTCCCGTTATGTAAGATGGTCGGAAGTACTCCCAATATCCTAAGATAATCCCAGTACCTTAAAGAGGCCTGTAAACGGGCAAATTTTTACGGCAATATGTGGCCGGAAATGCTGGCCGGACAATATTTCTCTAAATCCAGCAACATTTTCGGCAATACATACATACGGCCCGGCAATATTTCAGTATTGCCGGGCAATGTTAACAGCACTTACAGTACTGGTCGGTGTGTTGCCGGTGTCATCGGACCTGTGTCGAAAATACGGAAACATTGCCGGGCCACAATAGTTCCCAGACCTCACTGAGGGGCCTCGGTAGTCAATCAGCTGTGTTTTCAATTAATATTACACTTTGTTCTCTGGGTAAAATTATTCAGTATTCCACTTATGAATTGCTCAAATGAGAAAACTATTGAATTTATCGATGAAGTTCATTAAAAACCATCATTATGGGACGTTGAGGCGATGGACTATAGATGGAGATCGCCAGGAGAAGAAAGATGGTTGGCAAGCGATAAAAAAACAAATTTTGCATCAGTTACGACGTACGCGAAAAATGAAAATGAGAAGAAAAGTTAATATCTAATTTTTAAAATTAATATTTAACATATGAAGAGGCCCAGCTTTTACATACTTTTATAAATTCAATAAATACTTCCATTAAATCTCCGCATACATTCTCGAACGATGTGCGAAATTGAACGAGCGGATACTGTGATCAAATACGTCAAAGACCGTCTTGTCATCAAGAATCGAAGGGTGATAGGTAGGTATTGCTTTTCTCATCACCGTGTCTTTTTTCTCAATCCTGGGCCAAATTTTTTAAGCAAATATTCAAAGTCGCTCTTCGACATTCTGGTGAAGTTTTTAAATAAGTAATTCCCAAGAATTAAATCGTCGCTTAAATTGGGAAGTGTTTCTCGTTTATTTAAATAAGGTCGAATCCAGGTTCTTCTCTTCTTAAAAACCTGTAATATTTTATCACATTTAATGCTGAGCTAATAAGCACTTAATTTTCGGTCATTATTATTGTACTACGTGTACGCGGGAAATGTTTGGGATACACTGTGACCGGAGTATTTCTGGCAATATATTTCCCGGCCATACTTGCCGGTAACACATTGCCGGAAATGTTGCCGGGCCATAGTTTCCTAAAATATTACCGGCAATGTGCAATTTTTGTTGCTCCTTTACGAGCCCCTTAAAAGACACAAAAATACTCTCACTAATCTAAAAGCGTCAAAAATACTTCCGATACCTTTAGCGAGACAAAATAAGACCACAAAATTTCGTCGAAATTGCTCCACGTGTATACTATTGTACGCGGAACTTTGTTTTCCCCTTCCATCCCCACTCCTATGGGTTTAAGTACAACTTAACCGTCAAGTTCAACGTCATAATTAAATTCAGCGGCATATATAACCCCGGTTTTGTTTTCGCGTTATTTTTAGGTAACGTGTCTTACCGCCACAGTGTTTGTTTCCGGTTCTAAAGTAACACGTGTACGAAAATTGATCAAATTTACTCCACGGCTGTAGGTTTGTATGCGTTATACACACATAAAATTTTTTTTTACAAGAAAGATATATTAGAAGATGAGTTTAACATTCGATCGCATGAAGTCATAACAATAGATATGTATTAGTAAAACGTTTAATGAATTGAGAGAAAGAATCAAATTATCTAATAAAATAGTAAATGTATTATCAAAGGATATCCGAGCATTTCAACAGTGTAACGTGAACATTGATTGTTAAACACCAGTAAATCTATTTTAAACTGATATGTGTTGCAGATGTTGCTGTTTTTTCTTTTTCAATTTTATATTACACGAGGGTCATCCACGTGTATAGGATGGAATAGACAGTGGAAGCGGGATGTGGAAGGGACAGCAAGGTAACCAAGGGTTAAAACGACTATGGTGTAAGTATCCTATCATGTATTCGCCTAAATATGGAAAACTTGGATCGGGCTTTCGATACGAGATAGTTTTGCTGTTTTAAATGTTTTTCCATTCCTGCAAAGCAGTAGTTCCAAAACTTTTTTGGTCAATTTTTTCAATTTTGTAATATTGTTACAAATTCATCCACTTAAATTGTGTATTTAACAGCTTACCCGGTGCTACTCACTTTGAAAGGTTTAACCATAGTATGAAAAAGTTAAAAAAAACTAATGTTTCATATATTTATCAATTAAAACTAGACAAAATGCAAATCTAGTAAAATTATAAAAATGAATGTTTTTAATGGGAGAACTAAGCAAATATTCAGTATTTGACTTCAATTTAGTCAGGTTTAATCTACTCGATCGGTGATTTCTAATGTGTTTCTATTTTATGTAATAAGATTGGTAATCGCGCTGAAATCCCTATCCATGAAGACGGAAAAGCTATCAGAAACTTTCTCGCGATAGCCCATTATGCAGGATAAATAATTAGGTATATCTCACTGAAGCCGAAATTGCAGATATCCCTTTCAGAACTGTACCTTAAGTTCTTCGTTGGAGCTTATTCCGATCAGTTCTTCTTGTAATACAACTGTTCCTTCAATATCACTGCATGGATAGTTAATCCACCATGGTATTTCCATAGTCAAAATATTCTCAACCATTAAGGTGTGATATTCACCAAATTTTAGAATTAATTTCATAAGTCCATATGCTTCTTTTCCTAAAGATATATAAATAATTAGGAAACAGGGTGCAGCGGGGTGCCTTATTTCTTATTATTCTAATAACTTAGCACGTTTTTCGCCTTCGGCTAGAGGTAGTAAAATTATAGCAGCTAGAGACATTGAACACGGTGCCTTAACTTGAATTAAAAATCTTTATTCAAAATTATTAAAAATACTTAATTATTTTAAGTAAAATTGCTGTATTCGCTGGAAGGCGTCTAGAAAATGAATTCCCGTTCCCGCAATGGTGTGGAGGGTCGTGCGGTACGTTGTCCCGCATCTAAAACGGGATTCCCGCTCCCGCAGTCCCGCACTGGTGTGAGTGGTCCTCTAGACTGTCACCCTGTAACTGCAAGTTAACCTCATTAAATTTAGCAAACAAATCTGTTATAAATAAGCAATGTCTGGTTTCCACTGAAGTAAATTTTCTTTTAAAACTGGATGTTTATCATCCAAAAATTGTAAAACCCCTTGAAGTTTGGAATCGACCCTTTAGGGGGTCGATATGGACCACTTTGGGAATCAGTGTTGTAAAGTGTAAACTTAATGAGATGCAGACGCGTGTGTCTTATTGCCTACGTCCCCCTGACAGACATTGCATGGTGCCTCCAATTTATCTGTCCCTTTTGGAAACGACTACTACTAAAGTGCTGTTATTAAAATACTCGTCAACAAAAGATGGAGATTCTTAAGGTCCGTCCTCAGATTTTCAAAGGCAGGAAACAGTAAAACGTAACGCACCTTAGTAGCAATTTCACTGATTTCTCGGGAAACTTGTTTTCAGAAATGTGACGTTTGTCTTTGTGAATAGAAACATAATTGAAAACAATACATCAATCATATACTTTTAAGAATTTTAAATGCTCATTTTTTGAATGGTTTTAAATATTATGCAATCCAAATTTTTGAATTTAACTAAGGAACTGTGATGAAGCGGTTAGTGTCACTGACTCGTATCGTTAAGGTCCCAGGTTTGAATCCCCATGGACATGAAAACTTGGGTTAAGTAAGGCCGAGGCCCTCATAAGGTTGTAGCGCTAAGGGGACAGAAAAAAAAAGAAATTGTATTTATTATGTTAATATGAATAATTACTGTAAATTCAACTTTTTAAAAATAATTATTCTTAGTCTTTATTCAACAGTTTTCAGAAGTGTGACTTCTCTGCCCTGCCAAGTAACGTATCTTTACTTCGGACATACGCGTATGGAAGTCCAGTATATTTGTTTTGGAGCAGATGCGTCCAACTCGTGTAGTGGGCGCGCGCACTGTGAGCGGTCCTCCCGACCCGATGCGCCGCTTCCCACGCCAAGTGCGAGCACATGCGAGCCAGATGTGCGTCCCCTGGGACTTGCGCGTGCACAATAATACGCAATGCGTGTGACCCAGGTCGGGGCCCTTCGCACAGGTGCGCTCTCCATTCACGACTCGCCCTTTAAACCCGGTCCCCTCTGCCGACAGGTTCAATAGCCGCCGTACTCGTACAAAGTGTTTTATATTTGCGCTCAGAGCCACATGGCGACCGCAGTGAGTACGCAAAACAAAGCTATGTTGTGTTGCTCAAAACTCTGTCATAATTATTGTTCAATTTTTTTTGGAGAACCTGTTGCCTGAGTTAAAAAAATTAAATACGATTTCGTTAGGCAAGACTTTTTCTAAGGCCCGAGTAATAATTCAAAAGGTGTGAATAAAATAGTGTGTAGAAAAGTAATGATAGTTCACGAGGGTGTTTGTGGTAGCTCGTGAAAGGTTAGCTGACAAAAGAGAGAATAAGGAATCCCGGAATGGTTCAGTTATCATACTTATTAATTTTGTTTTTCGTCTGTATAAAAGTGTTTATTACAACACTTGGCGACAATGAGACACTACTATGAATGGAATAAATTGCAGATTACAGGGGAAGAGAAAGGCGTTAGTCGAAATGATACCAGACATACAATCATTTGGCGCTAAATTGGATCTCAAATGGAGAGATCAACCTTTTTTTTATGTCTTGAAGAAGCATCTCGAAAAACTCAAATGTTCACAACCATTTTCGACCAGAATGGTGCTAGAAGATATATCCGATTTTAGAGAACAATTTCATCTCAGCTTTATAGACAAAAAAAAATTGCACTCCTCGCATTTTACTGCATTACTTTTGTAGCAAGTGAATGTAGAAGAATTTTCTGCCTAACGAATACAAGTCAATAGTTGACCTTGTTGATCTACGAAATGATTTGACTTTAAAATCAACGCCAACAGACCAAATATGGCTAATTCTACCAAAAGAAAAATATTCACCGTTACTCCATGTGGCACTGAGAGTAAGGACTTGGATCAGCTCAAGCTACCTGTGCGAATCAGCTTTTCTGAACATGCATTTCCTTAAAAAGAAACAAATACAGACACATTGACAATTGCGTCCGAATGGCAGTGACAACCACTCACCAGACGTCGACAAACTCGTTGCAGAGCAGGGAAGTGATGCTTAAAATTGAAATGATATTTTTCACTCATACTGTTGTGAATTTAATTTTGGAATTTCTAGAATTTAAAGTATTAAGTAGGATACATAGGCAGAAATTTTATTGAAAGTATTTTTTTAAAAAAATTAATTGACGACCATTCGTAACATATATCAAATCCAGGGATATGGAAGTCGTTGAGTTTATTTATGACAATCTGGACAACGAGCATGTGTGGGCGGTGGTGGGTGGTGTTGGGCGGGGGTAAAAATTTGCATACAATTAAAACGGCCGATTTTTGCAGCGAATAAATATATTTCGGGATCAATGAGCCTTATAATATCTTTCTACATGTTCTCCGTGTATAATAGCAACCCCTTTTGGGTTTTGGAGGGGTGGTGTGGCATTACTTAAAATTATTAAAATTAAAACAATCAAGATTCGAGTTGAATCCAAGGTTTTGTATGTCACTGAGTTTAATAATTACATTCAACTTGCTGTTTAACTCCCCCCAAGCGTGGGTGGTATTTTTAAAACATGTTAATCACCGATATTAGCGTCGTAATATTATTTTTCGGGGTCAATTGAATTAATAATATTTCTCTAGGTGCTTTCTCTGTATAATTTCAATCCCTGTCGGCATGGAGGGGAGCAAGCTTAGGGTGGGGCTTGGTGGGGAGTTACATAAAAATAACGCTAATACTAGTTATAAAATAAAAATTTGTAAATTATGAAAAAAAAAAGTTTTTTCAACTTAATACTGTATATGTGTACATAGTTGTTTGACAATCATTTGATTGAGTGTGGGTCTTTGTGAAAAGGGAAAAAATCGAGTTCCGAGCATTCTATAAATATTTGCTTTTTAAAAGGCAATACGCCTGCTCAAACAAAGAGGAGTTGGACGCTGTGGACGGGGACTAAGAACCATTATTTACAAGAGTGAAATTGTGGGTAGTTGAATTTAAACGCGGCCGAACCAGCTTGGGAGACGATGAACGTCCAAACACTGCAATCTCAGAGGAAAACATCGCTCTTGTTCACTAGTCAACCGTCGAATTAAAGTGAGAGAGAAACAAAAACGTGTTTGTCACATATTGAATCAAGGCATGAGAAAGATGTCGGCGCTTTGGGTGCCGCGTTTGCTCACGTTAGACCAAAAACGTGAATTTCCAACGCGCAGTTTAAATCAGAGTTATGGCGCGATTAATTACTTGGATACACCATTATTCCCCAGAAACAAAATACAGTCAAAACAGTAGACAACAAAGTGGGAATCGGCTCCAAATAAAAAAAAACCTTTTTATTTAGCCGGTGACTGTTCGTTGTTATATTCATGGAGTTATCTAAAACAATTATCTTCAAAATGGAAAAACTACTACAGGAGCATACTATGAATCACTACTTGACAAGCTGAAGGCATAAATTGGAAAGAAACGGCCACATTTACAGAAAAAGAATTGTTTGACCAATACAATGCGCTCTCTCACACCTCAGCGGTTGCCATGGTGAAAATCCATGAATTACGGTTTGAGCTTCTTGACCAGCTTCCATACTCACCAGATCTTTTATTTATCTTTTATTCCCTGAGCTAAAAGTTGCGCACGGAGGACAGAGATTTTCATCAAACGAGGAGGCCATCACTTTCGTATTTTTCAGAGAAAGACGCCGAGTACTATTTGGACCGGTTAAAGAGATGGGAGAAGTGCGGACACTTGCAAGGAGACAATGTAAAAAAATTAATTTGAAGAAAAAATTTATTCTATCTTTGTTAGGTCGAAAAATTCAGACCACCCACGTGTTTGTATGACATTGAGATTTTTCTTCTCTAAGCAGCCAAAATTTAAAGTTCTCCTTCTCTTTATTTAAATCCTATTTGGTCCTCTCATTTACAGATTTACATTAAATTAATAGTATATTCATGTATTGCAAATAGTTAGTGAATCTATACTATAAAACTATACTAAACGTGACAGGAAATATTTATTCAATCAACAACAGTCTACATTATTGATTTCGACATGTAACCTTTCAAGGTTTAATTCGAATTCCGATAAAACTGGTAATAGCTTGTAATGCCAATTAATTAATCAATTAATTGTTTTCAGAAAAATTTGAATTGTTTAGCGAAAAGTTTGTATTATAGCGAGAGAGATCCGAACGACAATGAGTTGTGAGCTCTGTTCCTATTATTGAGAGCGCGGAACGGCGATTACGCACGCTAAAGCAGAGTGAGTTGGTCGGTGTGGTCTGGGTTGTACAGAGGTCAGACATCGTCGAGCATAGTATAATAAAGTTGATGAACCATTGGAGAATAGAAGCGGCCGACGGGGAAAACGTTGCAGAGAACGGTCTTTATAAAATTGAGTAGAGTAAAACATTCACCGAGATATTGCAACGTGAATATTGTAAAGTAATACCAGTTTCGTCAAAATAGAACTTTGTACAATCTTCGTGGAGGAATTGTTGCGGAATAACATTGGTAAATTATTGTGGAGCGGAGCAATCAACGGAATACAGCCAATCTTGCTAAATTTTAAAGTCAAGTGTAAAATCAGTGGAAACCAAAGCCTGAGATTAAATAATTAAAGAGTGTAAAAGTGTCCGAACGAGGTAAAATTGATTGTTCTGGTACCAGACCGGCGGTCCGTAAGTAACCTAATTTTGAATAATATTGTAAACGCAAATTAAAGGATAAAGTTCTCTCAGATTTCGTTCTCTTTTTTAATTGTCAAAGTTAATTTCTTTACTTTTTAATTTCTTTCATTCTATCGACATATTGTTTAGGTCAATTGTGAACTGTTTTGTTAAAAAGATTTTAAATAATTTTTTTGTGTCCATTATCAAACCCAGTAGAGACCCCGAGAGGACAGATCTCAAATTTTGTGTTGTAATTGTTTTGAGTTTAAAGCCACAAGTTAATAATAAATTTTATTTTATGTTTTAAATTTTGTTTATTACTTCATTTAATTAAAGCTTCCATTATTGATTATTAAATAAATGGCGCTTCAACGTGAGGGAAATTCTTTAAATTACAAATAATTTAAACGACCTTTCATTTATTTATTACAAGCTTTAGAAAGCCGTTGTTGATGGACGGAATCGAAAGCGACGACGCGGTGGCACAAGCTTGTACAACAATGCGTGTAGGGGCAAGAAATCAGTGTTGTGGGTACGAAAACGAAGCAACCCAGGTAAGAGGTGGACGGACAAAGCCCCGCGGGAGAGCAACGTGATACGATCCTTATCTCAGGTCCTTTCGTACTGCCGAGCCAATCCGTCCGTTCGATCAAAATACGAGTATCTGACAACAGGGACGGAACAACAACAACAAAAATTTCACTTTGGCTTTTGTTTCACAAAGCTACCGTTTGTCCACAATCCGTTTTTGCAGGTGTCAGTCATGTGATTGAGAAGGTGGTTTTCCAGTTTTCTATTTCACTGGAACAATGTAATTTCCATATTGTAACAGTCAACAAAACCAAATTTATTTACGTTGTTTTCACTTCGCCCTATGCCAGACTATCTTTATCTTTGACTATAATCCTGTCGCAAGTATCGTGGTTAATACTATATGTAATGGCTGCGTTTGGAATCGCGGTAAAATTATCCGTGCGTCACCACGATGTTACATGAAAGTAACGTCAAAATGTTAAAAATACGTTTGAATAAAAAAGTGAAACATTATTCTGCCATGACATGGCTGTCAAACAGTACACATAAGCACACACGTATCGCTTGTAATTTATTTCCTTCTCAATGTTCAGAAATCAAAATACCCCTTCATGTAAATAAAAAATAACGACCATAAATAATAGACAAAAGATCCAAAGATTACAAATATAAACAAGATGTCCAGCAGAGGATATTTGCGATTAGGAATGTTTTCTTTATTCCTGCATTTTAAAGAACGATAGGTTTGTCCAGTAGAATAAATGTGAATAATCCATATATTCAGTAACATTTATTTTATTGGAAAATTAACAATCAGAACTATATAATACTTGTTCCATGAGTTAATGTGATGACACAATAATACAATAACGTGAGCGGATACCCATCCAATGACGTTATCCGGATTGTGAACTTATACTGCTTTCAGGTCATTCGGCCATTTCTTGTTCTGGAGTCTTGTGTAGGGAGGGTCATGTTGCAGGGCGGACCCTAGTTCGTTTGGGTGAAGTTGGAGACGCAGGAAGTGGTTGGTATTCCGAGGTCCGTATGTAATGTTCGATTGCTGACGTACCAAGGTGCATTTACAAGTATTCTGAGTGTTTTAGGTTGAAATCGTTGGATGATGTTGACGTTGGATCTGCAAGAGCAGCCACGTAGCTCAACGCCATATGTCCAAATTGGTTTTATTATTGCTTTGTAGCGTAAGATTTTGTTTTCAAGCGATAAACACGATTTTCTCCCCAATGCCCAGTACATTTTTCTCAGTCGCAGGTCGGATTCCTTCCTTTTTTTTAATATATGTTTTTTCCACGTTAGTTTCTTGTCCAAATGTAGACCCAGATAGCGAACTTCGTTTGATTGTGGGATTTATATATTGTTTAGGGACACTGATGGACATTCTGAACGGTTTAGTGTGAAGTTGACTAGAGTACTTTTCGCTTCATTGACTTTGATCCACCATTTATTGAGCCATACCTGAAGGAGGGATAAATGGGTTTGAAGGTTTGAGGAGGCCATGTGTGGGTCGGTATGTTGAGATAGGAGGACGGTGTCGTCAGGAAAAGTGACTATATATGTGTCAGCTGTTGTGGGGATGTCGGCTGTATAGGTCCCAGCACACTTCCCTGGGGTACACCGGAAGTAATTGGATGAATTAGAGAATAGCATTGACCATATTTTATTTGGAAGAATCTGTCGGACAAGTATGACTTCATAAGAAGATAAACTTCGCTTGACAGAGATGACTTTATCTTGAGTAGGAGCCCATCGTGCCAGACCTTGTCAAAAGCCTGCTGTATGTCTATAAAAACTGATGGACAATAAGCTTTGTTTTCAAAGGTCGTGGATATTATATTTACTACTCGATGGCATTGTTGAATTGTGGAATGGTACTTTCTGAATCCAAATTGGTGATTCGGGATCCAGTTCTCTAGTGAATCAGTTTCATTTAATCTTTTTAGTAAAAGTTTCTCCAATAATTTAGAAATTTGTGACAATAAACTGATTGGGCGATATGATGAGACTTCTTCGGCGGGTTTACCAGGTTTTAGTATTAGTATTACCTGTGCAAATTTTAGTCGTGCAGACCAGTATTTAAAACGTAACATGGAGTTGAATAGATTTCTTAGGAAGATTATTGCTGTTTTCGGTAACTCGGCGAGGACCTTTCCTGTTATTAGATCATAACCTGGCGCTTTCTTTTGATTAAGATGTTGAATTTCAGTGTCTATCTCTACAGTGGAAAAGTTTTTAATAGGTAGTGACAGCTGCAGAGTTGCATCTAGCAGGCGCTTTACTTCGTCGTTTGGTTCGACGGAGTGTGGTGTGAAGACTTTGGCGAAATGTTGAGCAAACAGTTCTGCCTTTTCTTGGTCAGTTCTGGCCCAGTCATTATTTGTTTTTCTTAACGGAGGATGTATATTAAATTATGGGTTTCCCATTTATTCCGTATTCACGCGATAGATTGCGAAGAGTTGGTAAAGACGGATTTTTCGGGAAAAGTACATTTTCGGCCTAAAAGCATGGGTTTTAGAACCCTAAAAGCATTTTCGAAGTGGTTTCCAGCGCGACTAAGATCTTAAAAGACGCATTTTATTGTTTAAATGTACCTTTAAATGTACCTTTAACCCCCAGTTCAATCATTCAGGAGTTTAATTTAAAAAAGAAATTATTTCCTGGTAGTTACATCCATCGCAAGTGTCAAACTTCAGTACTCTGCGTTAGTCTTCTTTCAATTTCACATAAATGATTAAATCTCAAAAACCGATTTATTTGGAACAACAATTAGAGCTTTCTACAGCTGTATCATATGGACGTCGAATTTACACGGAAGTGAAATGAGGACATTGCAGGGTACGAAAGGAAAGAATATCTGAGAGGGACAAAAACAAACACGTTTCCAGGTGTAATAATTCTACTCACCCGACGAGATGGTTTCGCATGATTACCCAAGAGATGCCACGGTGTGGGCGTCACCGATTTCAATCAGTCTCACTCTATATGGAGGGTGTCACTAGAGTGGTACATCACCAAAGCCCTAAGCTGCGACGGTGCTAAATAATGGATAATTTTCACGCGAAGTATTTTGGCACAATATATACATATAAACAACTCCCGACAATCGTTTATCGCAAGTGCATTGTGGCCAAAAGGTAAGGCGCAGGTTTACCAACCCCGCGATCCCGGATCAAGCCTCTTTCAGATATATTTTTTCAAACAGAAAAAGTTATTTTCTTTATAATTTAGTAACTTAGAAGTGAAGTAATTAATACCGATTGATATTTGAATGACACATGGAATATTCAAGCGATTATAACTACACAATGAGCTGGTAATAAGGGTGGCAAAGCAAATGAAAGTGTAAAGGAATCGATTGCGCAGTAAGGAACCGCTCGTTATTTACCAACTTCTGAACACAGTGTCAGTATAAATCGTGAGATATATTTTCAAAACTACTGGACAAGTTCAGCAAAATGGAACAGGAACCTGCAACGACCTCTCGTCTCCAATTGGAGGAAGACTCTCCAGGTTCTATTACTGATGAAAAACCAAAAAACTCCTAATAGAAGCTTTTGTTCATTACGGGAAGCTCTTGTTGGAGAATAATCATAATGTGGACGAGACACCGACATCCATTTCATCACAGGTGGCACTGATCGGTAAGAAAATATTCTAACGTACAAAGGAATTGTTGGGTTCGAACATGATGGTGGAGGACGATGAATTCATTCTTCCCTATTAAAATGACGTGGACCAGCTGTATTGTCCAGCCAGTAAATACGAGAAGCCCCCAAGTGAAACAAAATGGAACATATTCCTCTTTAAACAAAAATTCATGCTTTCCAATGGAAAAATTAAAAACCTCCTTCGCTTGCAATAAGATTACCTTCATCTCTTCCAGTCGATGTCAGCTAAATTTATTTTTGATAAATTTTTATTGTAATTATCAACCAATGTCAAGGAAGCTTGTGAGAGCTGTTCTCTCGTATGTGAACCTTCCCGGAGAGCTGGAGGGAGTTACCTTTGGGGATGTCTTCTTCTCTCTCTGGTTTTTTGAACTAAGGTTCTCACAAAGCGAGGCACCTCGGTCAGTTATGCTAGGTGTATGTTCCGATGTAACAGACTGACATTACTGAGCATACGGTAAAAATTGTCCGCTATTACTATTGGAATAGTCGGCCAGCTGCCTCCTGAACTGGTCGAGGTACGGAGAAGGAAATGCAGCGTCCCCACAGTAACCCCCCTCTCCCGCAATCGGAAAGGCGTTAGACAAGTACGAAATGCCCCACCGACCTGATGCAGGTTCCTAGGTTTTGTCCTGCATATTTTTTTAGGCGAGTACCGTATTGGATCCTTAAAGTAAAGCCCTGTGACTATCTTTCTCTACGTTTCCGTATCTCCCTTACATTCTCTTTCCTATGGTATTAAAGGGGAGTTTCCACCACGTGGATTACCCTCAAGTAGGCTTCTAGTCTAAAAACAATTATCACCCAAAAACTTGAACATCTAAACATGAACCTTTGATAGACTAATAAAAAATATTATTTCAATTCTTCCTAATAGTATTTAAAAATACCATACGTTTGAATTGAAATGTAATTGGAATTGAGCGTATCCATAAATCATATTTCTAGTTATAAAATTTTGATAAAATTAACATTTAATCTTTGAAATAAAAATATCGGAAGGAGACTTGAACCCGGATCGCCGGGTTGGTAAACCTGCGCGCTTCCTCTCGGTCGCATGTACTTGCGATAAAGGATTGTTGGGAGTTGTATATATGTTGTGCCAAAACCTTTCATGCGAAATTTCTCCCTTAGTTGGGACCGTCGCAGCCTAGAGGCTTGGTGATGTACACCTCTAGCGATACCCCTTCTAATAGAGAGCGACTCTTTGCTGCACTCATCGTGGTCTCTCCTTATAAGAGAAGCCTACTTTTTTTGTGTGTAAATTTTTAAAAAAAAATTTATTTGCATATTTAGAATTACTCTTATATTTTATAAATAATCAAATCTTATGACAGATATCATTCCTTGATGTTACTCCCAAATAAAGGCGTTAGGCTTGGTTGGACCGAAGAATGAAGTCATTTGGCCAGTGTCGATTTAATTTTCTTGGTACGACTGGTTTTTGGGCTAGCTAATGTACGAGTTCGTTTTCGTGATCCTCGAGAGTGTGGTGGTAGGCAGTTGCTAATCTTCTAATTTTGCTGGTTACATAGGGAATCCTCAGGTCTTCGTAGAGTGTTTGATTGTTCACGTACCAACAAGCGTTTGTCAACATGCGGAGCTTCTTCGACTTCGACAAGATTTTAGTGTTGGACGGTTTTGTGCAACCCCATAGTTGAATGCCGTAAGTCCAAATTGGCTTCAAAATGGCGTTATACAGGAGAAGTTTATTTTCTAGGGATAACTGTGATTTCTTTCCAATTAATTTTTAACTTTAAGGTCTAGATGTTTTACTCTTTATGAGTCTACCAGGTGAGTCTCTGGTCGAGGTACATTTGACTTCTGATTTTACTGGTATAACTGTGTTGTTAATTGAGACTTGTGCTCATACATAACGATTATTGGTAGACGTGGCTCCGGTGTCTTTGTCGTCATTTACGGAAATTCTACACTTGCTGAAACAGCATCTAAAGATTCACTGCTGATAATCCGTGTTGACAATGGTTGGAACATCAGAGGTGAATACTAAAAGGACTTAATTGTATCGTGTGTACTCGTAGAGAATTTTTAGGATTACACTGAAATAAGTTTACCGCAGTTCAGATTTACATGTAGTTTCTGACCATATCACCTATTCCTGAAGACGAATGGGGTTATCAGTAATGAAAACCGTGGTCTTCTATCATATTTAATTGCAGAGAGCAGGTCAGGGAATTCAGCAATACTGAAGGATCTCGATTATAGGTCCATTGAAATTCGAGGAAATACTGAGTAAATTTTAGCAAAAGTAAGTAAAGCTTAGTGCTTGTGGAAACAATTTGGCGATGACTCCGTGGTGGGATCGATGGCTATGGCCTTAGCCACAGCTGCTTGCGCCTACGAGGAAAGCGCACGTGTGAACGTGGCTGGTTTTTGTGGAGCGCGGACAATGGATGATTCACCCCTTGACAAAGACCAGCCTCTGACAGGTAGCTCCTCCAGCTAAGCGAGGTGCTAAGGTAAATTAGAAGGAAGGTACAATATCCTCGCCGGCTTTAAAAGGACGCACGTGTTTGAAAGGATGAGAATGCTCTGAGCTGACCGTAACCGAGTAAATAGCGCGGCATATTTCAAGCGGCGCCTCTCACAAAGCTCAGATAACGGTTCACCCCCTCTTTTATTTATAATAAAACAAAGATATTTAAGGCGCGTAATAACAAATTAGATTCAAGTACAATACGCAAATTATTGTTAAACTTCAAACTTTATAAAGATAAAGAAATGATGCCAAGTGTCGGACATTGACCAAACTAGACAATTATTTTCAATTTTTTTTAAAAATAGTGCTCTATTCTGTATGATGCTCTTTGTTTCCAAATATTTCCAAACCCAATAACTGATACTCGTATAATCTAGGCTCCATATTATTTAATATATTCTCTATCTTGTTTTAAATATATTTATTTCTAACAATTGACCATAAGAAATAACATTTGCTCATTGTTTTAACATACAGTCATGGTCACTTTCCATTGAAAATTTTTCAAAATATATCTAGAAGTTTGACATTGTAGCGTATTAGTTGCTGCACTTTAAGTAAATTGTTTCGTTAAATCAAGAGGCTTCATTTCTTGAATCAATCTCCCGATTTTGAAAATTCATTAATCTTAATCAAGTTCCTCATACGAGGGCTAATGGAATTAAATTAATCACATCAAATGTATGGGATAAGAAATTGCGAATAACCATAAATTTCAGCAAATCAACCATCATCCCATCTGACAATATGCTGCTTCCATTTGGGAAGTAGCAGCCGAAATAAACCTTAAAAAAATCCAAGTAATCCAAAATAAATTCCTTAGAATGATTTCAGGATGTCTTTGGTACTTAAAAAATAACAGACAATCAAAGCGTCATAAAAAATTATATGATTCCCTCATTAAAAGCTCAACAGGGCATCCCAATCCAACCGTAGTTGAAATTACAACCTCAATTCCTCCAGATCCTCAACAAAGGCGTCCACCAGTCCTCCTCTACTAATTACTGATTAAATTTGATAGATAATTAAACTTACACCTTAATTAAAATAATTCAATGTAATTTAATAAGTGATAATTGTTATGGACAACCAACTGAAGTTACCACGCAAATTTCAATAGAATATTTAATCATTATTATCACAACTAAAAAATCGCCAGAACTTAACTGTACAATAATAAAATGAAACTTGAACCTCTTGAGCTTATCGTCACCGGAGTTTAACCGATATATTACTACTAGGATAATATTTTCAAGTGTTTCGGGTTCTGATTTCCAAAACACCAGAATATTTGAATAATCTAATGATAAATAACTTATTTCTTATAGACGATGGAACCTTAACGTCCGCGAGTAGAAAGAAAATTAGCAATTAGTTTAGGACGCCGAGTCGTCACAATGTCTTTTAATTCGTCATGATAAATGAGTCGCCATGAGCGGTTCACAAGCAACTCCGTCCAAATGAGGAGCACAAACATCTCGTAAATGAAAACGCTCCGTAATATTCGTTAAGCCAAACTCTGAAGGATATGAGCAACCAGAAGGTGGAATGATGATTATAGGTTGTACAGGAGCTGTTGCTATTTTACGTGTTCATCATTCCACCCCAGGGCAGCTATGCAGGTGAATCAGAGCCGTGGTTTCCCACTGGCGTGTTGCGTGCCTCGTAATTGCTGGAGCATCCGTTTCCATTGGAGCGTGTCAAGCATGCTACAAGTATCTCTCATTCACGCCCTGATCCTGACTGACTACTGCACGAAAACCTGAAAAATACGTCTTCATGTGATATTAGCAACTTTATTTCATATGAATAAAAGTGGAAAGGAAACGACAAATACTAAAAAGTGAATAGTTGGAACCACGATGGATGAAAATAATATCAAGTCATTACTATCCTTCGTCTCGGGTGTAATAATATAATTCTTCTTCTGGCCTCGGTGGTTAAGATCCAACCGCTGCCACCATATAATATTTGAATTTCTCCTGGTCTTGCTACCAAGAGATATTTAAGAAGAAATTGAAACTTGGGTCCGGAGTGCGCGCTAAGTCGCACTCTATAATAGCTTAAAGGACTGTACTTAGGTGAGGCAGCTGTATCGGAAACTAACGGGTTGGGGTATATTGAAGAAGTATGCATTTGGTTATTGTTTGGTGTATGAAATATTGAGGTCACTAATGGATGCGGGAATTGGAGAAGTACCAAGGGCAGTATGTAATATAATATGGTGCGTCTTTAGTTTTCAATTTGTATACAAAATATTTTTATAACTTTTGCCTAAATTACTGCCTGGAAACATGGAAACGTGGCTTGCCGGGGTCGAGCAGCAGACAGAAGACAATCGCGGGGTGGATTGGGAAAATCCGCAAGTCCCGCAAACAAGGTCATGGTCGGCCAAGAAAGGGGTAGACGACCGGGAAGGTATGGCCCTAAAATAGATTGAAGTGGGTCACGTGTGGACAAGGACCAACCAGGATATAGGGATTTTGAGGACACAGAGAGAGAAGTCTGCGAACACGTGTGGAGATCGATCTGGACCGTCGGTGAGAGCAGTCCGGAGAGTTGATCCTGGACCATTTTGGTTTGCACGTGGGTCTCCGGTCGTCTACTGCTGCTGCTGCAGAGAGAGTCACCAACGGGAATCGACCCTGTCCGAGCTGCAGACCTGGTAAGTCGCATTCCATGCTTCCAGGTATCGCGTCGGTTTGCCACAAAGATAACCACGGTTAATCTTGAGAAAGGGGGGGGGGTACATGCATCCCTGGCAAGGCTGGAGAGCTTTCGTTTTATATAGATTCTGATAAAAATGAATTCTTGTTTTTTTTATTAACTAAAAATTGTATTTCCTTTCCTGCGGGTGAATAATTTCTTGCAGATGGCGCCCAACAAACCACATACCATTAGTTAATTTGACTTTAAGCTCACCACAATAACGAAGGATTTTATTTTGTGATATTTGGATCTTAAAGACGCGTGTTTTGGCTAATGGAAAAATAATATATATAAAGTAATTTTTTCATAGAAAGGGATAAAGGTGAATTAGGATTACGTAATAGTTTTAGGATTTTGAATGCTGTGATTGATGACTTGTGTGTTGGGACCATGTCAGCTTAGAATCGACGAATAAACAGGGTATTTATGGTTTTGTTTGTTTGGAATGGGTGTGTTGTTAATATAGATATTGTTAATGATTGGTATCTTTTTTAGGGAAAAAGGAACTGTGATGGATATGCTTGGGTTTATGGTTATTAGCCCAAATGGCTGCATGGCTAATGGCAGTTTTCAGATGTATTGTAGCCGAATCGTACTCATGGGACTGGCAAAGTATGGCTATATCGTCGGCAAATATGGCAGTTTTAGTTGCGGTTGTTTGGGGGATATCATGGGTATAGATGGAATATGAGTGTGGGCCAAGGACACTGCCTTCAGGGACCCCTGAATGAATAGTGTATATGCAGAAATGGTTTTGATATTTGACAAGGTAAGAGCGGTTTGTAAGACAGTTGGATAAGAGGTTAAAGTAGGGGGTGGATAAGTGAGGTTCTAATTTGAAGATGAGCGAGGGATGGTGAACCATGTCGAATGCTTTTTCAGAATCCAATAATGTGGCTTGGTATATATTATTGTTTTCAAAGGATGTGTTAATATATTCTGCTACTATGTTAGGAAGTTGAGAACAGGAGTGGTTGTTTCGGAATCCAAATTGTTGTTTAGGGATTAAGAGTGATATTTGTTTTTGTGGTAAAAGTAGTTTTGCAAGTATTTGTAGGAGACTTAGGGGTCTGTAAGTGCTGGGGTTGGATTTTTGTTTATTTGGTTTGTTAATTAGTATTATCGTTGCAATTTTCCAAGTATTGGGTATTTTGGAGGTTTTTAGTATGGCGCCATAGATTTTGTTAATAGGACTAAGGCTTTTTTGGGTGAGCTATTAAGTGATTGGTGTTTATTTGGTCAATGGCTGGAGGCGTTTTATTTTTTAAATAGGATATGGTTGTAACAAGGTTTTTGAAGGTAAAGAAAGTTTCTGATTTAGTGTTATTGTTCGTTAGGGAAATATCTAATTGAATGTGAGTGTCGAGTGCAGGGTTGGTGTAAATTGCTAGGAGAGGATTTTGCCGAGAAGATCTACTTTTTCTTGTGGGGATGTGCCATTCTGAGTTATGAAAAATTGGAGGGATATCTGATTTTTCTTTAAGTATTGCTCTGGTTCTTCTCCAGATTGAATTATCAGTGGTGTTGAGGAGGGAGAGTTTTTGGAGGTAGACCTGCTTGTTGATTTCCCTGTTTTTGAGGTGTATTTTTTAGAGATTTGATTGAATTGAGTTCTTACATTTTGCACATTGTTTGTATCCATTTTTTCCATAGTTTTTTTTAATGTAAATAAATTTGTAATTTCTTCATTTCTTCCTGCAGGCTTCGATGGTTTCGATGGTAATATGATGGTTGCTTCTTTGATTGCTGTTCTGATTATAGAAGGTAGGATTGATGTTGCTGCATTAATTTCGCTTTCGTTGGTAAGGGGGAGTGGGGTCTTGGTTCTGTTGAGGAACAGTTGTTTTTATAGGTTCCAGTCTATGGTTGTTGATATGGAGTGGGGGTAGAATTGGAAATTGTGATGTCGCACTCATCCTGATAGGTATTTGATGTGTTGTTCGTATTTCTGGTTTAATGTGTTATTGTATAAAAGTTTCCCAGGGTTACGTACGATGTACATGTTTATGTAGTTGCTCTAATTGAATTAGTGTAGAGCTGCTCGTGTTTGTGGGGCAAGAAAGTGACTACCATATTGCTAATGTGAGTATTTTCAGTTGGTAATAAAAGTAACTGAGAAAGATAAATCAAAGTTTGTTATGTATTAAGAAGGTAAAAATTAATATATTAGGCACATAGAAACGGAAAACTACGATTCAGCTAATGGCTGAAGCGCCAATGTGTAATAGACCAAATGATGTCTAAGCGTCGAACGCGGAAGGAAACCACGGTGAATGAAAATCATATCAAGTCATTACTATAACTAGAAAGTGACGGAGATAAAGAGTTATTTATTATACTCTTGCCGTGTGTCATTAAATTATTTGCTGATGACAAACTTGACTTCTTAATGACTGTCCTCAAATCCACCAAATATATTAAATCTCCTTCATACTCAGTAAATGTCTACAACTCAGAAAATCTCCAGCCCGAATCCAAAGCAGACATTTATTGATTTAGGATTGTACTACAAGCGATCGACAAAAATAAGTAAGCCGAACAGTGCTGACATCCACTGTTGCATCACCACACACATGAGCATGAATACGAATGGGCGTTTCACCTTCCGCATTGAAGATTTCAGTAACAGAACGCTGTGTAATACGTACGTCAATGTCAGATATTGGCAAAAGGGTGCAGTGTTGCCAGCAGTTGACTCAGGAAGTTGTTACTGTAGTGACTTGGGAGAAGAATGTTTGAGTAGTCGCGCAAAATTAATCTTTGGGTGTAGATGCATGGCATTGCATGTCATCCACGTACTTCTCATAGGATGGCACATAATTACTGACAGGATGATGGATGTTCCATCAGTTAGCCGACCGAGTTATTTTTATTTTATAATTTCTATTAAAAAACGCAGATGCGCATAGACCCAAATAAATCGGTTATTTAAAGCGCGATTTGTTTTTATTAATAGAGATATTTCTCTTCAGATATAAAAGACCAAAATCTTCCATCACTTGCTCTGACTCTGAGATGTATACCCGATGATCTGCAATATTTCATTTTCAACTGAAGACAAATCTAGATAGAAGGTGTTTGATATTTCAGTAGTAGATTTTTAAACGTCTACACAAGAGGACTTATAAAGTATATTCCTCAATTTGTTAAAATCGAAAAAAAAAAACACATTTTATATTCACCCAGAATATTTCTTACTACTGTCACAAAAATGTCGTAATTTCACTCAGGACTTGCCGGTCGTAACGATAAAACACCGCGTTAATAAATGTTATTATTTCATTTATTATATAAGGCAAAGAGACAGGGCGCCACCTGATTTGGAATGTCCTTATTGCGGAAGTAAGTGGGGTGAGTCCCACCACTAAATGAAAGAGGAGACAGATGATTTTTGGAAACGGTTGGAGACAGTTAGCGAGAGAGAAAAGTATGAAATAGTTTTCTGTCGTGGAAAGTTACTGGCATGCTGAAATTGAGAGTTTGGTCGTGGAGCGAGAAACTGAACTGGAAACGGTGACTTTGGTCCAAATCTGGAACGCGGAAGCAGAGGAGGAGTGGGACATTGTTGGCGGAGCGACCTGGACAATATTACAGAGTATTGTAAACCATGTCCAGTTTGCCTTGAAACTGCTAATTCTTGGTTAGGAGATCTTTCGAAATTTATAAAATGTACTGCTGGATGAGAAGGTTAGCACTAACATTCATATTTCGTTCTAAATTGTTGGATTGAAGTGTTTGAATTTTTATTGTATTTGATTTATTTGTAATATATGGTTAAATCTAATGTTTGTTTTTATTCAATGTCACAACCATTTAAAAATAATTTAAAATTATTACATCTATATATATAAAAATGAATTGCTGTTCGTTAGTCTTACTAAAACTCGAGAACGGCTGAACGGATTTATCTTATCTTAGTCTTGAAATGTTCGTGGAGGTCTAGGGAAGGTTTAAAAGGCGAGAAAAAATCGAATAATTTCCGGGAAAACCCTAAGAACAGCCCTTTTCTATTTCCCATACAAACGTTTTCTAAATAAAATACAAATCTACACCAGTCGAGCAATTTTCACCAAATTTCGTACACGTGTTCTTTGTTTTAAACTATCTCAGGGTCATATTTTAAATTTCTAGGGAGAATATGTAAATATTTCCGTGATCGACTTTTAAAGCCCTGACGATCGACCGTTTGAGCACCCCTGATTAAGACGGCCAAGTTGAATAATCCAATTAATAAACTGATAATAATTAATAATATTGTCTTCTCTCGAAAGATAATCCTAAAACCAGATCATAAATTCCCTTTGGACAAACGATTTGCCATAGCAATTCTTCAATGCTCAACTCAACATTGGCCCTGAGCTGACTGTGCGAGCTTTACTCACATAAGCACATTGTGAAATATGTTAATAATCATAGGGGAAGAGATTGACGTTTTTCGAGTATTGTCCCGCGCAATTATAAAAACAACTTAAGATTTTTCACTGTTGCCCATGAGCTCTTCTTATGACGAATGGTCCTAAACAGCGTATTAAATCAGATAATATAAATAGTGTTCTATTAACTGCGATTTCTGAATTATTTTAAGCGTGAGGGTTGAGCAAAGTAGTGCTTCGAAGGGTGTGGGTGGGTCAGCTCAGGGTGGCCATTACTCCTCAGTGACTAATGCTTTTGTGGCGGGGGAGTGCTGGACTCCTTTGTTAAGATTCACACAACGGACTTCTTTGAGAACACGTGCGCTCCAGAACTTGTGCAAGTCTGGGCTTGAGAGAGTTCACGTTGTAACTTGTGTCCTGCCAGGTGGCTCCCGTCGTCTGCATTACAAATCAAATATGATTAAGAAACCAACGATTGACAATAAATTGGAGTTACGTAAAATAAATATTTAAATTTGGGTAATCAAATGTCTAAATGGTAGAGAACATTAAATTTTATTAATATGGTGTTAAGGAAAGATACGATGTCAGTGAAGACAACATAGACTAAATTAAAAATATCATAATATCATAAGTGAGGAATCAAAGAAATGACGAACGCGAACACAAATATTAAGGCGAAGGTGTATAAACATATCACCAACTTAAAATTCTTAAAAACTATGTACAGGATTAATAATGAAGTAATATAGAAAAAAATGACAACCAGTAATCGAACACCAGACCATTTCTCCAACCATCTGAGCTCCATGCGAGTCTTATCTATCTCTTTTGTATATCCCATAACTATTCAGAATCATATAACTATGACTCAACATCTTTAAAGCTGAGATTAAGATTTAGTATTCTTGTCCATATAATAATTAAATTAGACTTTCTAATACTTTAATTATTATTCTGTTCTTTTAATTATAGTTTTAATAAATACATGTTATTATATAGTTGCAAATTGTCTTTGCAAACATGAATTTTGTACTGAGCGGCAAAATCGTGGTATTTAGGACGAAAATATTGTATAATTAGGAAAATGTGACATTAAAATTACAAAATTTTGAAGTAAAGAAGTTAATGCCTCTGTAACATCCATTATATAATAAATTATCGGTTGCTCATAAATAAATATGAAATTGATAGTAAGAAGTTTTGCGTGATACAAATTTTCAGGACTTATCTTTAAAGTACTACTCACTTTCAGCTTGAGTACATCTTAAATACAATAACAAACAAAGCATATCTGTATAAATAGAAATGAATGTCGGTTTGTGTGTCCCCTGTGCTCCTTAACCATTCATCCGATTGCGAAGAAACTTTTGTGAGTTGTTGTGCGCACGTCTGAAAATTATTCTGTCGGCGTTTTAGGCGACTCCGAAGGGGTGAATGAGGTTGAAATTTTAAAATATGCTAAATCGGCCGATATTAGCGTCGATTAATTACTTTTCGAGGTCTATGTGATTAATAGTTTCAATCCAGATGTATTTAGTGTATAATTTCAACCCCTTAAAACGTCACTAAGGGTGGGAGTCCAGGGGTGTTAAATAAAAATAACGCGAAACAACCGAGAGTGGTGTCAATAGTGGTAGATGCCAATGAGTTTAATTCACTATGTCAATTAAGTTGACGGCGGTAACGGAGACTGTTATTGGACGTCCCTGATTTTAATGCAGACACTTACTATACTGATTAAGATGTAGTTCAGTTCCTAGGAGTGGGGGGAGAATGGGGTGAAACATGTTTCCATACACAATCTTAAATGCGTACACCAATTTCCACCAAACTTTATACACGTTACTTACGGTATAGAAACAAACACTGAGCGATTAAGACACACCTACAACCTCTAGGGGTGGAGGTTGAGGGGGTGGAATTTAAAAACATTTTCCAATAACATAATTTATAACATATTGCGGTATCGATAAATCTATATAATAAAAAAGGATGTATATTTGTATGTATGTATTTACGTTAATTTCTGTACAGATTTAAACGCGTGGATAGATTGCAACAAAAATTGGTACACATATTCTTAAAAATAGGAGAAACGGTATTGTGTGCGTGAAAAATCCCTAGCATAAAGTTGGAAAGAACTATAATTTAAAAATGTGATCCTTTTGATTTAAATTACAGCCCGCCAAGAGACCGTGACGTCACGCGAGAGAGACAGAGGCGTTACTACGCGACGAACAAAGGAAATAGTTCCTGTTTCCGTAATGAAATAAAGCAGACATATTTTCATTGAATAGAAAGTATAATTTTATCAAGTACTATTCCATCGAATGATAATAAAAAAAAACAGTACGAAATACTTTACTATCCTTGAGGAAATTGTAAGTTAATTTTCGTGCCACATTAGTGACTCCAATTAGGCTACTATTTGTTTACATTGTTAATGTAGCTAAGAATTTCATCCATCGATTCTTTCGTAATGTCTGAAGACTGAGGGACAATTATATTCTGCAATACTCAATTAGTATGTTTAAGTATTCTATTCGTAAAGAAATTCGACTGTATGTCATTAATGCAATAAAATATAGTCACTCGGGGGGGGGGGGGGATTGATAAAATTATCATTCTTGACTAAAGATTAATATAGAATTAAATACTTTTTCGGGTTCATATCAATATGTACACGGGCAACGCCGAGCATCCAGCTATAGATCAATAAAAGTTAGTGTGAATTCTTTGGATCCTTCATTTTCAGATTACTTAACAAATGTTCGTCAGTATACCTATTTTTATACCATCCTCGGAATTTCTTGTCACTTTTACACATACATAGAGACCGTTCGATTGCAAGACAAGTTTGTTGCAACATTAGTTAGAATGTTTTGTATGAATATCGCACCTTATTAACTCACGGGATGTCATCCAGTAATGACGAATCGGAATAAATGCGAGATGATTGACATAAGGGCAAGGACTTTTCATTGTTCATCAGAGGTCGATTTACCCGGAAAACTATTGAATACTGCTGTTTAGGGGAAATCTCTATTTTCTTTGGCAAAATTATTGTCAATCAAGTCAAATTAAATAACTGTACGTGCTGGATATTGTTTGTCGGCAGGATATGGTTTAAACAAAAATGGAAATAATACATTTTTACTAACGATTTAGAGGTGTTCTTTGTAGATGAGAATACAAGTGTATCTGCACTTAATTCATATCCCCTTAAATTTTTCCAAAAGTATATGAAGGTAAGATTAAATAATATCAAGTTCAACAGTAACAATTGACTGATTAAAAATTATAACAAAAAATATTGTTTGATAGTTTTACCTTACATTGGTTGCAACAAAAATTAATTGGACTGTTAGACTAGTATGGTGTCAAAATTATTTTCAAGTCTTATAACTATTTAAATATAGTGAATAATATTAATGATAAAATTGAAAATTTAGATAAGCACAGTGTAATTTACATAATTAATTGTATTGATTGTCAAGCCACATATATAGGATAAACGAAGCGCTATTTAAAAACTAGGTTAAAATAATATAAACAGTAATATTAAAAATTATTCTCTTTTCTCAAAACATATTTACTTAAAGAATCATAAAATATTTAGGTGCAGTATCAGTTTGTGATGTAGAAACGAACTACTTCTAGAGATTAATGAATGAATTGCTATATACCACATAATATAAAATGGCTGTACTAACAATTTGAACAATATTGTAATATTTATTTTATATATTGTTATAATTTTAAATTCTAAATTGTTTCTATTGTAAACCGCATTCAACAATGTAACTTAGTTATTACTAATCGTTCTCGTTTTAAATTGTGTATTTCGGCCACGACAGTCAAGGGAGAACAACCTGACTATCAAAATTTGTAACTTCACCTAAAGTTATATTGTTTGTTTTCTGCCAAGATTTTCTTAAACATTTAATTCGTAGTGTTGCACTTATCCTGAAGAGGTCGCAAAGTTAGCGACGAAACGTAGTTGTATTTTGCGTAAATAAATATATTTTTTCTTTGGCTGTTGTTTATTTATGAGTTGTATCCGCATCGTTTCATGACGATTCTCAATAGATTATTTACTCTCTTTCACACTTCTAGTATCAACTTCAACAAAAATTGAAGTGACGATCAAGAAACGATCTAAGTTTACATTTTCTGTTCGAAATATCGTTACACAATATTCATTTATAACGTCCAAATCTTTCATTCTTCCGTAACAGATATTAGCAGTTCGTTTCATCCAAGAATCCACGTTGTTCTAGTCTTGAGAATTGAAACGCCTTGTATTATGTCAAAAAATGCCCCACTGACAATATTTGGAATTCTGAAGTACAGCCATCTTCGGAGATGTAATACAGAGGTGAGGAGATGGCAGGTGGTCAACTCTGAGTGACTTTGGTCGCCAGGACGCCTTTGTGGACTCCCACGACAGTCGATTGAAGTTCCTGCACAAAAGACGCGGGCGGTCTCCATGCCTGAGAGGCGAGGGAATCCATTACCCGTGTACCAATAACAGACCAATCGCGCGAGGATCGAGACACAATGCAGCAAATCCCAGTGTCATCTGGTTAGTGAGGCGGAAACCTTCTCAAGTCGACGGCTGACGCATTCAGAACGGCAGAGTAATTCATCTCGAGCTGACGAACACTGCAATTTACCTGAAGGTTTTCGTTTAATGCATGCAAACGTGTACCACGGTGTACTAAGCTCCAGGAAATCAAATTCATTAATATGTTTAATTACCGACATTCATAGATTAATTTAATCTAGCTCGCGGGGGAGGAAAATTTGAAACCTGCTAAAATAACCGATATTTGCGTGTAAAAATATATTCGAGGTCAATGAGATTGATAGTATTTCTGCCATTGTTTTTCGTGTATAATTTCAACCCCTTTCATCATTTGAGGGGGGAGGGGTTACATAAAAATAACGTGAAAACAACCGACATTATTTAAATGAATAATTTACGTGTTTTGAAAATTAATAATAAGAAAATTAGCCAAATACAGACAAACGACCTTGGGAGTTTCGTAACGCTTCGATAACGCGACAGAAACCAACTCACCTAAGTTTGATCGCAAATAGATGAATGGTTTAGGAACGCATAGGGGACACACAGACTGACATTTATTTTTATATATTTAATGTAATTATTTATGTAGGATAAATCGGGCCTCAACGTTGGATGTCAATTAATGTAATAAACAATTAGGGAAATAGAATTTATTTAATTATTGATTAAAAGGAAACTATAATTTATTGACGGATTTGATAAATTACTCTTTCAATTTTTAAATTTCATAAAATGTATTAGACTTTAAATTTAATTAATTTTTATACACAATTATTATTAATGATTGTCACGGCTTAAAGGAGATTATTGAAACCTTCAGGGTCGCTTATCGGCCTTCTAACAGTAGCAGTAACCCGCAATGAAATAAATTTATAAAATATTACAAAATATTGAAATGAGTTAACTTCAATATTACACAATGATACTGAATAGAATTAAGACATCCGTCGGTAAGTAATATTATTCAAGGTTTACAGTGAATTTTTGTACATATCAGATATCAGAGCAGTTCTAAATCTTTCACTTCAACTATTATTTTAACTTTGGGATTAGATCACAAATTATTAAATGACTTTAACTAAACAGGCCGTAGTATTACACTTTGTACACAACTTAAGTCAGCATACGCGATTAAATCCCTATCACACCATATAAAATCCTCAGTTGCATAAACAGTTCTCGGATTTCACTCGGGTGTACCATATTTAAACGCGACGTTTCAACTACAATCTCTGTCGTCATCTTCTAGGAATGGTTCCGGCACTTCGCCTAGAAGATGACGACAGAGATTTTAGTCGTCGAAACGTCGCGTTTAAATATGCTACACCCGAGTGAAATCCGAGAACTGTTTATGGAACAATTACACCGGGAAAGACTTCAATCTTTAATCCTCAGTTGATTTCCATTAATTTCGGCGAACAGTAATGATGTCGACAGCAAGGAAAAAACTTACCAAATATCAGTTCGATTCTACTCTCGATAAATTGTAGCACTGAAATCAGTTTCCTACAAAACGTATACTTGTCTCCTTCAATCTGTAACACCAACAACCTCCATAAACTGTCTTTTACTCATCGACTTTTACATGCAGACTCATTGGCAGGGTCTACTAGCTGTGACAGTAAGCAGTCGTCACTATCTGACTGCCACACACAGAGACTGGAAAACGTTCCTCGATCAGCTATTGCATTTCTTTAAAGCACATTACACATCGCCGACAATAATACCGTCTGAAACACTGTTGCCTACAATACCCGGGCCACAATATTACACTGACAAAACAAATATCAAATAATTTATAAAATCCTTTCAGTACCTATAATGGTGGCCATTGCAATAGATATGTTATGTTTGCTTCTTGTGTAGAAATTATCAATGTCAATAAATTTGTAATCACAAATAACATTAACGAGCATAATTATTGGAATAACAGAGTAAAAATAGCCAAATTTTCCAGAGGCTTCTAAACGAGGTTTGTTATATGTGACATGAAATATTGTCGGAAAACACGTTTTTGTGCATCTTTGCCTGTTCAAGAAGCCAGAATATAATTCCATAATAAAGGATTGCAGTATATAAACTGATGAGGCGTTTTAGAGATGAGAATATATTTAATAATAAAAGATGGAAGTACTTCAGGGATAGATCTAAAATTAAACTGCCTCGGATTTCACGATATAAATTTTCACACGTTTCTATAATGATGTCTCAACTTGCTATTGCCGTTACAATCTTTATTATAATATCCTTCCTAAGACTTTTACACTTATCCTTTAAATTTATATTGCATCACATATTAGAGAATTTGTTACGTCTCCTTACATTCCACTGATCATATTACAAACAAATTTGGGAATGGAGCCGTTGTAATTTTATTCTAAATCATGGGTTCATTGAACGGTTTTTTGTGGAAAGAATAAAGGCCTAAAGGGGCATTTAAATGTCAAAATGCTTTGAAAGAGGTTTGAAATAGAGAAGACTCTAACGGGGTTACCAGGTATTCATACGAAGAGATAATGAATGTTGGTCACATGCAGGCCAGTTGTGGCAACTACAGGACACACAACGACAGAGGATACCCACCGTTGTACTTCCTTCCAGCTAATGAGGACTGCAGCGGATACAAATCAGACTGGACCTCATTATCCCTGCTACCCTCTATCTAAATGCCTTACTTGCACACAAAAAAGGAACAAGTATAAATAATTGGGCCAGATTTACAGACGTATAATAACGATGTGGACAAGCAGTATTCTGATACTCTATCCCGTGTAACTGGAGTCGCGCACATGCAGCAGCTGCACGGGTTCTCAGTTCGACTCCTCCCACAGGTACGTGGGCGTGTCTTCTACCCTCATTCCCACAATCGCCTTATTTTCCTCATAAATATTTTAAGCCACATAAATTCAAATTTCAAGAACGAAGGTGCAAATTTATCATACTTTTCTATAGTAATACAGTTAATACATAATAGGAAAAGTCGGTCATTATTCTGGAATTTCGGAAAAGTAACCACTCATCAGGCGAAGTTTATTTATGAGGTGATTGCATTTGGATGTTAGATGTGGTTTCCAAGTAAGCTTAGATTCCAGTAGTAGACCTAGGTATTTAACTTCGAAATCAAAGTGCTTGTTTATAAATGCATTCTTAAACCAATATGGACATACGGGATTCAACTTCATTATCCCTGTTACCCTATAAATGCCTTACTTGTACACAAAAAAGGAAAGTTTGCGGAAAAACATCGTGAGGAGCAGAACATGTAATATAACTGTTAGTTAGCGGAGAAAGATTGTTAGGAGCTGTTGGCGGAAAGACATTATGAGGAGCAGAACAAGAAATATAATTTGAGCAGAGACTAGACATCGTCAATGTATAACTAGTTAAAGTTGTAAATTAATACGAAGAAAACATTCAAAACATGCAGCGCAAATAATTGAAAAGTAAGGGCAGTTTAAGTCTACAGCCAGGAGCTAAAGAAAAGTTAGTTCGCTCCGAAAGAATAAACAGTTAATATAAATCGTCAAGAAGATACGCTGCAGTTTACGTCCAATTCAGTAAAAGACTAATAAATCTACGAATCATAGGGTTCCGGTAAGGCGAGCAGACATCAGATAGCTGACATTCAGGAGGATCATCCGAGTTCCTGTGAGCCTATCAATTTTGACTTCAATAGTGTAAAATCTGTGAATCGACTTTTAGAATCAGTGTATAATTTTGCAATAGTGTACTTCCGAAACCAAAAAGAATGCTGGTACCAGATGGCAAATGTAAGTAACAAAACCAAAACCAAAACTAATGATTAATTGTAAACGCTAATTAGAGGATAAAGTCAGATTTCGTTCTGTTTTAAATTGTCAATCAGAGTTAATTTCTTTACTTTTAAATTTCTTTCATTCTATCGACATATTGTTTAGGTTAATTGTAAACTGTTTTGTTAATGAGATTTTTAAATAAATTTGTTGTGTCCATTATCAAACCCAGTAGAGGCCCTGAGAGAGAGAGAGAAAGATATCAAATTTTGTTGTAATTATCTTTATTGCCACAAAATAAATAAATATTATGTTTGTTAATTTTGATTATTATTTCTTTTAATTAACGCCTTTCATTTAATTATTACCTAAATGGCGCTTCACGTGAGGTAAATTCATTAACTAAATATAAATTACTTAAAGCTCAATTGTTAATTATTACAGTATATTTGTGTGTATGTACCGCATAAAATCTATACCCGTGTATGTTTTTGGGGTTGAAATTTTCAAACATGTTAAAACTGCCGATATTTCGTCTAAGGAAATGTTTTTGGGATCAACGAGAAGATTAGCGTTTATCCATATATTTCAGTGTATAATTTCAACCCATTTAGGCATGGGAAGGAAGCAACTTTATGTTTGGGCTGGAGGGGCGTTACATAAAAATAACGTAAAACATCTGAGATTGAAGTCAGATCCGGGGTTATGGGTGGCGCTGAGTTTAATTAAGACAACTCGGTAAACGTTGGGCACACAACTAGTAGATATATGTAAAATATGAAAGTGGGAGATGTACTTTATTAAATGTTTCTTCAATGTACCAAGTTGACAGTTTAATGACCAAGTTAGCGAGCGAAAAGTTGAGAGAATTAGGTACTCGTACTGTTTTACAATATGTTTACAGAAGAATGATGTTAGCTTGCATAAGCTGGCGGATGTGGTTTATCCTAATGTAGGTATTCTTGCAATCCGTTTGTTCTGTGCTGCGATGAATTATTTAGAGACGTTGCCCAGAGCAGCGATGCCACCTGCTCGCAGAACCAAAATTCATTGTCATTAAGTATGTGCCGATGCTCTTACTCAAACAGATATCCTTGAGGAGATTTTTCTATATTCTTCCCCTTAGTGCACGTGTCTTTATACATTTGTAGAATGTACGGTTACCCTCAGGCAGACGCTATAGAAATTAGCTAAAAAAACAGGATTTATGACAATAGTAGTTCCTCGTGTACGTTATTGATTCATTATTGTTAGGTATAAGTAGAAATGGTATTAATAAATTATAAGTAATATGGAATAGTTATCTTCCATGAAAATAAATATAGTAAGGTTGACAATATGTTAAACAAATTAGAATTATTAAATGTTAGGAACCAAATTTTGTATGACGTGTTACGTATTATTTATAGTATAGATAAGGGCAGTAACCCGAGTTTTAAAATATTTTTATAAAAATAAAAATAAATAGTCATAGTCATAATACAATTTATTAATCTAATAAGTATCTCCGTGTTTGATAGAGGGATACTTTAATATAATGAGTTAAGAATAGGAATAGTTTAAATGTATTTTTTTAAAATTATTTTTAGAGATATAAAATCGTGGCAGGTAATTATAGATATATTGTAGGATATGTAATTACCTTTATGCTAAATTGTCCAAATAAAAAAAATAAAATTCTATAATATAAAATCTATCTTAATTCTATAATATAATATCTAATAATATCTATAATATAATATATTTACTTAAATATTTAACGCTAAAATATTTTTTAATAACGAACTGAATAGCAGTTTGAAAAACTGCATTACGATAAATACTCATATCTGTTAAAATAGCGAAGCATAATATTTTGTATTTCCTACCTTTATTATGATTGTCTCTTGAATTTCACTTCGACTATCAATCACTATATTGGCAATACAGGATTCTGAAATATTCATAAAACATTTGCGAAACATAAGGAAAAAAAGCGAATACCTGTCCTGATTCCACATAACATATTTGTTAATATATTCCAGTATCTTATATTTAAATTAATTTATAAAAGCTAAGAGTATTTTTAGATGCATAAAAGCTTCGTACAGTTGATCAATTATTGGTAAACGAGCTATAAATTGGAGCATGTAAACGATTATCGATCTTCATCGGGTGAAATATGTGCTGAAATATAAAGTTTAAAACATTTATTTTTATTAAGTAGCATCTTGCTTGAAAAAAGTTGAATTATTTAGCTGCCCGTTTGCAAGCAAGCAATGATTCCTCCCCGATTGAGATTCCATAGCCTGGTAGCGTCTTGAGCAGCCAGCACAATGGAAACACGACACCCTCTACTCAATAACGGAAATATTTGCCGTGGATGAACTCGGGCTCCATTGAAGCTTTGTGAGGCGTGAGCAGGCTCCTTCGATGCTATCTCACGACAAAGATATCAACCTGGAACATCGCCCCCAAAAAGGAGCACTTTAATCGAAAGGGACGATCAATCGAATTAGGTACCTTTTACAAATATTTCCACTACTCAAAGCCAATGGAATAGGAAACTTAGTCGGAAATTCCACTCGTACCAGTACGGAAAATGTCCAGTGTCAGATAATTCGTTTCCTAATTTATCTGTTGTCCTTCAAGAACAAATTTCGTAACTACTCGATTATCAATTTCTGCTCTGATGTTCTGACAAGGAAATGATCTGTTTGTCAGCAGAAACTATCTAAATTATTGTACTTTTTTTTTAAAAAAAATTCATTATTCTCAATTTTGTTTTTAATAAGCTCCACAATAAGACGATGCTTTACGTCACAAACTGCCGACGTAAGAGTTTTTTTTTAAGTCAGTTTTATTTATCCCTTTGTGATTTATTAACCGACTGGAGAAGTTTCGCTCTTTGCAATATTTACGCGTAACATAAAAAAAGCATATATTATTTAAGGATTATAATTTAATATAACTGATTTTTAGAGTAGTATTTCATAATATAACCCCAATCAGGTTTTTAATCAGTCCCTATAGCAATACTCGAAATTAATATTGAAGTTATTTTATTTATTTTTATTAATTTTTCAGAAGCTTTCGGTCGAAATACCCATAATCATCTGCGAAAAAATATACATCATAAACAATTACAATTTGCAAAATCTATAATTATATGATTTGTCAACATTAACAATTAATTATTTCTCTCTATATAACAATGAATGTCTATTGTTTGTGTGTCACCTTTGCGTGCGTTCCTAAACAATTCATCCGACCGCTCTGAATCTTTGGTGAGTTGTTGAGCGCACCCCCGCGACCGTTAGGAAACATCCAAGGGTTGAACGGGGGTGAAATGTTAAAACATACTAAAACGGCCGATATTAGAGTCGATTAATTACTTTTCGGGGTCGACGTGATGAATAGTTTCTATACCCATGTTTTTGTCTATAATTTCAAACCCTTAAAGCACATAATTGGAGGGGAGTTACATAAAAATAACGCGAACCTACCGAGATTGGTGTCAAATCCATGTTTATAGTTTAATACATTTATAATAATGATTAAGCCCCTAGGGATGGGGGTGCAACGGAGCGAAACAAATTTCCGTTTACAATTTTAAATCCGTAGACCAATTTGTATCAAACTTTATACATATGTTACTTACGGCCCAGGAAAAAACATATGGGGTTAAGACACATCTACCGCCTCTAGGGGTGGGAGTGGAGTAGGTTGAATTTAAAAACATTCCTATACAGCCATTATCAGCCTCAAATAAAACGATTTCGGTGTCGCTTAATTTGATAGTGTCATTATAGAATTTTTAAGTGTCTAATTTCAACTCCAAAGGAAAAGGGATGGAAGCACCATTACCGTACGGATGGTGGTGGAATGGGTTTACATAAAGAGTAATGCGAAAAGACCGTTCTTAGTGTCGATTCCGGGGTTATAGAAGTCGCTTAGTTTAATTTTTGCATCAACCATGTTGGTTAATGAAATCGTGGACGTGGTTGACACAAACTTAAGTGGAGTAGTTTTCACCCTCTAAAGGTACCGGGAAAATTTGTTATTTTATTAGGATACGGAATATATTTTGGTCTCTATTTAGTCGAAGGTTGTATTTCTCTACACCTTTAAGGCACCGGGAGTACTTTTAGACTTTATTAATTAAACGAGTATTTTTGCTGTTTTAATTCGTCGTGATTTTTTTAACTGTTTTTATTTTATGTAGTAGGAGAATTCCCAAATACCGTCAGTCATTACCACGGTTGTTCCAAACACTGACGCAATTGATGCTGGTTTAATGAAATGTTTACCAAGAGGTTAGTGTCGAATCAATTCCTACTCCGGGTTAATGTAAATAAATACCCGGGCAATGCCGGCAACTCAGCTAGTTAGTAGGGTAAAATTGTATCAAAATGACCAAATTTGATAAATTATACTCCTGAAAACATAACTGTAAGTGTTAAAGTTTAGTAGATTTAAAAGTGGACATGGATTTTCTTTGTGCAACGGTTCCAACGTGGCTATCTTGTGGATAGAGCCAGAATACGCTCCTCTGGTCAAGCTGCATATGATTCTCATGTCTCACGTTAGAACATTTTCCTGAAACGTCATTTTCTACAAAGTTGACATCTGTTAAATTAGTATTAGACAGGTACGTCAATTTGTAAATAGCGATTTTTAAACTCGATAGGTATCGTAATTTAACGTGATGTCACAAACTTCATAAAATAATTCAATATTGAGTTTCAAGTATTACCATAGAGAACTGTTTGGGGTTATATTACAAACGAAGCGTATTTTGACTGGATTATTATATCTGACTATATATATATATATATATATATATATATATATATATATATTGTAATAAAAAAAAACTAATAGCTGTGGCTAATTAAAAGAATATTTATTTGATTAAACAAAATTTATTAAAGTTTTAAATACAATATAAAATTACACAATAATATTTAGAATCTCAGGGTCTTTACTGGGTTTGATAAATGGGTGACTTGAATTTAAATTATCTAACAAAACAATTAAAGAAATGAAATAATTAAAGAAAAGAAATAATTGAAAAACGATCTGACGTATCTTAAAAAAATGGTTTACAAATAAATTTTAGAGTTTTTTTACTTACGGCCGACCAGGTCTCAATTTTGGGGTTTTCTGTGCACACGTTTTTGGGGATATCACTGAATTTAAATTGGTTACAAAACACTGTCGAAACTTTAGGTTCTCTCAGCTGGAAACGGCTACTCCTTCCGAATTAATGGTCAGTCAGATTATTACCAACTTTCTCTCGGTGAAATTGGTGACGGTCTCTTTACTTATTGAGTTTTTACTGCGGCATGACTTATTAGGTTACTGTTTGTGGCTTGATTCTGGCTGGATATCTGCCTGCATATATGTATGCCGTCCAACCAACTAAACTGTTTCGCTTCTCCCCGTTGACTGTGTCTGTTCGTCTCGTAGATTTTTGACTGCGTACGTCTCAACAATGGTTCTTTTGTCTCGCCGCCCCGCTTTGTCGCGGTGTATGCTTTATATACTCTAATAATGAGTCCTTTACTTTGCAATTATAACAATGGATTAATTACTAATTACTACAATATAGTGGTATATAAACTATTTTTATGATCTCAGACTGATGCATTCAAAGGGTTTATTTTTTATTACAAGGACTGGAATTCCTGGTACAGAAAACTATTAGAAATGAAGGCAATTAATGTTCGTAAAGTAATCCAGACAGTTTTTTTAATGTTAGGAAAGAACGAAAAGTGTTACAGCGTAGTGCATGGCATTTAACTTAAATGAGATGTTTCATACTTTGTTTATTGCTGTGTTTTTATCAATGCGCATCTTATAATAGACATCTATTTATGTGTTTATTAATTTCGGGTATAAGGTGCACTCATAAAAATACTGTTTTGTCGGGATTCTTTTTGGAGACGTTGCCGTCACAATGGGCGTCTATTACGCTTAACGAAGTATATAAACAGCGGACTGTATATGTGGAGTGAAGGAAATCCATCACATATTCTATATGGGTCTATTTATAGGGAAGAAACATCTGCCGCATGCTATTCACTTAACACGCGATTAGCTTGGCTCCAAGGGTTCGGTTTACCGAGAGTAATTTCGGGGCAGTGAGGGAACAGTGTTCGATATTGGCCAGCGCCGTCACCGAGCAGCAATTTTGTCTACACCTCGTTAAATTGTATTCCTTTTGGAATCGTCTTTAGGGATAACGAGCGCATTCTCGACCCCGCAGGACCTCACGTCTGGGCACACAAACACAACGGGGCTTATACCTGGTGCATTTCCATGTGAATGCTCGGCGGGATTCAGTTTCCGAAGAGGAATGCTCGCTTGCTTCACAAAAATCCCGAGGGGTGTGCACACAAACGCGGGGGTGGGCGACTCTAAGTAGGCAAACAGAATCGGTCCTTCAGGGGCTGGAAGTCATCCATCCAGTTGAATCGATTCGTTCAGATGTGATTACGGACGCGACACTCGTTTAAAAGGAGATAATTTCATACCCGGCCAAAAAAATAGCTATATCCAACAAGTAAATTATCGAGATTTTCTTTTTATGTTTGGGAGGAGGGAACAGTAACAGAAATAAATTTAAAGAGATGAGAGATGTGATAAAGGGAAGAGAGAAGGAAGCAAACGAGTGTTGGGAGAAAAACGGAATATTATAATTCTTACAGAAATAAATAATATCCATCTTCAGGGATGAGTGTACATTACTTGATAAATTAAGTAAGGCTTCCATAATGTAGAATACGTCAACCATTCCGAGGAAGTTGTTTCAGTCGTTTTAAATTAAAATTAATTTTCAGCCTCAAACAGATGAATATGTCGACATGAAACGACGAAAGCTGATGTTAAAACTGATAACGAATGGATATATTGTATCTATGAATTTTTACACCATTGACATGAATAAAAGTTAATTTTAATATTAATTTTCTCCTGTTTTTAAATTCATATAAATAATTTATATTTTTCAATTTACAGTCAACATTAATACACAAACATTTAATAACAGTTCATTCAGGCCATTAACGTTATTATTAATATCATAATATATTGAAATAACTAATTTTTCATGTTCATTATATATAAACTAGTATGAATAAACATTTTCGTATTCCCAACCAGGTTAAATATTTAACATTACACAACGTTTCCATGGCCCGTCTCTGCCATCGTCGTCAGATGAATAGCGGTTACTTGTGTGAAAGTTAACTATTTGCGGTCACATGCTTCAATTAATTATCCGGAGAATGTTTTATTCACAAAGCACACACAACAGTAAAGTTTCGCTCTCTTATAATATGGTATTAAGGTTCCTTTTTTAAATAAAAAAAATTGTGATTATCACATTTAAATATAATTCCTTAATGTTTGTTTTGTAGTTAACAAAGCTGTGGAGAACCAGCAGTACTGCACAGCAATATTCTAGATGATAAGGTTTGGCATTCAGGTCTACAAGTTAAGATTAAAAGGGCTCTGACTGACCAATACTTCAACTTATTAAAATCATACCTTGACCAAAGAGAATTTCTTACTTACGTAAATGGAGAAAGTTCAAACCATTATCCCATTCTCTCCGGGGTGCCACAGGGCAGCATCCTTGGCCCCCTATTATACGTCTTATACACTTCAGACTTGCCAACCTCAATGGACGTAAGCACAAGTACCTTTACTGATGATACAGCAATACTGTCAGCACACACAGACCCTGATACCGCATCACAGAAACTTCAAGAACATCTACTAACAATAGAGACCTGGCTAGAAAGATGGAAAATAAAAGTAAATGCATCGAAATCATCCCATATAACATTTACCCTTAAAAAGGAACATTGTCCTATAGTAAAGCTCAACCAGGAATAAATTCCAAAAGCAGATACTGTGAAATATCTTGGTCTTCACTTAGACACCAAGCTGAAATGGAGGGATCACATTAAGAAAAAGAAAAAGCAAATAGAATTAAAATCTAAATTATTAAACTGGCTGATTGGACGAAAATCAAAATTATCAGTGACATCCGGAATAGAACTCTGGGGATGTGCAGCCAAGTCTGACAAGGCTATTATGCAACGAGTACAATCAAAAATACTCCGCACAATTACAAATGCTCCCTGGTATGTATCCAACTTCAGCTTACACACTGACCTCAATACACCATATGTAGCAGACGTCTTCAAAGATAAAAATCGTAAAAATCATACTAAACGTCAAACCAATCCCAATCGACTACTTGAGCCGTTACTACAACCTACTGACAACCGAAGACTGAAAAGATGCTAGTATGTAATCTGATTGCTAGTAAAATTAAGGAAAAAAAATGTTTGTTTTACGTGTAGTTTGTTTTTGTTCCATGTGTAATTGAATGTAGGCCTATGTTCGAGGTTGAACTTAATTGATTATATTTTTTTTCTAAAAAAAAAAGACCAATTGACAACAGAGTAAATTTATTAATAGTCCTCTACATTTATTCTGACACGTTTTTAAGTAAATAGACCATTTCATTCCTTGTATAATTGCCCCACAATGCCATAACTGATTAAAGATATTACATAAATTCTACTTTTGTTGTTTTATATCAGCATAATTTACCTTTAAGACCGCAGTGATCGTTTATTAGTTTTATACAATTTTTTGACTTGTATTTATGTGTATAAGCTCAAATCCGCTGTTTGCGTTAGTCATCATATTAAACTACTATGGGCACAGCATTCTTTTTTTAAAATATGTTTTCATCTATCGATAATATTCAGTGCACTTCATCTAATTTAATATAACATACATTCTTCCTTTGATAATCATGTCTAGTTTTTTTTGCCAAAAAAGAGCATATGCGAGAAGCTCTGCTTTTCTGCTTCAATTTGAACAAATCGGTTGCCGAAACGTATCAAATGCCTATGGAAATGGTGCTTTATCGAGAACAGCATGCTGAGATTGGTTTTCTCGGTTCAAAGACGTAATTTTTGACCAGAATAAACGTCAAAATCGGTCCAGGAAGTTTGAGGACAATCAATTGCATGGTTCTTTTGGACGAGGACGATATCCAATCGCAAATATTTTTTGCTAATTAATTGGGTGTTACTCGGCCAGCCACTTCCATTCCTCTACGCGGCATGGGAAAGGTTCAAAGGATCGGTAAATGGCGCCACATGAATTGAACAATAGGCAGATGGAGCGACGCCTAAATATGCGAAATCTTGCTCGCCAGACCAAAAAAGGTCGTTCCTGCATCATATTTTGAATGGCGATGAAAGTGAATCCTAAACGCCAGAAATCGCGGGTTGATCCCTGCCAACTATCAACATCGTCCGCAAGACCAAATTGCTTGGACGGAAGACGATGCTGTGCGTTTGCTGGGATCAGAAGGGTATCGTCTAATATGAACTGTTGAAACATGGTGAAACTGCCAATGCCCACCGCTACCACTAACAACTCATCTCTGTGCTCTGCGTGAAAAAAGGCCGGATTATCAGCAGAGACATGACGAGCTGACTTTCCTCCACGATAACGCGCCATTGCACACGTCAACAACGGTTCGAAACTACTTGGAGGCACTAAACTGGGAGGTGCGACACCATGCCGCTTATTCATCAGACCTGGCGCCTTCCGACTACCACCTGTTTTCGTCGATTGTTCACGCACTGGCTCAGCAGCACTTCGATTCGTACGAAGATGTCCGAAAATGGCTTGATGAATGGTTTGCCTCGAAGGTGAAGAAAATTTTTGGCATCCACAAATTTCCCGAGAGAAGGAAAAAATGTGTAGCTTACGGGGGCCAGTACTTTGAATAATTTTTTTGATTTCTATAAAAGAAACATGTTTTTCTGACTAAAAACAGGGGGTTTAAGTTGATTCACCTAGTATATTTCCTTCGTTTTTTGTGACGAACAAACAAAATGACGTATAGGGTAAAAGAATGTTATTATAGTATTTGTTTAAAAGTACTAGTGCACCTTTACAAAATGAACAATGTTAATCTTTTTATTTTTACGATATTAAACTCACGCCCGGCAAGAGAAAAGTAGTAGATTTACATAATAATGAGATTGCAACAGGACCCCCGTCTCGTGACACTCGTCTTCTAGGGAATACAGTAGTCATTTGCATGTGAACGGACGTATTAGAAGTGGGCAGCATCTTATTACAGATGCAGACATTCTTACAGCCGCTCTACTACTCATATCTTAATCTTGTGCTGGAACCCAGGCTCTCTTAACGCTATTGTGAGATGGAGAAAATACTCAATAAACACTGACGATTTACACGCGGCCATTCAAGTTCGAGAATTGAATCTACATTGCGAGTATAAACCTTAACGGAGCGCTGGTTAAATAAAAATAAGCGTATTATGACGAAGATTAAGATATAGAAAAGCAACTTTTGGATAACTCGATCAAACGGTTCAAGTAATAATGGACCTTTCATTTGAAATTCATGGGTCACTTGCGAAATAAGGGCAGTATTTTTCTAAAAGAAATTGATTCTAATGTTTGCTTGCATAACAGCTAAAATAAAAATTAATGACTTTCTTGAAAGATATAATTTAAATATACATGTTCAGAAAGTCAGAATAAAATTTGTCATAAGCAACTACGACGTTTCGACCTTACATTAGGTCTTTATAACATGAGAGATACGTTCAATGATGTGAAATCATTGCTTCAATGTTCATGAATAAAAATATTTATATGCTCGAATTTAAAAATGCACCTGTGGGCTCATACTTTACAAATCTGAAGTAAACAAAGATAACATAAAACTGCGGAACAGTTCTTCAACATCAAATAGAGCTAACTGTTTTTGGATTAATATATATAAGGTATAATCAACATACTCAAGTTAATATAATCTATAGAGTACAAGATATGGGCCTATAAATAATTCAGACATATATTATACGCAATTGAAACTAAATACCATGACTAACTTTCAGTTTTATGGAAAGGGAAAATGCTATGAATAAAGTATTCTCGGGTTTCTAACCGAGCAAACAATTGTATTCGCGACGTTTCGATGACACTCGAAGATGGTGACAGTGAACGTCATCCTAACGTCGCGAATACAATACTTTACTCGGTTAGAAACTCGAGAAGACTTTATTCATTCTCTACAACTAGAAAGACTACATTCTTAAAACAAACTTATAACTGAAATATTTAATTTTAAAACGACGAAACCTGCTGTTAAATTTATATTTGAAGAACATTTAATTTTTGAGAGTTAGACGTTTCTTAAGTATTCTGCCGAGACCCTGAGAAACATGAATTTTATTCCTATGTTTTGAAGACTTCAGCTCATGATCCATTCAGCGAAGTAAAAAACCGTCAAATATGATGAATGTATTTTTTTAATATAATCCCTCTGGTTTTTAATCTCTCAAAGAAATAATTTAACCACATACATCCATAAAAAGAAAAATTATATTCTTAAAAAAAATATTTTCAATTTTCACAAAATCATATATATTGTAAAATCCTATTTACCTTATCAGAAAAAACATTTCCGAAAATAAAAACAAAATTAAATTAAAATATGTGCCTTACAATATATTGTAATATATACTAATTAGAGGCCATTAATGATTTTGATAATTCGATAGTTAAGGTGGATTGGTAGCGGTAGGAATTTCAAAGGCGACAATGTATAGGCGAGCTTTATTTGGCCGCGAGCGCTTTCTGAAACAACAGTCGGGTGTTGGAAGTCGGAAGGTGGAAGTCAGACAGCCAGTAGGGTGGCAGGCACACATTCATCCGGAAAGATTAAAAGTTAAATCTGAGTAAGAAGTTTTGGACAGTAAAATTTCAACGATAAAGTTACAAGCAGTAACCAAATAAATCACGCCGAAATAAAAAAAATATATAAGTACTGTGAACGTCACCAATTCCAGAGAGAAATAATTCGGAACAATTTGTCCAACCAATAATCCGGAAGGAGCAACAGTTTCCAGTTTCAAGAGGAGTGACCCGAAAGTTACGACCCGTGTTTTTGTTTAATCAAATGTTAATTCAGTGATTTAATGGTCTTTTAGTTTGAATTTGTGAGATGAGCCCGAGCCCAAGAGGGTTAAGCCTGGTACCAGCAGATGTTTTGTAAGTACGAACAAATATGATCACGTTTTGTAAACGATAATTAAAGGTAAAGTCGTCAGATTTCGATTCCAGGTTTTATTTGATTGTTTAACTTCTTAGGTTGTAAATTATATGATTGTGTAACGTAAATATAAAGGTTGTTTCTTTACTTAGAAGGCCCAGATAAATGACCCTGAGAAAAGAGTTGTAAAATCTATAAAATTGAAAATTTTTAAATGTAAATAATCTCATATAAAAATGTTGTAAGTTTCAACTGAATAAAAGTAAAATGTCTTGTAAAGTTTCTAAAGAATTTCGTAATTATTTTTCAATCCTTCACTTCCAGATACTCATCGATTCTTTTCCCACGTTCGAGCATTATGCAAAATAGCATAAAATTCAGATCGTCTATTTTACTCCAGTGTTTCTAAAATGATGACACGTCTAATTACCTTATTTTGGTATGTGTACAGGGATATTGTAATTATCGTCTTAAGATATCGATATTTAAAAGTGATGCTGTTCTAAATCTTCTTAATCTGTTAATATTCAAAAAATTTCGCACAATGTTTGGAGACGTCAACACTTTCTTTACTTGAATTAATACCATACTTAATCTTAAGATTTAGATTTATTATTAATTCCATTAGTCCTCGGTTGGGGAAATAGGATACGTCATTATATAAAACTACAAGAAAACAATAAAATATTACTATTACAAAGTTTAAAAAAACAAACATTGTTCATTACAAATAATTATATAATTTAAAGCAAGGTTAAAGATACTAATTTAACAGTACTTAAAGAAATGATAAGTATATTAATCTTCGGGCCGACCTCCTGTGGTGACTGCCTCGCATCACAGAGGTCCCGGGTTCGAATCCCGTGGATGTTTGAGTGCGTGATAGAAACTCTCGGCAAATCAGTCCCCCGACTTGAAAAAAAAAAAGATTTCCCATACCGAGTCGCTAATAACAAGAGCAGGAAATAAAACAATATTAATAAAATTTCAATTTATATCGGCGTAGTTTCCAGCAGCAAATCTTACATCGATTCCCGTCGAACATGAAAAATAAAACAAGTCGGCAGTTAAATTCTACAAGATTATAATCGTGAAATAATAGCAGAACTAGATACGATACCAGAAAACTGTTTTATTAACGAGGATCTAATCTGCCCTTTCTATCTACGCACTCTTTCATCAAATAATATGCTCCATTCATTAACAAAGATTTACAACTCTTTATAAATAAATTTTGTGCAGTTAAAGTTTTTATTTCGTCCGGAACACTATTGTATACTTTTGCTTTTGAGGCTATTAGGTTGTTTATGTAGGATTTAGGCGTTGTCATGATCTATTTTATGGCTATATTTATATGATGCATTGATAAAGTAGTATTATTTTTGGCATTATTGTTATGATTATAAATCGTACTACTAATATTTGTACAAGTAAGTCCCATATAATTTTTGTGGCAATCTCTTTTGTTAATAACATCAATTTGGTCATTTAGTGGAATTTTGCCTATTAGTTTTGGTAAGTAATAGTTTTATGTTCTCTTGTTATAATCCAAATTTAATTTGTTGTATTCCATCATTCTTTAAGATTTTAACTACTTTCGGTGACAGTTTATCTATACATGTTAAAGAAAATTATTTTTTATTTTTATCATTGTAGTTACATTTAATTTGTTTAATTGAGATTACTTTCCATTTCACAGATACTGATGATGATATTTTATTATTTTAATTATTAATGGGTGTAATATAATTTTTAGGATATTGACCTTTTTATTTTTTTATTTCTGGTCCCTATGTTACTATTATTGAAGAATAAATATAATTAATTTGATTTACTTTAATTTTGGAACAAAAATAACTTGAAGATATTAATGAAGCTGTGACAGATTCCTGCTTCACGAAATATGATACTAGTTAGACATAATGTTTGAAGACAATAGGGTAATCCTCATTAATTCATTACTTTATGAATAGTCCGTCACCTGTGGTTAAGGATAGGAAGTCGTTCTTTGTTTATGTGAACTCACGTGATTACTTGGTCGCTGGTTCAAACACGGTCGGGTCAATATTTCACATAGTAATTGACCTGCGTCGTCATTACATGAGTCTTGCTCAAATCCAGACTTGATGGAGGGCATACCATAAATATAATTATCGTCAGATTTCGTATTTCAATAATTATTTAAGTCAGGAATAATTTGCATTGTAATATTTCAATTGTCATTTGGAACTATATTTATAGGAGGCCTAAATAAATTTGTAATTAAATATTTTTGATTATTACATTTTGGCGCTCCAACGTGGGGTTTATTTGGAAAATGAATCCCGAATTATTTGTAGAAGGAGTATTGTAAATACAGAGTTCGTTCAACTGTTGGTCCGGTCAGGCAGCTTTGTTAGTGTGTAGTATTGGCTGCGGTGTGTTCGAGAACAGTCAGAGTTCCGTGTAGATTGATCTTAAGGGTCTCAAGGAAAAATTTATTTGATACTAACTTCGTGCCCGACGTTCCCCGAGATGTCATTTATCCATAATCCCCGATTAGACTCCGATCTAGGAAGCTTTTGCGTTATTCTTATGTAACGCAACTCGACCCAAACCCTAAATGTGTTTACCTCCCATTCCGAAGGGGGTTAAACTCATTGACCCTGACATATTTTTATTCAACGAATATATCGCCGTTTGCACATATTTGTAAATTTCCATCCCCGCTTCTGTGTGTTCACCAAAAAGTATTTATTCCACGCAAAAATCGGCCGGTTATATTGTTTGAAAATTTCTACCCCCACCCACCACCACGCGTTACCCAGTTTGTTACAATGAAACTCTTTGACATCCATAACCCCAGAATTAACACGAATCTAGGTCAATTCACGTTATTTTCAAGTAACGCTCAACTAAACCCCACCCCTAAGCATGCTACACTCCGTAGGCAATATGGGATGAAATTATAGATAGAGAATATCTACCAAAATATTAATTAAAATGACTAAGAAAATTATTTATTGGACGAAAATATCGGTCAATCAATATGTTTGAAAATGTTTACCCCGTTCAGCCCCACCCGTTGGGGTTAAAATGCAAATTGAATGTAATAATTAATCTCAGCTACATCCATAACCCCAGATTCAACTCCAATCTCGGATTTTTTCGTTATTTTTATGTAATGCAACTCCACCCTACCATTCATGGTTCTCTGCTCCAAAGCCGATAGGGTTTGTAATTATACACAGAATATATTAAAAATATTATGAGTGTTACTGATCCCACGAAATATTTATTCGACGCAAATATCGACAGATTAACTTTTTTGAACATTGCTACCCCCTCCCACGTCCGCCCAGACCTTCCCAATCTCGTCCAAAGCCACGCGTTACCCATGTTGTCAAAAATAAATTCAGCGACATCCGTAATCCCGATCAGTCGACGTTTTAGAATACAGTAATAGTAGATCAATATCGAGAAAATGTGAATATTATTCCCTTTACCATTTCGTCAAACGATTGCAATTATTTTTAGCTTATGCAAGTTTAACAGCTACACGGCAGTAGCCAATTGGATTGGTCTAGTGGGATGATTCGGAAATTGTTTGCGCAAGTGGTTGCATTGTGCTTGAGACGTCGCGTCGTCATGTGACTCCGAGTTCACACGTGTGCGACGCGGCGCTACGCAATGAGCGTGGGAAGACGCACTTATGAGACAGGCCATGCTATTTCCAGACTCTCACCCAGTGTAAACAGAGAACATCCAGCTGGCGAGATCTGTTTATCTCTGGAGCTCCGTGTAAGGCTATCAGCCAGCACTGATAAACACGACGCCGATGTCTTCCCTCTCATACAAAGCAATTTTAGCAAACATTTTCATTTTATCTGATCAGAGTTGTCCCGTTAGTACCCATGCATACGTGAAAATTCACACGTAATAATAAGACGTTCACAAGCATAAAAATGTAAATTTAAAAAGAACGTTCAAATTTTTTTAAAAATACTTCGCTGTATTTCATGTATATTAATTTTAATCTTCATAAATTACAGTTGTCTATGGGATTGAAAGGGGAAGTAACAGAGACAATAGAAAAAATTTCGTACTGTAATTGAACCATGTGACAGCTTTTAGATTACGTTTTCCATTGACTACGAGGGCAGTAAATACGTATATGAGGCAACTCGCCGTTTATAATTGTAAAAAACTTTATTGCCCTTCAAAGGAAGCCATCTGAGCTGCTGTACATGGGTCCGGTCCGAACACTCCTATAGATACGAATTATAATCAGTATAGCCGAAAATTCCCAGAGCTTCGATCTGCATTTTTAGGAAACTACTTATAAATCCCTATTCAATAAAGTAGTTACGGAATACTGTGGAATAAAACGGTGAATACATTAAGTAAACGAGTTTCTGACTATGTAGATAACGAAGTTTATTTGAGATTAGGTGATAGAAGGAATTCTAGTAGTAAAATTTGGTCGTCATGAATGGTGAAGACCTCAAACACGATACACAAATACTAACCTTCAAGATGTATCATACAACAAAACGGAAAATAATAAAATACTGTTCCAGATAGTGACAGAAACAGGGAATAAATATTAACATCAATATTTAAATATTATTAGTATTTTATATCATAAATAAATAATGCTATTAATGTTTTATAATAAAATAATTTTTTTAACATCAAGCTGAGTTGTCCCGGGTATCTATTTAAATTTGCCTGGAGAAGGAATTGATTCGTCACTAACCTCCTGGTATGCATGTTATTTAACCAGCATACAATAAAGTCATTGATTGGAACATTTATTCATGTATGTTCGGCAGCCCTCGGCAGCTAACTTCAATTAAAACAACTCAGAAATTCTCCTACTACATAAAATAAGACTGTCTAAAAAATGATGCCGAAAGTGAAAAATAGTGGCTGACTTAATATAGTCTAAAAATACTCCGGGTACCTTAAAGGAAAAAAAATATATAACCTTTAACTACACAGAGACCAAAATATAGCTGGTACCCTAAGAAAATAAAAAATACATCCGGGTAACTTTTTGCCGACAACGTCTGCTGACAAGACATTTAACATAAAGTTTCATTAACTAACATGGCTAATGCGAGAATTAAACGAAACGACTCCACAATCGACACCAATATAGGTCTTTTTTGCATTATTTTTATGTAAACTCCCTCACCCACCACCCGTACGGGTACTTCACCGCATTTCCTTTCGGAGTTGAAATTAGACACTTAAAAATTCTAGAATAACAATATCAAATTAAATATCCCCGAAACATATTTATTCTACGCTAATGATGTCCGTAAGTCCCTCTTTGTTTGTTCCTGGATCGTATGAAACGTGAACAAAGTTTGGTAGAAATTTCTTAACGCGTTTAAGATTGTAAACGAAAATTTGTTTCACCTCTTTCCACCCACATCCTAGTGGTTGAACTACAATTTAACCAGTACGGCCAGGGTCAGAATTAAATTAATCGACTTCTATAACCCTGAATTTGAACGCAATCTCAGTACTTTTGCGTCATATTTATGTAACGCCCCTTCTCACGCTGTAATGAGTTAAGATTATACACGAAAAACACCAGAAATGATCTATTAATTATTCGACGCTTTTAGCACGTTTCATAATTTCACCTCCGTTCACTCCTTAGGAAATACCTAACCCTTCAAAAGACCGACAGAAACCTTCACGGGTGTGCGCAGAACAACTAAGCAAAATTTCATCGCAACCAGTTGAATGATTTAGGAACTCATAGGGGACACACAGTTAGACACTCATTATGTTTATATTTTAATAATTAAAGTTTATCATCTTATCAGTTAAGGGTCCACCTAAGGAGCAAAATATATTTTATTTCATGAAAATTATACATTGAGTAATTTTGATGTTAGAACTAACCGATATAATAATAATTCCGGATGGCCGAGGGCTGTAAAGTTGAAGTTGCAGTACACCCCAGAAGGCGTTGGTCCGAATCGCACTTCAGACATTTATTGTAATCGACCAAATAGAAGTTGACGGCGCATTTCAATTATCATGAAGTTACGATAATTTAATATTCAATTTATTTAATTACGTTTCACCATAAATTACCTTCTGGGTTTCAATTTCCCGTATTTTGTAGTTTTATATTTACTGGTTGGTAATTGGTACGATGTGAAAGGCTACAAGACGTGTCGTGGACGGGAACACGCAGCCCGACAGCCATAACAGACAATACGGCGCCAGTTATGAAAGCGACCCACATTTCCGCATTCTAGCCGCAAGGTCAAGGGTTGGGCTATGAAAGGGAAGCATCAGCCCGCATCTTGTCAAGACCTTGGGAATTGAGACACCTATCATTATCATAACTGGAAATCAAAAGAGTCGTCTTACTACTCTGCTTGTTTTGATGTAATACATTCAGTTTTTAGCAAACTACGTCTCATAAACATTTATGAACAATTTTGTACTGTTTGGTGAATACTTATCTGTTCTTTTGCAGCATACTAAATGGGAATAAACCTTTTCTTCCTTCGTTATTATTGTCATGTGAGTTGCTATTATGCAGAACTTGATAACAGTGCGTTAAAATGCCCATACTGTAAATATTAGAAATCTGAATTACTTTGTTTTCCGTGGGGTTTCTCGGTGATTATGCTGTTGGAAATGTTATCAGGTTTCCACTCGGGTGATGCTCCTTAAACACGTTTCGTCGACTCGCACCGTCGTCGTCTTCACTTCACCTAGATGTAAACGGCGTCAGTCGACAAAACATCGTGTTCAATCAACGCCATCCGGGTGAAAACACGCGAACCTTTCCAAAAATCTCAATTAAGTTAAACAAAAACTTGATAAAACATTGACAGCAAAGATTATTTTTATTCAGGGTGAGATTGAACTGTGGCAACATCATTAAAATTATAATTTCGTCATTAATTAATTAATTTATTCTTAGTATTGGTCCAGGTTTCACGTAAAGGAAAGATTAAACTCAGCAGTTGAACTTGAAAAGTCTTGTCATAAATATATAGAACTTCATTGCTTGCATTGCAGTTACAGCAACACCTTCGCGGTGAATTCTGCAAACACACAGGTTATTTCTTTATTTAAATTGCAATGAGAAACACATATTCTACTAGCTATTTTTGTTGCATTAGAATTCATTAATGTCCTGATGGGTTCCTCTCCAATGAACGGTCTCCGGTTACCACATATTTGAGGTGAATTGGCCAGCATTTCTTGAGTCTTCTGTTGATTTTATGTACCAGCAATGGATTCGTGTGTATTTCAAGTCTATCATGGTCTTTCATTGCTCTATCTTGAGTTATATCCTTGATGAATGGTATGAGTAGGTCATGAAGTAAAGTTAGGTTACTAACATACCGGGGAGCATCAACCGTGGCTCTGAGGATTTTCTATTGCGAATTTTTGTATCTTGACCGTATTATATTTGCCAGAACACCCTCATAATTCAATTCCGAATGTCCAAATTGGTTTAATGATATACATTGATATATTTTGTAATGATAATTAATAATTAGAAACTATTGAACTGAATTTTTGCCGGCGAACACACAGAGATACAATATTGGTCGAGAATATTGAACAGGCCAAGACATTGTTAGATAGTAGCGCGCGTAAGTTGATGGAGTGGTTAGTCAGCCATGAGACCTTGCTGAGTACTGAAGGATTTAAAATTTGTGAGTCAGCTACGAGACGCTGTGGAGTACAGTATAATTAAATTTAGCAGTTGGCGAAGGATTCCAGTCGAGGACGGAACTAAAATAAATTGAGTTGGAAATCAGAAGTGAGAGCATTTAGTTGTGTTAGCAGTCTGCAAGCAGATTTTGGGATTTTATAATTTTATGCTACACTTTTCACTATGAACAAATTCCAGGCCATTGTTTCACTGAATTTAATTTTTCTTTCACTTTGCAAAGCTCTGGTATTGACCACCAGACACAATTGTTCCGAAAACTGCCGACCCGCCGATATCTGCCGACTTTCGCTTTGAGCCTCTCGTTCCAGCCAAATACAGATTGTCGCTCTAGTTTTGGATTATGACCAAATCAAAACTTCGTCCTCTCCTTTACCAATGTACCACGCCACTGCGAGACTCAATTTACCTTGGATTCTGAATGTTCTGTGGCTATCTACCAAATTTCACTCTTTCTCCATATATCAATGTTCTGTGGCTCAACTGTAGTCGACGAAGTTTTGTATCTGCCTGCTGTGCCCCGTAGCTTGTACGCGCCCCAACGACAATACCTGTTCATATATTCTTACCCATTATTGTATTTGTGTTCCCGCCGATAAAAATTTTCAATCACATTCAGAATAATCAATAAGCTTAACAAATTCATTAAAAAATGAAAAAATTAACAAAAATTGTCAACACAATGTAGTTTATAAAATTAATTGTAGCGAACCGAATTGCGGAAAAGCCTTGTATTGTTCAAACCAAACGTGCATTAGGAACAAGACCAAACGAACATAATAACAGTTACAAAACGGCCAACCACAATGTTGCCACGAACCATAGATTAGAGAAAAATAACGAATTTAATTGGGATAATGTTGATGCTGAACCAAATTTATATAAACGGAACCTATCTGAAATGATACACATAAAAAGTAGCAAAAACACACTGAATTAAGTTAAGCATTGTTTACTACTCCTTAATTTTCTAAATTGTTATTCTGTTTTGTTAATATAAAATGTGCCTGGAAGTTGCTTTTCAATTATTTACTCATAAGCTATTTATTAACGTTACTGAGGTGTGACGATTCTGTTACTACACGGGGTAAACCCCCAAGGTCACACACAGTATGGCATTACTATACCACCAGATGTCAGGTGAAACCCTCCAAGGTTCATTCAGTCTTGCACAAGCGTTAGCGTTAAGTGAATTGTGGGCCTCGGACCCTCTTTCGAAACTGTGTGAATTTAATAACTTGTTAATCGTTTTGTTGTGCTAGTTTATTATATGAATTTGGTAAGTTGTATATTTTTTTTGTTTACTCTAGTCTGCGTTTGTTTACTTTGTATAATGATACTATAAATCTAATCATTTGTTAATACCTCCTCTTTAGGATAATACCTGAAGAAGACACAAATAGGTACCGAAACGTCTTTACAATATAAAGAAAATACAAACAGTGTTTGTATTAGGTCATCAATTGATTTATTAATTTAATACAACATTCTGTAGCAGCATATTTTGACATACGAGTGTAAATGGTTTCCACGTGACGTATCCGAGTGACGTAGGTGATTGCGGTGATGTGTTGGCAGGTGCCGGCCATGTTCCGGCCCCTATGAGGCAGCGTGGGAACGCCCGCATGCATTCCTCAGGCGCGACATTTGCCGCGGATAAAATTACCCACCGACAAAGGTCGCCCATACGTGGATGTTGGTCGCGAGCAGCATAAATATCAAAGGAACGTCACCAACCGGATCCCGAATCTTCCTGCTTGTCTTTGTCTCGTCAAGGTCGATCACTTCTCACGCGACATAAACCTCGCACGTCGCATTATTTAGGTTCAAATGAAAACAAAGGGAATATTATGGTGTTACTCATTGACGCTGGTTGGCCAACGACTCTGAATCATCTAATTACATAGTATCCACACATTGAAAACGATTTAGGAATTTTTTGGAACTTGTTCCAATTCCAATCTTAATTTGTTGCTATATCTTTTCGATATTATTTTTCGCGAAACAGCTCAACTCTATCAAACCTTCCAAAAAACGTAACTTATTTTAACGTTTATACATATTCAAAACACCTAGGACTCCACAAGCTGACGAGATCTTCACCACAGAGGAAATTGCGAGAGCGTTACAGAAAATGAGGATCAACAGAGCACCAGGAATTGATGGAATAAGAAATGAACACTTAAAGCAGACAGCGCGAGAATACCTGCCGATATGGACCTCCCTTCGAAATAAATGTATACAATTAGGAAGTATACCAGACGAATGGAAAAAGTCAACAAACTATTATACAAGAGAAACGGAGACACAGAGAACCCAAACGCGTATAGAGGAATAGCCATGGAATCCACGCCACTGAAACTCCTAACAGGAATCCTCGCCACGAGACTGGCAGAGAAGCTAGAACCCCTTCTACCAGAGGAACAATTTGGTTTCAGAAAGGGAAGGTCCACGACCCTGGCAGTAGAAAACCTGTTTGGACAAATAAAACAGACGATAGAAAGACCAAAAGGAAAACTATATGTGGTTTTTGTTGACTACTCAAAAGCATTCGATCTGCTTAACAGAAAAGTATTAATAGACAACTAATTGGAAGAACGAGCACAACGATCCTGATATCAAATATACTGGCAGAAAACCATATACAGATAAATGATGGAATAGGCGTATCCAACTGGCTGTCACAGACGAACGGTGTCCTCCAAGGCGACCCACTCAGCCCTATCCTGTCTAACGTTCTCACGAACGATGTCACCAAAGGAAAGGCAGGAACAAGTACGTACATATACGCTGATGTGGCCATCGCAGCGACAGATATCGACAATCTGCAAGTATTGCTAGACACACTAAGTGAATGGGCGGAGATAAATGAAGAGAAGACGGAGTTGGTAGTGTTCAGGAAAGGAGGAAGACTCACTGAAGCAGAGAACGTCTAATGCAATGGTAAACTACTCAAGAGGGCTAACAACTTTAAATATCTAGACATCACAATCCAAACAACGTGTAGGAGTTTCAGACTGCATATAAGATCTAGAGCAGTGGCGGCCACTAGAGCTATCGGAAACATTACACAACTATCGATCAGCACAGCGATGGACCTGTTCTGACGTATGGCCTAGAATTAGTAGGACAATACCTCACGGACAGAGAACTGGAAGAACTGGAGCGAATAAAGGCTAGATACCTGAAAAGAATTTTAGGAGTTCCGCAGAATTCAAGATCGAGGCTAGTGTACGACCTTCATAATAGAGGATCTAAGATGCTAGCTCACACTACCAGCTAGTTCCAGCTTCAAACAGCTTATACAAGATCTACATGAGAAGAAAAAGAACATACCGGAGACTTCTATGCAACATCTGCTATGCAGGACAGGACCTGGATGGAAGTTAACCAAGAACTACGACACACGAATACGAGACTGACGATCCATGGCTTTCACCATCAATTGTGCTGCAACAAATTATTTCATGAACCAAATGACGAATGTGTGTGTGAGTTGTGTTTAGAAATCTGTGATAGATACCATATTGTAAAATGTAGGAATAGACAGAAATCTATCGTAGCTTACAGCAAGGAAAGGTTGTAATACAATGTGGTTTGCACGGCATGTGTACGCTTCCAATATATTATTATATATTCTTAAATTTATTTTTAACCAAATTCTCCAAACGTTCTGTCTTTTTATTCTGTGTATTCGGTATTTCAAATCTTTCTTTTTCGCCGTCTCTTTTTTGTCATCAGTCTAGTGCAAGGGTCGCCAAACGGTAGCTCGTGAAATATTATTAGACAAGTACTGGAAGATGTTCGAGCGCTGTTCTCTCGCAGGCTGGAGCGACGAAGAGGGCAAGCTTTGGGGATACCATCACTTCTCTCCGCTTTTGAACTAAGGTTCCCACAAACCAAGGCACCTCGGTCAATTTTTAGAGGTGTATGTTCCGGGGTCGTAGACCTTGGGCACAAGGTAAGAGTTGCTCGGTGTTCCTATGAGAACAGTCGCCAAGTTGCCTTCTAAACTGGTCGAGGCACGGACAAGGGAATGCTGCGTCCCCACAGCAAACCCCTCTCACGCCATCGGAATGGCGTGGGTGAAGTACCAAATGCCCGACCTACCTGACGCAGGTTTACTTGGGTTTGTCCTGTATTTTAAGCGTATGCCGGGTAGGATCCTTAAACTACAGCCCGGAGGTCCTAGTTTACCCTCCGCATTTCCCCTTTCAAATCCCTTCCTATGCTATTGAAGGGGATTACCCTTATGTAGCCTGTTACTCTAAAAAAAAATAAGCAATCCCCGTTCTGTTATTAATTTTGTCTTTTGTCTGTATCAAGACTATGTATGTATTAAATTGGAAAATTGCAGGGAAAGGAATTAGTGAAAATGATATCAGACATAATATTTTCAATTAAATTGAAGGTTTGGGAGAAAAACTTTAGAGATTGAGACGTCAAACAATTTCCTGTCTGGAAGAAGCAACTTGAAAAACACATGTTCTCAATTATTTTTTAAGTTTATCCGAAGTAAGAGAAAAATTTCTCTCAGTTTACAGGAGTTTAGAAATTGCACTCATTGCACAATTTACTGCATTACATTTGTTACAAGTGGAGTGAGAAGAATTTTCTGCCTGCTGACTGAAAATTTTAATCAAGACACGTCAGTACTTCAATTAATAAATCTTCAAAATGAAATGATTCTAAAATCAATTTTAACGGATCAAATCTGGCCGCTCCTATCAATAAAATTATTCAGGGTTGCTCCGTGTCGAACCGAGAGTAAATACTTTGTTCAGCTCTATCTAACGTTGCGTATATGCTTTTTCCAACATGAATTTTTTTAAAAAAATCCAGAAGTATAAAGACTGACAATCGCCTCGATAATTGCGTCCGAATGGCAATGACCAACTAATCACCAGACATCGAGACATAGAGAAGGAAAGATTTACTTGCAATTAATTTTTTTATAATTCTGTTGTGAATTTATAGAATTTAATATATTGTAATGTCAATTAATTAGTACATTAATTGTTTGAACATAAAAATTTAAATTGTTTGAGAAATCTATTATTGCGGCAGGAGCTTCCATAGCGACAATGTAGTCCAGCTCTGTTGCTTTGTCGGAAGGTAAAAAATGGCGTATGTGCGCTAAAACTCGAGACGAGGATAGTTCAGTTGGTGATCAGAATTTAACAGAGTTTCGGAGGACGGAACAAGTGATACTTGAGCAGAGACTAGCCGTCGTTTATTGTATTACTATTAAACAAAGTTGTGAGTTGATGACAAAGTAAAACATTCACGAAAGCATTACATCGAAACTTGCTAAGTAAAAGCAGTTTTACGTCCAAAGCCAGCCAGGAATAGTAAAATTGCAATTTAAGTCCAAAGCAGTAACGACTAGCAAATCTAGAAACCACAGAATTCACCAAAGGCAAGCAGAATTCACCTAAGGCAAGCAGTCAACAGATAGCTGACAAAAAAAGGAGGATCATCTGAGTTCCTGACATCCTATAAATTTTGACTAGAATCAGAGTAAAATCTGTGAATTTTAGAATCAGTGTAAAATCTCGCAATAGTGTTTTTCAATAACGAAATGTATGCTGGAACCAACTGGACAGATGTGAGTAACAAATTACAAAATAATTATTTATGTAAACGTATTTAATAGATAGAAGTCAGATTTCGTTCTCATCTTAAATTGTTAATCAGAGTTAATCTCTTTACTTTTTAATTTCGTTCTATTTTAATTGTCAAGTTAATTTCTTTTCTTTTAGTCGACGCATTGTTTAGGTAAATGTGATTTGTTTGTTAATAATATTTTAAATATAATTGATGTGCCCATTATCAAACCCAGTGAAGACCCTGAGAAATTAATGTTTTAAATTTATAATTGTTTTAAATTATATTGCCACAAAATAAATAAATATTGTTTGTAAATTTTATTAATTCTTTTATTTAAATAACGCCTTCCATTTAATTATTACATTAATAACTTCAACGAGAGGCAAATTCTTCAAATTTCATTTAATTAACGTATTAATTTTGAATATTACAATATTAAGCAGGGTGCAAGAATAGAAAGAATAAATTTAATTGAAGATGGTCGGTAATATGTATTGTAAAATAAAAAATTGTAAATTTTAGAACGAACCTTTGGTGATACTGGTCTAGTGGATGGTATGAAGCGCCACTGCATCTTGCACAAGCCAAAGTCGGCAAACCACCCGATATTCGGCTAAATTCTTTTCTGTAGTGTTTACATATGAACGTTTATCGACGTAGACAACCAGCCTAAGTGACACGTTCTGAATTCTGGAAGCAAGTGGCTAACATATTGATTCTTCACAGATACCTTGATTGGATCATTATTGAAATAAGGTACATATAAGTAGGTAATTTCCATGGCCGTAAGATGAATTCGAACTCCATTGAACAATCCTGCGGATCGTGGGGTTTGATACAAATACACAATTGCCAATTTCATTATTTCCTTTAAATTAAATATAAATTCAAGATGGGTTTCAATAATGTCAATGTCTGTTTCACGTAATTTTAAAGCAATTTTATTCCACACCACGTTTATTAAAATAGATTGGGACCCAGAAACTTTGTAGATAATTCCAAGATAACTTAAGATTTATAAGAAACATTAAGAAGTGTATAATAAAATTAACTTGTATTTGTATAATTATTTTGTCAGTGCTCTGTCTCATGCGAAGTAACCGAAGAAATTGGACATTCTGAAAATAGGCCTATTTTAGAAAAACGTACGTATTCAAGGTGGATACGTAACGAAAGCGAATAGGCAATTAAGTATCTACTATTCGTACGAATTTCCTTCAATTATATAAAAACAATTACTTCATCATTTTCTTCGCCTCAATTTATCGAAGTAATATCGAATGTGAATGCTATATACTGGCATGTTTAAAAACATAGATAGCAGATAGCAGAAACATACAAGTAGTATGTGACAAGTCACCTGAAAGGCTTCATTTAAATACGCTTTACGGCGGAGAAAGAAATTTAAGAGGATATTTTATTAGGGTGACAAATTACATAAGAGTAATCCACATGGTGGCAAGTTCCCTTTAATAGCTTAGGAATGGATTTGAAGGGGAAGGGTAGAGGAAGTTAGCCAAGCTAAGACCCCAGGCCTATATTTAAGAATCCTACCCAGTATTAGACTAAAAGTGATGCAGGACAACCTCGGAACCTGCATCAGGCAGGTCTGTCTCTTGATACTTGTCCCTCGCCCTTTCGATGGCGGGAGAGGGGTGTAACGCGACTGCACAGGATTATGGACATAAAAATACTAAATGCTACGGCTATTAAAATATGAGTCTTCTTCGTCAGGTCCAATGGGTTGGCAATGATTGATTCAATAGGCAAATTATGTATATCTGAGTTGAAGGGGAAGACGCTACGACGATCCTTGATGCCTTCACGAGGTAGTACAATTTGTCTCAATTCTCTCTCCAGAGGTAATTGTGCTCCGCCTCGAATACTTAATTTTAATAAATTTAGATAGCTGATTTTAAAATATTTATTATCTCGCCATGAAACATTTAACATAAAAACAATAAAAGCGTGCTCAATCATAGGAGGCTGGTTCCCACAAGCCGAGGCACCTCGGCCTGTTTTGAGAGGTGTATGTTCCGGGGTCGCAGACCTTGGACATACGGTAAGAGTTGTTCGCTATTCCTATTGGAATAGTCGGGCAGCTGCCTCCTGTCAAGGCACGGCGAGCGGAGAGCGGAAAGATGCGACCCCACAACAAACCCCTCTCCCGCTATCGGAAGGGCGTGGGACAAGTACGAAATGCCCGTCCTACCTGATGCAGGTTTTTCTAGAGTTTGTTCTGTATTACTTTTAGGCTAATGCCGGGTAGGATCCTTATAATATAGCCTGGGGACCCTAGTTAACCCTTGGCTACCTTCCTCTACCCTTCCCTTTCAAATCCCTTCCTATGCTATTAAAGCGGAGTTGCCACCATTTGGATTACCCTCATGTAGCCTGTTACCCTTAAAAAAATCAACAAGATTTTCTTCCCTTAGACATTCAGCGATGATACTCTCTCAACGTAAAAACAATATTTTATATTACAGGTAATTATTATCAGTGGTACTTTACGTATCAGCTGATACTACCCAAACACAATACAACTCAAAAATAAATTACAATTGGCTTCATTACTTGTGGGGGCGCAGCATTCCCTTCTCCGTGCCTCGACCAGTTTAGGAGGCAGCTGGCCGACTATTCCGATAGGAATAGCGGACAACTCTTACCCTATGCCCAAGGTTTCCGTCCACGGAACATACACGTCTGAATACAGGCCGTGGGCTTGTGGGAACCTTAGTTCAAAAATCTAGAGAGACGAGAATGCATCCCCTTGTTCAATTAAGCTCGTATGCAATTTTACAATTTACGTTTCCCGCTGCAATTTGAAATGAATCACAAGAACGTAAACCCCGAATTGTCGGTGAATTTTAGAGAATCTAAAACATTTTAATGTTCCGCCTCTAACATTGCGTCGTTAAATCTCACTATTCGTCATGAAAAGCGATTACTTGAATGCCAATACGTAGTATTAGTGCTACGTTAGACTTAACGAAGATATATGCCGAAGAATTAAAAGTCGAGAGAGGATACATGATTACTATTGTTTCCTCAGGACACAATACGAGAGGCATAACTTCACTTTAGCTGGTTCCGAACGAGTTAGGCGAGGTTATAAACAGCCTCGAAGTAAAAAAGAGTCTGTTAATCCAAATATTTATTGCTCTTCGTACTAGGTTTAACAAGATCATAACATTATACGCATAGACAATTTGTGTCATCTACAGATCACAAAATTTATTGCCTCCACATCGTGTGCAAGGTGATTATGAGTGTGGATATTTGCTCGAGTCCTTATATAGGTCTCGTTTATCATCTGCTACTTGAGGAAAATTGAGGTACAGTATTTATATGGAAGCGATCTAGTGCTTTCTGAGGAATTAGCGTGAGGAATGTAAGAAAGATATTTCAGGGAAGTAGAAAAATAAAGCCGGAAAACAATCATAGAAACATTTGTAATTTGATAATGTCACAAACGGCGAGTAGTACAATTGTTGTGATAATGACATTTACGGTTCCAGACTAATAATGATGTTGACGAAAGCGGGAACAGCATTATCATGAGTTATGAATGCAAGTGCAGCTAACGAGCGGCGATTTTGCTTGAGCGTGGAGATAGTTGGCTGCTGTCTGATTTATGCGCCTGCTATTGTTGGCTCGTCAAGGCCTTCCTGTGTTCGCGTGCGCGGGATGTTTCAATCACGCACTGGTCCTGATTCACTGGGTCCGGACCGCGAGCCGTGGCCATTACCAACACGTTTAGATATCACTTACGAAAATATAATACTGTGGATGTTGTAGAATCTGTGGGATTATCACTAGAATCGCCGACGGATCGTAGTAGTTGATCTTCACACAATACATACATGATGGTATTGCGTAAATCAACGGCCCTCATGCGTGATTATCCTGTTTCGTATTATTCGTGCAGTTTACCCAAATTTTAAAAGTAAAGGTTTCGTGACGTATCTTTTCAAGATTGTTGCGTTTCCAAAAGTAAATATCCATATATAATTAATTTTATGTGAAAAATGATGTCCCTCTTCGGCAATACTTATTGCTTTACTTTCACCTTTCGCTTAAAATATTGAACTTCTTGCAAAAGAAAGGCAATCCCAAGTTACTTATTAGCTAAAGTTATAAAATGGTTATTTTATTATATGTAACACCAACACTTTGTGTACTTACATGTCTTTACCTTTTCTTTTTTAAATAAATACTAATACTATGAATTGTTTTTGGTTTGGCCCGTGACCTACTATACATTTTTCTATACGGCCCCCTACAAAATAATTTATTTATTTTATTTTATTTTTTTTAGGGCAACAGGCTACATGAGGGTGATCCACATTGGGCAACTCCCCTTTAGTAGCATAGGAAGGGATTTGAAAGGGGGGATGCGGAAGAGTAGAGGAAGGTAGCCAAGGGTTACTAGGGCCCCCGGGCTATATTTTAAGGATCCTACCCGGCATTCGCCTAAAGAAATGCAGGGAAAACCTTAGAAAAACCTGCATCGGGTAGGTCGGGTATTGGGTACTTGTCCCACGCCCTTCCGATAGCGGGAGAGGAGTTTGCTGTGGGGACGCAGCATTCCCTTCTCCGTGCCTCGACCAGTTTAGGAGGCAGCTGGCCGACTATTCCAATGGGAACAGCGAACAGCTCTTACCGTATGCCCAAGGTCTGTGACCACGGAACATACACCTCTCAAAACAGGCCGAGGTGCCTCGGCTTGTGGGAACCTTAGTTCAAAAACGGAGATGAAAAGGCATACCCAAAGGTAGCCCCTTCGTATCTCTCCTAAAAGGTTCTGCCTGCGAGAGAACATCCCTCGCAGGTTATCTGCGAAAGAATCCTCTCGCAGCTCTTGTACAAAATAAGCTTGCCCACCCTTGGCATACATAGTCTTTAACTGACGATGCAACTATGAGGGTGGTCTTAAAAGTTTCCGACCCAACAATCATAGCAGATATTTTTTTTGAATTTTTTTCATTTTTCAACAGTCTCCTTGTAACTCTCCACACTTTTCCCAGCGATGCTCCCATCTCTGTAACTCGTCCGAAAAGTACTCGGCGTTTTTATCTGCAAAATAAGTGTTCACGAAGGTGATTGCCTCTTCATTTGACGAAAATCTCTGTCCTCCTAGCGCAATGTTTAGATGAGGGAACAAAAAGAAGATGTGGTGAGTAAGGCGGATGGTCAAGCAGTTCAAACCGTAATTCATGGATTTTCGCCATGGCAACCGCTGAGGTGTGAAACAGGATTTTCTTTTTCTGCAAATGTAACCGTTATTCCGCAAGTTCTGCCTTCAGCTTGTCAAGTAATGATATTCCTCTAATGGTTTTTCCTCTTTGAAGATAATCAATGACTGTCGCAAAAAACAGTCGCCATCACTTTCCCAGCCGAAAAAACAGTTTTTGATTTTTTTGGAGCCGGTTCCCCCTTTGCAGTCCACTGTTTTGACTGTATTTTTGTTTCGGGCGTATAATGATGTATCCAAGTTTCATCTACAGTAATTAATCGGCGCCAAAACTAGGATTTATTGCGCCTAAAGTTCGCCAACAGAGCGTTGGAAACGTTCATTCGAACAAGTGTTTGGTCTAACGTGAGGAAACGCGGCACCCAACGTTCGGACAGATTTTTCATGCCTAAATGTTGATTTAATATGTGACAAACACGTTCTCATGACCTCTGCATCTCTCTCACTTTAATTCGACGGTCGTGTAGCACCATTTGGTGAACTTTGGCGATGCTTTCGTTGGTAGTTGCAGATTTTGGACGTCCCCAACGTTCACCGTCGCTTACGGTCACGTTTAAATTCAGCTACCCAAAATTTCACTGTGGTAAATGATGGTGCAGTGTCCCCATACACAGAATCCAACTCATCTTTGATTTGTGTAGGCGTATTGCCTTTCAAAAACAAATATTTAATAACAGCTCGATACTCGATTTTCTCGATTTTCACAAAAACACTCACATCAACTCACTCAAAAGATTGTTACATAACAACTGCGCGTCCAAAATGGTTGAAACTTTGGTGAGTAACTGTCAACAGATGAACTACGCAATTAACTAGCTTTTATTTACTAGTGCTGCCATCATCACGTTGAGGTCGGAAACCACGCTCGTATTCACACAGGTTGGTCCTCATAGTCTTTCCTATAGCACTTAATTGTTATCATAATCTTCATCGCCGTCATTAACTTTATTGTCCTCGTTACCTATATCTCTATAAACCATGACTAACACTATTATCCTGATTACGAGGTCTGTTTCGTTTCTAATTGTTTGAATCCCGGGTACGGTAATGAGAAGGCGACTTGGAATATGTTGAATAAAGAAAATAAAGCAGACAGTACTTGGTATAATGCGAAAAATGAAGTAGAAAATATAACAGATTGAACAGACCGGGAAGGGTCACTACAACGGACAACGCTTCGAGTATGAGTAGCAACCCTTGCTGAGGTTGCATTGTGGCAAAGCCGCAGCTGTTCCTCAGGAATTCGCCCACCCGCGCACCCACGCACCCATGCACCTGCTCGGACACTCATCGCATCTCGCTTAAAGTACGCGAAGTGGTAACTGGGTTGTTACGATCCGAACATCGAATTCGGTTAAGAATTTTCTTGTGTTAGATCATATGAGGATTGTTTGATAAGTCTGCTAAATATTTATGAAACAGGTTCACTTTCGCGGCATTATCGGTAAACATTCCTAAAAGTTTTAATTATATGCCAGTCGTAGTTTATTGTCGGCAGTCTTCTGTAGTGTTAGTTGTGTAGTTATGCGGAGACATTACAAAATGAATTTCGCGCTGTCATTAAATACTTTCACTTCAACGGTTGGAAATCTGCACAAATCAAAACCGAATTGGATGAATTTCATGAGGACTTGGCATCAGCACTGAATAACATTTACTTCTGGATTAATGACAAGCACAGAAGATGAAACTCGCTCCGACCGCCCAATTGAGGGCACCGCTCAGGAAAACATCTAAAAAGATCACAACATCGTAATGGATGATCGCAGACTAAAAGTGCGTGAGGCAGCTGCTGATGCCGTAGATTCCTCTAGTGAACGAGTGCATTTCATTCTCCATGAAAACGCATTGAGCGCCATAGCTGCCGCGACTTTTGACATTGGACCAAAAACAGATTCGGAAAAACATTTCAACGAAGAATCTAACAATGTTTAGGCGTAACCCACTAAACTTTTTTCGCAGATTCATAACCGTCGATGAAACGTGGATCAATCTCTACACTCCAGAGACCAAAAACAATCAAAACAATGGACAAAAGATGGAGAAAGTGCGCCGAAAAAGGCGAAGACCGTTTTGTGAGCTGGAAAGGTGATGGCCACTGCCTTTTGGGATTTTCAGGATATAATATTGAGAGATTTCTTGGAAAAGGGCTACTCTGTTGGATCGTTTGGAACTGGTGCTGATTGAGAAATGACCAAGATTGACGAGCAAGTAACTGCTGTTTCACCAGGACAATGCGCCAGCAGCAGTCTCAATAGCGAAAGTGAACGAGTTGGGATTCGAATTGGTTTCTCATTCACTTTATTCACCAGACCTAGAACCAAGTGACTTCTTCTTGCTCCAGATCATGAAAATTTGGCTTAGTGGGAAGAAATTTTCATCAAATGAAGAAGTGATCGAGGTCGTGACGTAGTATTTTGCAGAGTTTGACAAAACCTGGGTTGTAAAAATTGCAAACTCGCCGGGCCAAGTGTATATCCGAGGAAAGAGACTATGCTGGAAAAAAAAGTAAGTTTTCTAAAAAAAATCTTTTTGTTACATTTTTACCAGACTTATCAAACAACCCTCCTACATTTTAAACTCTAAATTCTGGTGTGTAACTACGACCTTTAGTGCTGTAGTTGTCATGGTCATTGCCTGGCATAAAAGATGATTGTGTTAGCCGTGGTCAAGGAAAACCGGGGAGAATCGGCAGCAAATCCAGAGTGTCAAGTCACATATACAGTGTCGGAAGCTAAGGCTGGCAAAGGGCAGTAGTGCCAAGGAAGAAGAACTGGAAATGTTTGAAAACATCTTCCTCGCTCAGGACGATCTTGACCGGTTTTTAAATTTAAAGTTGTGGTGAAGTGGTTGAGGAGTCCTTGCACCATGAAATTTCATCAAGATTCATTTATACATATTTTGGATACTCGCAGGTGATAGTTTACAAATTCACAATAAATTTTTGTTCTTCTCCGGCCATGGCACTGTTAAGAGTAAGCTGCGACTCCACAGCAACTCCCTCATCCGTCATCGGAAGGGCGTGGGACAAGTACCAAATACCCGATCTACCTGATACACGTTTTTATAGGGTTTGTCCTGCAATTACTTTTAGGTGAATGCCGGGTAGGGCCCTTAAACTATAGCCCGAGGGCACTAGTTAACCCTTGGCTACCTTCCTCCACCCTTCCGCATCCCCCCTTTCAAATCCCTTTCATATGCTATAAGACGGGAGTTGCCACTATGTGGATTACCTTATACATAGCCTGTCTACACCCTCCCCCGCTATCGGAAGGATGTGGTACAAGTACCCAATGCCCGACCTACCTGATGCAGGTTTTTATAGGGTTTTCCCTGCATTACTTTTGGCGAAGTCGGGTAGGATCCTTAAAATATAGCCCGGGGGCCCTAGTTAACCCTTGGCTACATTCCTCTACCCTTCCACATCCCCCCTTTCAAAACCGTTCCTATGCTATTAAAGGGGAGTCGCCAGCATGTGGATTACCCTCATGTAGCCTGTTACCCTAAAAAATTCGGAATATCAGCAGCCAGGGAAGGAAGGGAGTTTTACGTCTATAGCCAGTCAGGAAAGGAAGCATTTTAAGTCTATAGCCAGCCAGGAAAGGAAGTCTGTTTTTATTTACGTCTACAGCCAGGAGCTAAAGAAAAGTTAGTTCGCTCCGAAAGAATAAACCGTTAAAATAAAACTTCATGGAGCTACGTTGCAGTTTAAGTCCAAATCAGTAAAAGACTAATAAATCTACGAATCATAGGATTCCTGTAAGGCAAGCAGACATCAGATAGCTGACATTCAGGAGGATCATCCGAGTTCCTGGGAGTCTATCAATTTTGACTTCAATAGTGTAAACTCTGTGAGTCGATATTTAGAATCAGTGTATAATTTTGCAATAGTGAACTTCCGAAACCAAAAAGAATGCTGGTACCAGCTGGACAGTATGTAAGTAACAAAACCAAAACTAATGATTAATTGTAAACGCTAATTAAAGGATAAAGTCAGATTTCGTTCTCTTTCAAATTGTCAATCAGAGTTAATTTCTTTACTTTTAATTTCTTTCATTCTATCGACTTATTGTTTAGGTAAATTGTAAACGGTTTTGTTAATGAGATTTTAAATCAATTTGTTGTGTTCGTTATCAAACCCAGTCAAGGCCCTGAGAGAACCAGATCTCAAATTTTGTGTTTGTAATTATCTTTTATAGTCAAAAAATAAATTAAATTTTATGTTTGAAATTTTGTTTATTATTTCATTTCATAAAGCTTTCCTTTTGGTTATTAAATAAATGACGCTTCAACGTGAGGCAAATTAATTAAATTAAGTAACGCCTTATTGTTGTATATATTACATAATTGGCTTCCACAATGTGGGGCTCGAATTCTTCAAAAATTAAGTAATTTAAAATTACTATTTAATCATTACATAAATGGCAAATTCTTTAAATTAAAAATTAAATTAAACGAATAACCTTTTGTTCATTACAATATATTTCATTAAATAGTTCGTAGTAAAAGGAATTGCATGCATAGTTTGCGTGCAGATATGATTATTTGATGATCTGTTTTGGAAGAAATAGATACCAGACTGTTCAGTGGTCCACGAGCACCGTCGTGATCTCATCCCTGTGGCAGTGGGTTGCAAACACAGTGTAAAAGATATATGTTGGGGACATTTATAGCAGTTCTTGGGATACCTTGTGATTACTTGGCCCGTCTACCTGAAGCTTCTGTAGCGATCCCGCTGTTTACAGCAAACTCGGGCGTACCGCAAGGGCCAGCTGACTGCCGTCGTTTATTTACAATGCCTCCAAGGAATTCACTGGACAAATAACGGAAGAGGGACTGCGGAAGGCTTTGAGTGGCGTCTCAATGTTAGACCTCATTCACGAACGGGCAAATTGGCCGGCGATCCACTCAACCGTAACTCCCTCCGAGGATTAGTCCCATCACATCCACACACCTTTCAATATTTAACTACGCATCCGGGATAATACCGTAAGTTTCAGAGATGATAGCAAGTCATTTTAATAACTGTAAGACAAATTTTATTTAAAATTTATTTCCAACATTTGATTATATCAATACAATAAAATAAATCTTGTTAAGTTCCCTTAAATTCTCATTTTAAAATAATGTCATAGTTTTTATACATTAACTACTTGAATTTATTGGTGCCTGTAAGTGTAATAATAATTAGATTATGAAAATAAGAAAGATACATTTCTATTGGGCGAGGGGTTAAAATCTCAAAATCAGATCTAGACCACATAATAACAGGAAGAAATTAATTGTTTGTGGGGAATGTTCCAGGTAGAAAGATTATCAATACTGCTTCAGTTGCTTTAGTTTTTTTAAATATATTTTAATAAGGATAAATAGTACAGTGATTATTTTTATATAATTCGTCTGTTTTGGAAATGTAGATTTTCATTTTACGATGGTTTGCGAGCTGTCGAACACTTAAATCTTCTAACCCAATAATTATTGTTTATATTATTTTATTAGGATGCTGAAATTGCTGTCGATATTTATCCTATCCGCACTCAAGTATGTAGACATATAAAATAATTTTTTTTAAGGTAACAGGCTACATGAGGGTAATCCACATTGGGGAACTCCCCTTTAATAGCACAGGAAGGGATCCGAAAGGGGGGATGCAGAAGGGTAGAGGAAGGTAGCCAAGGGTTAACTAGGGCCCCCGGGCTATCGTATAAGGGTCCTACCCGGCAATTCACCCTTTAATTGATTCAGGAAAAACCATAGAAAAACCTGCATCAGGTAGGTCGGGCATTTGGTACTTGTCCCACGCCCTTCCGATGGCGGGAGAGGGGTTAGCTGTGGGGTCGCAGTATTCCCCGTGCCTTGACCAGTTTAGGAGTCAGCTGGCCGACTATTCCAATAGGAACAGCGGACAACTCTTACTGTATGCCCACGGTGTGTGACCCCGGAACATACACCTCTCTAAACAGGCCGAGTTGCCTCGGCATGTGGTAACCTTAGTTCAAAAACCAGAGAGATGTGAAGGCATCCCCGAAGGTAGCCTCCGCCAGAGTTCTCTAGGAAGGTTCACCTGCAAGAGAATTCTCTCACAGTCTTCCTTGTATATAAAAGAATTTTTTTTTGGTAACAGGCTACATGAGGGTAATCCACATCGTGGCAACTGTACTTTAATAGCATAGGAAGGCATCTGAAAGGGGGGATGCGGAAGGGTAGAGGAAGTTATAGAAATGAACGACTTGTGTACAATTTTTCTAGATCGGTATCGAAGTAAGCGTGCGAGAGAGTTCTCTCGCAGGTGAACCTTCCCAGAGAGCTCTGGCGGAGGCTACCTTTGGGAAAGTCTTCACTTCGGCCTGTTTTGAGATGTGTATGTTCCGGGGTCACAGGCCTTGGGCATACGGTAAGAGTTGTCCGATTGGAATAGTCGGCCAGGTGCCTCCTAAACCAATCAAGGCACGGCGAGCGGAAAGCTGGGACCCCACAGCTAACCCCTCTCCCACGGAAGGGCGCGGGACAAGTACCCAACGCCCGACCTACCTGATGCAGGTTTTCTAGGGTTTTCCTGCATAACTTTTAGGCGAATTGCCGGGTAGGATCCTTAAACCATAGACCGAGGGCCTTAGTTAACCCTTGGCTACCTTCCTCTACCATTTCGCATCCCCCCTTTCAAATCTCTTCCTATGCTATTAATGGTGAGTTGCCACCATGTGCATTACCCTCATGTAGTCTGTTATCCTAAAATTAAAAATTAAAAAAATTTATTTTTCTTCAGACCAAAGTGTAGTCGTGTACGTACTCGCTTAGACATTACATTTATTCTGTTTTCAATCATGGAAATTAATTAGAACTTGTTGGTAACATTGTAGCATCAAGGAGGGTTTTTAAAAACTAGAAGAAATATTAGGTATACAGGCCTACTATTACCAGTTCAACCAAAATAATTTGTGATCTGATACTCGGTACGACCCAACAGAATATCGAACTTCCAGATCGAACATGGGAGTTTTTGGATGTGCTGAGTGCGCTTTGACTTGAAGCTATTGTTGGAATGGTTTGGCCACTACTTTCTCTTATAGAATGGCTGAGTTCCATATAGAATAGTTTACTGCATTGCACGCCACAACCACGTGCAGAAGAGCGCCTCTGAGCCTTTGACGATGGTCTCTCTCTCACGTGTATCAGGTGACTGCACCTGGGTGGCTGTGCACTTCCAGGGCGTCCGCCACTTCCGCTCGAGCCCAGCTCATTTACTGCAGAAATTCGAACCAACAAGTGCCACGACCCCCTCTCTTAAGTAACTGAGTCTAACTCGCCAAAACGTCACCGTCCCATTCTCGAAGCACCGAAGCTGCCCCATCGACTATGTCATGGATTGAATTTGATAATCATGTTAGAAATTGGTGCAAATTTAAACACTTTACTTCCGTACGTTGCAAATATTGTTGACTTGGAGCTGTGGTCATCGGAGTTAGATGCAATCGATCTCAGAACTTTGGTATGATGTTTGAAATGCCCAACCAATATTAAATATTTACTATTTTAATAGATTGGAGTATTTTAACCATAAGTCTTTTATATATTAGCAGTGTTTAAAACTTTAATCCTCTTTGTATAAGACCTTTTTTAAAATTAAAATAAAATAAAAATAAATTATGTGTGTTCAGCTAGCCGGGAAAAACAATACGATCCCTTAAATCCCAAGTTAAACCATGGTTTAAGGTAATTTCCCCAGGCGCGTCACGTATTGAGACACTTGGCAGTTACCTCGATTTGATCTCTGGCCGTATCATGTGGCACCCTCGTTCTCTCCGAGTCCTCTGGATGATGCAAGTTTGGGGCTGTACGTCCGTCCCTGGCGACGGTTCGTCGTGGAGTCCCTCTACAGCCCCTTCGCGGGATGAGAAATATAGATGGTGTCGATCTTTCCTGAAGCATGAAATGTGATTGGTTCAGGCAGTCACGTGTTAATTCAATTTCTGGGATTATTGGAGAGACGTTTCCCGCGGTGCGACAGTCCAGGTAACTTCCGAGGGTCAACAACCTACGTGTCTAAGTCCAGACCTTAGGGATTATCTATCCGCCACGGCGGCGCCTGGTCATATTCCAACTTTCCAAGCTCTCAACCCTTGTTAATATCCAATTATATTAAAATGAAATATATATATCAATAATAAAACTATCGCGCTATAGTAAAAAGAAAAGTAGTGTGTATTTAAGGGATACTACCTAATCACTGAATGTTAAAGTATAATTTCGATGTATCACCTGATTGTATCTTTATAGTGTATTGTTGACAGTGTTAATTTTGTGGTGTAGTGATCAGAAATACCGCCTCGCATCACAGAAGTCCCGGTTTCGAATCTCAACATTGAGAATTTTGTGCTCGTCGCGGCTACGTGCCAACCAAAAAATGTGTCATCACGATCTGGTAGCCCGAGGAGGTTTCAAGAACCTTAGTAGTTTCTCCTGTCTGTGAAGATCAATGAACGCTTTGGCAACGTTTAATGCTTTGTACGGGATTCCTTATACAGCCTATTGGTTAGGTAGTTTAGGGAAATATAGGCAGAAGTTATTCAGAAATATTGCATTATTGTGGAATAATTAAGTTCTGGTCCGGATTACTTAAGCCGCAAGGAAACTAGTAGTGCAGATCACGGTAAATAATGGTTCTTGCTCATAACATTTCATCATATAGTTTCGATTATTATTAATCAACGTTATAGGCTAAGAATTAAGAAAGCAACATTGTCCTCTTCCTGTATGTTCCATATACTAATCCTTTACTATAAGTAGAATTATTCATCTCCATCTGTCTTCAAGTATCACATATTATTTGAATATTTTCTTAAAAAATCAAACGCTTTTCCCGTTAACTACTTGTATTACTTGCTTCTATCCTTTTGCTAAGGACGAATGTTTACGGTGATTGGTAGATCCTCCTATTTATTATACGACTGTAAGAGAGCGTCCTTGAAGGAAGTGTATTGAGTCTGTGACATGCGTAGAAGAGGATAACGTTTTGTGTCCAGGTGCGGATGTGGTGCACTAGTGTTGGTTGTCAGGGCGGTCATCCATTGCCTCCTTGACAGTACCTGACCTGCTTCTAGTGGCCGAGGACGTCATTAGAGGCCTTTCAAAGGGCCCCCGTGGGGTTGTCCAGCTGCTGACTACAATTGCACGTGCGAAACGAATGCAAAGATGCTGGTTTGCTTTACAGTAATAATTTCTCTGCTCAGGAGAATTGAAAGACTGCTAAATAATCGGCTTAGATTTCGGACGTATGGGTGCTGTTAGCGTCTAATTCTCTTCTGGTTTTGAATTTTGCCGACAACAGTGTTGAGGCATTTGCTAAAGATGATATCGGTTACTTCATGGCGTAGAAAAGACGAAACGTACGGGATGAAAGTGTTTACGATTAGTGTGCGATATTAAGTTTTAAATCATTAATAATGAGTTTCTATTATCTAACAAATATGTATCCGTTGCGAAATTTGGGTGATATGGAAATCCTTTCTCTTTCTTGAAATTAATACACTCAAATGAAACTGTAAATAAAGAAGGGTTATCACACTTCAGTCATCAGAGGGCGTGGGACAAGTACCAAGAGCCCGTACAACGTGATGCAGGTTCTTTAGAGTTAGACCTGCAATTAAATTATAGCAATTTTTTGAGTAAATGAATATAAATGTTTTTACCAATTTGACTATTTTTTAATAGAAAAATTAGTCTGGTCAGCGCTCGCTCTAGACATTTGTCCGAGGCGCTAAAATTTAGGGGCTCCATTTTGGCTGTGTGAGAAAAATATTGATATTTTAAATATCCAATTAACAGAAAATTTCCTATATCAAATTTTTCGTTCGCTAAAAATTTCCAGTGCGTATCCGAATTTATATTGTTTATGTCTGACAGCCAAAAATATTTACACTATTATTGTAAAATTAATGCAGAATTTTTAAAGGACTGAAAGTAAGAAAAAAAAGTATTTTTAGCGTAGTTGGTTACTTTGTTTTGTTTTCAAAATAATTGCAATTTGATTTCTTGTGTAATAATGTACACTTTTAATAGCATTTGAAAATGAAAAAAAATATATACACTGTGAATTTATTTATAAAATATAAATTCTTTATTTATTCTTCCAAATCAATTTCATCCCTTCATAGTAATCACCGTCCGATTAAACACACTTTTTCCAACGTTTTTTCCAGTCCTCGAAACAGTCGGAATAGTCTTTTTCCGGTATAGCCTTCAAGACCTACTTCGATTCAGTTCTTATCTCCTCAATCGTGTCAAAACGGCGTCCCCGCATTGACCTTTTGAGTTTTCTGAATAGCCAGAAGTCGCACGGAGACAAATCAGGTGAATACGGTGGTTTTAACCAAAAAAGTGGCGAAGAAAGAACCAATGCAGTATAACATGGTGCATTATCGTGATGAAGTTGTTCGCCCATAATTCCGGCCGTTTCAAACGAATAGCTTCACGAAAACGACGCATAACACTCAAGTAATATTCTTTGTTGACAGTTTGGCCCGGCGGAAGGAATTCATAGTGCACCACACCACGATAATCAAATAAAACTGTCAACATGACCTTGATTTTCGATCGACTTTGCCTTGGTCTTTTCGGTCTTGCTTCACCTTTTGCACGATATTCGCTGGATTGGTCGGTGGTTTCAGGGTCGTATGCGTAAATCCAAGTCTCGTCTCCAGTAATGATGCATTTCAAGTGGTCCTGATAGTCAGACAGCAAAGTTTCACACACATCAAAGCGACGCTTTTTTCCCCCCAAACAATTGAGCGATTTTGGCACCAATCGAGACTTGACGCGTTTGAGACACAAAACATTCTTCAAAATGGTTTGGGCTGAGCCAAATGATATTCGAACACTATCAGCAAGATCTCTAATTGTCCATCGACGATTTTCAAGCACCAAATCTTTGATTTTTTTGGACGTGGTCCTCGTCGGTAGACGTTGATGGTCGTCCAGAGCGCGGTTCGTCTTCAACGCGTCCTCGGCCCACTTTGAACTCGTTGTACCACTTATAAACGTTTTTTTGTGCCATAGTTTGATCACCAAAGGCCTTCCGCAACATTTTCAACGTGTCCGCACAAGAATATTCGTTCCGCAAACAAAATTTGATGCAAGTTCTTCGCTCAACAAAATCACCCATTGCAAAAATCGTTAAATTCACTTTTGGTTGTTTACAAAAACACGTGTAAATCGGAGATAATTAAACCTTTTAACAAACAGACACTTGGCAAATATTATAGACGTCCTACCAACTTAGGAAAAAAAAATTACGTGCCTTCCTAATACCCGGGAGTTTTAAATGACAATTTCACCTTACTTTTTGGTCACAGTGGTATGCTTAGTAATTTGTGGCTATGTACAGATATTTCTTAATTAATTTCTACTGTTTAATTACTGCTTAATTATCAATTTTAACTTTCTAAATATATGATTTAATTAAGATTAAAATAAAATGATTTGAGTTTTATTAAAAATAAATAATATGTACCATTTTGTAATGTACATATTCTTATTCTTGTCCGGGGCGACGTAGCCGCTAGAGCGGGTGCTGGTCTCCTGTAAAGGAATATATAAAATTATACGAAATTTTAACATTTACTATTTTCTAAGAGAGTGTGTTGTTACATATTTGAATATTCTGGGAAGGCTATCTGTGGTAGAATTAGCTTATACTTATCCCTTCAAACGTAAGAAACTTGAGGAGAAAACACACTGTCAAACTTTTTGGAGTAGTTATGTTGGGTAGTTGATCATAATTGCTAATGGCCATACGAGGAATTTTAGACATATTTTTAAGTCTCCAGAAGTCAGTTACTGGTTGGGCGCTTTGAACCGAGGCTATAGTGGGCGCAGTCTTTCTGACCGTCACGCCTTGGTGGACAACCCTGGGGAAGGCGGAGGAGCCAACAATAATACTTAGCACAAAGCAATAGCCATACAAAACCTCATGTATACAGACATGCAGACACAGTGGCCCCCGGGATTCTTAAAGGCGCTCTGAATTGCTGGTCCTGAAAGACGCCAATATTTGGGTATTGAATTCTGCAGGCGCTCCGCTTTAAGGATGACCGGGCCCGGATAATAGGCGTTCTTGTTGTCAAAGGAATAACGAGGAAATTGCTTCTGTGGCAAGACGGATTTGCTGATGAGGTTATGGCATAATGGGGCGAGCTTTCCTTCCGGGTTGGGATTAGGCCGACTGCTCTACCCGACGAAAATTGAGCGCTAGTCCTAGTTCCGCCGAGTAAAGAAGATTAGCGACTATTCAGTCTGATAACTGTAACCCATTAGGCATTAATAATGTGGGTCACGTTAAGCTCCGAATTATAAATTATTGCTTAACTGGAATTTAGAAGTTAAGAAATAATTAGACACATCAAACTTAATATTCGCATTGCGATGATATCTATAGGAATCCGAAAACAGTTTGGAATGGAGACAATTTTAATTAATTTTTGTATCGCGCTATGTTTGTATAATATATTTTATTTATCTGTAAAATAAAAGATATTATGTTACGTTAGGAGGAGTATCTGTGTATTGGCTGAGAAATGACGTGTCTTTGTCGTTGATATCTAAAGAAGTACGTACATTAATTTATATATATTGTAATAAATAACTAAAATTAATTAATTTAAGCAATTGATTAATGGATGAATTTATTTTTATTAAAATTTAAAAATGAAAGGATGCTAAATGATTTACAAAATATAAGCTTCACACAACAATTAATTTATTCAAAGTAAAATAACAAAATTTTCTTGATGTGATTTATTTACATTCGTCTTCTTACTATTTTACAAATTTTATCTACTCTCATCTTGGGGTCGTTTATTTGGGCCTTTTAAATAAAGAACTAACCTTTTTACATTCAAATTAAACAATCAAATTTCACAACATGAGAGTTGAACAACAAAATGAATGTGAATCCGAAATCTGACGATTTTAACGTTTACAAAACTTTTATAAAATTTCTCTCTCTACTTACAGTGTCTTTGCTGGTACCAGACATTTGTTTGGGCACTGATGCACTATTCACATATAACAGGCCATAATTTCACAGAATTTAATTTTTTGTTTCAAAAACATTTTTGTATCTATCAACTGGAACGATTACTCCGTACAACACATGTGGACCTCTGCATTAAGTCTCTCTCTCTCTCCAGCAAATATTGTATTTCTCGTTCTGATTAATTGTCATTCAGATTGTTATCTACTCCTTCTCGACGAAATTTATAAGTCTTTACTTGTTGAATTTTTACTGTGGCTTTAGTTATTGAATTATATGTCCAAACTTTACTCGCTGACAATCTGCCCGCACAACTTTATAAAATCTTACCCGCGGCCCTTTACTCGATAAAAATCTGTCCGCGACTCTCACTCGATGAATTTCTGTCCGCGACTGCCGCCGTGAGCCCGGAGTTGGGCACGACAAAAGCCCGCCTGCACATTGTTGTGTTTATGTTCTCGCCGATAACAATCCAGTACAAATTTCCAATGATTAAATCTCTAACTGCCTCTAATTAATATTATATATATATATATGATTGGGTTGGAAAATGTATAAATAAAATAAAAGTAGGTAAACTGTAGCTGAACTTACTTTAATTATCTTCATTTTCCGGAAAAATACTACATGTTATAGCGTCAGAACAAAACGACTTGAATTGAAATATGAGAAAATGAATATTGGTGTATAGGTTTTACATTGTTGAGAAATAGAATATTAATGGCGAAAATAAACGTGGGACACGTGTAAAATGAAATGGATATATTGGCTAATTGTTCTTGTATGTGTTACATAGACTTTGTTTTACGAGTATGACTATGCGGGTTTCTTGCTCGATATTTCAACCAAATTCATTTTTTAGCATTCATTATGCACATAAACCACTGAATATATTTTCGTGAAACTACGTCCTTCGTAAATTACAATTAGATTTACTAATATAGCAATTTATTTATAATTCAAGTGTTAGTTACAAAAATAAAATTTTTTCTTTTGAGGTGTGGGGCGAAATTTAATAATTTTAGAGGTTGTATGTTGAGATTTGTACGTTACTGGCTTGTTCGAATCGTGTTTTGATGAGAAGAAGAACGTGCAGAAAGGTTATGTATACGGTAATCCACATATTGGCAAACTCCCTATTTATAGCATAGGAAAGGGACTGAAACGGGGAATGCGGAAAGGTAGGGCAAGCTATCCAAGGATTAAGTAGGGCCCCCGGGCTGTAGTTTAAGGATCCTATCCGGCAATTCGCTTAAAAGTGATACAGGGAAACCTGTAAAAAAAACCTGCATCAGGTAGGTCGGGCATTTGCTACTTGTCCCACGCTAATCCGATCGCGGTAGAGGGGTTTTCTTTGGGGACGCAGAGCTTCGACCAGTTTAGGAGGCAGCTGGCCGACTATTCCAATGGGAACAGCGAACAACTCTTACCGTATGTCCAAGCTCTGTGACACCGGAACATACACCTCTCAAAACAGGCCGAGGTGCCTCGGCTTTTGGGAACCGTAGTTAAAAAATGGAGAGAGAAAAATGCATCGCCAAATGTAGCCCCTTCCGTCTCTTCTGCAAGGTTCTGCCTGCGAGAGAATAGCCCTCACGGACAGCGATGCATGTTTGGATTTTTTTTTTGGGCTATGTATAGGGTAATCCACATAGTGGCAACTCCCCTCTTATAGCATAGGAAAGGGATTTGAAAGGGGGGATGCGGAAGGGTAGAAAAACGTGCATTATGTAGGTCGGGCATTGGGTACTCGTCCCACGCCCTTCCGATGGCGGGAGAGGGGTTAGCTGTGGGGTCGCAGCTTTCCCCTCGCCGTGCCTCGACCAGTTTAGGAGGCAGCTGGCCGACTATTCCAATGTGAATAGCGGACAACTCTTGCCGTATGCCCAAGGTCCGCGACCCCGGAACATACACCTCTGCAAACAGGCCGAGGTGCCTCGGCATGTGCGAACCTTAGTTCAAAAACAAGAGAGATGTTATATATAATATAGGGTTGCGAAGGTATATTAACTATGAGTACGTACGGAGGAAGAGATGACTCAGTCGTGTTGGGAGATGTTACGGATAGCGTTACCTTTAGATCTCCGGATATAATTGAACATTATGAGATTGGATTAGACGGAGAAGATAAAATAAGCAAGAGAAGACGAATGGAAAAAGGGGTGAAAGATTGAAAGATTATTATAAATAAAATAGGAAAGATATGCAGAACCTAAATGAGAAATTGTAAGAAATTAGCAATCTAAGGGAAGAAATAAAGGAGGATCTATCAAAAAGTATAGGAGAATTGTGAAATGATATGCAAGGGGCAAATTAATGAGTTCAGGGGAAAAGTTGAAAGTAGAAGAGATGATGTTGCATCGTGAAATACAGGCACAGACAACTGAGACTTTGAGAGAAATCATGTAGAATAATCGAAGTTAGAAGGAAAAAATAAGAATCAGGATTCTTAAAGCTCAACAGAAAGTAATGTTGTCAGTATATAGTGATCTAGGAGAAGAAATGTCAAGTGATTTGGTGGCTGGAGAAGACGGTGGAAAATTTAATTTCAAAAGTGGGCGAAATTAGATACAAACGTTTTTCATAGGAAGTGTGTAAATTGAGAGAGCGGGAAGAAGGTAAATGGGTATTTACGAAGGTGGGAAACTCGCTCTGCACGAATATATGGGAGCAAATAATGTATTTACAAAATTTCGGGAAGTATATCTTATAATACACGATATTATATATAGATTTACGTATACCGGGCTGAAAAGTTTTCGAAAATCACGTACTGCGGCTCGAAACAGCCAATCATGACGCAGAAAATTACATAGAAGCACGTGGTAATCTTCTACGAAAATATTGGAGCAAATTGCAACACGGGGAAAAATTACGTAAATTATTTGAAAAAAGCTTCAGAATTAGTCTCACGAATGTGTATTTCGCGGTGAATTTATTTAAATTGTATATTCCTCCATATACCCGTACCATCATGATTGTGAGATTGTAGTTAGGCAACACAGCAGAATACAGCATCATTGGAACTGACACGGGTAATGGGGGAAAGTCTTACCTGAGTGAACTTTTAATTGTACATAATAGGATTTTGAGGTAAATTGGCATAAGTTTTTTTTTATGTTTCAGATAATTTTCAGCATAACTCGCGTGATGTTCAAAACTTCTCTAAGGGGTCCTGTAATGGAGCCTTTTTTATTTTATTTTGTATTGTATTATGTTTGTATAATATTGTAATACTAATTAGAGGCCATTAATGATTTTAATAATTGGATAGTTATGATGGATTGTTAGCGGTACCAATCTTCAAAGACAACAATGTGTAGGCGGGCTTTGTTTGAGCCGCGAGCACTTTCTGGAAGTCAGTCGGTCTGGTGTTGTAGTCGGGTGAGGAAGTCAAAATTTGAGAGCGGGCAACGAACAGCGTGGCCAACGTATTGATCTAACCGAGAAGGTTACAAGTTTTAGAATTTTAGTATAAAGTGTGGACAGTGAGATACTGCAAAGAGTAACCTAATAATCAGCGCCACATTAAATTTTCTACGAGTACCGTGACCATCATCAGTTTCCACATAGAGACAACTTTGCAACAATCTGTCTAACTAAGAATCCAGAGGAAGAAGCAGTTCCAGTTCCCATAGGAGAAATTCGACCGTGTTATGTTCGATCAAGTGTAGATTCAGTGATTTTATGGCCTGTTAGTGTGAATTGTGAGCCCAAGCCCAGGAGAGCTAAGTCTGGTACCAGCCAAATGATTTATTAGTAGAAACCAATTTAATTAAGTTTTGTAAACGATAATTAAAGGTAATCGTCAGATTTCACTTTCTCGTTTTTGTTTTGAATGTTTAACTTCTTAGTTTGTAAATAATATGATTGTGTAACGTAAATATAAAGGTTGTTTCTTTACTTAGCAGGCCCAGATAAATGACTCTGAGAAAAGAGTTATAAAATCTCTAAACATTGAAAACTTTAAATGTAATTAATCTCATATAAAATGTTGTAAATTTATATTGAATAAAAGTAAATGGTATTGTAAAGTTTAAAGAATGTTGTAATTATTTCTCGATCCTTCACTTTAAAATATAATAAATTGTTTCATAAACGAATTATTAATTTAAATTCATGGAAATAATTTTGTTTAAATAATATTGTTTAATTAATTTATTATATTCATTACAATATCTTAGTATTATTATTTTTATCTGTAAAAGAAAATATGTTACGTTAGGAAGAGTATCTGTGATGTGGCTGAGAGATGCAGTATCTTTGTTGTTGAAATCTAAAGAAGCACGTAACGTAATTTATATAAAAAAAATATGATTGGGTTCGAAATTGTGTAAATAAAATAAACGTCAACTCTAGCTGAACTTATTTTAATTAACGTCATCTGCGGAAACTACTACATGCTAGGAAAGAAATATTGTTGAGTGGCGAAGAGATGAGTTTTCTGATTTTGATGCCACTAGTTTGCTTTAAATTCTGTATTTAATCTCGGAAACTTGCCAACTTTATTCTGTTAACATACTACAGAAATGTAGATAAAGTTTCACAATACAGAATTTACTTATCATTCTTCAAAATAGTCCATTAGGCCCTTCGCTCATCAAAGTTTAATCTAGTCGCATGTTAATCGCACACTCAAACCAGTTTGCAATAAAAATGCAAATTCTTGCCGCACACGAGCGTGACTGTTTTTTATTGTATCATTCGAAGTAAAGTTCTTTGTCTTTGATATAAAAATTCGTCGCTACTGTATTCAGGAATGTCTAAGTTATTTAATGGAAATTACATTTAATATTTAATGAGTTATAAATTAACAGTATTAATGTATGTCAGTTAATATTAACAAGAGAAAATGGCCAATTACAGACAAAAATTTGAACTGAAAACCGTTCGACGTTTAATCTGCCAACCGGCAGAGTTATCAAGCAATACAATCTACGAATCTTAGATTGAGAAGTTCTCCCGATTGGAAGAAGAAACGTTATACGGATTTCAATTCAAATTTTTGACTGTAATTAGTGATTTTCTCCTGTTAATGTTTGATGATTTATATTTTAATTGAAAATTTATAGTTCAAATAAAACAGACTACGTTTCGCAGAGACAGTGTAACATAACCATTAATAAGGAAAAAATAACTAAATTTGTTGCAGAACTGTGGTACGCCCAGACATATATTAAACTAAAACAGGTACCAAGCAACCAACTTTTATATTAATCACAGTTAAGTAAATTTAAATATAATATTCTTCTATTCCCTGTAATGCATGTTTTAAAAATGAATATCTGTCTCTCCCCTTATACACTCCTAAGCCATTCATCCGATTGCGATGAAACTTTGGTTCGTTGTTGTGCGCACCCACGCAGAGGTTTCTATCGGCCTTTCGAAGCGTTAGGAAACATCTCAGAGGTGAACGGGCGTGAAATTTAAAATCATGCTAAAACGGCCGATATTATCGTTGATTAATTACTTTTCAGGGTCGATGTGATTAATCGTTTGTATTCAAATGTATTAAGTGTATAATTTCAAACCCTTTAAAGCATTCATATCGGAAGGGGTGGAGGGGCGTTATATAAAAATAGCCGCAAACAACTTAGATTGGTGTCAAATCCAGGATTATACATGTCAATGAGTTTAATTCTTACATTTACCATACTGGTTATGATGTGGTTCATCCCCTATGAGTGGGGGCGGTACAAAATTTCCATTTACAATTCCTAAATCCGTAAACCAATTACTACCAAACGTTACACACATGTGACTTACGGTCCAATAACAAACCTTGAGGGGTTAAACCACACCTACCACCTCTAGGGGATGGGGTGGAGGGATGGAATTTAAAAATATTCATTAACGGCCATTACTAGCGTCGAATAAAACGATTTTGGCGTCGCTTAATTGGATAATGACATTCAAGAAATTTTAAGTGTCTAATTTCAGCTCCAAAAAACAAAGCATGAAGTACCCTTACCATACGGGTGGTGGTGGAAGGCGTTTACATAAAAAGTAATGTATAAAAGACCGAGTTTAGTGTCGATTCCGGGGTTATAGGAGTCGCTGGTTATTAACCAGGGCAACGTTGACACTCATTATTGTATGAAAGTAATTTTACTCAGAGACAGGAAAACCAAGCAGTCGTAAATTGATAAAATTAAATAAAATAACTTTTCAGAACACGTTCAATTCAAAGACCTTAAATGATTGGAAAAGTTGCTTCTGGAAACCATTGTCACTATTAAATTAAATAAAGTAAAGGAACGTCTATGCCAGTTATTCCAAAGAATGTAATTTGATTTCTAATAGAAAGTACATTTTCCGATTCATAAGAAACATACAAATGCAAGGTTTTGAAATGCATCTGCCTAAATCTATGAATGGCTGGAAGTGAATAATACTTTTTTGTTGTAACGTAGCCTGTTTCGTAATCAGCTTTCGCAATAAAGAATGTAGTCTTTCTCGGTGTAGAGAATGAATAAAGTCTTCTCGGGCTCTGTTGCTAGAAGACGATGTTAGTGAACGTCATTGAAACGTATAGTATACAATGTTTTACTTGGTTAGAAGGCCGAGAATACTTTATTCAACTTTCCCAGTATTTGAGAATAGAGACAGTCGATTCTGTTGCACTTAAGAAACGTGCTCATAACTATCGTTGCACCATGCAATACCCACAAATCCTGATTAATTGACGACTGTTTTAAAATACCAGATTATGTTCTTGGATATAATATTTCAGATGCTTTACAGGATTAATCCTAATTTTAAAGTTATGGATTTTACTTTTCTCTTTGCATTGCAGCATGGCGTCGTCTAACCTGTTCGCGAAGTATGCTTATTACCTTCTACCAAATAAATCCTCAATTTGTAAACAGAACAATCTTATACTTATCGAATAGACTCATCATACCGAAACGAAACAGTGATACTCTTTGAATAATAAAAATAATAGTAGTAGCAAAACTGATCGCATGATTGTCCATTCCAAAGCTGAGGTTTCTGGTATTATTTAATTTCAGCAACTTGTACAGGCCTTACATTATAATTTTTGCATTTATTTCTCACGGTGGTGAATACTATCTTTGTTTTTTTTGTCCGTGCATTCCCTCGTCACTTCCAGAGTCTTCCAAACATTCTCCTGCACTACGCCATTTTCTAATCCCCTCATGACCGATTAAGTTATTGCGGAACCTCGCAGAGTAGTCAGGCCTTACATGATTTTATTAATTACTATTTTGCATTCCACAGCATACTTCGTGCTATTCTTTTGCAGACCAAAGAAGTTATTTGACTCAGAATCCCTTCAACGGCAGGGCATGTTTCGAACTTTTATAATATTCACTTTGACTTGAATTTTAGACTCATTCAAAGTTTAATAATACGAAACATAGCCAAATACATACAAAAGAAGTGATATAAATACCACAAAACGTTTCTGGAAGCCTTGTTCCTTAACAGTTAAATGCTTTGTGCAGTTGTGTCGCTCTAGGCTCTTGTGTATTTCTTGTAATGCCAATTAATTATGACATTAATTGTTTGGACATAAAATTTAATTGTAGCGGCAGGAGCTTCCAAAGGGACAATGGAACCGAGCTCTGTTACTTTGTCGGAAAGTAAAAAATGGCGTATGCGCGCTAAAACTCGAGACTACGATAGTTCAGTTGGTGACGGGACATTTCGGAGGACGGAACAAATGATTCTAAAGCAGAGACTAGCCGTTATTTAATGCATTATTAAACAAAGTAAAGTAAAGTAAAGTAAAAACATTCACGGATGCATTTAAATCGTAAATATTGCTAAGTAAAAGCAGTGTACGTCTGTAGCCAGCCAGGAATAGTAAAGTTGCAGTTAAAGTCCCAAGCGGTAAAAAGACTAGCAAATCTATGAATCACAGGATTCACATAAGGCAAGCAGTCATCAGATAGCTGACAGAATGGAGGATCATCCGAGTTCCTGGGAACCTATCAAGGTTGACTTAAAGAGTGTAAAATCTGTGAGCCGATAGTAGAATCAGTGTAAAAATTTTGCAATAGTGTACTCCCGAAAACAAAAAGGAATGCTGGAACCAGCTGGACAGATGTAAGTAACAAAATACAAAAATAATGATTTATGTAAACGTAATTAAAGGATAGAAGTCAGATTTCGTTCTATTTTAATTGACAATCAGAGTTAATTTCTTTTCTTTTAATTTCTACCTATCGACATATTGGCTGGGTGAATTATAAACTGTGTGTTAATTAGTTTTTTAAAAACAACTTGTTGTGTCCATTATCAAACCCAGTAGAGACCCTGAGATCTAAAATTTTAAATTGTAATTGTTTTTGAGTTATTGCCACAAAATAAATAAATATTTTGTTTGTTTATTTGATTATCTTTTCATTTAATAAAAAGCCTTCCATTTAATCATTACATTTTGGCGCTTCACATGAGGTAAATTCATTAAATAAATTAAACTAAATAAAGGCTTTCTTTTAATTATTAGAAGTGATATAAATACCACGAAACGTTTCTGGAAGCCTTGTTCCTTAACAGTTAAAATCTTTGTGCAATTGTGTCGCTCTACGCTCTTGTGTATTTATATTATCACTTCTTTTGTCTATATTCGGCTATCTTTTTTATTATTAATTTTCAAAACATGCGTAAATTTTTTATGTCATTCAAAGTATATCCCTACCCGGGTTTCGCATAGCACAAATATGATATTTTTTTTCTAATGTCCACTGTGCACTTCTCTGAGAAATACGTTTTTCTACTTAAAGAATTCGGAAAGGACATGCTCTCTTCTGCAACTTCATTACTTTCAATTTCAAACTTCAGCTTGCAGCAATTGCGAAATTCCTATAATGGCTTATTAATGTAATTTATTTTACAAACACGTTTCGGCTTATTAGAGTCTCTTAAAATATTTTAAAAAATGTGTTACATGCACGTTGATCCAAACTGTCTATTAACTTTAATTACAGAAAAATAATTTCTATTTTTACTCTATAAAATACTTCGTTTTTAATAAGACGTAAGAGCTGTATAATTTTGTTGAGTGTAAATTAAAGATATGGATATAAAATAAAGAAACACACACATCTTTTAACTTACAAAATAGGAACACCGATATTTTTGCCATTTCAATTTTTTAAAATACGAGAATTATGTAATCAAGCACGACGAAAACGAGAATATCTTTTTATTGTTTTGTTGAATAATATTATATTTCATTGAAGAACAAAAGGTATGCTTTCGTAAAATCTAAGCACTAAAGGACATGAAACGGAATTAAAGGATCGGGATGGAAAAATCTTTAATTATTATATTTCTATGCAAACGAGTTACAGGTTAAATATGATATCAAACATATATATTTCAGAACCATGTACCTGGCTCATGTAACGATATATTTTAAACTTTAGTTTTGTAAAAGTTTGTATCGGTTGTATCTTTATTAGTGACGGTATTCGGAAATTATTAGCAGGTTTGTTTAATCGGAAAATGATTCATTTGGAGACGTTCCCTTTTGTAATAAAAAATATATTATGCCTGATTTATAAGCCGAGTCGAGGAGAGAAATTATGAAAATATATCAATTATGAAGAACGTTTTAAGCTGACTTACTGAATCTATTAAAGGTAATTCCGTTTGCGTTGGCGAATGTAAGTGTTCAGAACTCACCAAATTTGATGAATACGAACAAAAAGGAGTTATAAATACCACACCAAGTGATAATATACAAGTAATATAAGCGATATGGCTCAAAAACCACCCACGGAAGAAAAAAACCTTCCGGCTACGTTATGAAAGTAATAATAAAATTTAAAATTTGTAATTCAAATAATTCGTACAAGTTTTTCATTGTTATTTGTCAGTTCGTTTACAATTTGCTTGAACCCTTGAATTGCACAATTTATGAAACTAGAAAATCATTGGACGTTATTTGTAGCAAAATATCGAGGATAATCTAACAATAGTGATATTATATTATAACGCGGTTATGAAAGTAAGTAATGCGTTGTTGAAAATCTGATGGCATCCTATTCTGAAAATTTTAAATTTATGTTTCAGAACACTCATCGAAATTGCCGGATTGTCAGACAACTACAATTTACATAACACTATATACTTTTGTCCTTCGTCCTAACACCTGGTGTCTGTTGTCCAGTGCTGACCTTAATTAGTACCCACTACAGCTAATTACCAGCCGACATTTACTTTTACGTAAGCACAAAGGCGTAGATAAAGGTGGTTTATCCGTGTGATTGGACAACGAAGCGTTTTAAGTTACCTCAATGCCGTTAGCATATCAAGGCGTGATAATGTTTAGACACGTGTTTAATAGTGTGAATTGTTATATGTTCTTTTCCAGGATTTAAATTCTTCTATTGCAAGTAATACCAATACAAACCCAGGTTGCCATTTTATTACTTAATATTAAGAGCGACTTTAATTCATATTTGGCCGCGTAATACATGTACGACAGTAGTGGGAGTCAATCATAATCACTTTTCAGTGAGTTTAATTCTGATTTTTACCATACTGGTTAAGATGCAGTTCAGCCTCTAGGAGTCGGGGTGGTGGAAGAGGGCAAAACAAATTTCCGTATACAATCTTAAACGCGTAGAGCAATATCTAGCAAACTTTAGTTTACATGTTACTTACGATCCAGGAACAAACACCGAGGGATTGCATTTAAACGTTCCTAAACGGCCATTATTAGCGTCGAATAAAACGTTTTCAGGGTCGCTGAATTGGAGTGTTATTCTAGAATTTTTAAGTGCCTAATTTAAACGCCAAAATGCAACGGAAGGAAGTACTCTTAACGTGCGGGTGGTGGAGGATGGGGTTTTCATAAAAAATAATGCAAAAAAGAATGAGATTGGTGTCGAATCCTGGGCTATCAATGAGTTTAATTCTCGCGTTAACCGTGGTGATTAATGAAATTTTGAGTTCGTCGTCGTGGAGTTGGACGTGGTTGACAAAAAGTTAGCCGGAGTAGTTTTGACCCTCTTAAATTGCCAGACATATTTTGGGCACTGCGTAGTTAAAAATGGTATTTATTTACTCTCTTAAGGTACCAGGAGAATTTATTAAACTTTATTAAATTAGGAAGTATTTTTCAATTTTAATTTGGTGTGATTTTTTTTAGAAACTTATCTTCTGTAGTAGAATTCTCCAGTTGTTTAAATACCGTCAGTCATCATCCTTGTTTATTTGAAAGGTTAGGTAGGAAGGTAATGTTAATGGGAAAATGTTCCAACAGTGATGCTATTGATGCAGGTTAAATGGAATGTTTACCATTAGGTTAGTGCCGAATCAATTCCTTCTACGGGATAATTTAAATAAATACCCGGGTAACGCCGGGCACTCCAATAAAACCCATTCGCAAACATTAAATCACAAGCCGAGATAGTAACAAACACAAACATAAGTTACGTAACCAACAAGCAGTTGCACTTTAACTTCAATCGATACTTGATAATTATGAATTCGACTGCCACTTAGTTATATTAGGGTACCTTGTTAGATCAATGCATAGAAAATTAGGTAATACTAAAAAAACTATGGGAAATGAATACATTGTGTCGTAAACGAGGATAAAATTTTCATCCCGGAAATATGGTCTATTTGAAGATTTCCTGGAGTAAACGAGGACGCATGGTAACCCTATTTTAAATGCACTTAATTACGCCGGCGAAAATAAATGCTACCCGCTATCTCTTTATACGACTAAGTATAATAAGCATAACTTCCTCATAAGAAATTGTTTCTCTTCATGTTTTACCTTCTATTAGACTAATTGGACATAGTCTATCCATCTATTCATATCTAATGTTTAAAATTTAAACTATTGTATTCCTTATTACTCTTTTGACTGCGTTTTGTATATCCATTTTCTATTAAATTCTGAGGTATCACTGATGATTTATAAATCACTTACATTTTTATAGTAGTGGTGTGCTTCACCCTCGCACTTTTATAGTTTCCCATCAATAGTTCCTGTATTTCAATTACCTATTTGATGAACACACACACACACACACACACACACACACACACATATATATATATATATATATATATATATATACAGTCACTTTTCCTGTACTTCCATTCCCCTTTCTCGTTTCAATTGAACTGGAACTAATTTGATCCACTTGTTCAGGAAATACCATAATTACTTATTTATCAAATTAAGCACCACAATTTTTTTCCCCTTCTTGACGTCCAGGAAGAATATAAAACTGTCTGCAATGCAACTCAATCCATTAAGTTCGTCTTTATGGAGCTTCGAAGAGTACATAAGTTTTTGGACGTTGGTTATAGTACCGTAAAATACTTATTTTGTCTTCCATTAGGGAATTCGTGTCTAATTTTATACTGAATTATGAAAAAGTAAAACATATTGTTTCGTATATTATTTACAGAAACTATTATTCAAATGCATGTCGTTCCTTACACATGCATCACTGAAATGTAGTTTCTAATTCGAGTATACATTATTTGAAATGAAGTCGGGAGATAATGACCAGAAACGCTGAATAATGTTCCATGTTAAACTTCATCATCTTAACTTTATTCTGTAATCAGTTTAACTAAATTTTGGGAGTCGGTGACAATAAATGATCAAGTTTTAGCTTCCACTGATGCATTTGCAATTTCTCTATTTCACACAAATTTTGTCATGTTTTTTTTATGATAAATGGCCTTTAAAATAAATTGGTTAATATAAAATACTTTTATCTCGGAAAAAATAAAGTATACTATGACAAAATGAATTCCATAATATTTATTATAAATGTTGTTGAATATTTACGCTTAGTAAAGTGAAGTTTTCTACTACAGCAATTTGTAAGCTTCCAAATTAAATTTGTTGAATAAGTTACTTAGTCTGTAATTATTTTATATTAATTGTTACGGACTGTGTTTTGAAGAGAAAGAAACTTGACAAGTTTTATATTCATTCAATATATATTTACTGAAAAACGAAGGAGATACAATTAAAGCTTCAACTACCTATCGACATACGTGAACAAAAATTTAAAAATAATAATCTAATTTCACTAATATAACATAGGTAAAGGCTGTGCTAATCTAACAATCACTAATGAAACCACATTAGTGGCAACATGATTTGACAGATTATATACAAATAGGTATGAAGAAATATCACAGTATTTTCAATTCAGATAAATCATATATAGTGCAGAAGTAAAAAGTGCACCAAATCACTTACGAAATACATGATTAAGTTAACCGCTCTTAGGAAATAAGTACGTAACTCATTTAAAAAAATCACAAAACTCTTATTGAGCATTCTATTATAAAAAAAATTTAACTACTACTACAAATGTAAAGCTATGAAATTGTTTGCTAATATAAATAATCTGCAAATAAATTTTAAATCTACTCATTTAAGTAATCTGTCATAAATATTCGTTCACTAATTTAAACATAATTTTAATGCAAACATATTAAAATATTAATTCATTTTCTACAGATTACTTTCTCGTTACAATAAATTCTTATTTTAAATTCTGAGCAAATTGTAACATTACTTCAGTACGTAATTTAAACAATATAAAATCCTGTATTCCATTTTTAGTTAGGAAATTATTTTAAGATAAATCGAAGAAATATAAATTGTACAATATTTCTTTCAGTCTTGTTAAATATATAATTTTAACCTATAACAGTTAAATGACGATTTAACTTGCAATAACAAGTGCGCAATTTGTAGTTGGAAGACATGATTTATATTTATACAAGTTATGAAGTTTTAACATTCTCAGTCATTCGTTTGGTGACCGAACAATCATTCTACTCTACTAAGGCATTTACACTTTCGGCCCAAATACAATAAACTCATGTGTGTTTATATTTGTAATATATGCTAAATCTAGTATCACAGATGGGACTTGAAAGACTGGGTAGGGTCTAGCGACGCCAGGTTAGGCTATGCCAGGCCAGGCTATGCTATGCTAGGCTAGGCTAGGCTAGACCAGACTAGGCCTTGCGGCCTCTGGACGCCGCCTCGAGACGCTCGTTGTCGGCGTTCTCGTTGGCCGCGTTCGTGGCGTCGTCGTCGTCGACGTCGTCCGTGTGGGCGACACGTGGCGCCATCATCTCCTCCAGGGCGCTCCAGTACAGGTTCAGATTCACGCGGGCAGATCTCACCAACTTGCGGGGAAGCATTGGCTTCATCGGCTGCAAAACGAGAAACGAGAACGTCACAGATATATGCTTCTACTTTCCTATTCTAAATAAATAAGTTAATTAGATTCATTTCATTATTGATAATTATTTGATACGACGCCACCAATGTGATACTTTCTGTACCTTGGCGGGAAAGACACTGACACAAGATTTTTCTTAGATGGATCGACTCAGACTGTGACAATATTCTCTATTATTTACCAGCTCATCCAGTTGTTAAGCATGACAAAGTGGGATTTCTAATTACGAATCCAATATAAGATAGCAAGGGAGTAGTAAGCATGTCTCCAAAAGAACTTTCTAGCTTCAAATATGAAATATGGATAGCTGTAGAGGTTTATAAACCTGTATATATAGAACAAGTGAAATCTGAAGGGTTGACAAGCTTGAATATACTGAAAATGTTATTCTACAGTTAATGTTGAATGCAAATGGTTAAATAAAATAAGGATGAGGAAGTTTTAGTGTATATGGATGAGGGAACGCATCTTGACAATTATGACAACGTTTTTTGAGATATACTAAATTCATGCATGCTGCTATAGGAAATTATGGATAATGAGAATAAGAAGTAAATACAAAAAAAATAAATCAAGTTAGATACAGTCAGCTCTCTGCTTTGTCTTAACATGGGACCTGCTCAAGACGCAATTCAACTCAATACATGTCTTGATTTGGTTGTCTGTGTAGGTTAAGTAAGATGAGTCCTTCTTCCTTTAGCATAATATATGAATAATTCGGCACTAATTTCTTTTATTTTTGTTTTCCCCAATTTCTTATTTCATTGTAATACAACAGTCAGTAAATGTCGACTAAAAACCATTCCGTGGTTTTCTATTTTTGATACAGACATGAATGCTATGATGATTTACTTTACAATTAATGCTTAACAGCTGCTTTGAAATCGCCATCCAAAAACAAACTAATATTTTTGATATACTGGTACTTTATTTCTCAGGCTGTAATGATTTGAAATTTACGAACATAAAGGTGTTTATGACTATCAGCGCACAACTGTTAATAGAGTCGACGTGATTAGAATTAACCCTGTTGGCGGAGAAATCACAGCGACGGCCTTCGTCCTAATTGGACACCCCCCCCCCCTTCCTCTTCCATCACCGCCACGCCTTCCACCATGACCTTGAACTTCACCCGTACAACCAATAGCGTACGACTGCACTTTGCAATTTAATTAGTTAAGTAAAATATAGTAATGACATTTAAAATTACACGGCAACTGTTGTATTTTACTAGAGGATTATAAATATGTATTTTATAGTAACCTAATATTAGAAACAAGAAGTCAGATCAAAGCGTTTAAACAAATTTAGATTATAATTATTTATTTTTTTAAAAAAGTAGAGAAGTAAACGTAAGACGAAGATGTTTATAAAATATATTATATAAATAATAGTCATTTGAATATTTCGACGGTGAATTTATTACTCTCTGGAAATTCAGAAGTATTATGTATAAACCTTAACACACTAAAATTCTATACAGCTCTGAACTGAAATTTGGCTTCAGAAAAGATTTTAGGTTAGTGAAACCTCACACATGAAAATAGAAAACATGTCTTAAAATCGGAAAAGTTAACATAGTTATAATGCCATAATAATAAAAAATCAAAGAATGAATTACAGACAGGGTAAGTTTGTCGACAGAAAGCAGAGACACGGCAGGCGTTTTTAATGTGGTAATATAGAAGAATGTTTAAGATTAAATGAGCGTGTGTGATAATAATTGAGAAGAATCACTATTACGCTGATGGAGACGTACACCGCAGAGAGAAGATAGTGAAGTGAGAGGGACAGGAACTTACGTGGTGCAGGAGGGCGTCGCGCTGGCGGTCGTGTCCGTGGCGCACGCACATGCTGAGTGTGTGAGCAGCGCGCCGCGTGGTGGCTATATAGCGTATAGCGTGTGCGGGGCAACGCCAGGGCGCGGGCGCAGGGCGCAGGCGCGCGCCAGGTGGCAGGTGCAGGTAGCGGGGCCGCGGACCGTGGGAAGGCCCGCCGGGAGCCGTTCCCAGGAGCCGCGCTCCTCCGCACCTGGCACACGCGACCGGCGCGCACCGGACACGCGCGTCGCTGTCAACAAGGGCGGCGCGTGCGTGGCTGCAGCCTGCGAGCCTGGACTCGCGCTGACCGTCGCTTTCTAATATAATTAATTACTTCTCATCATAGCAAATCCCTGATAATTACAAGTAGCTAATCCTATTCTGGAACTCTTGATCATTAGTACTTTACCTCCCCCACCCCGACTTACAGCATCGGCACGCTGCAAGTGTTGCGGTACGATGCCCCGAAAAAAAGAGTTACTCGAATGACGTCTGACCCACTATTACGTTGGTAATAATATTTTTGAGTTTGTAACACAGAGTGTCCCTTTAAAACCTCCCCCTTTTCAAAACCCCGGGGGGAAAAAAACTAGTATTTATGATAATGAAATTGCACCATAGGATGCTAGAACAAGGGTCACCACTCTAGAGATGATGAGAGCTACTTAGGCATTTATAAGGTGCTTAGCGAGCTACCTCCTCCCATATCACTCCACCCCCGCCGTCTCAAAACTTAAAAAAGATTTATTTTTTCAAAATTTACAAATTTTTATTTTATAATATATGTTACAAACCATCGATAATTAAAATTATTTTTTATAATGTTTCTACCGATGTACCTATTTATTAATTTAAATTTTAGAAAATTCAAAATTAAATTCATAACAATAAATAGTTCTCGGAATTCACACTGATTTTGCATATTTATAGTTAGACGCAACGTTTCGACGACTGAAAGCACTGTCGTCATCTTCGCCTAAAAGATAAATTCTTTTTTTTTTTTTTTAAAAAAAAAGTAGAGAAGTAAACGTAAGACGAAGATGTTTATAAAATATATTACAGAAATATAAGTCATTTGAATATTTCGGCGGTGAATTTATTACTCTCTGGAAATTCAGAAGTATTATGTATAAATCTTAACACTCTAAAATTCTATACAGCTCAGAACTGAAATCATCGAATTTGGCTTAAAAAAAGATTTTAGGTTAGTGAAACCTCACACGTGAAAATAGAAAACATGTCTTAAAATCGGAAAAGTTAACATAGTTATAATGCCATAATAATAATAAATCAATAAAGAATCAGTTACAGACAGGGTAAGTTTGTCGACAGAAAACAGAGACACGGCAGGCGTTTTTAATGTGGTAATATAGAAGAATGTTTAAGATTAAATGAGCGTGTGTGATAATAATCTTCGCCTAGAAGATGACGACAGTGCTTTCAGTCGTCGAAACGTTGCGTCTAATTATAAATATGCAAAACCCGTGTGAATTCCGAGAACTATTTATTGAACATCTTCACCGGGAAATTCATAACACTTAGAGAAAAAAAATTCAATTCATTTCTAGGCATCACTTTCCTTCTGTGCAACGTCTGGTGTGTGGTTTGTCACTGCCATTCGGACATAATTATCGATGTGATTGTCGGTCCTTAATGTGTCTGTATTTGTTTTGTTTAAGAAATTCATGTTCGGAAAAACAGATTCGCACAGGTGGCTTGCCACATGGAGTAACGGTGAATATTTTTCTTTTGTTAGAAATAGCAATATTTAGTCTGTTGGAGTTGATTTTAGAGTCAAATCAGTTCGTAGATCTATTAATTCAAGTTCAAGTATTGACTTGTATTCGTTAGGCAGAAAATTATTCTACATTCACTTGCTACAAAAGTAATGCAGTAAATTGTGCGAGAAGTGCAATTTTTCTGTTCCTTAAAGCGAAGATGAAATTGTTCTCTTAAATTGGATATATCTTCTAGCACCATTCTGGTCGAAAAGGGTTGTGAACATTTGTGTTTTTCGAGATGCTTCTTCAAGACAGAAAAAAAGTTTGACGTCTCCACTTGTTATGTTTGTCTCCCAAAGCTCCAATTTATCGCAAAATGGTTGTATGTCTGGTATCATTTTGACTGACTAATTTTACTTCCCCTGTAATTTGCAATTTATTCCATTCATAGTAGTGTCTCATTGTCGTCAAGTGTCGTAATAAACACTTTTATACAGACGAAAAAAATTGAATAACTATGATAACTGAACGATTCCGGGATTCCTTATTCTCTCTTTTGTCCACTAACCTTTCGCGAGCCACCAGATACACCCCCGTGAGCTACAGTGTGGTGACCTCTGGGCAAAAAAAATTATTTTATAATTATCAGTACACCTTCATGTGAAGGATTAGTATTATGAAGAATATCCAGTATTCAATTTCTGGCCATGTTCTTCATAACAGCACGCTTTTTCACATCCGTAGCAGTTTGCATGCTTCGTAGTTCGGCATCACAATGCTGAATGTCCCTTATATGCTTACAAAGTACAAGTTCTGCAGTATTTGATGCTGAAAAATTTTCTACTGATTTACTGCAGCATCCTGTCATGAAGAACATAGCAGGAAATTGAATACAAATGGCTAAAAATCCGTCACATGTAGAGGTGTACTGATAATTATTAAATAAATTCTTTGAGATGCTCTTGAACATGGTGCAATTTCATTATCATATCTACCGTAGATTTTTTTTTTCATTGGGTCGATGAAATGAGGGAGGTTTGTAAGGGACACGCTGTATTAAGCCTTCCTCACACGGTCAATATCACTGAAGATGGTAAATTAAAAGATCTCACACACGTGTCAATAATAATGGTGAATATTATCTCAGGTACGATCTTGCTTTCTACGAGAACGGACCACTCCTACAATCATTTCTCAACGAGTGACTGTGAATTTATTATTATATTATTTATTATATATTGTAATGTCAATTAATTAGTCCATTAAATTGTTTTGTTATCAATTGAATTGTTTTGATATAAATTGGATTGTAGCCATCAAAGACAACAATGGCGGCGAGTTCTTTTCCTTGGTCGAAAAGCCGAAATGAAGACCGCGCGCGTAAGGAACGGTAGTCTGCACTGAGCCTGGGTCGAGAAAGGATAAACAAAAAGTCTAAAATCTGCATACGAGAAGTTGAGTCTGGAATCGGCAATGATATGAGAAGGAGGCTAAAAGCTGAGTACGAGAGATATAATACAGTATCAAACAGTAAAGTCTGCAAATATAAATTGCAAATCGCGAGTTCCTGTATGAAAGCAAGGAAATAGTTGGTGGCGAAACATTGCAAGGGACAGAACAAATATAACTTGAGCAGAGGCTAGACGTCGTTAATGTATTACCAGTTAAAGTTGTGAATTAATACAAAGTAAAACATTCACGGAAGTATTGCACCGTAAATATTCGAAAGTAATAGCAGTTTCGTCAGAATAGAACTTTCCAAAATCTTCATGGAGGAATGGTTCCAGGAGAACCTTGCTGAATTATTGTGGAGTGGAGCAGTCAACGAAATACAGTCAATCTTGCCAAATTTTAAAGTGAAGTATAGAATCAGTGAAAACCAAGGCCTGATATTAAAATTAAAGTTTATTAGTTATCAAGATACAAGAGAGAGATCAGGTACCAGATAGACGGTCCGTGAGTAACCAAAACTTTGATATAATTTTGTAAACGATAATTAAAAGGGTAGAGTCAGATTTCGTTCAGAGTTCATTTCGTTCAGCTCTCTTTTCACTTATTTTCATATGGTTTTAGGTTAATTTATTTATATTTTGAAATGCTAATTGTCAGTTTATACATTGATTTTGTTCTAATTATCAAACCCAGTTAAGGCCCTGAGATAAGAGATTCGACGAAGTAATAAATGTAAATTAAAGTATTTGTTTTAAATGGATGAAATTCTGCATGAAAAATAAGTTTTGTACATTGTAAAATTTATCAACAATAATAAATTTCTTTTAAAACTTAATAAATGTTGTTAATTAAATAATTTAATTAAATCAAGTTGATCACTACAATATATTATTATAATTATTATAATTTCGAAAAAGACAAAGTTCCTTAAGAACTAGATGGAAAAGAGTTTGAGTCAGTGACGTCCGATCCATCCCGAGAATTTATTTAACTCCCGGATGATCCCCGGGGCTAGTTGAGCATAGGGTTAAGTTAGGAAATGGAAATATCTAAAAAAACTATTCATTAAATAATGCAGAAGTGGGAGGGGAACGCGTCGCACGACAGCCAGTGCCGACTTGTCTATTCAGTGCACGGAGGCTTTGTTTGTTTTGCAATGAAAAAGTAAGAAATTAGTTCCGGTTCATATTTCCACAGTACACGACAAAAACCCTACGATTTTGATCACGGAAGGCTTAAAGTTTCATAAATATGTAACATTTATGATATCTAGAAAGAATATTCTTATTTAGATGGTGTTTTCATAACCTCATTTTTGTTTTTAATATTCGAGTTGATTCTATTTGGGCAATAGTTGCTCAACTAACCCCACGGTTCACAACGTTAAAGCTTTTTTTAAAAAAGTTTGCATTTAATGCGAACATTTTAAAAAAAACACGCTTTACAGGAGGAAAAAATAAAAAAAACTTACAGGAGGAAATAATAAAAAAATCTAAAAAAACACGGTTCACAACGTTAAAGCTTTTTTTTAAAAAGTATACATTTAATGCGAACATTTTAAGAAAATAACTCTTTACTGAAGGAAAAAATAAAAAATCTAAAAAAGTCAAAAAAGCAAAAAATTGGGTAAAACGTGTTTATAAAAAATTATTACGAAAGCAATGAAGCTGACTATGCTTGCCTGGTTTGCTATTCTGACAGATTACCAGGGGAAAAAAAGGATCCAGTGTCAAGTTTCTATGAAAAGGGCACATACAAAATTTGCACCAAATGCTAGCCTGACTTACGTTTGAAATATTGCGAGAGCGACAACGATGATTATTTACCCATATCATATTAATGTCTTTTTTATATTTAAACCTAATTGATCAGCATCAAATATGATTTCCAGTAGAAAGTTTGAATCACTTCTAAAAATCATAATGAATGTTTGGTTAGAGTTGATTTTATTTTTATGTTTCATATTTGCAAAAAGAATAGTTTCCGTTTAACTATTATATAACTAAAAGATCGTAAATAAAGAGATGATTGTAAAATAGCAGTTGAATTACACCTCAATATGACATTCATGTCATCGCATGGCTTAATTTTCTAATTACTCAATTTACCTCATAGCCTTGCTCAACTTACCTCTTCTGTGGGGTAGATTGAACAAGTTTAACTTTTTTCACTTAAAGAAGTGTAGCTCTTAAACCAGATTAATTAGCCAAAAAATTCTTACGTGACATTTTAGGAAGCAATAAATGACTATACTGTCAGAATACATATCACGCAATTTTAACTTATCGTTTATGACTTATGACCGATGAAGTGAAAAATTGTTTACTAATCCCGCCCTACACTACTGATTTTTTTGCGAAGAGATGAACAACAAATTCAGAATTTAGTTCATTGGCTTCACCACTAGTAAAAAAGCAACATACAGTGGTGAAGGATTTTCCGCAATATACTTCTTACTCGTACTTACCACTTTAGTAATACAGTGAAAATATATTCAATTTAATTTTAGTACCGATATTTTTTCCGGGCGATATTAATGTGTGTGTGTGATATTTGCTGCGATTGGGATCGATCACGGTGGCAATTTAAAAACAAATATATAAACTACAGCAAGACAAATAAATTAAACAAATTTGAAAAATAAAATAAGTAATTATCTTAAGACTGCAAATTAAGGTTATTTGTGAAACCAATTATTGTCTTCGCTCATTCCGTGTCTTTTAATAAAAAACACTTCTGTTTTATTTTAATAAGCATTCGACCATAAGGTCATCTTCAGGTATAATTTGAGGGCTTGATAGCTGAGTATTTTCGAAGGTATTGGGACGAAAGCGATTGGACTCACAGCGAGCAACAGGGCTTGAGACCTGGATTCTCGTGTGAGAGCCAACTGGCCACGGTCTGCTAAAATCTTTCGGACACTGTCGATAAGGGAGGGAGAATACACGCAATAATTGTTGACTTTTCTCAATCCTTTGACGTTATTAAGTCAGTTAAAAGGTTCAGGTATAGATATTCGGGTACTGAATAGGATTCGCGAATTTTTAAAAGAACGTACACTCAGAGTTCGTGGAAATGACAAATTGTCCAACTCTGTTAACATTACGTCAGGGGTTCCGCAGGGGAGTGTGATCGGTCCACTCATGTTCCTTGCGTACATGAATGATTTAACCATGGATATAAATTCACATATTAGACTGTTTGCCGACGATTGCATGGTTTATAGGGAAACCGTAACCGTGGAGGCCGACCTGGACAAAATTTATGAATGGTCAGTAAGAAATAAAATGCAAGTGAATTCAACGAAGAGTAAACAACAAAAAAAAATTCCTTCAGTTAGGTATAAAATGGGGAATGAAGTTGTAACGGAATACAACAGTTGTAAATATCTTGGAATCACGATTAGTAAGGATATAAAGTCAGGAAATCAAGTCAGCGAAGTCGCTGGTAAAGAGTGAAGACACTTCACTTTGAGGAAAAGTATGAGGAAAAACCAAGATATCTGCTTATAGATCACTAGTCAGGCCCATTTTGGAATATGGGACAACTTGTTGGGATCCATATAGAAAGGAACACACACTAGCATTGGACAAGATTCAAAAACGGGCTGAAAAGTTGTTTGGGGGTCGATTCGCGAACAATCATCCTGAGAATTTAGAATCACAGTAGGAGTAAATACTTGAGGCTTTCCGCAATATACGAAGCTTATACAGACCAACCGGCCTGGAAAGAAATAAGAAACCATCTCTTGGCGCCAACTTATATTTCTAAAAATGATCACCCATTTAAAATTAAAGAAAAAGTAACACACAGACGTTGGCAAATATTCATTTGTTAATAGATCAATTCGCGACTGGAATTCACTGCCTGCAGAATTACTGACGACTTTTCCGAATAGCGCTGATCAGTTTAGACGTAGGCTAAGGAAACTACAATAATAATGGGGTATTACATATATTGTAATACTAATTAAAGGCCATTAGTGATTTGATAATTGGAAATTTGTGGTGGATTGTTATCGGCGAAAATATAAAACAACAATGGGTACACATGTACAGGCGAGCCTTTGTCGGCAGCAGGCATTCTAAAACGGCAGTCTAACAGCGGCAGTTGCGGGCAGATATTCATCGAGAAAAGTTGCGAGCAGAAATTCATCAAGAAAAGTAGCAGGTTGAATTTGATCAAGTAAAGGTTTTCGGACAGTAAATTCATCGAGTAAAGTTGCAGTAAAATAGTAAAACTGTTCGCGAATTCTATAGAGAAAGAGTTTGATAACAATCTGGCTGTCAATAATTAGAACGAGAAATACCATATTTGCTGGTGAGAGAGAGACTTAATGCGGAGGATCACAGGAGTTGTACCGAGTAATCGTTCCAGTGGATAGTTACCAAAGATTGGACAGTGTTTTGAAATAAATTTAAATTCTGTGAAATTATAGCCTGTTAGATGTGAAAAGTGTATTGCATCAGAGCACAAAATGAAAGCCTGGTACCAGCAGAGATTGTAAGTGGAAAGAAATTTAATAAAGGTTTGTAAACGTTCAAAAAGGATCAAATCGTCAGATTTTGGTTTCACGTTTATTTTATTTTGATTGTTTAATTTAAATGTAAAAAGGTTGGTCCTTTATTTAGAAGGCCGAAATAAACGACCCTGAGATGAGAGTTGATAAAATCTGTAAAATAGCAAGAACACTTGTAAATAATTACGTCAAGAAATGTTACTTTATTTGGAATAAATTAATTGTTTTGTAAAGTTTAAAATTTGATAAATTATTTTGAATGCTTTTCGAATAAATTTAAAAAAATAAAATAAATCCATTAATCAATTGCTTAAATTTTGTTAATATTAAATTCATTACAAATTGGCGTCATTAACGTGTGGCCAACTATTGCAATTCAATTAATATCGGTTATTCATTACATTTTGGTTGTTATAATATATTCCTCAGACGATGAATATATTGAAATAAAAACACGATATTAACTGTGTAAGGCGACCTTTAAGAGATTTACACTGTATTTTAAACATACGTATAAGCCATTAATGAAAATAAAATGAAAATAATACTTGCACTCATAAAAATTCTCAAAGAATGCCATACTATTTCTAACACATTTTTTTAATTAATTACCGATAACCTTATTTGAAATATTACAGTTGGTTTTATAAATTAATATTTACAATTATTCATGACTACATGTATTAGGGTAGAACCCACAGGTTGACCTTAATATTTTCATCTTGATGATGCCTACTTTTCTATTTCATCCTGCAGACGTTTTCTTTTTAGCCGACGTAGGGCACATGAAGGCGAAGGGTTTCTGGAGAGGCCTTGAATTAGATGATTTGGATGGTTTATCATTGTTAATTGAGGCAGTTAACTCCAGAGTGGGCTATCCCCTTCCTGAACCTATTTGAGATAAAGTTCTTTAGTGTTTTCTTCACATTTATGTCAACGTCTATCCCAGAATTCTTTCTGCTGTCATTTCTTGAGCGTTGAATAAACTAAACTCAGACCACTCTGACATTGAGAAGATGGACACAGACTTCGCTAAACCCGAGTTCCATAGTTTTTGCCAAATATATTGGACAGCCCACTCTGGCATTAACCGCCTCAATTGGAGTATTGTAATCCATTTGTATGGTGTCTGCTACGGTAGTTACAGGTAGACTGAGTTGCGTACAAATCAGGGTGCATATTTAATCAGCTTTAGTGCTCTGTTTTGGATAACTTGTATGCGGTTGATATGAAAATTAGCAGCTGATCCCCAAATCACGCACACGTACTGTCATAGTATTTATTACGGAAGATATGTTTATAATTAATTTGCATTTCAATAGCGCTACAATAAATAATCAACACGTTTAACGAATTGCAAACTGAAAAGTGCTAATTCAACGTCATTTGATCATAATATTTAACAAACTATTAACATACTATTATTATATTTCTTCAAAACATTTATTCAGTAGCTATCGGCACTAAGATATCTTCAACTGGGAATAAATTTTTTTTTATTATATAATGTTTTAAGACTGGACTCAAAAATAGAGATTTACAAATTATAGCCTATATATTATTATTTATCACATTTTGAAACATTTAAATTTTATAAATTCTACATTATTGTTTTATGAAAATATCATCATATATAAATCGTCAATCTCGAATTTCGTCCTGGCTTAAAAATTATGTTTTATAAAATTTTCCTAGAAGTTGAAAATGATAAAGGTCGAAGTCTACTAAATAAATGTTTTAAATAAATCAAAAAAATGGGGTTATTTAAATTAAAATTCTGAATAAATAAAATATCTCTTTATAATATTACATATTTAAATGAATATTTGTTATTATTGAAAGAAAAAATCTGTTTTGTTGGCAGCGCTGCATTTCGGTACTTATTTGCACCCTCTTTAATCAATGGTCCGACCGAAGGTTTGTCTTAAAGTTGTATACGCTTTCTCAAGTTAGTAAATGCCGTATCCAAATAATAATTATGATACATCCGAAATAAATACCAAAATTAAAGGCTATTTCCTTACAACCCCAATAAGCAAGTTGACCTGAGGGTACAGGGACAAGATTTTACTTTATCCTGCAGAAATTAAATTTTTCCCCCATAAGGAAATACCAATGTGTATATGTGCAAAGAAGTTAAAAACGCATGCATGATTTTCTTTCGAACACAAATCACGTGACAATTCCTACTATTCGTAAATAAATGCGGAAATATAATGAGAACTCGTCGGATTGTCAGCTTCGCGGGATGACGGAACAATTACGGCAGAAATATGGCAACATAATTGTGGAAACTCTTCCGAGGTAAACACCATGAGTGTCTTTTCATTACATTACGTGGATAAAATAAAGGCCCTCACGTCCCAGACATGGCTTCACGCATTTTCATATTCACAAAATTGAAAATTCAGAATAGATGGACCCGATTTTGAACAAAATCGGACCGTTCTGGATCTATATCCTAGAAACGCAGGACTAATTGAAGAACTTTAAAGTTTCATAATTTTTTATTGAATTTGAAGTACTTATGAGGTGTATGATTACAAATAATTTTTTTAAATACTGCATTGCAGGGATTCTGCTATAAGTTACAGCCTGTGAGAGCAGTTCTTAGCTATCACAGGCAGAACCTTTGTGGAGAAATGGAGGAGGCTACATCTGCATTTAAACTTAGATTCCCACAAGCCGAGGCACCTCGGCCTGTTTTGAGAGGTGTATATTCCATGGCAGCAGACATTGGGTATACGGTAAGGAGTTGTCCGCTATTCCCATTGCAATAGTCGGCCAGCTGCCTCCTAAACTGGGCGAGGCACGGAGGAGGGAATGCTGCGACCGCACAGAAAACCCCCTCTCCCACCATTGGAAGAGGCGTGGGACAGGTACCGACCTACCTGATGCAGGTTTTGTAGGGTGTGTCCTGCACCACTTTTAGGCAAAAATGCCGGGTAGGATCCTTAACAACAGCCCGGGGGCCCTAGTTAACCCTTGGGTACCTTCTTCTACCCTTCCGCATCCCTTCCTATGCTATTAAAGGGGACTTGCCACCACGTGGATTACTCTCTGTAGCCTGTTACTCTAAAGAAAAAATGATTCTGCTATACGATAGCCGTTATCTTTCGCGAATGTAAGCCTTCGTTCTGCTGGTATTATTAGAAGGTTTCGTAGTATACTGAGGTGTTTAAGGAGACGGAATGTCTCAGTCTTCATTGAAGAAAATGGAGGAATTTAAAGTTGGCATCTCTGCTTCATCACATAAATGATAATGCTGACTGTCATGGAAGACGCTTTTTTATTCACGAACATAACCACGATCAACGTTACGGTTGTTTGTATAATGACACCTGTTGCCAATGGTATCAGGATCGCCCCCTGGTTGCTCAAGGTTTGTTTTAACGTCACAAGTGTAGGCGATGGTCGGTGATAATACTGGGAAAATGGGTCGAGACGGTTATTATGTATTCACACACAGAGAGATAGTACTATGCAGACTAATTAGTAACTAATTTAAGGCCACGAAATAGCGAAATAAATAGTACTTTAATTGGAAACGAAAGTTTGCAATATATTATACGTTAATTATTGTTACTATCCTTCAGCGTATAATCGTTCTTTGACTTAATGGATTAGCACAGTCTGTTGTAACCGCAATTATGTGACTAATACCATCTCGGACTTGTTAAGAGCGCGGAAAATATAGTCCGTGTATTTATGTTTTATTTTAACTTAAATACGAGGCACACATACAGCTTTGTTCTTCCTGTGGACCGAACACCAGTCGATATTTGAATGTAAGTTTACGCGTGGCGACGCCAAGTCCAGCCCTCGACAGCTTTATGGCTGTATAGGCCCCTACATGTTTGATTCAGAAGCTCCGTCTTTTTTCTTCCTATTTCTACTGTGGAAGCTGATGTATAAATAAGATAAGTGACGCGTGGAATGGGACGGCGATGTTAACAGCGGCTCACGGTCGTATTTATCGGGTGAGTTTTTTCCCCACGCCTGGCAGCGTGTAATCTAGGTGCACATAATTGCTACAAGGTCGGGGAATTCGGTAGCCAAGACACCTGGGCCAAACTCTTCGTCACGCCCAGCCAGCTGTGAGCTGAGGGTTAGGGTTCGAATCCAGCGCAAGGACAAGGCCACTCCATCGCCAATGCAGCGACTGTCTACGTTGTAGAGGGAAAGTAAAAACAAGCAACTATCACAGAGACCACTTATATCCCCTAATAGTAAATAACAAACACGATATAAAAATAATTTTAGATTTTTCTTTGCGAATAGTCAAATTTTTCATTTTAGAGACAAAACATAAAGTGTGTGAAATTCTATATGAATTTAAAACCTAATGAATTCATATCCAAAAGGTAGTCTAGAACATTTGAACCGAAACTTTTTTGTCTCTTAGACTACTTGGCAATTTTTTGTTTTGGACATTCTAATATTAAATTTTTACAAATTCATCAACTTCAATTGCGTTTTCGACAGTTTAGCTGGTGCTACTCACTTTGATAGATTTACCTGTAGAGTGCAAAAGTTTTAAAAAACACGCGATGTTTTATATGTTTATTAATTCAAACGAGATAAAATGCAAACGCAGTAAAACTGTAATATAAAATAACTACACAAAAAATAAAAGTTTTTAATTTCAGTACTAAGACTGATGTTTTAAGACAAAATTTTCCATTTGGCTTCAATTTAATTAGGTTTAACGTTAAACCTCCTCGATCGGTGGTTTATAATCTCTTTCTTTCTTTTGTAATAAGGTTGGCAACCGCGCTGAAACCCCTTTCCAAGAATGTATTACATATATATAAGGTCTGCCTTTGTGGGCACTAAGGAACTTCTGAGTAAGCATCAGAAACAGTATGTCTTTGTAAGCATTCAAGAATTTCCGAGTCAGCCTAATAGATAAACAAGACTCCACATGTCCTGCTGAGTAAGGGGCACGTGTTGATGACGATGCTCTGTGAAGAAGGTACCTCCTCCTACACAGAGCACGAGATTCTTGAATACCATTGGTGGATGACTTGTATAAAAAGGCTGGTTTTCTCTGATGTAGTTAAGTCTCTGTATATTACTTCAACGTGGTACCTATGCCACTCTGTCTTCTATTTTCATGTTATTGTCTTAGCTCTAGGCTGTAGACTAAGGTTAATAAAACTTCTTTCTTATTGTAATGGACTAAAGCCTCATGTTATTTCTCTAAGTCCTTTAAGCTATTATAAAGTGCAACTTAGCGCGCACTCCGGGCCCAAGTTTCAATTTCTTCTTAAATATCTCGTGGTAACGAGACCAGGAGAAATTCGAATATTATATGGTGGCAGTGGTGGGATCTTAACCCCCGAGGCCAGAAGAATTATATTATTACACCGTGAAAAAGCAAGTTAACCTCACTAAATTAAGTGAACCAATCTGTTAAATAAGTAACGTCTGGTTTCCACTTAAGTAAACTTTCTTTTGAAATCGGATCTTTATCATCAAAAAACTCTGAAACTGTCTTAAGTAGTGAAAACAAATCTTGTCAAGCATAAGCCTTTTGACGGCCATCTTACTGCAGTGTGAAGAAGTAATCCATGAAAGTTCTCGTCATTTTCTTCACACATCTGCGCAATTCTATTCAACGGGGTACTTCGAATTTTGTTTATTGCGTTAATGTCAAATTGAAGAGGTTGATGCAATCTACCACTGAGATTTTTAGCAACTAAATGTTGCCGATGGATGACACAGTTGTATTTAATTTTACTGACAAAAATTATTTTTAATTAATAAAAAATAAATGTTTTAATTGTAGATCCTGCTATATAGATCAAACGAAGCGTTAACTTCGAACCAGAATTATAGAACGTTTTGTAAATTTAAAACAACCTTTTGATAAAAAATCTTTATAACAAAACACCTGAAAATGAATAATCACGAGATTCATTAGAATAATATATAAAGACAGTACATAGTTACTTTTTCTGTTATGTGAATTATTCCATTTAAGGAAAGCCAAAATTTTGCTCACGAACTGCTTAGTTGGAATCCATTCTCGTGAACCCCCATTTACATCTCCTGAACCCCCAATTTTTATTTTCGCTCACATGGACCCCTGACAGATCGGAATCAACCCCTTGGTTTCGTTATAGAAATGCTTTGAAACGAAGCTCTGTCTTGAAGGTCATATAACTCAATTAAAGGATCAGGATGGACTCATAGTCAACATCCTGATCATTTATTTGAATACTAATGTCCTGTGAGGTATAATCACTATACCAATCAGAGCTACTTGTTTAATGAACACTTAGATATTCCTTGATAATAAACTCCAGCCATAGTGAGAGATAACTCGTGTTTCTTTAATTAAATCACTAAATAAGGTCAGTTAAAAATAAACCAGTCAGTTTCTTGACTCACAAAACGACTTAAAGGATGGTTTTCCCTTAAATGACTCGCACCGTCTTCATGAATGTCTGTCAATTTGTAGACCTTGTCTGCTAGGCTGTTAGTAAACTAACTGGGAAGAAGTCTGGTCCGCACCGTTTTTTTTAGGTAACAGGCTAAATGAGGGTAATCCACATGGTGGCAACTCTCCTTTAATAGCATAGGAAGAGATTTCAAAGGGGGGATGCGGAAGGGTAGAGGAAGGTAGCCAAGGGTTAACTAGGGCCCCCGGGCTATATTTTAAGGATCCTACCCGGCAATCGCCTAAAAGTAATGCAGGACAAACCCTAGAAAAACCTGCATCAGTAGGTCGGGCATTTGGTACTTGTCCTACGCCCTTCCGATGGCGGGAGAGGGATAAGCTGTGGGGTCGCAGCTTTCCCCTCGCCTCCGGTTTAGGAGGCAGCTGGCCGACTATTCCAATAGGAATAGCAGACAACTCTTACCGTATGCCCAAGGTCTGCGACCCTGAAACATACACTTCTCAAAACAGCTCGAGTTGCCTCGGCATGTGGGAACCTTAGGTCAAAAAACGAGAGAGATGTGAAGGCATCCCCAAAAGTAGCCTCCGCCAGAGGCCTCTGTGATGGTTCACCTGCGAGAGAATTCTCTCGCTGGTTTCTCTCCCGGTCCGCACCGTAGGCATAAAACACTTGAATACGATCAGTCACGGAGTTAGATTGTGAGAGAAATGGAATGAAGAGCGCATGGGTAAATGAAAAAAAAATTCTTACTGGTTTCGATGTTAGGGGATAAAATTTATCAATAGTGTTGAAGATCACATGACCTATAATACTGTTCCTGTGTGACAGCAACATGTAAACAGCTTGTTTTTTGAAGCGTTAACTTAGTAACTGGACCTGGATATCATGCACGAATATTGTCTTCTCTATTCGATTTGGGATCGTCGAGGAGTCCTGTAACATCCGAGAACAAGTATGTTCAGTTACTTATTTTAGACTAGCTGGGTGCCCGGCGTTGCTCGTGTACTTATTTATATAAACTCGAAAAAGTATTTAATTGAATACTTAAATATATTCCTTGAGTATTTCAGGATATAATCGTCACTCAGTCTTCATACATTACGAAATATTACATTAATGAAATTGTTAGCTAGACTCACAACTAATATAGCGCGAAAATTAACTTACATTTTCCGCAAGGATGGTAAAGTAATTCGTATTCTTCTTTATTACCATTCGATGGAGTATTGCTGTATAAAATTATACTTTTTATTTAAAGAACATATTTCTGCTTTATTTCATTCCTAATAAAGGAAATATTTCCTTTGTTCGTTGCGTAGTGACGTCTCTCTCTCGCGTGACGTCATTGTCTCTTGGCGCGCAGTAATTTAATATTTAATGATCACGGGTTTTAATTATAATTCTTTCCACATGTATGCTAGGCGTTTCTCACCCTCACAGTACCGTTTCTCGTATTTTGAAGAATATGTGTACCAATTTTTGTTGCATTCTGTCCACGCGATAAAATTTGTATAAAGAACAACGTAAATACATACATACATACATACAAATATACATCCTTTTTTATTATATAGATAACCATGTGACTTTGGGTTGGAGGATGAGTTGCTTCACGCGTTTGTGTTTGGTGACGTGGGAATGATCAGAGTTGTCAAGATGCATCATGATAAAAATGTGGTTTCCTGTACAGACATTAGCTTAGCCGTGATCAAATCCATATTCGAGAGATTTTTTAAGTTAAGAAAGACATCAGTAGTGCGTGTCCTCCAGGGTGCCTTGGACCTGGATTTGTACACTCTGCAATCTCTTGGCTGCATAACCCAAAAGGGTTATAATTGTCCGTATGACTGTTAGGTATAGGGCGCGAGCAGTTGATGTGTTGAGCAATTTAGTCCAATTTTTATTTTTATAATCGTGTTTGTGTTATTGAGCTTCCATATTAGTACTGGGTTAAGTGAACCTCCCCGATACTTAGCAGTGTCTCGGAATTGGATGTGGCGATCTGGGTTCCAGATGTAATTTATATTTAAGCGATGAAGGTCTCTTAGATTAACTGAATATGTCTGTGTCGTCTGCGAATATGGTGACCTGGGCTTCAGGTGGTTTGTAGACATTATAAAATTAGTTCTATAATATTCTAGAAATCCATAAAATTGTGTTATCTGTTTTCATAAGGAGGAGGGGGCTGCATCGACTTCAACCAAATAAACGGACACTTCAATCAGACTGACTTGTTGAAAGTTCATTAAAGTGAGTTGAGCAGGTAAACTTCAGTATATATCTGATACTTACCCAACGTGATTATTTGCTCTTCTTGTTGAAAGATGAAAAAAGAACGGATGAGAAAAAAAGTTGAGACAAGCAGGATGTAAGTTTCAGACATACTGTAAGGTATTAGAAATTTAAAATTTCTCAGAGCCAGACACACTACTACGTGAATATATTGTTGATGTGTTGAGACCGTAATGTGACCAATAGAACGTGCAATTAAATTAGCAGGCACAACATTAATGAAGTAGCCAGTAACAATGAGGTATTTGGACGTGAAGATGACACGAAGTGCTGCTTAAACATTATTTCCAGTCACGAATTCCGTTTTAGGAACGCGGGTCAGAATGCGGACGTTACTGATTTTCACGGAGAACTCGCTCACGGGTTTGGTGCGTGATGGATTTTGCATACTCGACTCGTGACATCAGATTCCGAAGCAGCTCATGCTGGAGCCCGCATGTCGTTGCCTTCCTGGTTCTGTGGATGCCAAGGCCTGCGTAGGAGGCACCGTTATCGTACCGGAGGTCGCCAGCTGCCCGAAAGAACTTCATTTGCACAATTCCTCTGATTTGTCGTAATGAAGGTCATTTGCGTCAATTCGTGAATACGATTTCAAATCTTGGCTTTTCGAGCGTCTCGCTTTCTTCATCTGTGTTTAGACTTATCAGATTAAAAAAATTCGCGGAGATTCTTTTTCTAATACTTTAAAAGTTTCTACGCACGCATACTGATACATTGCTACTTTAGAATATCAATCAGATCGGAACCCGCTTGAGTTTGAAGCAGAAACGGCTCTGTTCTTTTACTGTCTGAGAAATTTTTTTTTCCTCTTATTTGACGCTGAGACCATCATACCGAAGTTACCTATAATGAACGAATTTGCGTGCAAAAGCAAAGTTTATATGGATAAACATGAGGTCGAAAGAATTTGGACAATGTTTTTACATAAGTAGGAAATTCTTTGGAAAACATTTTATTAGAAAATATCAACTTCTGAACTTATTCCGAAGTTTGTTCCATACTATATCACATCAAGATGGCATATATTTCTGAATATTTACATTGACATATACTCTTATAATGTACTCAACACGTAAAGTTTTCAGAGATTATAAATTGTAAAAACGAAGCGGTGGAAGGTAAGGCGGTGCAGAGTACATAGGCGTGCTTATCTCCCTTTAGCACAGGGGATTCTCTGTCCTTTATCAGGCCTCTGTCTATTGTGACAAACACTGGCGCACCCACATCCTCTGCTTGTTAATAAACACCAATCCGCCAGATAAATGCTCTAGGATAATTCTAGGAGGTGTATAACAGAGATACTTCATATCAGGCTTCTCTGTACAGAAACTACGCAATTTTTTGTATGAATCACCTACACTTAATCGCTTCCAATCCAAATTAATTTTCACGACTGAACAGCAATCAGATTCAACGCAGCGCAAGGTGAGCGGGATTTTCCAATATTGACGTCGTTCCAACAGCGGGAGGAAAGGTATTTTAATCAGAATCACAGAAGCACAAGGGAATAAAAAATCCACATGAAGATGAGACATGTTTAGAGTTTGATCAATATTCTGCATTCATATAAGCATAAATATTGATTTATATACGATGTAAAAATGAAAATCGATTTAATCTATCTAATAAAAAAAAGTATTGTACCCTTAGGGTTGTGGGTGTAGGGCCGTTACATAAAGCAAAAACAACCTAGATTGGAGTCGAATCCGCGGTTATGTATGTCGCACAGTTTAATTATGACATTCAACTCGTCGGTTAAGTTATTCTTCTATCTCTAAGACTGGGGGTGGAAGGGGCAAACAATGTGTGTATATTCTGTATAAAAAATATACAGCCGTGGTGGAAAATTTAACAAATTTTGTACACGTGTTAACAGAAACAAACACTGTGAGGGTAATTTACGACTATCATCCCCCAGAGGCGCTAAAACGGCCGATATTTGCGTTGAATAAATATTTTGCGGGGTCAATTTGAGAGGAGAGAAATTGGTGGGGGTGAAGGGGAATGACATAAAATTAACGCAAAAACAACAGGGATTGGAGTCAAATCTGCGGTTATGGATGTCGCTGAGTTTTAATTATGACAATCTTGGCAACGCCGGGTACCTAGGTAGAGTTCTATAAAAATCAAATACGGAAACGTTATTCCAGTTAGTTGTTTTGACCTGCGCGTTTTGACAGGTACATAGATGATTGAGGGAGAAGCACGAGTGAGTTTTTAGTGTCACACATTAGGCCTACATTAAAGTGGTAGCAGTGCTCTGACGGAGATGGATTCAATGTGTTTTGACAAATTCCGATTACAGCTACATCTAATTCTGGTGTGTAGAATCGTGTTAATGCAAAATGAAATTTCTAACTGCGAGTGTGTGTTAAATCACTATCTTTGAATTTCAAATACTGTAATCTCTGATGATGATGGTGCCATATTTAAGATTGGAGTTTTTCGAAGTTGTTATTATTATCTATTATCTTTGTTGTTATTGTTGTTGTAATATCGTGAGAATCAAGTTTTCTTCAAATAAATTTGTTACAATCAATGAATAAGGAAAAAGTAAATAAACTTTACAGATTTAAATAACTAAACTGCGAGTGTAATTTTTTTTTTACTTCGGGTTGACAAGACATCGATAAAGCAAATAAATATTATATATGTATAATATACTTGAAATTAGCAAGTCAACTCTTACATTCTAGTTTCTTTATAAATATCACAAGTATTTATAATAATTGATTTAATTGGAATTAATCACAAGAAGCTCAAGTCCGCTATTCTGTATGAAGATAATCGATGGAAATCTGTGTGTTATGAGGAAAGTTTTAGTTGTCAGACTTGAGGTGTGTGTCATTATTTGTGAAAGTAGGCCTACTCTTGCTATGAATGGATGAGAATTTTTTATTCGAACGCGGAGCTGGGTGTGTTTCTTTACTGTGCCGGTGAAAGCGAAGCAGCAGGTGCAAGTTATCGTGAAAGTGAGTGCAGTGGTTCTTTACTCTTTTTGTGCCCGGACGCACATTGTTATCGGAGACGGTTCACCCAAGTTTGTTCGAGATCGGAATTCCTCCCTTGAAGGAGAAACTATGTCCGAGGGAAAGGAGATATTGAATAATATTTGCGCAGGCTGGTGAAGTTGTGGGGAGATAAGGAGGTATAATTGCACAACGGTGAGTGCAGGTAGATAAGGGGAACTCCGGAACAACAATGCTCGTGTGGCGGACACGTTCACGTCCCCAGCACAAAAGGGAGCCTGTCACCCCTTTGTGCTGCCTAACAGGTAGATATCGGGGAAACCTCGATTCCGCACAATTTCGCGAACAATAGCACGACTTAACAAAAGACTCAACAACACGTCTACACGAGTCTGCGATAACGTTGTGTAATAAAGAATTAATTGCGTTGTCACTTGACAATTTTGTAATTATGATTTTGGGATATTGAGAAGTTACGCAGTCCTTTGGGACCATCAACGTCATCACTATTTGATGTCATTTTTGAAGGCCATTACGCCTCAGGTTATATTCATAATCTTGGTTACAAAGTACCAGAAGTAACTGTCCACTGATTGGAAAATGCACTTTAAACGTTCTATGTACCTTGTATCGATTTTCCGATAATAAAATTCTAAGCTATTATGTCATGATTATGAGCTTTGGAACGTCCTTGCGTAGAACTAGACCACGTGTATTTTTTCTTCTGAATGGCTAAGTTCTGTACAAATATGATCGATATCACAATGCTACGAGGATTATTTGTTATTTTGTAATAAATTTATTCAAATAATACAATTAATTAAATTATAGAACAAATCTGATCAGGCGGTCCAGAGACTGGAAAAAACTCTCGATTACAAAATGAATTGCGTTACCAGGAATGTTTGATATGAGCGCTTAAATTCTGCAACATATTAAATATGGAATTCTTTCACGGACTTCGTAATAAAATGTAACTCAGAATTAGCCTGAACGTCTTCACGTTTAGTGGAACCGAAAATAAGGGGACTAAAACAATGGACTCTCTGATTTTGTCTGAATCAAAATTTATATAATCCATATGAAAAATTTCACATACCATCATAAATATTGAGATTTTTATGTGTTCAAAATACTATTTAGGCGTTAACCATTGCTAATTAATTTTTAATGTTACTATACAAGGAGAAGAGAAATTTGATTACATGATGTGAAAACTGCACAAACCACTGTGTATGTAATACACGTCCGTTTAAAAACTGAGAGCATAAAGAACGAAGCTAATGCACAGATTTATTCGACCGAATAAAATGGATACATTTCAATGGGCGTCGCACAGTACACGGAACAAGAAAGAAATATTGCGGTTTTCACATTGGTACAAAATAAGACTGCGTGGGATGTGAAGATCTATCTGAAAACGTGTGGAGCAGAATTGCGTTGGCTGCTATTTGGAAAAGGAATTTGAAAACCCATGTTTCGTGTTTTAGGACATTTTGTAACCACTATTATAGTTTATAAAAGTTATAAGAAGTGAAGGCATCCATAGACTATACTACTATTACGCGACCTGACGTTTTGTGTTTATCCATGTGTGATATCTCATTCTATAGTTTATGATAGTTAATTCTCTTATAATTAATTTATTACTAGTACGTATTGAATTTTTTTTGAGTACTGTAAATATTATATTATACCCTTAGTATAGTTAAATAATTATTATTACTATATAGTTCTTTTACTTATGTTGGACAGGGAAATTTGTGTTCCACAATTTTGGTATTTTTATGTTAACTTGTAATTATTTATAATTTTAGCATCCAGTTATTATATTGTAATGTGTATCCTATTTCCTCATACGAGGACTAATGGAATAAAATAAATCAAATCAACTGAAAACCTGCCCTGCGATGGAACCAGTATTTGTAAGGATACCGTGCCAGTTCCTCCCGGTTATTTGGACGCGTGTCTCCTTTCCCCTTTTCGCGGACACACGTCGTTCGTGTGGCCACAAAAACGAAGAAATCCGCTAGAAGCTGTCCGTTAGAGACGCAGGGACAGAGACAGGGACAGGCAAAGGCACACAGGCACAGGCAGCTGCACAGGGCCGTGGGAAAAGCGGGCAGCTGGCTCTCGGCTCTCGGATCTGCTCTTCTCTGCCTTGCCATCATCTTACACCTCAAACGCAAACAATCTCAGCACCTTTACTATTGTCATACGTCAGATTTATAACACATCTGAATACACCATGCGTTACGGTATGGGGTAATTCTTCAAGATATGGAAACTGGCCGTTAGAACACACTATCCGCTCTTTAAAAATTTGGGAATATTAACTTTACCCAGTGCATATCTTTTGGAAATCTTAAAACGTGTCAAACGTAACGAAAACATGTTTTCTACTAATGGAGAGAGCCACGAATATGAAACGATAAATCGCTTGTATCCTAGAACTCACAAACATCGGCTTAAACTTTAACAATTCAGCATTCATTATTCCAGGATTCGGAATCGTAAATCGGAGTGTAAGTTAGGATTCCACTGGCATTGTCAAGGTTCTCTCTTTCTTCTGTTGCGTACATGAACTGACGTGACTCGTGGTGAGTCTATGACGAAAGCGAGGTTTCATGCCGTATCAGTGGGAAATACGTGCTTGTGATTTATGCACGTGTTTCTGTAAAAATAAGTAAATAATAAGAGTAGTAAAGTGTTAAAATAATTAACGGTTATTTTGGAAAGTTTCTTTTATAATTTACGTAACGATTTCCTCTCCTCCTTTATGTATGAATATTAATCCTTTTCTGTTTTATATTTAACTACCATATTCAGTTTACTTATTTTCAAATTGTCTGCTTTTTATTGTTATTAATACACACACACACACACACACACACACACACACACATATATATATATATATATATATATTGTAATAATTAAACTATTAAATGAATCATGCAAATTAATTTGACTTTCGTTGGCACGCCAAAAATGTAATAAACAAATTACAATTAATTAAATTAGATGAAGTGCCTCACGTTGGTGAAGCCAAAATATAATAAAAAAACTATAATTAATTAATTATGGTTTTTATGAATGACTTTATTTTATTAAAATTTAAAATGGAAGGTTGTTAAATAATTTACAAATTTTTAAACCTCAGAAAACAATTAATTTATTCAAAGTAAAATAACAAAATTTCTTGATGTGATTTATTTACATTCGTGTTCTTACTATTTTACAAATTTTATCTACTCTCATCTCAGGGTGGTTTATTTGGGCCTTTTAAATAAAGAACAAACCTTTTTTTAGATTCAAATTAACAATAAAATTTTACAACATTAGAATTGAACAACAAAATGAATATGAATCCGAAATCTGACGATTTGATCCTTATTTAACGTTTACAAAACTTTTATAAAATTTCTCTCTCTGCATACAGTGTCTTTGCTGGTACCAGGCATTCGTTTCGGCTCTGATGCACTATTCACATATAACAGAATTTAATTTTGTTTCAAAATCACTGTCCAAAACTTTTGTATCTGTCAACTGCAACGATTACTACGTACAACACCTGTGGTCCTCTGCATTAAGTCTCTCCCCCTCCAGTTCTCGTTCTGATTAATGGTCAATCAGAATGTTATCGACTCCATCTCGATGAAATTTATAACAGTCTTTACTTGTTGAATTTCTAACTGTGGCTTTACTTACTGAGAAACTTTCTTGCGACCTTTACTTGATCGAATTATATGTCCAAACTTAACTCGATGAAATTCTGTGTGCCACACCACTCTTAATAAAGTCTTACCTGCCACAACTTAACTCGATGAAAAACTGCCCGCGAATGCCTCCTGTAAACCCCGTAGTTCGGCACGACAAAGCCCGCCTTTACATTGTTGTGTTTATGTTCTCGCCGATAACAATTTACTACAAATTTCCAATTATTAAATCTCTAATCGCCTTTACTTATTACTACAATATATATTGTAATAAACAATGAAAGTTGTTAATTAAAATGGCCCCTCGTTGATGTGCCATAAATGGAATATTCAAAAATATCAAATTAATTACAATGATTTTGGCCACACGTTAAGGTATCAAAATTTAGTACTCAATAATGAAGATAATAAATTTGATTGAACTAATAATTGAAAATTATCTAATGAAAGGAGCATGAAATAATAACATTTATTTAATTTAATTGAATAATTAGTTTATTTTACCTTACAAAACAAATTACTTGCTGAACTTTACAACAAGTTTTATACAAAAATGTGATTTTCTCTTACCTCAGGGTCTTTATTGGGACTTTTAAATAAAGAAAAATTAATTGTACAATTTACAACTGACAATTTTTTTATAAACTCTCGAAATGTAATCGAATAAAACGAAATGAAATCGAAATCTGACGATATTCTACCTTTTATTAACGTTTACAATGTTAATTTGAATGTTTCTTTTTTACTCACTGTCTGTACCGGTACCAGGGCAATTGTAAAGGTTCTACAACGCACTTTCACCTCGAACACTTATGAACAAGCCATTGAACACTAAATTTATTTATTATTGTTTGCAAACACTTAAAACTGTTGATCTCTGCCAATTGTTTGGAACTTGCGACGGAAACTGGAGACTTCTACCACAAAATCATAAGCCTTTGTTGCAGACTGCTAACACAACTCAATGCTCTCGCTTTTGATTTCCAACTCAATTTATTTTAGTTCCGTCCTCGACTGGAATCCTTCGTCAACTGCTAAATTTAATTATACTGTACTCCACAGTGTCTCGTAGCTGACTCATAAATTTTAAATCCTTCAGTACTCAGCAAGGTCTCATGGCTGATTAACCACTCCATCAACTTACGGGCGCTATTGTCTA